>JANFPS010000005.1:655000-1855000 GCA_024703675.1 Drosophila nebulosa
CTCAACCAAAAGAAATGTGCTAAACCAACTACAACAACAACAACAAACAACAACAACAAAATTAGTGAAATTTAGTGCACGTTACATACAAAAAGTATAATAATAACTGTTATGTTATATCTCTACTACTCACCATGTGAAAGCGATTTTTTCGAAAATCGAATGTTAATTTTCTATATCTTTTGCCTCGTTGCCCCTCTTGTAGCTATGTTGGACGTGCCTGTGGCGCCTCCACGGCCACCGGATCGAAGGCCCAGCACATTCGGGAACTGAATGCCCTACTCAATGATGCGATTTCCACCTAAATGCAGCTAACCCGATTATGATTGAGCATATGGATATAAAGATAATGATGAAGTTGAAGAATATTAATTACGATTATATATTTTGTAATAATTGAACAAGAATAGCAAGTTGAAGGATGATGAAAGATGAAGCAAAAGTTGGGCAGACTCTTTGATATGATGATTTATATATAACTCTATATATATATAGAATATATATATATATATTTTTTGCTGACGACAAGTTTGTTAAGTGCATTGTGTGAAAATGAAAATGAAATGTTAAATATTAGTTTAGTGAAATTACAACAAAATAACACGGCAAAAGATTGTTTAGTGTTTAGCAAACAAAGATATACAATATAAACAACAACAACAACAACAAACAAAACTTAAAACTCACAGCAAATTTTTAAAGTAAAACTAAAGAGCATTATCTAGTAAATAAAATCAAGAAAGAAAGATGATAAAATTTAAAATAACAAAAAAAAAAAAACAAAAATAATACACACAACAAACAACATTTGAAATGCTTAAAATTTTGAATAAACAAAAAAAAAACAACAATTTCTTAATTTTATTATAACTTTTATGTTTAATATTTATTTTATTGTATTATATACACACACAAACACAAAAAACTATAAATACAGATTATCGATCTAGGTGTATATAGATCAATCTATATTTGTCGCGGATTTAACTATCTCAAAAACCGTATAGAACGAAAACAAAATAAAAAAAGAGCATAAGAAAGATTTTCTTTTAAAGTAATCATTCAGAAAATGTTTTTTGTTTGCATCTAAGTTAATCACATTTTTTTGTTTATAAAATAAAGATAATGAACACGAAAAACAGAAACGGCGTATTTGTGCGCAATGTGTGTAAAATATTAAACAATTTTTTAGATATATATATATATATATATATATATGTATGTTTTGTTTTGATATAGATTTTGTTCCATTGGCAAGTAAATATATCAAACTGGAACTGCAAATGGAAATGAAAATTAAATTTCGAAATGCTTTACCTGAAATCACAATTAAAATTTGTACTTTAAGCATTAAAAGAATTAATTAATTAACATTTGATGATGGAACTATTGTTTTTGTTTGCTAACAGTTAACACAAATGGCTCGAAAACTTAAACTAAACTTCTATTATATACAATGCACTTTTTCTCGCACCAATATATGATATTGAACGTAGAGTGATAAATGCGAAATGAAAACCAAACAAAACTATTTTACTAACTAACAAAACAAAACAAAAAACAAACCGAAAATGAAAATGAGAGAGAGAAATGTGTGTGTGAGCGTTTAATTTATGATGAAATCTTAAACTTTTACTCTAACAAGAACATTTTAATGTTTCCACAACTTTGCACCAAGTAAGTAAGTAGCATGTTCAGATCATGAATAGATATATCTTGGCTTTCCTTTTCAAAAGAAAAACAAAAGAATATATATATATATATATTAACATAAAATGGGAAAGACCAGTCAAAAGAAATATTAAAATAAATTATACAAAACAAACAAAAAATGTGTTGCATACTTTTTGGGTTCCATTAGAAATTGTCTGTCCTAAAGAAATTATGCCCTCCCTCTCACTCTTTCTCTCTCTCTCTCTCTTTCTCTCTCTCTCTCTCTCCTTTTAACTAACTAACAAACGACAATTGATTCACAATCTTTAATAACGTGTCTTCTTCTTTTGCCTAGATTTTCCAATTTTGGAAACAGGAAGTGCTTCATAGTGGCTGCCACACGCACACACACACACAGAGAGAGGTACACACATGCTGCATCCAGTTGGATCATTTTCACTGACCATTCTATGTGAGCATTTACTTTCACATCTTCCTGTCTGACAACTTGGACAACACAAATTGGGCAAAAGTAAAACGCTCACTTTTGGTCAATTTCTTAAGCTTGGCAGTGGCCACCAGTTGGAGAGGCACCCATTGGAGGAGCAGCAGCAGCAGCAGCAGCGTGACCAGAAGGGTAAGTTTACCATTTCTTTTATTCGTCAACAAATAGATCGATAGGCGTTGTTCTTTAAAAATATTTTGTGCAGGATTAGTCACTTGATTTAAATGGGAACCCCTTTCTGTTTGGGTTACCTCTTGCTAGAGTTTTGCTACGTCCATGTGCTAGAGCAATTTCATTGAACATCTTTGCTTGGTTTTACTTTACTTTCTAATGTGCCAATGGGAGATGGTCTCTAGGCAATAAAAAGCTGATTGGAGTCTGATCTCGACCAGGTGTAAGTGAACGTGTTTTGTATTCTTGATCAACATAAGGCTAAAGGCCTGTGAGTTTTTGCTTTGCGTGTTATGTCTCTGCAAAAAGAAGATAAAATGCGAACACAATGTTCAGCAGCACCCTGTATATGGCCAGCAAGAAGACGTTAAGCGAAATGGGGTCACCGTTTTTTTTTTTTTTTTTTTTTGGGTAAATAGCCCTAAAGAAAGCTCTAACTGCTAATTGATCGAGACTTCGGTTACCTCTCCTCGTTGCTGTCCGAGGAGAGAGAGAGCCTTAGCGACTTGGTCGGTTCTGACCCGTGCCCATCGTTTTGGGTGGTGTGAAGGTGGTTGGCGGGGCAAAGCTCTCTGGAGTCAAAGCTTCGTTCGCACTTCGTTCGTATATCGTCTTGATAGCCGCCAGCCAGTCAGTCAGTCAGCTGGCCCCCATTGTGATGGCGCTCTCACACAATCACAACAACTCTCGGTTCAGTCACTCGGTTCACTCACTCACTCGGTCAGTCAGTCAGTCAGTCTACCAAAGCCCGCGAACGTGATCGTAAGAGCAATTTGCTCTGATATAGTACACCGATTCGTTTTATTTAATTGTCGAACTTGGTTATATTGAAATATTTCTATTCATTTTTTTTTTATTGTTTGTTTTGTTTTTATATATATTTTTTTTTTGTTAATTGTTATCGAAATCAATTGGCATTGTGCAACGTGATTGATGGATTGGATGCATTAGCAATTAAATTGGGTTAACCAAAGCAAAGTAAAAGTGTTTGTGTATGTGTGTGTGTGTGTGAGTGTGATGATGATGGCGCCACAAATTGTGGCATGTTTTTTTTTTTTTTAGGGGGGAGGGGCCAGACCACCCCCCTCCCCTTCCTTAGCCGGCAACGGCATGAGAAAGTGTCTTCAATGAAATCTCTTGCAAATTTGTATAACAATAAACTATGCTAAAATCATTGTCATACTCTTTATATAATAACTAATCAGAGTTGATTGATTTAAAGCTGCATAAATTTGCCATTCTCTAACGATTATACATAAATATACATATATATATATATATATACATATACATTTGGATATTCACCGATCAAAGAGCGAACAAACGGCCATCAAAATGTAAGTCGCCATAAAATATAGAAAAATGGAACTGTCTCTGATAACACATAATTATTGTATACATATATTCATATGAGTATTTTCCTTCTTTTTTTTTTTTTTTATTTTGTCATTGAATGCAATACATGTGTGTGAATGTACATATAAATATTGATATACATTATGTTTATATGTGTGTATTTATGTGTGCAAGTAACAACAATTTCTTCTTTTGTGCAATACGCAAACTGATAAAAACACAAAAGTACAATACAACATTTGGCTTATCATCCCAGTTACTTTTCTTGAAATTTTTTATTATAAAAAAAAAGAATCAGAATCAGAATAGCCTCAGAGTAGTAGCTAATGGGGAACTAGGAGCCACAATTTGTTCACCATGAGCCATATCATTGAAGCTTTTGCTGCAAGAAGTTGGTCTTAGGGAATAGATTTGATGATTTGAACGATTTCAACTAAGTACGAAGGGTTTGCTCTATTCAATCTGTAACCCCTTCTCAATGCTGACTGAGAAGCCCCTGGATAAATGGATAGCCTCTTGTTTAATCATGTGGGTCTGATTCATTCCCTGTCTGTCGTCTGTCTTCAGTCGTCGGTCTTCGGTCGTTGTGGTATTTGTTTTATAGATATTGCTCTTCTTTAGCTTTAGTATCTTATGATCGTGTTTGAGTTGTTGTTGTTGTTTTCTTTTCTTACTTGTTTACGCCCTTCTTTGGCAATTCACAAGTTAGATGATTTAGAAAGCTGCAAAAAACAAATAAAGGTTGGGTACCACCCGCTCCGGGTGAGCAAAGGGAAGCAAGGTGTGTGTGTGGGGGGGGGGGGGGAAATACCCTCGTTAAATATGATTTCTAAGCCAATCCAGTGTCTGATGTGAAAATAGTTACACTTTGCACAATCGATTCAATATCATTTTCTATAACTAAATTATCTCATCATCATTTTATTTTCTCCTTTTGAACTCAGTTAACTTAGTTATTTTCCATATCCTTCTATATACATATCATCTTTATTTTTCTGTCAAACTAATGATATCTAGAGTCCTCTTTGCCCCAGATAAGATGGACATACATATATATTTTTACATTTTTCCACTTTTACATTACCCAAGGCAATTGTTTTGTTTGTTTGTTTGTTTGTGTGAAACATAAACCAGATTTAACCACCATTAACCGTAAAGTTATTGTTTAAATGACAAATGCAATTCTGGTATATGACTTCCGTTTTGTTCAGATATCATAATAAGCATAATAATATAGTTATGCCACTCTCAACATTCCATTTTGCAGTGGCTAAATTATATGCTATATATATATACATAAGTGTGTGTGTGTGTGTGTGTGTGTTTTATACATATAATCATGCGATGTAGGAAAAGCAGCTTACAAGAAACTTTCCATTTTCATTTTTAATGATCTCACAACACAAGTTGCGTTTGTCTGTTGTTTGTTTGGCTTTGCAGCTTCTTTACCTTTCGGCAGATTTGCATAACAATTATAATTTGTTGTGTATATATATAGACAGACAGACAGACATATATCCAAGTGCCTCTGGCCTCTATATAGTAGTTTAATATACTGCTATATATGCAATTTGTATTCAGTTTGACGCCCACTCGACTAAGCAAATTGGGTCGCGTGGGTGGTAATTGTAATTGTAAGTTTTTTTTGTGTATCTCATAGATACTTATAATTATGTTAGCAATTTGAAAGGTGAGCAATTTGCTGACAGATAAATTCATGAAATTAGCTTTTAATTCAAATTCGGAAATATCGCCACAAATCGGGCATTCCTGTGACTCTTCGAGTCTCTGACTCATTGCCATGGCATCACGTTTAAGAAAGCGTTGAATGGCATGGTCCAGTCTGGTCCACAAAAAAAAAAAAGGGGGGGAAAAAAAAACAACCAAGAAAAAACCTGTAGCTGTAGCCGACACAGTGCTGCATAAAATTCCATGGTCAGGTTTAGTTTCAGTTCCAGTTGCATACCAAATGCATTCGATGCATCAGCAGCCAATGACCTTTGTCTCGAGCATTTGCTACAATTTACTTCTCTGTATACCCTGTAATTTAGGGCTTATTTAGGGTGTAATAAGCTATAGATCCAAGGTGACTAATACGTTATACCAGTATTAACTAGTAGCGGTTGGATTTATGTTACCAAATCTTTAAAAAAGAAAGAACTTTTTAGTTTAATTTTTATCTTATCAGATAATGCAACTCTTGCAACATTTCCCAGTAATGCTAGAGCCAAAAATTATGACTAGAATTAGATTAGATTAGATTAGATTAGACCAACCCCAAAAAGAAACGAATATAAAGTATAACTGAATTCAAGCAAGTCAATGGATTAGGGCAAGACGAACGCCATAATGAAATCTGATTAAACTAGCTTTCTCTTTGTTGTCGCTTATCTTGGGTTTGACTTACTTATTTCCTTCTCTAGGGTATCATGCAGTCGATTACATGATTGGTTGCCCCTTTTTCTTTTTTTTTTTTTATCTTTTTCTCCACTTTATTCGCCCACAGTCAGCAGTTTTGTTTTGCCCTGCTACCTAAAAATATTGTGAAAATTGAAAATGGTAAATTTAATGTGGAAAAACACGTCATCATGCAGGTAAAAAAAAAAACACAAAAACACAAACTAAACGAAACAAAAATATTGAAAATAGTTCGTGACATTTGTCAATGCGCAAAATGCGGCTATCGATAACAATTGATTGATGGATTGATCAGTTGTGCTCAGTTAACCTGCAAGTGAATGTTAATGAAGACTGTCATCATCATCATCAAAAACCATTATCATCGTGATCATCATCGATTTCAGGTTCTTGTTGGTTTTTGGGGTAACTTAATTTCTTGCCAATTTTTGCTTTTTTTTTTTTGTTGTTTTTGGGTTTCTTTTCGTGAAATTCCCCTGGAGAAGCAGCGCGTCAGGCGAAAATATCTCATTAATATGCATTTGGCATTTTCGTGTGAGTCGTGTGACAATGATTTCACATACTATATGGTTATTTTTTTTTTTTTTCTGTTTCTGTCAAGCATTCTATATAGTTCAATGCTGTTCAATTTGGCAGTCACAATAAACTGGGCCAATATGTGTGTGTGTGGGCCGACTGAGAGAGGCAAATGGCCTATGGACTATGACTAGCTACCACCAAGTTTCATAAATTGACCTAGAGAGACGTCGTGAATCCGTTTCCAAAGCATACGAAATTAAAATCCATAGAAACCTTGAACCACAAACAAAAGAATCAACTTTGCCAATATTTAATTCAGTCAAGTTTTGGATTATTGCGAAAAGTCATTTCTCTATTTGCTTGCATGAATATCAATTTACAATTGGCATTAAAACTTAACATACAAAACAATTTCTAATCTAAATAAATTTCTGTGAAGTTTTCAAAATATAAAACCTAATAATCAATTTAATAAGAAGTTTTTTAAAATATGTATATGGAGCATGCAAAATGTGAGCATGTTGATCAAATATTGCAACCTAATGACATTTTTAAGTTACAAAATAATGGTTAAAAATCTTTAAACGATCGCTTTGATGACTGTTTTGACGTTGTTTATGGAATGTGTTAATGGAATTTCTTGGCATTGTACTTGACGTCGTCAATATGTAAGACATCTGTTACACGGCAAATGTGGTAGATCCACACGGATCACTTCTCACATTTTCGCACATTTCATTCACCTTCTGTGAACGGGGGGTATGAAGGGGTTTCTTTG
Source organism: Drosophila nebulosa (assembly GCA_024703675.1). Taxonomy (NCBI): domain Eukaryota; kingdom Metazoa; phylum Arthropoda; class Insecta; order Diptera; family Drosophilidae; genus Drosophila; species Drosophila nebulosa. The sequence continues at coordinate 662,401 of JANFPS010000005.1, forward strand.
TTGTTTTTATGTATGTTTTATAAGATATACATTTACTGGGGTTTATTTTAATAATTTCTTTGATTAAACACGATTCCGTTTTGCGTTTGGATCGTTCGGTGGTCAGCCATCAAGTACGTGGCACAATATGAATTCTAAAACAAATCACGTTTAAAAAGCAGAGATTGGACTCCAAAAGCGACAGCGGCCGGACAAGGCCATTCTCATTTCATCTATAATATATGGTGGATGGTGGGTTGGTTGGTAGGCAGGTAGTGTAGGGTAACCAGATGAGAGGCCTCAGGGAAAATGGAAAACTGCATGCATTAAGGCGTCGAATTGGTGACAGTTGGAAAGTTGCACGAAATTCATTTCGTTTCAGTTTCTTCTCACAGCAGCAGTAGCAATGGCAACAACAACAACAACAGGCAACATATCAAATGAGTTGTACAATAAATTAAATAGACCAAAAAACTACTCTATACCAGATTGTCGACTAACTGTTACCCTCTTTAATTCATGTAAATGTTAAATAAGCTGTTAGATGAAGCAAATGAAGACTGCGAAGGGATCGGGAATATATCTCTATATATGTATATATATCTACTCACATATTTGCTAGTGCTAACTATTAGATAATCTTAGTATACCCCAAAAAGTGGGGGGTATTAAAACTACAAGTGGGATTTTCTTTACTATTGCTGCTGTTGTTGTTGTTGTTTGTGTGTGTTTTTGTTTTTTTCTTTTTGGGGTTTCGTCAGTTTTCGGAATGGTAACGATAATTAAAGTTTTGCAGCAGCTGCTGAATGATTAATGTTCATTGTTTCGCATACGCCCCGTTGCCCCACCAGAAAAGCAACAACAACAACAACAACAGCAACGGCAACGGCAACAAAAAGTAGCAAAGCAAAAAGAGTCACATGAAAGGAAAAAGATACAGCCACTTAATGCAAATTACAGATACAGATACATATAGATACAAGTGAAGCTTGCCACATGTTGAATGCGGCAGCTTGTTGCAGCTCATAAATAGACGCCGAGGGAGCTGATCTTGATGATGATGCTCCATTCATGCATGTGTATGTGTGCGTGTGTGTGTGTGTGTGTGTGTGTGTGTGTATGTCGGTCTGACAGGTCCATGTTTGGTGTCGTTGTCGTTGTTGTTGTTGTTGCTGTATCAGTTGCAGTATTTTTTGTTGCATTGAAATTGAATGAAACTGAAAACCAGGTTTGCAGGTCGAACAACAAAATTTTGTTGGTTTTTTTTTTGCGCTTTTGCCTTGCGAAATTTTAGCTTTACAAACTTTTCAACGGTAATAGAAGTTCCATCCTCAACGCCTAGAAAATGCAAAAGCACAGAGACCAAAACATATGAAATAGACTAACTAATGATCCTTGCTATATATATGTAGATCATGCATTGACTACGGAAGTATGTATGTCCCCAAAAACTATTGCATACCTAGGTGGGCAAAATGTTAACCAACTAACTCTTTTTATCAATTCGATAGTAACTAAAGAAAGCATGTTGGGAATGTTGATTCTTAGTTGGCGCCAGAGATTTCTTGGTTTAATTTTACGTGCGAAAGTTTTAAATACTTTTTAATAATCTTTTAAATTGAATATTAGATTAATAGGTATATAAAAAAGTGTTAAAAAACAATAAGATAATCAGATATCAGATATATTTATGCGATATGAAAGAGTATCAAAAGAACTTTAAGTAACATCTGCTTATCTTGAGCTCAAAATGTTACATTTTCTCTCAGTGTAATTTTTTTTGTGGTTTTACTTTAGTTTTTGCCTTTGAATTGCTGCGTTTTGTTATTATGCTGTCTCTTTTCGTCTTGAACTTGGGGCAAGAACTGGTATTGAATTTTTTGCTTTTTGCTTTTTGTTATTTTTTTTTTTTGGGATTTTTGTTTGTTTTGTCTTTCGTCATGAAACCAGTTTCCGCCGTGTATCTAATGTGATTTACTCTGACTTTTTTTTTTTGCCAAAGCCATCAAAAGCTTGAGAATCATTAGAAGCGTTTGCCACTTAATTAAAATTTGTTTAGCTAATTAAAGGCCATAACAGAAGCGTGAGACAGAGAGAGATAGAGCGAGAGAGTCAGAGGGGTGGGGGGGGGGGAGAGAAAGAGACGAAGAGACCAGAAGGATGAGGAAGAGGAAGATGTAAAAGAAAAGCCAATGAACGATCAGTACAAAGAACATTGCCTGTTCTGTTGTTGATTGAAAAGTATCTGGCAGGCAAGCCAAGCCAAGCCAACCAAACGAACGAACGAGCGAGCGAGCAAATGAATGTACGAAGATTTGGTTTGTGGGTCGCATGCCTCAAGTGAAATGGTTAACCGAATCAGAACCAAATGCAACAGGCAGCAGCATGCAGCATGCACCAGGCACCAGGCACTAGACACTAGGCACACAGCACCAAAAGTCAATGCACACAAGAATGCAAGAATGCAAGAGCCAAGACCAAACGCCAATTTCAATTGGAGTCGCTGCAGCAGCAGTCACGCTCGCGCTCACACTTACACTCACACATGAACATTTTGGGGCCGTTGCTTGAGCTTCAGTTTGCCAGGAGCGGTTTAAGCAGCGTTTAGTAGGCGCTTTAAGTTGATCGCTAAGAGTATAGCAACCATGACTTAACTTCTTTCATTCACAACCAACATCATTTGATCTGTGGGCAAACTATAAATATAATCGCATTCACGCATTGCAGAAGTAATTTTGACAGACCAAACTCTACTTAAGTAAACCGGCCCTGCTAACTCTCAGGTTTAAACATGCTCGCCCGCTGTCTCTGTTTTCTTTACCCACCCCAATCTTTCGCTCTCGCGCTCTATCTCTTTTCCATGCTTACTCTCTTTCTTCACATTATCGACAGCGACCATCAACACACAACAAGAGCTTCGATTCAAGCTTTGGCTCTCTGCCTCTGCCTCTGCTTCGATTTCTGCCTCTGTCTTAGTTTCAGTTGCTTGGCGGTTGTCGTGCATTGGAGACGCTTTTTTCCAGTTGGCGTTCGCAGTTCAGCTCGTCGCGTAGCTTCCCATGGATATAATTTTTTTTTTTTAGTGTTTGTCGCATTTTGTGTTGATGTTTTTGTTGGTAAATTGTTAGAATATTTTTGTTCGGTTTCTTGAAGTCACTATGGCCGAGTTAAAACCTAAAACGTTTAATAGAAACAAGTGAAATTATTATTATTGGTGTGCGAATGCAAAAGAATCGGTGGTTCTTGTTGATTTTGTGTGCCAAACTGAAATGAAAGTTGAGGCTGGGCAAAAGTGAAACGCCCACAAGAAAAAGAATCTAGCTAAACCACTTGGCAAAATTCCACACATACACACACACACCAGAATACACACATGTGAACGAGTGTGTAGATGTGTGTGTGTAGATACAGATATTTGTGGTACATACACGGAGAGACCCAACAGAGAGCATCATCATCTCCAAAACTAGACGAAAACAAAATTTCACCAAGAACAGGCCTAAGTCTAGGATCGCCCGCTGCCACACCTGTGTCGTCCTCTTTGCCCCACCAACGATTGCATTCTCCTAAAATTGACTCCACTTTTTAGTCTCTTCTTCATTTCATTGGCGGATTATCTATGCATTTGGTTTTTTTTTGGACTCTTGGACTCAACTTGGTTTCAACTTTAATGGTAATTAAATGAAAATAATGATCCGCAATTTTAACTGTTAACTCTTTTGATGCTTTTGAGTGACAATTTTCATCACTCACGCATCGCTAATACCCTGGCCAACAAGAAAACAAGGCATATTGATTTTGATCATGCTTATTCTAAAGTGTTTTCCATTGATTTGAAATAGTGAGAAAAAGAGATTGACATAAAGTTCCCACGCTTCTAAAATAAATTTTATGGGATGATAAGTTTTCAATGGTCTGTACGGAAAGAGTATAAAATCTTTTGGGCAATTGTAGTTAGTCTGGCTCCATTGGCTATTTTGTCGGTTTTCTTTGTCTTGACCTCTGTCAAGTGACCTCTTGGCGGATTCTTTGGCTTACGGTTAACTAGTGGACGGAGGTAGACACTGAGAAAGAGACAGCGAGGAAGAGGGAGAGGTAGAGAGAGGCCGTTGTGCATATCATTTTATAGACATGTTCTACATGTTTTTCTTTCTGTGTTGTGTGCGTTTGTGTGTGTGTGTGTGTGTGAGAGTGTTTGGTGTGTTTTTGTTTCTGTTATTTCATGCTGCAAGCTAATTATACGCCTCTGTGCCTTATGCGGTTAGCCTCCACTTGAGGCTCTTGCGGGCTTGCGGTTCTTTTGCAACGGCTCTTGGAATGCAGTTAATGTGCAATTTACAAAATGTTTTTAAATCTAAAAATATATCTGTATATATGACCAAGGCATATTTGCCTTATCTAAGACACAGAACGTACATACGTCAGTTGGAATATATTTCCTTTCGGCTGACTCACGGGGAATCTGACCAACCAAAAGGCTTATCAACATGATAAATGAATCTAAATTTCACATATGTATGTACATATATGTATAACATCAATTTAACAAATTGACTGCGACCCCAAGTCACACTGGGCTGGATTTAAAAAGGAAATGCAAGTGCCAAGTGCAACTCAACTCAATTTCCTCTGTCTATTGCCTTCCCTTTCTGCATTAATGCCATCTGGCTGATTATATAAACATAAATTATATAAATAAGTCTACCATATACATATGTACATACATACATATATACATACATAGGTAGAGTCTTCGCTTAAGGTCTTCGCGGCACGTGCCTACCCAGCAAATTTGAAGGTTTTACTAGAAGAGGAAGGTCTCCATAAAGACACGATCGTTTGTGGGCTTAGCTAATCCCAGATAATTGAAATATCAAAGCTATTTCCTTTTTTACTTGGTGAACATCTTCGAACCACTGTTCTGCCCCCTGCTTGGCCGCACAGGCGCAGGCACAGGTGAGGAGACGAGGGAAGGAAAAAACTATCGACCCACTCGTGGGTTTTGTTTACGCTTAATTTGGCATATCGAGAATACGCCACAACCCAAAACGAATTGGTTAAGGGTGTGCTTTAGCCTTGTGCTAAGGGTTGCACTAGCTAAGCAAATTGCTATTGCTATGGCTATAACTATGGGTAGACCTGTTCAGTTGGTCTAAAGCCGCAGGCGAGCAGGTTGCTAATGGTTGCCTGGGAAACCCAAAAATATAGAAATAAACACACACAAACCAAACAAAACAACAGCAAACGGAAAAGGTGCGGAAAAAACTATACACACACACACACACACATAGTTAATCGAAGGTCCTCCAACTAAGAATGATGTAAACGCGAACTCCGAAGGTGATAAAACAAAAAAAAAAAAAAATAACCGAAACTTTGTTTTATTTTTTTGTTGAAAGTGTTGAGTGCCAGTCAAATCACCGGTTAAGGTGACTACCCAAAAACATTCCTAAACTTTAAATCTTAGCCCTTTAGACAGTTCATTAGCTTTGAAGTTAGACAGAAGACACAAAAAGATGATAAAAACTTAAAACAAACACTCGAAAAAAATGTATAAAAACAGAAAGAAATGAAAGAAGTTAAAAAAGGAAAAGTTCAAATTAACTTTCACATTTCTAATGGGCTCTCTTGTTGTTGTTGTTGTTGTTGTTGTTGCTGGCCAAATGGCAATAAATTTTCTTTTGATTTTGTTAATTTCTTGAAATTAAAATATTTCTTCATTCAGATTATTTTACCCTAACAAACGGAAGGGTATACCTAACCGGTCTTCCAGCTCAAATTCTTAAAAGTAAAAGCCGAAAAATTGTGCGTTTATATAGATTTTAAATTTTTCTTGGTAGGGTAAGGGTATGCAAAATGTCGTTGTAATTGTTCGGTTTGAATATATCCATTCATTTCCGCATTCACCATGCATGCCCCCAATAACCCCCCTCAGGCCCCGACCCCAACCTTTGGTGGCTATTCAAAAGCAGATTATTTCTAGTATTTCTTCTTTCTTGCTCTGCGTGTCTAATCGTTAATTCTTTTACTTCGATCTGGTATTATCGAAACCTCCGCAACCTTCCCACCTCCGGGCACCGCCCCCCCCCCCTTTTTTCGTGTCACTTTCACTTTAAACTAAATCTGTCAATAACTTTATACAACAATGTGGAAATCTCTCTCTCTCTCTCTCTCTCTCTCTCTCACTCACACTCTCTTACTCGCTCTAGAGATAGATTATGGTTTTTGTTGTCGTTGTCTCCGTTGCATCCGTTTTGAAAAGTCTGTCATTTGCATACCTCAAAAGATATATTTATATGTATATAGAAAATTTTGTATGGCAGGTGCAGCTGCTGAGGATGGGGCTGGGGCTGGGGCTGGGGCTGGAGCCAGGGGCGGGGGCTGAGCTGCTGCATATCTTTTTATAAGCCTTCAGAGAGCTTAGCCTCTTTTCTTTTTGTATTTTTCTTTATGCTGATTTCATGTCTCTTTTTTTTTTTTTTTTTTGTTTTTCTCACTTTTATTTATTATTATTCATTTGTCTATATTTCAATTGTTTACATTTTCCTTTTCGGTTTTTTGGTTTCCAGTTTGTTTTTTGTGCGTTTAATATGCTAAACATTTTTATGGGCCAGGCCAAAATGTTGTTGACCGCCGTCAATGAGCTGAGACTGAGACTGAGACTGGAGCTGAGTGACTGTTGTCACTTTTGGCCTTAGTTTTCGTACATATATCGCGAAGGCATTGGAATTATCATATGCCACATGACGCGACAACTGCTTTGAAACTTGATTAGACTCCGATCAAATTTATAGCTGCATCTTTAAAAAGAGTCGAATTAACTTTTGCATGTGGCTTAGCTTATTTTCTGCTAACTTCTTTGACGTTTGCCTCTTTGAACTTTAAACGTTAATTATTCCGAGTTTAGTCCGTGTTAGATTTAAAAGCAGGAATTTATACAGATTATAAAATGCTTCCCGGTGGAATCTTCAGTGAGGAAGCCACAAAAATGGGTACCAGCCACGGAAAAGCATTTCCTTGATAAGCCGGACTTTTCATATCAAGTTTTCACGCCCAAATTCAAATAAATATTCGTTTTTAGTTGCCAATTTGTCGTTTGTTGGTGTTGGTGTTGTTGTTGTTGTTGTTGGCCAAAAAGACGTTTGCGTAATCAAACAATTTGGCCGCTTTTTATTTATGTACATTGCTCGATGCTTTGGTTAAAAAACTTGTATAATAATAATTTTAACTTCTTCTCTTTTTGCAATGCCAAAATACAATAAAAGAAAAAACGGGATGGCGGGGGGAGGGTAAGCAGAGGCGGGAACGGAAGGGTGGTAGGTAAGCGACAAAAAAAAATTATTAACGTTTTGTTATTCTTAACGCGTTCGAAGACGAACCACACAAAGGTTTTTTTTTTTTTTTTTTTGCCTAGAAGAAGCTGCCACATGGCAAAAGCGGCTTAAACAACATTTTTACTTATATACAGGCATGATATATTTCTCGCTCTCTCTCTCTCTCTCTCTCTCTCTGTCTCTGTCTCTCTCTATCTTTATCCATATATCTAAGTGCCTTTATGTATGCGAAAGAAATTGTTTTTTATGTAATCGCTCATTATAATTGGTATTTGTGTGTGACAAAAAACGTGACAAAAGCGGCAACAGGGAGCCCAGAGGAGTGGGGTGGGAAGGGAGGAAGATGGGGTTGTGTTGCGGCAACCCATTCGAACCATCCATCGATCGTAGGCGATAAGCTCTAAGGCAGCATGGCAGAGGCAACCAAACACTGCGACAGAGTCATAACATATCAAGCATACGCAATGTGGTTCATATGCTTGCTTGGCTGCCTGATTGGCATAAAACGAAGCAACAAGTGTGCACAAGTGGGTGGTTGGGGCGGGGTGCTGGCAACCACTGCAACATTATTATTATTATTAAGTAAAATTAAACTTTGATGAAATTGATATTAAAGCTGAAAGATTACGTATACGAAACGTTGACACTTGCAACAAGAGCTCAAGTGGCAAAACGGAATAAGCACAAACTAAGCAAAAAGGAAAAGAAGCATTAACAAATTCCTTAAAAGGCCAATTACAAAATCGTTAAAAAAAATAACTCAAAAAACGCCAATTCATAAGCCACACTCAGGATTTTTTTTAATTTTTCAAAAAAAAAAAAACTAAACTAAAACTGTTTAGAATAAAGAAATTGGATAAGATAAGCGGTCCGTCCACCTAAGATCTATCCGAACTTCACTTATCATATTTCAGTTAGTAAAGTATGCCAAACTGATAAATATAAATAAATAATTACTTTTTTTTGTAATGGCTCTGACATACTTACATATTTATGTATATTTAATGAGCAATTATTGTATATTTTATGATATATTTTTTGTGTATTTTTAACAAGAAAGCCTTTTATTGGCAGAGTTGTTAACAAGTAATCAACTAAGTAACATTCACTGCCAACTTATCTATCCAGTCCCCGTTCCCCGTTCCCCTTCCTTCGCTTCCGTATTGTGCACCTTGAAAGAACTGCGAACTGGAAATGTATTGAAGGCCTATGGGATGGGGAAGTAAGAGTGAAAAGAATATATAATGTTGAGTTAATTAAGTTTAGGGATTCCCGCTAAAATCGCTGAGAATCAGTCATTGAATTGTGTCGTTATCTGCATTTATTTTAAATAACCTAAATGAAGAGAAAAGAATTTTGTGCCTTACGCGATATTTTCGTGTTTTCTCTGTTGTTTCTGATAATTGTCAGTTGGCCATTATGGTTATGGCCACGCCTTGAATAAACGTGGCACAAAAGTACCTGCTGATAATTGAGGCAACTTAATTTATGCATCACTAAAAGCAAATTGAAGATGTGTTGTGTTTTTTGTTTTTTCCTAGATTTTCATAAAAGCTTTCTCTTCTTTGCAGGCCTCGAGGCAAATACCCAATACTTGTAAATTGGCCCACAGCTGGCCATAAAACAGAACCTGATCATCGTCATCAGCAGCAGCGGCAGGAGGAGCATTTGCATTTGCATCGGCATCATCTTGTTTGGCCCCCCCTAAATGTTTGCTCCAGTTGCCATGGCCATGTCACCGTCATTAGCATCGGTTCCGGCTTCGGCGCCGGCCTCCGTCCCCAGCTGCAATGGCAATCCGTCGCCGCGTAAAGAAAAGACTATACTCAATTGGTTAAAGAGAAGCTCGAGTGTTAGCCATGACAGTGTGAATAATAACAATCAAAATCCGAATCCGAATCCAAATCCGAATCCAAATCCAAATCCATATAACGATACCAATTGCAATTGTGAGACTCGTGCCTTTCGTGATTTTCGTGGCGTGCAAACTTTGCGTCTGCTTTGGAGCAAGCGCATTCACAGTGCCAGCGAGGATCAGCAGCAGCAGCAGCAGCACGCAGGAGCAGCACATTCATGCTTCATCCTCGCTGGGCACCTTGAAAAAGTTAAATAAATCGGTTAGCTGTTTGGTTAATGCGTTCAACAACGCACGCGATTGGCCTCTGACGCCTGAGAAAACGCTAGCGAAACGTTCTGCCAGTTTGCACAATCTGCAACAGCAGCAGCACCAGCAGCAACATCAACAACACCAGCAACACCAGCAACACAAACAACAGCAGATTGCAAGCGTGGAACAACTGCAATTGCAACGTGAAAAGGATAATTTCTATAAATACAAAAACGCCGAGCAAGCCAAAATGCACGGCAAACTGAAACGTGCAAACGCCCTCGATGACACAATGATTCTAATGGCCAAAGAGAAATGGCCTAAAGAGTGCAAAATGGAGAGAGCAGCCAGCCAAGGCTTATCATCGAAATCGAAAGCAGATAACAAGAATGAGAGCGGTGCGAACCCAGCTCCCACAACGCCATCGCCTCCCGACATGGCGCTCAGTCTGAGCGCGACAAGCGCCCAAAGTGGCGGCAGTAGCGAATCGCTGCGAACCAACTCAACGTCCACTTCCTCTGCCAATCATCCCACACTGACGTCATCCGGTGGCGGCAGGGCGATTACGCGACGTAAATACAGTTTTAAGACGCATGCAGGTAAATCTTATCACCACCATCACACACCGCGCCGAATGAGCAGCAATCTGAGCAGCAGCAGCAGCATCAGCAGCGGTGCGGGCCAAGGTGGTGGTGGGGGGATTGGCCAGGGGCAGGAACAACAGTCATCTTGGTAGTAGCATGGTGGCCAAGTTGACGCAACAGTTCAATGAGATCATACAAAAGGATGCACGCGTCCTGGAGCAGGTGAAGCGAAAGAATGGCGTCTGGTTGGCCAGGGGCAGCCATGTCTATAAGATAGTCGAGAAAACGACGGCCACGACCTCGGCAGCGGCAACGACTGAGCAACAGAATGGAACGGTCCAAAGGAATATAAGAAATTCGAGAAACTAGAGAAGCCCCGCCGTGCCCTTGAAATCTCAACAGCTGATTAGAAGGCATCAGGAATTGATTGCAACTGCCCGGCCGGGAGCCGGACAAATCAAAACAAAGAGAAACTCAAAACTGCAATCGTTGGAGGTGCTCAATGAAGAGCCCAAGATCCAAATAGTAGAAACAAATGATGAAGTTGTGGTGCAGAAGGAGGAGGAGCAAAAACAATTCTCCAAAACAACAACTGAATCATTATTTACGCATAGTCAAAATCTGAATCAGTCGGATAATAATAATATTCAAGATAATGTTCATGATGATGAATTTGTCGTGGTGGAGGAGGAGAAGGAGGAGGCGGAGGAGAATGTGGAAGAAGTGGAGAGGCAAAAGCAGCGCAAACATAAATATGCCACGATCTATGAGAAATTGCGTTTCACTTTCCAGAAGGGTAGAAAATCACCCACTAAAGCGGCAGCCACACCCACAGCCACACCCACATCCACAGCTCCTACAACTCCACGCACCTGAAGGCTCTCTCAGAGGAGGCCAGGGAGCAGCGGCCGGCATTTTTGTCGCCCAATCATCTGCAATGTGAAGATGTCTATGAGCCAAGAATTTCGCCATGCGTCGAGGCAGATTCCAAGATCCTGGATGCCCTTGAGGTATTAGATCAAAAATTAAAAGTATTAAGCAAAGATACACAGGAGCAGACAACGTCACACGACACCGACACCGGAACGGGAAAGGGAACTTCTATTGGCTGCCAATGATGATTTCGAGCAACGGATATTGCCCAATAATTCGTTCATCTATCAGGCAGCCAATAAACAGATATCGAACAATCAGATTCTAATCAATCAGGCGGTAAATGTGACCTTGGTCAATGCCATCGAAGGCGAACAGATGATAATGGAGCAAAAACAGTTGGCCCAAGCAGAGCAAGCATCCGAGGAGGATCCAAGTGAAGAGAAGGGGCCGACGGAATTGGAGGCGGAGTCCATTTATGAGCCAATAACCTTGGCTCAACTAGAATCACAAAAGACTGACCTGCCGCAGGCTTCGAGCCTATTCAAAATATCCTCACAGAAGGCAGAACTCAACGAGGACATTTACCAGACCGTGGAGGAGGCCTCAGCTGCCAAAACGAATTCTCTGGAGGGTTATGAGTCCATAGCGGGCTCCAGAGAGTCCTCGAGAAACCTCGGCCTTCGATGGCTATGAGTCATTTGCCGAAGCCTCCTCCAACTCTCTCTCAACTGCAGCGGCCGGAGGAACGCAGGGGGGACGCAATACTCGTGACGAGCTGCCCGAATTGCCCAAGCCCAAGAGGAACCTGCCCAAATCGCCCCTTATTCTGCGACCAGTGCCCGCCAAGCCCGAGGATCTCGACGATGAGAACATCTACGACACCATCAAGGGCTGCTACGAGTCCATGTCGATGCAAACCAAAGTCATGGCGAGAAGGAATAGCAACTTGACCAATGACAGCATATCGATTAGCTCCAATTGCTATGAGAGCATTGCCAATTGTCGCCGGATGAGCAAGATGAATCCCGGCACCACTAACAGCGCCGGCACCGGCACCGGCACCAACACTAACACCATTCAGCTATCCAGCAGTGGTTCCACTCTCACCATATCATCCGATCACAAGACCAACAGTCTCTACGAATCGTCACTGGCCAATGGCGGTGTCGGTTGCCGGACATCGTTGGGCAGTGGCGGCAGCTCCAGTTCGCGTTCTAGCGGCAAGCCAAGCGAGAAGCGTTCCTCGATTGCCGGATCGAGTGATAATAGCGATGCTTGGGTGGATATCTCCGATGGCGAGGGACAACCAACAACAGCGGAAACGATTGCAAACTGAATCCCAGTTTATTGTGTAAGTAGCTCGAATGGGGTAAACCGATTATTGCATTACCAAACGCCTCCTTCCCCTCGATTTCCCATAATCATTGTGTATATTAAAATTTGCGTAGATTGCAGATAACTTTGTTTGGAGCGATATGTGTTTTTGCGCGCTTTCTTATCGCCTTTCTGAAACTGCGGACCTCAGTCGACGCCTCCGTAGTATCATGTTAGATTTAATTTGAGTGTCGTCAATTGAATAGTGCAGGCGAACTTATGCGAGGGTCGCAACAAAAGAAGCGAAAACCATTTTTCCCCTAATTGAAAAAATTTTTCAATTTAGTTGGCGCAAAGGCTGCTCAATCGATTGTTACAATTATTAATACAATAGTCATTAAAAAACTGTTAAACATAAATATCTTAATACCCCCATCGCCCCCATCCGCCCGCTTGTCCGTCAGTTCGTCAGCTGAGAAACAATTAATTTTTTCCCATGTCATGCTGCACAGTTTCGTTTTTTGGGGCATTGTGGGGCAACCAGCACATCTTTTGTCTATTGCAACATCAAGCAGCTTATCAACAGAGATGAAAATGCACTTCATTTGTTGGGCTCCCTCCCCCACTCTCACCTCTTACCCCGCCACCTCTTAGCCCTTGTCCCGTTCTAGTCTATTAATTAGACCGCTGACCTACAATTTCTACAACTCCTTATCAGTCGATAAGATTGCCTGCCCCCCCCCAACGTCCCACTATGTTCTCATTCTCATGCGTCCAAACATGCAACTCATATTTCAGACAGTTGGAAGTGAGCATCGAGTGGATACAGACAATATTTCTGTTTAATTTCTAATCGATCGATCGATCGACCATTGATCATTTTAGCCGCCTCATCAACATGAAGTATATAATGACAAAAACAAATCATAATTTTTTGTTGACATAATTTGTATACTTTTTTGTGTTTCCAGTGTAAGGGAACAACGCTTTAAGCCGCATCGAAATCGTAGCCCGGATTGGTCCAAGCGCATTAGAGACAAGAGACTGCAACAGAAGAAGGCCATTAGCTGCATTGAAGGTGAGTGCCGTTAAATGAATATCTGCCACTATACATCCATATATAATTAGGTACATATATCTATAAAAGTACTGATCACCGTTTTCCCAAAAAGAAAGAAAGTGAATGTGTCGACTGACAAATCGAAAAAGCTTTAGCTAATGACTCAATTGAGAGATATGGAAAATCTCAAATAATTTAAATTATTATTATATTGAAAATTTACCTTTCACCTCAAGCTGGTATAATCTTGGTAACACTTCACGTGAAGTTGATTCGATTGTTTGTTTGTTGTCTAGAAGATATGGTAACTAATCTCAAAAGCGTCACCTAGCGGCATCTGCTTGAATTTCTCACATGATAATTGCTTCTAAATGAATATTATTTATTTAGTACGTAGAACACATTTTCAATATTTGTTCAGCTTTTCTTTGTTTCTTTGTTCCTATCACTCCATCTACTTCCTATATAAGCGAATTAACCGTTAAACTCTTGATTTGAAATGTAGAACCAAAGCTCTTGAGTTTAGCTTTGAAGCGCAGCTTAAACAGAGCTTAAACTACGATGAGCTTGCGTTCCACTTGCATAACTGAGCTAAATGCTTGTGCGAATGTTTAATTGTGGTGAATGGCGGAAAGTAGCTCCATCTCGTCTCCCTTTCCCTTCCTCCTCAATCAGGGCCATTTCAAAAGCGTTTTGTGTTTCTCTTTCTCTTTCATTATGATAAATGGGCCTAAATGATGAGGCCCCAAGCTGACAAATGTAAATCGAAAATTGTAGACAAAATGCAGCTAACAAGGCCCCCCAGCTTCAGGGCTAATTAGACGGGAGGGAGACCCCCAAATGAGAGTGAGAGTGAACTAACAACATAGCTTAATGGTTAAGCTTTAGGCGCACAGCAGTTCCAACAGGTTCCACAAACGACAATAACAAGTTGAGAGAGTGACTGAGCGAGCGGCGACCAAACGAACGAACCAACGAGTGAGTGGATCACAGCAGAGACCAGAGAGCATTAACAATGCCCATAAACTGGACGCGCAATTTTTGATACCCCATAACACAAACAGAACTAAAGGGTATATAGTTAATGCCAAATTGAGCAGATCCCACAGACACAGACACAGACACAGACACAGACTTCAGGTTGAAGTTGCTGCCCAATTAATGTTGGATCAATTAGCATGCATGCTGCGGGTTGTCCACCCAATTAATACTGGGTATCCTATTGGCGATCCTCCCCACAACTTTTTTCTCTCAATGACAATGGCAGCAGCAGAGCAGCAGCTAGTTGGGTGGATGTGGACTAGTCTCTTCTCAGCAGCGTGTCAGTTGAACGCGTTCGGTTTTAATGTGCGGTTGTTGGTCGAATGGTGGACGCGTTCGTCTTGTCTCGATAGAAGCAGATGAAGCAGCAGAACAACTAATAATAAATTGTTAAAAAAAAAAACACAAGATAAATTATGTTTCTAAAGTATGTGAAAATTTTGTGTGAGACAAGAGAGCTGACGAGGGAAAGAGAGAGAGAGAGAGAGAGGGAGAGAGAGATCGTAGTGCAGTGTAGAGCAATGCATTTGGCGTTACATGTTTTATGTGTTTTGTTTTTGTTTTTTTTTTTTGTCACGTCACGAACTGCGTCTGCCTGCTCTTTCTCCTTCTTCTCCTCCGCCTCGTAGTGCTCATGCTGCCTCTTGCCCTTTCCACCCGCCTCTGTTGCTGCGCTGCTGCTGCGGATGATGATGATGACGAAATTGTTTAGCCAAAACCAGTCTAGAAATATAAAACCAAGCAACAACAACAACAATTTTAATGCACAACCTTGAAGAGGTTTTTGCTGAAGGAATCCCAATTTCAATTCCAAACTAGGCAATGACTATAGCAAAAAATAAAACCAAACAAATTGCAAAAATCTTTCATCATTCGTGGCGCTTCCACGATGGATAAAAATCCATCCTATTGAATAGAGTTGCGAAAAACCGCTGCATACTAAACGAAACGAAAACGCAAAAAAAAAAAAGTTCACTGAACGTACAAAACAAAAATATTGTTGTAATTGTTGATTTTCCATTTTTCTTTCTTTTGTTGTTTTTTTTTGTTTTTTCTGTGTGTGTGTGTGTTGTGCTTTTTGAGTAGTTTAAGGTGAAAACCTGCAAACCGGCTAAAGTTAATGGAAATTCTCTCTGCCTAACTGAATTCAACTTTTACCCAAAGGGGCACGTTCGAAGCACG
This sequence comes from Drosophila nebulosa, assembly GCA_024703675.1. Lineage (NCBI taxonomy): Eukaryota > Metazoa > Arthropoda > Insecta > Diptera > Drosophilidae > Drosophila > Drosophila nebulosa. The sequence goes on from JANFPS010000005.1 coordinate 677,878, forward strand.
CAATACTTTAAGCTCTAAAGCGAAAGTGTCATGAAAATTCCCGTCCCCACTTCCTACCTCCACCACCATCGCCCCTTTGTTTAAATTGCCCAGACTATGCGGAAAAGTCACAATGGAAATTTATGTACATACATATGTATACATATGTATATGTATAGTAGTAGGAGGAGGAAGATCGCTAACAACTGTGGGCGCCCTCTTCTGCTGATAGTTATCAGTCACACAAGCGAAACATTGACTTGACTTTGAGAGAGAGAGAGAAAGAGAGAGAATGAGACAATGACATCGTTTGGCATTTCGTATAATAAACTTAACCTTAATGCCTCAATGCGATCCAATCCGATCCGGTTAAATCCGTCAATCAATCAATCAATCACACAAACGAACTGTTACCCAGCTGCCGATAATTGCCAGCCATTAATAATCTAGAAGAAGACAAAGTAGATGATGAAAGGAAAAAAAAAAAAACAAAAACAGTTAACCTTGCACTTATTTCATCAGTCTGTCTACTGGTCAATGCATTCCACCCATCAAGAGATTAAGTTAGGTTCAAGCACATCCCTGGACCCCTGGATTAACCATCATCATCATCATGGTCGTCTTGGCCGTGTCCGTGTCCCCCCCTGAGATCCTGACTACGCGCATGAGTCGCGAGTCCAAAGCCATTTCTTTGTTCAAATTGCCAATGCGTGTGGCTGGTTGGCTGGCTTACTCGACTCGACTCAACTTAACTCGAATTTCCGCATTGAATTTTTAAATTCAGAGACATTCAGATACGCTCAATTTTCATATATTTGCAAATTGATACACGGCCCAAATAAACGCAGAATACTTTCCATATATGGAAGAGTTGGACAAAATAACATTTTAAAAACCGAAAACCGGTAAAAAAAAAGCCAACTCTAGTCTCTTTCTGTGTGTGTGTGTGTGTGTTATATTGGGCGTAACTGCTTTAGTTTTATATATGTGTAACTACGTCAGCTTTCAGTTCAAGTTTCACCTTGATAAGTACCTGTAGAGGAGAGAGAACAAAACAGAACAGAACAGAAACTGATGCTAAAGCTTAGGCCAACCCACGCTTAACAGGTGACGCCCTGCTCTCTGGTCAGCCGCCAAAAATAAAGTATATTGTTTCATTTTAAATACCAGATATACTTACACACAGCGTTTATATATATATATATATATGTTTGGCTCAATGTCTGTTTTATTATCTCTGCGAACCGGTTGGTATTCACATTCGCTGCGCTTGCCTGACTCCCCGTATACATTGTATATACATATATATATACACCATATCGTGCCAGTCTTTATGTATGAGTAATATGCATATATACACTTGTGATTTAGATTTAGTTTTATCTAGTCAATTGGACCCAAAACATTATCATTGGCAATTTGCATTCCTTTTACCATTTTAAGCCATGGTTAATTGCTTCTAATTTAAGCCAACTCACATTTGCTGTAAGTGCTGAAGAACAGCTGCTACAACTTTCGAATTGAATTGATTTCTAGTAATTGACCTTTAATTAGAAGTACAGTGCTTATCATATTTATAATCCACTTTTAAACGAAAAAAACAGCACATTGGCTGAACATTTCCTCCGAATCACATACTATTCGCCCGAAATCTTGAAAAAATTGAGTAGCTCAATATTTGAATTGTGAGTGAGAAACAACTTTTTCACCTAAAATTAACGATTTTCCTAAAAAGGAAGTAAAAACAAAGAAACCCATTTGCTCGTTGCGGAATGATGGAAAAATTAATATTAGTGCGGCCTCCATGTGCCTTAGTTAACTCAAAAACTCTCTTTCTCATCGAAGCCACTAATTTTAATAAAAGATTCTTTTCGAAATTTCGCAATTTATTTGGAATTTGCATTTTAAGATCTTCAACTGTCGCAAATTGGCGATTATTGGCATACACCCCCCAAAATACCCAGACATTTTCTATCGGGTTGACATCTGGAGAACATGCTGGCCAAATAATCCTTTGTATGTACGTCTGCTCCCATGGATTCGGGCATTCTATGCTGTTGAAAAACCATTGGTTTCTCACGAAATTCTTTAAAAAATGGTATAAGACTACTATCCAGAGTCTAAACATTTCATTCGGCTCAATTTCATGGTTTCAAATGAACAGAATGCTTTTTAAATCATGATGGAGTGGCCTCCAAAGTTTCTTCTTGAAAAAAAACATAGGATCCTTTCTTAAATGATGTAAAATTTTTAAAAATGATTTTCAAATTGGTTCAAAGTTTAAAGCTGCTGGGTTGGGTGGCTTATAAATATGACAAGCACTGTAGTTAAACTTATTGTCAGCCTTCTATAGTCTAAATACGCTTCAACTGGTAGACAATTGGTTTTAGTTTTTTGCTAATTTTTTTTTTTTTGGAGAAGTTTTTCACTTTGCAACTTTGTACCTGTTCGGCCTGATTGTGGTTGTTGTTGCTGTTGTTGTTGTTGTCTGCATTCAACCATGAATGATTTCATTATAATTACCGCTATTTTGCATGCCATGATTTTATTTATTTTTGTTTTGCATTGCTCATTTTTTTTGTTATTTTGTTGCCTTTGATGATTATAACATTTATACGCCATGTATGGCAGGCAGTTAACACCCTTACGCAAGAGAAGTACATTTATTTTGTTCCTAACTTTGTCTTTGATGCGATTCGTTTGAATGATCCAGCAAAAAATGAGAATTGGCTTAACGAAATTGGGAAAAGAAAAATATGTATATGAATTAAAGGGTATAAAAAAGTCATTGTGACTGCAATTAGGTTGAATTTGTGTTTTATTGTTGTGACACTTGAAAACTTTGCGTTTAATTAGCATAACCATTGGGTGGATGAAATAGGCAGGGGGTTTGGGGGTTTGTATTAACAGGGGGCGAAAAGGTTGAGCCGGGGAATGCAACAACTTGTTGAGGATTTCTTCACTTCACAATTGCCTTCAATTAAAACGTCAGACATTGCATTTCCATAAGACAGACGACGAGGCAAAAGAAGAAGAAAAAGTCAAAAGTTCATCATTGTCAGCATTCGCAGTGTCGGGGAGCAGCGTCGGGGGCGGGCGGGGGCGTTGGCAGTTGCAACAACTTGCCACAAATTGTTTAAATTGAATGCAGTCGATTCTTGTAGGAAATGCGTGGCATACAAGGCATAAATATCGAGCATTATGTCCATAAACAATCGTTCGAATAGCCAACGGCTGAGCTGCTCGAGCAGCTTGAGTAACCAATCAACGGAATTGGTGACATTGCCACGCAAGCGACGCCCTCGAGCCGTGGGCGAAGTGTCCATTACCTGCCCCGCCAGTTGTGTGTATCTCAATAAGCCCCTGCCCGAGGAGCCCACAGAGAAGGCGAATCAACCCGAGCCCATCTATCAGAATGAGGCGGCAGCCATTAGCCAACGTTGCAGCAGTTATGAGCAGCAGCATCACCGCCAGAATCCGGGCCATGCGAACGTGATGAGAGTGAGCCATGTGGTGGAGGCCACGGGAAATGAGCTAATGGTAGTCAGTACTTTTATAGGTAAACATTTCGTGCGGTGTTCGTCAGAATAGAATAAAGTAAAATGCCTCGTTCATCGACTAATCCTTTTGCACACCTTTCCTAATCCAACAGATGACTCCGATCACTATTACGAAACGTTGTCGCCTTTGGGCCACAAACGGCATTCGCAGTCGACGCAGCTAATCTCTGGTTCGGGTCAGCCTGTGGGCTTGCGTTCGTCCCAAAGACGCATCAAGCATCACCATCATCATTCGGCGTCGGCGCATGCCCTGGGCGAGCATATGCCCATTAATTCCGATGATTATGACTCCTTTGAAACGGATAGCGACGAGCCCGGGGAGCAGGATCAAAGATTAAAAAATGTAAGTGATCACCAGAGGACGAGAAAGGGAAGTACTCCTAGGTTTAACCAACTCTCTCCATCTCTCTCTCTCTTTTAGCAAAATGACAGCGGTGTGGACATTAGCAATCATCGCCTGCCCAAGCCACCAGCTGCCCAGCAGAATCAAGTCTATGAGTTTGTACGGAAATTCAAGGATTTCATTTCAAACAAAAAGTCACCGAAAAGTAGTCAACAAAAGCTCTACGAGAATACCTCACCGTCGACACAATTCTATGTGGAAAGTAATTGCAAGCCGAAGCCGAAGTCCGAACAGTCCGAGGAGATCTATGAGAATTCGGAGCAACTGCATCACAGTCAGAGTCACTTGCCAGAGCAGCCAACAACTTTGTTGCGGGCCAAGCAAAAGAATAGCAAAAGTTTGCGTTCTCGTTTACGCAAATCTCTCGTTGGCTCCACCTTTGATACCAAACAATTGTCCGCTTTGACGGCCACTCGAAGTACGTTCTATATCGAGGATCCGGAACGAGCGGGCGAGCCTGCCGGTTCCGGAGAACTTGACTCTGGCTTTTCGGAGAAGAACTCTTCGGGTGATCTGCCTGTGCCCAGCATGGAAACGCAGAAATTCTCCACAGTAGCTAGAAAGGCCAAAAAGGAGGCTAAAGCCTCCAGGAGACGGACCACCATTGGCCTGAGACCACACGATCCACCTCCGCCGCCACCACCGCCACCGCCACTGACGCCTGCATCCGCTCCCATAATGATGACATCGGCCCCCAAAAGTCCTTTGGACCCAATGGGTCAGGCCACCTCTTGGTATGCCGAGTGTGGAGTCTTCAAGCAGTCGCCCAATAGCAATGTCAATGGCCATCACGAGGAATCGGCCTCGCCAACTACGCCGAATGCGAATGGCGGCGGCGGCGGCGGCGCCAATTCCTGGTACGCCGAATCGGGTCTCTACCAAACCAGTGGCATCTCAGTGGCCAGCTCCAGCGGCAGTTCTGGTGTCTCCACTGGCAACGAGGCCGGACTCGGCGATGACTTGCAGCCGCACAGTTTGTTCTCCAATGAGCCTCTCTATCAGATGTACAGTGCAGCCAAATTGGAAGTGAGTACAATCCGAGAATCTTTAGATTATTTTTAATTGAATTTCTAAATACTTTTAGTCCATCACGCGGGATCTGGAGGCGCATGAGAGCTCCACGGATGGCTACGAGGAGATAGGCCAAAATGCAAGACGAAAATCGGAACAGGCCCAACTGGCCAAGCCCAGACCTTCTGCCCTGCAGTTGGTGGAACCGAAAAACGGTCCATCCCGGACACTGTGGAGTGAAATACCCGAAGTGATACATTCCTGCATTCTGCGTAAGTGTAAGAGAGCCTGCTCTATCCATCTCTTTCTATTTGGAGCTAAAGGCTTGAGTATAGTAGTCATAGGCTAATTAAAATCTTGGAAAATAATTAATTAATTTTATGTGGTTTCCGTTTTCCTTTTAGCCACGTTAACGCCACGCGAACGCGGGCTGCAAGAGGCCAAATTCGAGATAATCACTTCGGAGGCAAGCTACCTGAAATCATTGAATCTCCTGCGTCGCCATTTTATGAACAACAGCGCCTTCATGGACAGCTCCATATTGAGTCCGAGGGATCGTAAGGCGCTCTTCTCCTACATTGTGCCCGTGCACGAGTGCTCGGAACGACTGCTCACCGAATTGGAATGCTGCTGGCAGAACAACATTATGCTCCTGGGATTAAGTCGTTGCATTTACGAGATTGCCGAAAGGCATTTCCATGTCTACATTGCCTTCTGCGAGCATCAGGGACGAATGGATCGAACCCTGAGACGTCTTAAAGAGGCCAAGAGTGGCTCGTTCCAGATGCATCTTGAGAAGCTGGAGGCAAATCCCAGCTGCTGTGGGCTCAATTTGCATTCGTTCCTTATGCTGCCCATGCAGCGGATAACCCGATTGCCGCTGCTAATCGATGCCGTGTTCAGCAAGGAATCGCCCCATAATCAGGAGGAATACGAAAGCTGGAAACTCACTTTGGCTTTGGTTCAGAAAATTGTGGCCCAATGCAATGAGGCAGCCAATCGCTGGGAGCAGGCCTACGAGCTGGAAAGGATATCCAAGCAGCTGGAGTTTCCCGCCCATATCAGAGCCCTGGCGATAGCCCCATGCGGTGTGCCCAAGCAGGGGGCCAAGCCCCGTTTTCTGGTCAAGCGGGGAGAGCTCACCCATTTGATGTGGCGCGGCGATGATGCCAAATTGACGTTTGGCAAACGATTCACCAAATCCAATATCTATGCGTTTCTTTTCTCCGATCTCTTGGTGCTGACCAAGCGCAAGGGCGAAACTAGTTTTACCGTTTATGATTATTGCCCCAGAAGCATGTTGACACTAACATCGGGTGACTCACTGCCGCAGCTGCCAACCAAAGACTTAAAAGATCAGGCTGGAAAAAATCTAATGCTAATGACTTTGCTGGAGAACCATGAAAGAAAAACTGTTGAGCTAGTAAGAATTGATATTAACTGTGTGAGATTCTGTTGGTAATTCTACTTTTATTCTGGCTTAGGTACTCTCTTGCCCATCGGTATCCGACCAGCAACGTTGGCTCCAGGTCATGCGACCGCCCGAGGCGGAAACACCCGACGAAAAGCTTTACGAATCCTGGGATTGTCCTCAGGTCATAGCCAAGCATAGCTATGAGACAGATGAACCAGATGAGCTTCATTTAGAAACGGGAGATGTGGTCAATGTGACACGAAAATTAAAAGATGGTCAGTATATTTAATTTGCTCACAGAAATTGATTTTTTTATATATTAATTCTCTGTTCCTTTTTTTAGGCTGGTATCAAGGTGAACGTATACGCGATGGCGCTGTCGGCTGGTTTCCCGGCAACTACACTGAGGAACTGAACTCAGCTCACGTTCGATCACGCAATCTGAAGCAGCGCCATCGTCTGCTTACCTTCACCGCCACCTATCTGGAGTCCCAAAAGGGCAAATGAAACAATTCCTCCAACTCCTGGAGCTGGATCATCTTTCGTCTTCATGTCGACGCCATTTATCAAAACTTAAAGTGAATTATTCTTAATAAGTACATAGGAAAACCATTAGGAAATGTGATAATTCTACAAAACTATATTATAATTATATGCTGCCCCCTATATTATTTATGTACTTTAGTTTAGGCTACTTAAATTCATTGTACATACATATATATATATATATATATATATATGTATAAATGAATATATATATATATACATATATATGTTCATTTCTATCTATCCGTATTATAAGACAAACGAAATTAAAAATTTAAAACGGATTAATCAACAAAACAAATTGTACATAATTATAACGACAAAGTTAAATTAATTTTAGTAAAATGTAAACACAAAATCCTTGATATCTCAGCTTCCTGCAGGACTATCGATATATTCTTTATACAGATGATAGTCCTTGGCGAGACGAGTCGATTGACACTAATTTCGTCCTGATCCTTTAAAGGACTCGCGAGATATTCGCTATTTTCGTTTAAGCAAAAATGTCCTTTTTTCCAGCTCCCAGAAGGACCTTCCAGGATCTGATGGTGTCAGTCGACGCGGCTCATTGGGGACTTCAATCTGACTAAAGGACTCGTTGTTCCTTCAAAGGACTCGCGAGATATTCGCTGTTTTCTCTTAAGAAAAATGTCCTTTTTTCTCACTTCCCTGAAGGACATTTCAGGATCTGATGACGTCAGTCGATGCGGCTCATCAAGGACTTCAATCTGACCAAAGGGCTCGTTGATCCTTCAAAGGACTTGCGAGATATTCATTGTTTTTATCTGAGAAAAATGTCCTTTTTTCTCAGCTTCCTAAAGGATCTTCCAGGATCTGATGGTGTCAGTCGATGCGGCTCAATAAGGACTTCGATCTGACCAAAGGACATCATGGTAGTCCTTCAAATGGCCGAGTTATAAGGACATTTTGTGGCTCGTTTGCAACATATTTTCTAGTTATTGGCAATTTTAGTAGATTTTTGTCCGTTTATTTTTAGGTTTTTTTAAATAAAATTTTGAAAAAAATTTAAAAAAAAATGTGTTGCATACTCATATGGGCTTCGAAGAAATCATCTACCTTCTATACATTTCTGTTCGCCTGGTATTTCACTTATTTTGCGGTACGAATTTTGCGTTCGTTGCAACGGAAATTATCAAATTTTCGCAACGGCTATTTTTGAATTTTCGTCGGCCGTTAAATTCAAACCGAAAAATTTAAAAATCAGCCACCTACTAGGCATTTCTGTTGGCCTGGTGCTTTGCCTATTTTTCGGAACAAATTTGCGGACTCTCGCGGGCTGAAAATTGGCCGGCCGTTTCGCTTAAAAATCCAGCTGAAACACCAGGCGAACAGAAGTGACTAGTAGGTGGATGATTTAAATTTTTTCCAGTTTGAATTTAACGGCCGACGCAAAATTCAAAACTAGCCGTTGCGAAATTGTCCGTTGCAGCGAACACCGGCCGTTTCGTTTAAAATTTTTTCCAGTTTGTAAAAAAGTGCTGCATACTTATATGAGTGTTTAAGAAATTATCTACCTGCTATGCATTTCTGTTCGCCTGGTACTTCAATTTTTTCTGGTGCGTTTTTTCGCATTTTTGAGCAACAACAACAACCACCACTGCGACAACAACAACAACAACAACAATTACAACAACAAAAACACCAATTACAACAACAACCAAACCCAAATGACTCAGCAACAAATTATATGTTAAATTTCCTTTATTACAAACTTCACTAAAAGTATGCTACAAATTTTTTAAAACTATTTAAATTAACGTATAAAATTATCCTAAAACTGCTCATAACTCCGCAGGACATTGACCGATTTCGTCAGGACACACATTTTCAGAATCGCCAGGATCAACTCTATCGAACTGCATTCAAGGATTTCCATTATCCTTCAAAATATTATCCTTCATTTTTGTAAGGGGGTGGAGTCGCAAAAATGGCCAAGTTGTCGAAAAAAACCATAAAAGTCCTTATAACTCGGCCATTTCAAGGACTAACAGGATGCGCTTTGGTCAGATCGATTTTCTTGATAAGCCGCATCGACTGACACCATCAGATCCTGGAAGGTCCTTCTGGGAGCTGAAAAAAAAGGACATTTTTGGTTAATCTAAAATAGCAAATATCTCGCGAGTCCTTTAAAGGATCAGGACGAAATTAGTGTCAATCGACTCGTCTCGTCAAGGACTATCACCTGTGTAAAGCATATCCCGATAGTCCTGCGGACAGCTGAAATATCAGGGATTTTGCGTTTTCTCACGATTTTTTCCTCGTTTCGGGCATTTCCAGGACTTAGCAAAAATTTAACAAGCCGAAAAACAGAAAAATGCGCATATCTCGGCCGTTTAAAGGACGATTGGGATATCCTTTGGACAGATGGTAGTTCTGGTGATGCGCCGTCGAGGGACACAAGAAAGTCCTGGAAAGTCCTTTTAATGACTGAAAAACAGGACATTTTCCAAATAAATCCTGTCCTGCATCCTTAGATGACCCATACTTTTTTTGATGCCAATCGGTAGAGTTCCTCATGGACATCCTAGAAAACCATGTCCTTTCGTCCTGCGGTAGGATTTGCGGATTTTAGAGCTAAAAAACGAAAAAAGGATTACTTTTTGCTTAAACGAAAATAGCGAATACCTCGCGAGTCCTTTAAAGGATCAGGACGAAATTAGTGTCAATCGACTCGTCTCGTTAAGGACTGTCATCTGTGTAAAGGAACTACCGATCGTCCTGCGGGAAGCAGAGATATCAAGGATTTTGCGGTTTCTTATGATTTTTCCTCCGTTTTGGGCAATTTCAGGACTTGGAAAAAATAACAATTCCAAAAATCAGAAAAAAACGCATAACTCAGCTACTTGAAGGACGATCGACATATCCTTTGGCCAAATGGAAGTCTTGGTGATGCGCCGTCGACTGACACAAGAAGGTCCTGGAAAGTCCTTCAAATGACCAAAAAACAGGACATTTTTCAAAAAATCCTGTCCTGCATCCTTAGATGACCCATACTTTTTTTTGATGCCAATTGATAAAGTTCATCAAGGACATCCTAAAAAACCATGTCCTTTCGTCCTGCGGCAGGATTTACGAAAAAAGGATTATTTTCTCGAAGCGATATCTCTGTAGGATACTTACCGGGGGTTAGTCACACAAGTGGCCCAGAAACATGTTTCTATAGCTCATAGCTCATGGCTATTCCAAAAATATCATGTCCAGCATCGTTTGATGACCCATACTTTTAGAAATCTATTTCCTTTTGCACTGCGGCAGGACTTGTCGATTTAAAGATTGAAAAACGAAATAAGGATTACTTTTTCAAAAAAAAATATTTGTTCGGTTATTTAAAGGACGATTCGGATGCCCTTTTGGCTAGGTTGAAGTCCTTATGATGCGCTGTCGACTGACATAAGATGGTCCTGGAAAGTCTTTCAAATGATTAAAAAACAGGACATTTTCTAAGACTTAGATGACCCATACTTATTTTGATGCTAATTAATAGAGCTCGTCAGGGACATCCTTTCGTCATGCGGCTGGGTTTGCGGATTTAAGTGCTAAGAAATGTAAAAAATATTACTTTCTAGAAGCCATAACTTTGCAGGATACTAACCGATTTCGCCAGAACATTCAGGTTCGGGTTCTCCAGGATTAGACTATTGGTCTGCATTGAAGGATTTCCATTAGCCTTCCAAATATGATGTTTGATTTTTGTAAGGGGTTAGTCGCAAAAATGTCATAAGTCAGTCCTTCAGGAAGCTAAGAAAAGAACTGCGGTGATATTCGCGAGTGTTATGCATTTTCAGGTCCTCCAGAGTCAGGAGAGAGATGAGCCAGATACACTTCATTTGGAAACGGGAGATGTGGGCAATGTGACATAAAAATGAAAAGATGGTCAGTATAAATAATGTGCTCATAATAATATTATAATTACCTGTTGTTCACAACTGTAAATTCATATTTAAAATAACAAAGACATTGCGAAAGTCTCGAGTTCAAACGACACATTTTACATTCGTAAACAATTTACCGATAGTGCATGCGCTCTTAAATTATGCGTCCAACAGCACGCTGTTAATAAATTTATCGATAACTAATCAACGCTTTAAGATTGTGCGTATAACAGCACGCTGTTAAAAATTAATCGAGCTGTTTGCCGTAACGGACATTCAAATATGTTTCTTTCGGTGAGATATTAATCTTAGAAATGAAAAGAAATAGAAAAAATAAGTTATTAAAAATTGCTAAATAAATAAAAATATATTTATATTTAATGGTTGGTTGGTATTTAAAGGTTATTAAGCCTGAAAGGTTTTAAAATACCAAAAATTTCCTTATGCATTTCGTTGTGGGTCGGCTATTGGGGACACCTGTGGCACCTGTTGATTAGGGCATGCAACAGATTCGATGTCTTGGCAACGGTTTGTAAATAAAAAATCAGGCTCAAGTTCAGCTGTTGCATTGGCAACGCAGCGTGCAAAGGAATGTGTTTAATCGATGATAGCGCGCGCGAAGGATACCAAAAAAAAAAATCAAGTGACAAGGAACCACTGCAAATAATCACAATAAAACAATTCTTAATAATTAGTTCCTATAGCTTTACAATGTCGCGCTATAAAAACTGAAACTGAATTTTTGAGGAAATCTTGGGAAAGATAAGGATATTGCACTAGGATGGGGAATACGGAGAGCAATGTGACCAGTGGCGTCAAGAAACAGGCTGGCGTCTCCACCCAGGCTCTGTATAAGTTTGTTAATCTCAAGGGCGGTGGCCTTCTGGTGGATATGATGAAACGTGCCTGTCAGACAAAACAGTTTGCCGAGATCGATCATGCAATCAAAACGAAAGTGGAACCCTTTCTATACAATAAAGGAGCTGGACGTTATTTTCCGATATCGAAACTAGTATTGCTACGCAATCGTGATAGGCCAAGGACACGGCAATTGCCAGAGATACGGGCACTGGAAAACCCCGATGACGATTTTAATATACATGACTATTGTCCCGAGGTCTCCGAGGCGGAATATATCTCAAATCCAAGTGCCTATCGATTTGTGTGCTGGGATTTAAATGTGAGTAGTAGATTTGGCATCCAAAAAAAAAAAGCCACCTTCTAATCCTTTGGCCGTTTTGCCCTTTGCAGATGCGTGGGGCGGTGGGTGAGACTATTCTGCATTTGTGTCTGCTTAATGCCACCTCATTACACGCCGATTTGGCGAAACGTCTATTGAAGTTCTATCCAAAATTAATTCTGGACATATACATGAGCGATGAGTATTATGGCGAGAGTGTCCTTCATATAGCCATAGTCAATGAGGATCCGGCAATGGTCAAGTATCTTCTAGATGCCAATGCAGATGTGCAAGAGCGGTAAGTCTCTAAGAAACCATCTTACTTATTTCCTCCTCTTATTTCCATTTTCCTTTTCTTCCAGTTGCTGTGGTGCCTTCATGTCGGCTGAGGATACAAAGGCGTCGCGTACAGATTCCCCGGATCACGAATATGTGGCCTTGTGTCCAATGACCAATTACGATGGCTACGTCTATTGGGGCGAGTACCCATTAAGTTTCGCCGCTTGCCTCTCTCAGGAGGAATGTTTTCGTTTGGTGCTCGCCCGTGGAGCTGATCCCGATTTCCAGGACACTAATGGCAACACAGTGCTTCACATGCTGGTCATTTACGAGAAAATAGAAATGTTCGATGTGGGCTATGAAGTGGGCACGAATATCCATGTGAAGAATGTCCAGAATCTAACGCCCTTGACTCTGGCCGCCAAGTTGGGGCGGGTGGACATGTTTTTCCATGTGATGAGCATCGAAAGGGAGATCTACTGGCAACTGGGCAGCATCACATGCGCCGCCTATCCTCTACTAATGATAGACACCATCAATGAGGAGACTGGCAACATCAACAAGGATTCCGTCTTGAACTTTGTGGTCTTTGGTGATAAGCTGGAGCATCTGGAGCTTCTGGACGGTGTGGTCATTGATCTCTTGAAAACCAAATGGGACACATTCTGCAAGTCGCGCTTCTACAAGCAATTCTATATGTTTGCCTTCTACTTTCTGATCTCGCTGTTCAGCTTCATTTTGCGACCTGGTCCGGCGGTGAAGGACGATGAAGATGAGGATGCTGATGGAGCCGCCACAAATGGAACCGCTCCAACTACTCATGATTTGTATGCGAATAGTAGCTTCCCCTACTCCATTGTCAATCAGCATAGTAAAAGAGGAACTTCCAGCACCGAGTACAGTTGAGTGACTTCTGAAATATTTAAGATTTAAAATTTTAATTAATTTGAATTGGACGTTTTTCCTTTTAGAAACATTTTGGCTAAACTTCACCGAATATTATGATCCGAATGAAGTGGAGATCTTACCCGCCTGGTGGGAGAGCTATGCCCAGTGTCCCTTAATGAATCTGGAATCCGATTTGGCCAAACTGCGCATAATGGCCGAGTTGATCAATTTCGTTGGAGCCATTCTTTATCTTTTGGTGGCGCTGCGTGAGGCCAGATTTCTGGGTTACAAAATGTTTATAGAGAATTTAGTAAGATCAAAATGGGAATACATATTTTCAATAAGTTTTTTCTTACCATTTCTCTGTTCGATCCAATTGCAATAGATGACCGCTCCATCTAGAGTGATGTTTCTCTTCTCGTGCGCCCTGATGATGACCATTCCCTGGCTAAGAGTGTCCTGTCTCACCGAAATCGATGACCATGTCACTGTGGTGATCATGTTGACCACAGCTCCCTACTTTCTATTCTTTTGCCGGTAAGTTTGGTCAAGTTGGCCAAGCCGTTTCGTATTCGCCGATTCAATTTGATTTGGTTCACAGTGGTTTCAAGACCGTGGGTCCCTTCGTGGTGATGATCTATCGCATGGTCATGGGAGATCTGTTACGTTTTGTATCCATCTATTTGGTCTTTGTGATGGGCTTCTCGCAAGCCTTCTATATAATATTTTTAACCTTCGATAACCCATCGACGCCCGAGGATCAGGATGCCGAATCGAATCCCATGCCATCTCCAATGGAGTCCATTGTGGCCATGTTCCTCATGTCGCTGACCAATTTCGGTGACTACTACGGAGCGATGGTCTCCACCCAGCACGAGTACGAGGCGAAGATATTGTTCTTTCTTTTCATGGTGATTGTCAGTGTGTTGCTGGTCAACATGTTGATCGCCATGATGGCAACACGTACCAGAAGATTGCCGAGATACGTAACGAATGGCAGCGCCAGTGGGCCCGCATCGTCCTGGTGGTGGAGCGGAGTGTCCCGCCGGCGGAGAGATTGAAGAATTTCATGCATTACAGTCAATCGATGTCGGACGGTCGCCGGGCCTTGGTTTTTGCGTCTAAATATGACTGTAAGTTGAGCCTAAAAAGGGAAAGGAGAAATGAAATTAATATTAATGCGATGCACTTTCTGGCAGGACGAGGAGAAGGAGGAAATGAAGGAAGTGCAGGAAATGAAACGCATTCATCAGCGTTTCTCAAAGAAGCGTCAAATGGAACGAGAAGCTCGTGCCCATCGCCGTCAGCAGGAATATGAGAAATTCTTTGGCACTTCACCCAAACCAGATGCGGCAGATAATAATAATATATATAATGGCGCAAGAGAGAGAATTTGTCCACTCTTAATTAAGTTCAAGTTTTATTGAGCCTTGTTGAAAATTGATTTTATCCAATAAATATTTGTGTGAATGCATACCCCCCCCCATATGTACCTCCTACCATCCCTCTAGCAACATTCATCTTCCCGCGTTTCGAGCCACCACAAAAGAATGCCATAAAACTTTGCTTTATGACTTGGCAAACAAACGAAAGTCCATAGCCATTTGAATTATCATAACAATTTCACATCGAAATGTATATAGGGATATATATGTGCGTGTGTGTGTGTGTGTGTGTGTCCAAGGAGAGCGTCTATCCGCTTGCACATCCGTTTATCGATTGTTGTCAATGATTACGTAATGGCAATTGTAGCAGCCAGCAAGAGAGAAAAAAGAAAAAAAGATTGGACAAAGAAACGAATGAATGGATATTGAAAAAGAGATATTGTTAGGTGCCTCTCCAAAGACACCTATTATTGTCGGAGCGGGTGTCTATACACCTATATCACATACACTGGATCAGTGATTGACATCAATGAGTCTTAAAAGAGATTGCGCCGAATGCGTGGGATCCTTTTTTGTTCTTCACTCGCTGTTCTGTTCTCTTCAGATTTCGTCCCGGTACCGGAAACGTTTAGCTAGCCATTGTTTTGTCGAGTTAGAGGTAGAGCAAATGGAATAGAGGAAGGGGGGAGCAGCACCCCGAGTGCCCCCATTGAAAGTGTTAAAAAAAGCAAGGATCGTTGGCTTTCTCTCTCTCTCTGTCTCGCAGCTTGACTTTAATTGAGTTTGAATAGAGCAATTTAGTGCCTGCTGTTTCCCAAGTTTCTTTTTGCGAAAGTTCCCAGCTCTCAAAACTACTCGAGAGGGCCGAGTGGCCGAGAAACTGAGAGACCGAGAGACCAAGAAAGAGAAAGGGTAGTTTCCCCTTTTGCCGTTTCTCAAAACTGCGGTTAAACAATGCGGCACCACAGTGCGGCATTAATGATATGGTGCCAACTCAATCCAATTCAATCCAATCCAATTCAGTCCAACCCTTGCCCAGCCCAAGAGAGAGAGAGAGAGAGAGAGAGAGAGAGAGGGAGAAGGAGAGAAAACGATCACAACAATGAATTGAAGTCATAATTTGAATATGTCACACTGTGGCCAGGAGGAGTCCAGATCCAGGTTAGCTCGCTTGTTCCCAGCTTAAGTCTCTCTGGGATTGCGCGATTCAGACGACTCTTTTTGTTAGGCATTTGATTTGCCAACATGTAATTACCTTCCAAAATGGAAAAAGAGGTGTCGAGTTCTTATTCGAGCCGTTGTAAGCGACAATTTAATGATATGTTTTGGTTCTCCATTGTTCGTTTCATTGAAGTGAAGGACGCTCAACGCCCGACGCCCGACACCCGACGGTGGAGGAGGTGGGGAGACCAGCTGCCTGAATGGGAATATTTTCCATCAGGGTGCTAACGTAACGCCCACTTCCTGAGGTGCTCTCAATCTCAGTCTCTCAGTTTCTCAGTTTCTCAGTTTCTCAGCCTCTTATCCTCTCGTCTTTCGCTGAGTTTTACCATAGCCATAAAGTTTTACGAAAAAAAACAAAAAGGAGAAATTCGTCTACTCAACTTGTTAATTTTCCCGTCGTAAACGTATAATAATAATAATAATAAAAAAGAAGGAACCTCTAAGGATCACTACTAAGGACACTTTGTGAAAGTTCTCTCATCTACTTCTGCCTCCTGCCTCCTGCCTCCTCCTTGCACTCGGACTCGCACACACATTGTAAAACAATAACAATAAACCTGGTCGAGAGGTCCTCGTAAGTGTATAACGGTTATTCGTAGAAAATTGGTTTATGGCTTTCGTCGAGGTAGTAGAGAATGAGGAGAATGAGGAGGAAGGGGCGTACCAAATGACTTTTAAATGCCAACAGTCGCCCGGCCCTGGGCCAGTGATTGCTTTCGGCCTCTCATTCTCGTCAAGATGAAGAACACGAGTCCTTTGGGAAAGGACACAACACAACACAGAAAGAATGAAAAAAAAAGAGAAAAGGAGAACAGAAGTATTCAAATCAATGGCGTATTTAAATAAGAATTATGGTGAACGGTTGCCCTTTTTTTTTTTTTGGTTGCCCCTGCATCTTCTCCCTTCATCCCCTTGGCACCACACCGGTTGCTTTCCTTTTTACCGTAACAATACTTACTTTTTGCGAAAATTATTTTTCAAAGATTTATTTAAAATAAATTATTTATGCAAATAAAAGTGGAGAAGAAAGCAAACGGAAAGAAAGTTTGCAATTTATTTTCTGAATTCAAGAGTTCACAGGGGTGCGGTGGGATGGGGAGCCCTCTTCGTAAGTACATGTGCATATATGTAGGTATGTATGTACGAAGGGTTGCCCTCAACCCTGATGCGGGGGATTCGCTTGACCTTTGTTAACTTGTTGTTTGCCTTTGAGCTTTGGGTCTTTGATTTAAAACTGTCAACTTAGTCAATAAACACAAGGCAAACCGGCGAAAGAAACAAATGGACTTTTTACTAGGATATTATAACCAGGACTTGCGATAGTTCCTCTACATAATCATTTCGAAAAGTAGATCAAATTATTATTCAATTCAAAAAGGTCCTCTATATAAGATTTAGTTCTCTTAAGGGATTTGCCCATCATTCTGGCCAGTTCATCGCCAATGCCTCTTATCGTGTTTACCCTCCTTCCCCGTCAAATGCAATTTACCTTGTCGTTACCTCCCCCCCCCCTCCTTCGGTCCATGTGAATTGTTTGGCTGGTCTCTCGTTTATTGTAAATTTGGCAAACTTTTAGCACATTTATTTTATAAAATGGTATTTTTGGCATTGAGATGCCTGTCATTTGCATTGACACTTGTGCGGAACAGTTCTCTCGATACCCTTTAGCTAAAGAGGGTCCTTTCCGTGATGAGGTGGGATCTCTCAACTCGATTAGAGTACATTAGAGTAGAGTATAGAAATGTCGTTCATTGTTAACAATTCGCTTTCTTTTTTTTCTTTTTCTTTGGGAGGGAGGATAAATGAGCCATCGATTATGTGGAATGTCGAATTGACAAGTTTTTAGAGGAGATGATGATGTTGCATGCAGAAATCAATTGAAAATAAATAAATCAATTGATGTGCCAGAGACAAAAGGGGAAAGTAGTGGAAAAAAAAACAAACGAAAGCTAAAGGGTTCCACCTTTAAATTATTGATCTCCTAGCTTCCATTCTCTCACTCTCCCTTACAGTATTCTTGCTTTGATTGGAATCCACTTGATGGTTTGTTTGGCCATAGAAAAAAAAAAAGCGGTAGGGAAAAAACCGCAAAGTTTTAATTGAATTTCCTGAACAAAATAAATGTTTTGCCACTTGAGTCTCGCGGGAGACGATGACGCTAAACAAACAACCAACAACAACAACAACAATGGCAATGGCAACAACAACAACAAGGCGGCCGAACGAAGGCACATTGAATGATTTTCCTTCTTCCCTTTTCTATATATATATTTTTTTTCTTCTTTCTTTTTCTTTTTGGTCTAGATATGCATACATACTTAAAATGAAAATTCAATTCGCAAAATCAAATCACTTGAGTGGAATCGAATAAAAAAAAAAAAGAAAGAAAGAAATGAACCTAGCCCGAATGCCACGCCAAAGAGAAATCACAATAAATGTGGCAAAGGCAAAGGCAAAGGCAAACGCAAACAAAAAAACAAAATGAACAACACAAAAAACCCAACACAAATAACAAATAAACGCAAATGGAGAAGCGCAGAGGTGTCAGAGGGCAGACGACGCAGGATGCAGGACGCACGGTACGATGGAGACCTCTGCCTCAAGATTCACTTTGATCTTGGCCAAAACACATTGAATTAAACACGCGCAATAAAACCCTTTGATTTCCACCCATCCACCTCGACCTCCAACCACCCCCCCCCCCCCCCCCCCCCCCCCCATTAACATCAACTCCTTCAATCATCGAATCCATTTGCCAATGAGTGAATTAATTACATGAAGCCACAGGAGGCGTTATACCATAGCTAAGAGGTGAACTGGGCTGGTTCCTCCACCTTCCAAAGGGCTTCTCCATTGACAAAAGGTTAAGTTAATTTCTCTTCATTTACCTTTGACGAAGATCTTTGGCCTCCCCCCCCCGTTTCTTAAAAAAGTAGATCAGGATTCCCACAGATCGAGGGAATTTCCAAGAGAAAAAAAAACACTGTCTCAGCTAGTTAGCCTGGCCATTTATGTTAGTGTGTACAAAAGGGCGTGATGACAAAACAAGGACAAGAAATGACCAAAAATTAACGCATTGTCCTCTATGATTTCCGTTTGCAAGTCTATAGAGCATGGCTAATGCCATTATTTGACACTGGCCCACTGGACACTGGCCACTGGCCTTCTTCTTCTTCTTCTTCTTCTGCCTTGCCCACATGTGTGTGAGCGACTTCCGTTTGCATTCACCTGATTTGCTCCTGTACAATTGCCGTGCCTTGGTCTCAGTGTTTAGTTATTTTTATTGTTTTATATTGTTCATTGTCTCCTTTCTTCTCTCTCTCTCTCTCTGTGTCTCTTTCTCTTTCTGTTTTTTGTCGCCAAACAACGGAACTGGCCAACTGGCAATTGTGTCTGCAAAATTGTTTTTAAAATGCAATTTTTGCCATACAAGGTAACATGTTGTTGTTGTAGTTGTTGTTATTGAAACTATTTCCGGTCTGACCAGTGACCAGGTTTATTCTGTTGTCTCTCCTCCAAAGCGGACAAAAGGAAGGCCTGAGAACACATGTAAACCCACATGTAACGCCTTGTAAGTCAGATTGTGGGAAAAAGAAAAAAAAAAAGGAAAAGGAGAAACCAAACAAAATGTAAAATAAAAAAAATTTGCAAATCCAATTGAGGAGCTGTCAGAGCGTAGTCACCTGAATGGCACTCATATGGCATGCTCGATTAGAGCTCATTAGGAGGCAGGTCCTAGATGTCATAACAGATTAACTAAGAAAAGTTTCACGGGATACCCAACGGGTATATACCGGGAATTATTGCAGCCATTAAGCTTCTTGCATTGTTCTTCACCCTTTACCTCATTACCTTAGCCCTCAGTCCCTCAGTCCCTCAGTCCCTCAGTCCATCAGTCCCTCAGCCAGTCAGTCGTGCCTCAGCCCACAGATGAAGTTCCGAATGAACGTCAGCCACTTGGCTAAACGACGTTAATTTCTCAATCTTGGAAAAGAAGAATCGAAATCGAAAAGGGGTTGCGGTTGCAGCCAGCCAGCCAGCCAGCCAGCCATCCATCCAGCAGGCACTTCAACTGGCTAGGATCTCATCTTAAGGTTTGTGGCCCTGTAATCGAAACGAGCCACTTAAGAGTCGGAGTCGAGAGTTGAGGAAATTTCTTTATAATTCTCTCCTTTTTCCTTAGTTTTTTTTTTGCATACCAAAAGTTTTTTTTTTTTTTTTTTCTTCTTTTGGAGGAGGCCTTCTTAGGGGTTGGACCTGAAGTGCTTTGGTTGCTTCTAATTTTTGTTGTCGCTCGTCTCGGAAATCGTCGCCGT
This sequence comes from Drosophila nebulosa, assembly GCA_024703675.1. Taxonomy (NCBI): domain Eukaryota; kingdom Metazoa; phylum Arthropoda; class Insecta; order Diptera; family Drosophilidae; genus Drosophila; species Drosophila nebulosa. The sequence goes on from JANFPS010000005.1 coordinate 697,956, forward strand.
CAAAGTGCCCACTCGATGCGACTTATTCTCATTTGGGCTTTTTGCCTTAAAGTAGTCCTGATTCTCTGATTTCGGTGATCCTGGTCTCCTGCTTCTGGTCCTTGTCCTTGTCCTTATCCTGGCCCTGGTTGTGATTCTACTCCTGAGTCCGGCGTGCCGAATCCCACGGTGTGTGTTTACGACCACAAGCACAGTAGGTACAGCCTTCTTCCACACTCCGCCCTGCCTCTGCCTCTGCCCCTGCCACTGCCACTGCCCCTGCCCCTGGCCACACTGTGTGTAATGTGAGAGGAATTAGCTGCCAAAATGTGTCAAAATCTTGCGGTCGCCTCGGGCATATGGGCTTCTGGCCGTGTGGGCGTCATTCGTTATGGTGGTTTTGATGGGCGTGAGCAACCTCAGGCAAATGAGGTCCAGTCAGTCAGTCAGTCAGTCAGTCACCTGATGTGCCGCCTGTCAAAAGCAGTTTGCCAACCCCTCCATGCAAACATGAACGTGAATTGAGTGTAAAATCTGTTGACAGCCTGCAATCTGCCTTCATTTTCACGCCCATTTATGTCCACATACATAAATTGTATAATAGTTTATTACCCTAAAGAGTGACGTTGGCATTTTAAAATAACCACATACCAAAAAAAAAGAACTTTTAAACTTAAATTTCTTCAAATCAAAAACTATTCACTTCTATTTATAGAGATTTTAATTGAAATTAACATAACAACTTGGCAAACTAATTTAGGCCAAAACTTTCGAATGGAACCGCTTATTTTTAGAGGATAAAAAGTCTTATCTCAAATCTACGACTGAATTGATTAGGAATTGATCCTGTGATCGCAAGGATTTTAGGGAATAGAGCTAGATGCCTTTTACTTCCATTTTAGTTGTCATTCTATTATTTTGCAGATAATTTCTCATGAAATGAGAAATGAACGGAAAATTTGTGGGAAATCGTGTGCATGCCAAATGCTCTTAACTAGAATGACATGTGAAAAACGTTGAGAAAAGCACCAAATCTGTAAAGTAATCAAATGGACACGTACACACATTGTTGCATAAAGAGTGTGTGTGTGTGTGTGTGTGTTGTGTGTATGTGTGTGTGTGTGTGTGTCGGTGCGTGTGTGTTGTGTGGGAGTCCAGTTTTGGGAAAATCATGCAAAATTTGCCTGGGCAAATGCAAAAAATTCGAATATAAAGAAAAGAATTCGATCTAAATGTGCTACGTGAGAAAATTACGCCCAAGTTTTAGGAAAATTTTGGGTACATCAAATGGCAGGTGATAGGCGAATTTAATTAAACAATTCAAGTCAAGACAAGAAAACGAAAAAAACAAGACAACAAAATTAAATTGTTAACCTCATTTTAGTGATGACTTTTTTTTGTGTGTTCTTTTCCTTTTCATTAAAAATATATATTTGTTTTTTGTATTGCAGTTTCTGTTGTTGTTGTTGTTGCTGTAAATTGTCATTATTATTATTATTATTATGATTATTATCCCATACAATATGATCATTGTTATTATCACATTTCTCGCATTGTTCGTGTATTTAATTAAAAAAAAAAAATGAAAATGAGAACAAACAAAAAGTAAAAATGAAAAAAAAAAAAACAAAACAGAAATGCGAATTGTATTGCCAGACCCCCAGAAATGACAATTGGATGTATTGACAATGACAAGCGACAACAATCTGAACAATAGGGCCAAACGCGACTGAATTGGAATGGGTTACAAAATAAGCGAACAGTAGGAGAAAGGTGACTTCTGGTGAAAGGATAATGGGTTTTATATATGAATGGCTAGCCCATAATCATAGGGTTCTACATTTCCTACTCCTTTCATTCACTTTCTCTCTCGCTCTCGCTCTCGCTCTCGCTCTCGCTCTCGCTCTCGCTCTCCTGCTGGACAAATTGAGTCCTTCCAACACCTGAAAACAGTTTGTTATACTTGATTTTTTTTTTGCTTGTTGTGTTTTGTTATAATTTTTCTCTACCCCACCCCTCCCCGCCCCCTTTTGATAAGAAAACAAACTAAAATCATATCAAAAACGGAAACTATATCCTTTGTCATTATATTTTTCATTTCTTTTTGCTTGTGCAAAAAGCAAAAGTCTCGCTTCCTTTGCCCGTCCACCGCCCTGCCTACCCCCCGATCACTTTGTGTGTCTGTGGGTGTGTATGTCTCTCTCTGTGTGTGTGTCCTCGCTCTAAGTGAAATGTAGAATGGATAGAAAGGAAAAATGCTGGCTGAATAAAACTTTTTCCATTACACAACACATCAACAGTTTTTCTCATTTTTCAGTTTTTCCATTCTTTCTTTTTTCCTTATTTTTTTTTTATTCTTTTCTTTTTTTGGTGGGCAGACACAAAGGAAACGTTGAAAGCGCTGAAAGCTTTTTAATGCCCTCGCATTTGGTTGAGGTATACGACATTTTTTGATTTGGATGTAGATCCAAAGAATCCTATAAAATTACAGAGGAAACTGTTCAGTTTTGGATGTTTAGGAAGTCATTATAGCTGAGAGAATTCTACAAAGTTCAGAAATCTTCTTCAAAGACCTTCTATTTCTGTTTTCCGATATATATGTAGCTTGAGAGACAACTCTTTTTATATGAATTTTAATTTTATATGAGTGGGAAAGACCTTTTTAAATGGGCAAAGATTTTAAAAAATAGTTTTTTCTTTTCGACTTACCAGGACATTAAGTTATGGTCCATTAATTTAACTTTCCTGCAGATTGGAGAAACGTCATTTTAGGGATACATTTTAGTTTTGATTGAATTGTGATTGATACAACAATTTAGGCTGCAATATCTGTAATGAAAGATATGGGAAATGGTTTACTGCATTTCGCTTTCAGATTTGATTCGATTTTCAGCTATTTGGGCAGGGCATAATAAAGTTATTAAAGCGCCGAAATTGGCACTTTATTATTTTTGAACATTGTGCCACATAATGAAAGGCAACTAGGAGAGTCCTGATTGTACCTATGTACACCCGCACTTTATACGCACACACAAGCACACTCGCACATATGTAGATGTGTATGTGCACAGCAGTGGACAGGCATATATGTAGGTTCACTTTACATATATATTAACCATGGGCCCCAGTCACCCTAGGAGTCCTTCCATCCATCCTCTCACCCAATTCTTCATGCGCTTTGTGCAAATGCTTTTGCTTCTTTCCACTTTTCTTCAACCAAATAAGTAAATAATTGCAGTAATATCCTTTTCGGGCGCTACAAAAAAAAAACGAGAGAAAAGCAACAACAACGAGTCAAAAAAAAAAAAACAAGTAGAAAAATAGAGGAAAGGGAGAAAGAAAGAAACGAAGAATGGGTATAGTGAGCAGAGAATAGAAAGCGTGTTTCCATGTCCTTTTCAGAAAAACTAAAATGTGCTTTTCACACACACACACACACACACACACACGCGCGCAGATATTTAGATTGTATATACACACACGCACACACACATGCACACACGCACGCACACACATAGAGGCACCCACAATGGACGAAAAATTCACACCAAACAGCCATTGTGATTGGCCAGAGAATGCCAACAAATACACACAGAGGCGCACACACACACACACACACATGTATGTATATATATAGGCACTCGCCCTGGCCTGCTCTCTCTCTCTCTCTCTCTCTTTCTCTCTCTCTCTCAGTAGCTTTCGCGTTCTCTTTCTCTCCATCTAGTTTTTGTTCTCTCCTTCTCTTTTGCTCTCGCTTGCAGCATTGCGGAAGTGCAACTTTGCTCCGAAAACAATAACGGAAATTGTATGCGCTGTGAAGAAGAAGAGAAAGAAGAAGCAGAACACCAGAGGCAGAAGCAGCAGCAAAAAGAAGAGGAGACAGAAGTAGAGTAGAACGAAATCAATGCTCTCGGTCGGGCGCCCCAAATGAGGTCGCGAGGTAAGAAAAATGGGACCAACACAACACACACACGAAGCGGAGCCGAACAAAAATCTCTTTTCTCTCTATTGAACACACCCCTCAATGGGAAACAACTATAACCGATATAAAGGAGCCAATGGAACAAAGCCAACAATAAGGCCAGAGAGAGAGCGAGAGCAAAATCTAAAAAGCAGGTACACGAACCGAGCAGCAGCCACAGCCACAGACACAGACACAGCCAAAGCAACAGCAACAGCAAAATAAGCAGCGACAGCAGAGGTCATAGGCCATCTCGTTTTATCGCATTGGATTTACCTGAACGAGCGCAGGGTTGCTAGCCAAGAGAGCGAGAGCGCAAAAAAAAGAAAAAAAGAAGCAACAAAACTGGATTTGACTGCAGTCGTGTCAGTCTCAATTATTGCGCAGACAAATCAGTCAGTGTGTAGCTGTTGAGCCGAACAGAACAGCCGCCCCAAGAGCGAAGCAAAGCAAATTAAATAGCGAGAGAAAAGAGACACAACAGAGAAAATAACAAAAAGAAAAAAAGAGTCGAAGAAGAAGAAGAACAACATATACAAAATAAATAAATACAAGCAATAAACATTCCGTTTCGTTACATTGTGTATACGCAGAGTGTGAAACCGAAGAATAGAAGAGAAGAAGAAGAGTAGGGGGAAAGAAAGAAAGAAAGCAAACAAAACCAAAAAGCAACAAATTCAAACAATACAAAATAAATATCGAACCAGATACATACATACATAGATATCAAAGTGATATAAATTCGGAATAATGGCCACTTTATCGACACATCCCAACTATGGATTCCATTTGGGCGCCGCTGCAGCTGCCGCCAGCCAGGGCCTCGAGCTCCCATCGCCGGGCGACTATGCCCCACAGAGTCTGGGCGTCAATGCCCAATTGAGCCCCAGCCTGGGCATGGATATGGATATTAAACGTGTGCTCCACTACTCCCAGAGCCTGGCCGCCATGGGCGGATCACCACCAAATGTTAGTGGCGGTAACACATCATCGAATATTGGCAGCTCATCGGCTGGCATGGCGGCACATCATCCGCATCATCCACATCATCCACATATGAGTGCAGCTGCTGCCCATCATCATATGCATCAGCAGACCCTCTCGCCCAACAGTTCCATCGGATCGGCCGGCAGTCTCGGCAGCCAGAGCAGTCTGGGCAGCTCGGGCATGGGTGGAGGCGGCGGCGGCGTTGGCAGTATGAGTACCGCCATGCAAAGCAACTCATCGTTGCCTTCCTCAAGCATGCACAGTTTGGCCACATCCCCCGGCCAGGAGGGACACATCAAGCGTCCAATGAATGCCTTTATGGTCTGGTCACGTCTGCAACGGCGACAGATTGCCAAGGATAATCCCAAAATGCATAATTCCGAGATCTCCAAGCGTCTGGGTGCCGAATGGAAACTATTGGCCGAATCGGAAAAGCGGCCCTTCATCGATGAGGCAAAACGCTTGCGTGCCCTGCATATGAAGGAGCATCCGGACTACAAATATCGTCCACGTCGCAAGCCAAAGAATCCATTGGCCGCTGGCCCCGGACAGGGTGGTCTGCAACTTCAGGGCAATGTGGGTCAACAGAAATTGGGTGCTGGTGCCGGAGCCGGCGCTGGTGGTGCATACAATCCCTTCCATCAGTTGCCACCATATTTTGCGCCGTCACATCATCTGGAGCAGGCGTATCCGGTGCCATATTTCGGTGGCTTCGATCCATTGGCCCTCTCCAAGCTGCATCAGTCGCAGGCATCCATGGCCGCAGCGGCGGCCAACAATCAGAGCCAACAGTCGGCCGCTAGCGGCCAATTGCCGCCAACTAGCCTGAGCAGTTTCTATTCGGGCATCTATTCGGGCATCTCTGCTCCCTCACTGTATGCCGCCCACTCCGCCAATGCCGCTGCCGCCGGATTGTACACCTCATCGTCGACATCATCTCCGGGCTCCTCACCGGGCACCATCACACCCAATGGCATGGATGGCTCCATGGACCAAGCCCTGAGGCGACCGGTTCCCGTTCTGTATTAGGCCGAAAGCAGACGGTAAATGGGCGACGGGGGGCCCAGAGTAGAGTACAATTGTTGACGCATTCCCAAAGTGATCCACTGGTTTTAAATCTTCAAAAGCTCTAAGTAAGCTACTATATCTCTGTCTCACACACACCCACACACACACTCTATCTCCCCCTCCCTCCCTCCCTATCCTATCCTATCCACACTCTATTTCTAGTACAAGAAAAAAACGAAAAGCGAAACAAAAAACAAAAAAAAACCATGAGAAAAAGAGAGGACGAAATGATAAGAAAAAAAAAACCAAGAAACATTCCTAGCCAATAATATGTAAACATTAATCAATAATTTATTTGTCGCTAAAGCAAACAAACAAACAACAACAAACAAAATACAAATTCTCTAGATGTAATGTAATTTTTTTTTTTTTTTTTTTAATTAGTTTTAAGTGTCGCGTGAGTGTCGTGTGCTCTCCCCTCACCCCACTCTTGTTGCTTTTGTTTTTTTTTTTTTTTTTAACCTCCAGCACAAATTGTAAATACCAAACCAATTCGTTAAGCGTTAAGAAATCGATCGATTACCGATATCGATTGATACCCACAAAAAAAACCTACTCCCTATTCCCGAAATTCCCATAAATAAATATATCTAAATATATATGAAATATACATATAAATGTATTATTGTATTATTAATTGTATTACCAAGTTAAGGCAAAAAAAAAAAAATTGAACACACACAAAAAGCAAAAACCAACCAACCAACCAACCAACAACAACAACAACACACAAAATATTTGAGAAATGAATAAAAAAAAAAAAAAACAAAACAAATGAAAATTATTATTAAATGAAACAAAAACCAAAAATACACAAAACACTATTTACTTGTCTTTTGGGGGTTGCCAGGAATTTTGGGAATTTCAACATCAATTCGAGGCCTGCCGAAAGGCCAATTGAAAGCGAAGTGGGAAACCCCCTCTTCTATAGAGGGTAGAGTCTTTGAAAAAAAATTATACTATAAAAATTCCCCTACAAATTGACAGCTGAGCCATTTACGGATAGTAAAATAAAGTATTAACCACAACTTAATGAAATTAATTTTCTAGCTCTATTCTATTAAAGTTTTTGACCTGCTTTAACATTATCTGCCTCCTGCGCTCTCTTTCCTCTGCAGCCTTGATGATCATGTCGCAATTTGTCGCCTAAAACGATAGCTTAACACAATTCTAATAAAGAAACACCATTTAAAAACAAAAACAAAAATAAATAAATAAATGTATTACATTCTCGCCTGTGACATTGGAATCTTATTTAAACAGATTCAAAGGAAAAGGCAGATACTTTAAAAAGGTCTTTGCGATTGTTGGATCGGGACAAACTACTCCACTCAGAATAAATTGGAAACAAATTTTGTATAGCATATCAAAATATTTCACCATCAGAATGAAACATTTTTGATGCTCAGACCAAAAGTCATTGAAATGCCTTAATTGAATGGAATTCGTAAACATTCCAAAAAAGGTTCTTTCAACATTTTTTTTTGAAACTTTTAAACAGTATTTAGAACCAAAAGATTGAGTTAAAAATAATCAAATTTTAACATAATCAATTTAATTTGATTTGATAATTTTACGTATAATGTGATTGTTAGTTAATGTCAAATCGAATTAAGTTGTGTTCTTTGCTGATTATATATACATACATATGTAGGCAAGTAATTCTATAATCCATTTGAATATTCATAAAGCAAAGTTCTCCTTCTCCTTTTTTCTTCTCTTCACTTTATTTTGGAGGTGACTCATTATGAATTCATTCAAAAGATGATCAACTCATTCTAATGCGAACGACTTTTCACCTTTTTTTTTTTCGTTATTAAAAGCTTGTCATTTGAATATATATATATATGTATATATGTGTGTGTGTGTGTGTGTATGTTTCTATATTATTTGATTTTGCTCGTTTTTCCACCCTGCTGTGTGTGTTTGAAAAACTTTAATTTGATTTGCACACAAAAATATTTGAGGCATTATACAACTATTTGGCGTTTTGTATTAATTTCTATTGATTAATGCGCTGTTTATTTTGTGGCAACAACAACAACAACAATACCAGCAACACGAACAACAACAAAAAGGTCGAGGTGATCATTGATGTGGCAGAAAAAGACGAGGTATCTCTATATCTATGTGGGGGCTGTCTCTCCCATTGTCTATGGGCGCAACGGGGGCCGGGACCATTGAAATATTAGACGGCAAAAAAGCAACAACAACACCCAACAACAATCGAGATCCCCTAGCTTAGAAATCAACGAGATATATATGTATGTATATACATAGTTTTCGATCTCTTGTAATAATAATAAGAATAATTGCGGTCATTAATAAATCCACTTGCATTGTCTTTTAACTCAATCGATCGTTTGCCGTTTCTACTCGGTTTCTTTTTTTCTATTCTTTGCCCTCTTCTTCTGTTTCCCTCTCTCTCCCCCCACCCCCTCTCTCTCTCTCTCTCTCTCTCGTTCTTGCCTAGCTCTGTGTATGTCAAATGTGTTAAAATATCAAATATTGATTATTGTTGTTATTATTGGGGTATTGTTGTTGCCTTTGTTGCTGTTGCTGTTGCTGTTGCTGTTGTCGTGTTTCTCCATTCGAAATAAATTTCACAAATATTTACTTTGCATTGACGTGATATTGAATAATTATGTAAAGATTGGGTTATAACTGCGATGATGTTGAGAGTTCAATTCCAATGCCTAAATCTGAAGCTAATGAATAATGATAAATCAAAAAAAAAAAAAAAATGCCAAACGGAAGATAAGATCCACTTGAGTTGAATCTAATCAGTTCGATTTGAATTCAAGCAGACAAAGTTTTCTTGATTTTAGCTTGTTCTATTTTCACATTAAAGAAACTAGAAACTCATTCAAAGAAATATTAGTTTGATAAACCAAATTGCCTTTTAACCTTTCATTGATTCATATGGTTAAGAGGTGAGGGGAGAAAAGTCTTGTATTGATTGACTGATTGATTACTAAACCAAAAGTATTTATTTCAACAGCAACAACAACAACAACAACATTAACCATCATCTAGACAATGTCTATTCTCATATCATTTCTGGTTCTTAATTACAGGTAATTTGGTAGAAAAAGGCCATCTTTATGACACCATATAAAATCTGGCTCTTCTAGCAGATAATAGAGGATGAAGTAGCAACTCCTGCACTTACGCGTATTCCGCCTTCTACGGCAAGATATTGCAGCACACCTACGTCGACACCTTCTTCTTCTTCTTCTAGTCAAGTCCATCAATGCATTGAACTGCCCAACGCCTGCTCTTCACAATTTTTCTTGTGTGTGTGTGTGTGTGTGTGTGTGTACAAAAATAATTTTGTGAAACAAAGAGCAACAAACAAAAGACAGAATCGCAGCCATAATATACTTTTTTACGACTTATTGGCGGATTAGCGTCTCGCCGGAAAGCAAAAGGAGTGTGCAATGCCAATTTGTGTGTGTTTATGGCGTGTACATATATACATACATACATAGTATATTCTCGTGTGCGTGTGTTTTTTTTTACCTGCCCACCGATGGCCCAATTGCCCGAGACCCGACCCGAACCGACCCGACCCGGATTAACCACAGACATTTGTCGTTGTCGCTGATTTTCGCCGTTTTTCCAAAACTGTTTTTGTTTGTTGCATTTTTTTAAGAGGAACACTAATCCGGCGGATTAGCGGACAACGACGGATTAGCATAACGGTGATACAATTCGCTGGGATAATTTATTGCAGCAATAGCAGCAACAGGACGAGGTCAATCGTTGTGCCATATTGTTTTTACATGGAAGGTTAGGTTAGGCTAAGTTTGTTGGCTGCTCGTCGGTCGACTCGGTTGGTCGGTCCGGTGCCGTCCATAAAAACGCAAAACGCAGTGCAGCATATGCCAGCCAGCCAGCCAGCCAGCCAAAAAAAGGGGTCAAGCATTCAAGTCAGAGAGGATGTGGGCAAGAAGTTACACCGAAACATCGAAACACCAAGACTCCGAAGAGACACCCCCGGGTTTGACAATATGGCGGGCAATGACTGTCGCGAATGCCGTTCTCGACATTCTCATTCCCCATCCCCATCCCCATGCCCCTTGCCCCCGTTGTCTGTCGTCAGTCTGACTGTTCCCCAGGTCCTGGGGTCTCGGTTCTTTTCGTTTTTCTACTTTTTCATACACTTACCAAAAAAAAAATGGGCAACAAAGCTTCTCCGTCTATTAGGGTGCTGAATTTGAAGATTCAGTTTTCGATAATCACTATGAGTTCTAGTGTAGGGTATAAAAAACTTCGTTATGACCAACTTTGGAGACAAAGTTTTACAGCCTAATTTTGTGGGTGGTGGCTTTTTGTTGGAAAAACTGTTTCACATTTTGCAATTCGAAATGCAGGGTGGTTAATACAAGCTCACTTAACACTAGACAACAAGTTAAGGGATCTGAGAATGGATTTGGCTTGAGACATAAATGAAATGCTTGAGGTAAGGTCAGGTGCTAACTCCATCAGCGGAGTTAAAGAAAGTGTTGAAAGATTCAATACACTGAACTGAGCTAAGCTCTCTTTCTCCATTTGCCACAATCAATCATCCAAGTGATCAACTCTCTGCACCTCGCCGTGCTGCGGATAGCTGCAAATGGTGATGCGTCTTGATCTTGGGAACTTTTGAACTGTGTTTGTATGTGAGGATCGCCGATCAATCACTCACTCACATGAACTGGAGATTGGGCCAACTGGCTAGGCTATGTGATACGATTGCGATTCAATTGTTGTGTTGGACAGTGTGGTAGATATCTCTCCCCCCCTCCCCACCCCCTATCATCTAGACCATTCCCTGGCGTCTGGACGTGAAGCATATTGTCGAGGGTGGCGCGTGGTTGACAAGTAGCAAAGCGTGGCGGCTTTTTAAGTGCTAGTTTGACATTTTTTCCTTCTTTTGGTTTTGTGTGTGTGTGTGTGTGTGTGTGTGTCTCTGTGGGTGGGTCTGTTTGTGTGTGTTGTCGTTGCCAGGCAAAACCCCAGCAAGCCAACAAGCAGGCAGGCTGGCAGGAAAGCAACCAAACCAAACCAAACCAACCAACCAGACCGTCAATAAGTCGCAGCTAACAATTAATTAAAAGCCTCCACCACAAACACAGACGCACTTAGGCAAATGAGCAGCAACGGCAACCCACGAGGCGTATGAGCGATGCCAACTGGGACATAATTTGTCAAGGCGCGTCAAAGCAACAAAATGCAACAGCAGTAACTGCGGCAGGGAAGTGCAGCCAAAGCAAAAGGATAACTGCGAGGAGCAGCTCTCTCTCTCTCTCTCTCTCTCTCTCAAGTGTTGTCAACAACGTCATTAACATGGCACGAAACTGGCAAATGGAAATTAAATGATGATAAATTTGCAAAACTCAACTCTGACAACTGATTTGCAGCAGCCAAAGGACTCAAGCAGAAGGAGGAGAAGGAGGAGGAGTAGCAGCAGCAATGGAAAACATTTGCATAATAAGCAAGCGGAAACTGTTGAGGCGCTCATTCAGTTGTATAAAATTTGATTAGGTGCGAGACATTTGTCAAAAAAAAGAAAACGAAACGTAAAAACGACGAGACGAGACGAGATACAAACTCTGTGGCCACCAAATGCGGCAAGCTAGGCCCAGGCCCAGGCCCAGGCCCAACCCCTCGTGCAAACAACTTTGATGACGACGACGAAGAGGACGACGATTGATGAGCTTGGACGCTTGTCGAGTGCCAAAACACTTACGCCCGATTGATGAGGATTCCATTGCCAGAACAGGGAAAATGCAAAGAGTTGATGTTTTTTTTTAGAAAGGAAAACCTGTTATGGTTCTCATAAAGCAGATGATGGCAGGAGAAGAATGTCAAAAATATGAGTTAAAATAATGCCTAACGAAATGGTGTTGGGTGCATCTGCTTTTAAGCCGAAACGTTTAGTTAGTTAGTAACTAGGATGGCAGAAGTTTCTCTTACCCCCTGCCCGAGGCTAACCGTTGTAAACGTTAGCAAAATTAATTAATATGCATGGGTGACCCCGACGACTGTCACATTTCGGTTGCAGAAACCATATTCTAATAATTTTCTCATAAGTTATTCAAATAAAATCATTTGTCATAATCAGAGGCCATTAAAAACCACAAAAAAAAAAAAAAACAGAAAAGATAAAAAACCAAAAACCACAAAAGCAAAAGTGACAAATTTTTAACAAATTAATAAAAAAATTAAAAAAAAAACGTCTCTAACAAGAAGGTAGTGGGGGAGGAGTTGGAACTCCCGCAATATGGCAGATGAGCAGCAGCAGTAAGCGGAGCAGCATTCGCAGTATCACAAATCACAGACAGACAGACAGACAGACAGACAATAAAAAATAAAAAAAACCAACAATTCGGAGGGTGAGCGCCTGGTAATTGAGGCAGGCAGGGAGTGGGGAGTGGTTAATGGTGAGCGAGGGGGGGAGTATATGTAGCTATAGATGAGTGCCTCGCAACACGCTAATAAAACACAAATTGACGATAAAATTATTACAAATTTATGCAAATATTTGCAGCCAGCCAGAGCAACGTCTAGAGATTTGCCGCTGCTGCCACCCTAACCCGGCAAATTTATGGGCAAACACTTGAGTTTTTGGATGAGAATGAAAGGAGGAAGGAGGAAGGAGGAAGGAGAGATGGCTACGGGTCACATGGGCCATCACTTGGGCTTGGGCTTGGGCTTGGATATGGTGGCGGTGGTGGTTTTAAGTTGGCTCATGATTCGGGCAATAATTTATACGCCAATGCGCACGCGGATGTGAAATGTCCTGCTGCGCGTAAACAGGAAACAAATTACGCTCGAGAGCAGTTATGAAATTCCATAAAGACTTTGTCCTGGTCGTCGTCCGTGTCGTCCTTGTCGTCCTTGTCGTTGTCATCATCATCATCATCTCGCTGGACAGGAACAATAATGCATTAGGCAGCCGCAAGGATGAGAGAATACATACAAAACACAGACAAACAGACAAATATGAATGGACCAACCGACCCGGTCCGCCTTTGGGTGCCCCGGCTTAGCGGCAGGCGATCCGCCGGATTCGTTCCCTTACTAACTCTATAATGCCCAGGGCACGTGGAACTCCATCACTGTGCGTGTGTGTTTGGAACGGAAGTTTCGCAAAAGAAATCCTTTTTGGGCCTCTATTGTCATGCGAACGCTGGACACCCGCAATGAGCTTTAGAAACGCTTCCAAATATCGAGGGTTGTCGATATGTACATATTTTGCAACAGAATCGTCAGAGATTTGCCCATTTCACTCCATAGAACAATCACAGTTTGACGATTAGAGATCTCAGGCGACACCTAACCATTGAGCTCAACTGGCTCAACATCAGGAATTCTAACTTGTGAACAGAAATCGTTTCAAACCGATAAATAATCGATCTCATTTGCAATTACCATCGTTTTAGGTTCTTTTTTTTTTGGCTGCTGCCCATCCTAAAAAAAAACTCAATTGTTAATCGGATGCCCAGCTCCAAAGCGGAGACACGAAATTGGGTCGAATTGGCCAACCCTTCGTTTAGTTTTTTTTTTTTTTGGTTCTTTACATAATTATTGGAACGTAACATTTGTCACACATGCTGAGAGGCAGACCCGCGGGCGAAAGTGTTGACCAGTCCCAGAGACCAGTTCCGTTCCTCTTTCTGGCCACAAAATCTGGGCCCAGCCCATAGTTGTCGTTGTTGTCGTTGAACGGAACCCAACCCTAGAGTTGGTTACAAAAATTGCGTGCCCAACTGCAACTAGCGAAATTTTCATTGTCTACTTTGGGATTTGTAATTTGTTATGACAAAATGCAATTAATTGCATTGATTTTGTTTAAGAGATTAACGCTAATTACGGGGCAGGACGGACAAGTTGCAAGTTTTTTGTTTTTATTTTAGTGAAACAAAAACAACATTAAAAGAAAGGCCAAAACTAAACTGTTGATCAAAATGAATGGAATGGAATGAATGAGTGAATGAAGTCGTTTTTTTTTGTGTTAGCTGGAATTCCTCTCAGTTAGCCCAGTCAGCGCAGTCAGCCCAGTCAGTCATCAGGCAATGGACAACGGACAACGGGCAAAGTCATCGTCATCCTCATCAGTTGTTGTTATTACTTCATTAAAATCGCATTAATACCGCTCTTCACTTGCTGTACGATTTGTTTAAATCAATAATAACAACAATAACAACAATAACAACAACAACAACAACAACACTCATTGTTTGTTAAGCTTCATTCTTGTTGTTGTTGTTATTGGTTGACTTTAATTTTGGTCAGAGTGAAGCCAAATTGAACCGTACCGATCCCACCATCTCATTCCATCGACACTTCCATTTCCATACTATATCATAGTCATACAGAAAGACCCATCCCCCGTCCCCCTTCCCTTCTCCGATCACTGTGAGTGTGAGGCACTCGCACACAATGCCGATAAATTAGAAAATAATGCGCACCCATTGTCCGATTGCTTTGTTTCATTTAAGCGCTTTTGTTATTTCGAATTTTTGTTTGGGGCCGGCCATTTGGCCTCTGCCTTTGGCTCTCTTTTTTTCTTCTCACCTCACCTCACCTCACCTCACTTCACTTTAGCTTAGCTTAGCTCTCTGGCCCCATAGCTATCACAAGCCACAAGCTTCTCCAGATTTGTGGCCGGCGGTGGGAAACATTATGCTCTATACGAATCGAAGGAAATATGTAATATCTTTGTTAAAACATTTGTAAAAAAAAAAAAAAAAAAAACAAATAATGAATGGGAAATGTATGCAGGGCAGAGTGAGAAGGGAAAAGGAGGGGGCGGCGGCAGGCAGCAACTGTGTGGGGCCGGCCATCATGGCTGAGCTCCACAATTGAATTAAAGTCAATGCAAGTTAAATTGAAATTTTCGATATAGCGAATTATTCGGAATCATTTTCCATTAGAAAAATTCTCTAGAAATAGACCAAACATATAATCGGGATCCCCTCCTTTCATGAAACGTTTCTTTTTCTCTCAAAATAATCCTTCAGATCTATTGTCAGATCTTTTGGAATTTAAAGAATCTCAGATCTTTTGGAATTTAGGAATTTAAATCTAAATAGTAACGTTGGCATTTTTAGTCGTTCCCTTGGATTAAACTTTTAATTCTATAATTTTTTTCAAAATATCTCAAATGCCACCAGAGTATCAGAGCTTTTTTTTTTTTGTTTTTTTTGTTGCCTTGTGTATTGATTTCTTGTGATTTCTTTTGGCCCTTCTCTTGAGTTTGTTGAATGAAGCTGATTACTTAAATTTTGCTTTGTCTCTACATTCGTCAAGGTGTTGAGGGAAGTTATGATATTTGTTGTTATTGTTGTTGCTGTTGTTGGCTTTTGGTGTTTTTTTTTGTTTTCTTGGTCTTCGTCGGGGTTTTTGGTTTCTTCTATAGAATCGCGCGCTTGGCAAATGGTTAATGACAAAATGTTATTAAATATTATTTGTGGTCTAACAATAGATGAACAATTAAGTATGTGAACCGTTCTGCGGGTCTTTTGAGTCATAGTTACAGTTATAATCCTAAGCTATTGCCAGTTACACACACACACACACGCGCACACACGCGCACAAACAGCTGTTTGTGTGTGTCTATGGCGTTTAACCCATTGAAAGAGATCAAAACCTGAGTTCAGTTTAGTTATCAATAAAAAAAAAAAAAAAAAAAAAAATGAAAGAAGATGAAAACTATTTCTATTTCTACGATTTTGCTTTCTTTTCTTGGCTTTCTTTTGGTTTGTCGCAGCAGCAGCAGCAGCAGCTGGCGCTCTGTGTCCATTGTCAGATTTTGCTCATTGTCGAAGGGATAGGGAGAGGGACACATCTCCCCCGTGTTGCATGCTGCCGCCGTTGGCCTGCTTCAGCTGCCTCCTCTCTCTCTCTCTCTCCCCCCACCACACCCCATTCCTCTTAAAACGTACGGGTTATTTGTTGTTTGTTTGGCCAGTTAAGCAGTTTAGAGCCTGCATTTCCGTTTTGTTGCCAAAAAAAAAAAAAGAGAAAAGAGACAAGACGAGGCCCAGAGAGTAGAAGTAATTGTAACGTAAACGTAATCCCTAACCGACCAGAACCATAAATATGTTGTATATAGAAGATAAGTACTCCATGTTATATAACAAGGAGTTAATTATGTCGTAATTTCTCAAAAAGGGGGCCCCCTCATCTAGGGGATTGGGCCACATACATACATACCAATATATTGGCAACAATAAACCGCAGTCTCTCAGTTTGTATTTCGGTTGTTTCGGTTGCTGTTTCCCTATTTACCCTATTTGGCAGTTGTTTTGACTGCAGCACACGTCACGGGGCAAACCCCCCGCCCTGAGTCCTGTTTGCATTGTGCAATTATTTATTATTGGGAGGGAGAATTACACCAAGAATCGATGATGCCTCTAACTAGATTTGGAATGGCGACAAGTCAATTAAATCAACTACATCTACTGCAGTTGAGAGAGAGAGAGAGAATTTTCGTATCACTCGTCTCACCTGTCAAAACTTAATGCACATTCACTGACTGAAGGGTAAAAAAAAAAAAAAAAAAACGAAGCCAAATAGAAAAAATATTTGCAGCGTAAAATATCCTTTTCGCACGCCATTTTTCTCAATCGAAGCCATTTCGAAGCTGTCAGGAGGAATGTGGAGCAGTTGCTGCTCCTTTCAATATCGTGATTGCTCCTCTATATACATGCATATATGTATACATATCTCTCTCTCTCTCTCTCTCTTTCTCTCACTCTTGCCCTTTCCATTTTTTTTTTTTCTACTTTTTTGATGACAATTTCGAGTCCTTTTTGCGTTTGGACCATTTGTGCGTGTGACATATTTTCGGTTGTCCTAGACGAAAATGAAAGCAAAAAAAAAGTTTTCATGTCGTCGATGTTGTGTCAATGGTTGTTCAGTTTTGCGGCAACAATTTTGGGTGTAACCTGAGTGAGGGCAGAAAGAGGGAAAGAAAGAGAGAGAGAGAGAGAGAGAGATGAGAGAGAGGAGAGAGAGAGAGGGAGGGAGGTACGAAAAACATTCGCATGTTTTGTCTAATAAATTCCGAAACACTACACTTCCGTCACATCATAAATCACAGGAATGCCCCCGGCCACTCTTCCCCCAACTCCCTACCCAACCACTCCTCCCCTCTTGTCTACCCTCATGTTGAACAATGAATTAACGTAATTATGTTCGCATGTGTGTTCACATATCAAACACAAACTGACTGAGTAGAACTATTTTTCGTATAAAAATAATCATAATAATAAATTTGCAATGCTATCGATCCGTAAACAAAAACAAAAAGGTGAAATATTGGCGATCGATGGAGAGAGGAGAGAGAGAGAGAGGGAAAGCAAGAGCAAACTAAACAAAACAATGGACAAATGAAAATGAAACGTAACGAAACACAAACACAAAAACACCTTTTTCTCTTTTTTTTTTTTTTTTGGCTGGACCCTGGACAAACAGACACAATACATACAACCGATACAGGGGCAAATAAACATAATGAACCTTAATGATTATTGGAGAGAAAGGTGGTGGTGGTGGTGGTGCTGCTGATGCTGGTAAATAGATAGAGGGACAAAGGGAGGCAGGCAGGGAGTTGTATAAGTTGGTTGGATGGATCGTTCGATCGATCGTCAATCGTCAATCGTTTCTTATATATGTATATATATAGAGTTACACTCGTGCTAAACAACAAAATCAATCGAGTGTTAAGCGGGCCAAAAGCATTAACAACAACAACAACCATTCACAAGATAAGTAAAAATCAACGACTGCAATGTATCCTCTCTCCCTTTAAGCCAAATCACATGTGGCTTTTACTTCACAAAATCTAAAGAATGTCGAATTGGTATATACCCACCCCATTTAGCCGCTTCCATAGGGTAGCAACATTTGGTTATAAAAGTCTCTCAGGCCTATATGAATTACATAGCCAAACAGAAATGGCCAATACAAACAGTTAGCAGGCAACTGCAACTGCAACTGCAACTGCAACTGATCTTGCTCTTGTTGTTACTGTTCATTTGCATATGAGCGAGAGAGAATGAGCCAAGATCCAGTTGACGCCGCCACAGCTGATTAGAGGCAGTTCGATCGAGTCGAGTCGTGGCGAGGCGAGCGAGTGCTCTGTTTGCCATCGTTTAGTGACATGCAGTCAAAGCAAATAGAGTCGATCCTCTCCTTCCTTCCCCCCTGCCCCGAGATGCACACACACCAAACGCACACTCACACACACACACACAGTAGTTGGCCATTGTCGTTTGGCGTTGACTTTGACTGCCTCTTGGACTGCAACGTTTAGCCTCCTGTTAATTGATTGTTCACATTCAATTGTTGTTCTTTTATTTTCTTATTTTTTTTTTTTGGGATTGTATTGCATATTAACTGGAATTTTTCGCTTCGTTTTGTTTGAGAGACATTTTTGTAATTAACAGCAAGGATTCTTGTCAATTGATTTGTCGCGACAATGTTTGAACTGTCTGATGCAGCTGAAACTGTTTAAGAAGAGTAAAAGATTTCCTGGTAATCACATGCATCACTGCCAAATGGCTTAAAGGCAAACTCCTGCCCACCCCCCCTCCCCTCCTTTCCCATCTGTTTCCATCACGAAATGTTTTTTGTATTTGTTAAGCAATTAGATAAATGCTACCTTCAGTTGTATTGTTAAAACAATTGAATGGAAAAATTGTTTTAGTTGTAGCTAATTTTTTAGCCTTTTTTCTTGTATTTTTTGTAAAAATATGCAGCCACACTTTTTTAAGCTGTTTTAGACTTCAGATTTGCCCATTTGACCTGTAGTTAATCGACGATTATCATTAAGATATTAAAAAGTGCCCCATCATTGTCAAGATGCCCTGCAAATATTAACTGAAAAATGCCAACCCATTTGTTTTTAATGGTTTAAAAAAAAGAAGGTTATTGGTTACATTTTCGGCTTTTCCAAAACTGGTTCAAAGTGCTTGGGACTCCGTTTTTGCCTATTTTTTTTTTTTTTTTTTTTGTAGTATTACGCAATGGAGCGGGTAAACACAGAAATGGAAACACAAAAAAAAAAAAAAAAGAAAACAACGTGAAACTGCGTCACTTGGCACACCAAATGGCGATTGCACAGGTGTGTCTATGGGTCCACGACTACGACGACGACGAAAAGTCGTTGTCACTCAGCTCTGTGTTTGTCATACGAGGCGGAGGAGGAGGAGGAGGGGGGTGGAGGCGAGAAAGAGAGAGTGTAGCTAGCTAGCTAGCTAGGTATTATATTATATATGTAGGTAAGCATTTTTTATAAATTTTTTTTTTTTTTTTGTGCTGTTGTTGTCAAACAAACAATTGAAAGAAAACACAATTAAATCGAAACAATTGCCATAATGGGACACACTGGGTGGAGAGGAAGAGCGGGGCAACGGCAGCGGGAGGGGGGAGAGAGAGAGAGAGAGCGCGCCTCACAAAACAAGTTGGCATTGTATCTACTTATGATCTCTGTTTGTTTGCCAACCATCTATCTGTATCTTTCTATCTATCTATCTAGTTTTGTTTTTTTTTTTTGTTCTTTCTTCATTCAGTTTTTTTATTTTTTTTATTCCTAGTTATGTTCTGTTTACCATTGCTCAAATGGTGCGAAAATTGCGCTTTCGATTTTTGTTTCGGTTGTTTTTTTCTCTCTTTTACCCTCCTCCCCTCACTCCGACAGCAACCTTTAATAAATTTATTTACACTTTGTTGCGTTTTTTTATTCATTCTTACTCTGTGCCTTTATCTATTGCTGTGTAAACGTATCGAGAATTTGGGGCGCGAGTCATTTGTGTTGAGAGGACGAGGACGGGAAGGACAAGGACGATTTCCGGGTTGGGCAATTGCAACCCCTAATTGCTGCCCACTTGAGAGAAACAACTCGGCAGCAACTCAGTTCAGTTCAGTTCAGTTCAGTTTAGCACGGCTCGACTTGGCTCAGCTGCACTTATCTGTGTCAGCCATCAGTTGGCTAGATTCTCATTCCCAGTGTCATTTCCATTTCCATCGTTAAAATCCTCCTTCTTGGTCTCTCTGGGCTCTCTCTCTCTCTCTTTACTCTATGGCTAATTTACGGTTTATCGCGGTCACATCGAAATTATCCAGTGGCCAAAAGGGGCGTGTGTTTTAGCTTTTAGTTTTGCGGTAGTTCCACAGATTCACAGAGACGACACAGATTCCGATTCCGATTCCGATTTCGATTGAGATCAGATGAGTGAGTGAGTGAGTAGGCCCAACCCAATCGTTGACTCTCTTAATTTAATTTGCTCGTGGTGTTTATGGGCCAAATTGGCCTGGGTTTTATGTTTATTGGCATCGTTTGCCTAATTTGGTTTTTATGTGTTTGTGTGTGTGTGCGTATGTGTGTGTATATTTACATTTTTTGTTGAACTGGTTTCCTCAGACAAGTCAGTTAGTTTCCATTGAGAAGTTTTTTTGATTTGATTTTGTAGCTATTTATCGTTGTTTTGTATTATAAACTATTTAGATGATATGCCCATTCAGTTTCTTTATTTCGATCAATTCGAACAATTTGTGTGTGTGTGTGTGTGTGTGTGTGTGTGTGTGTGTGTGTGTGTGTGTGCCTGTGTGCCAAATGCGTTAATTTCTTGGCAAAATTATTCATTTGACGCCCCGAAACGAGTGGACGGAGGGCAAATTAACAAACAAATGTAAAACTCACATTATTCAGCTTGATGGCGCCCCATCGCCGACGCCCCCTCGCCCTCCACCTTCCAATTGATAGACTGAGCAGCTATCGGTTACGTATTTGTCTCAATAAAAAGTAAACTTTATGAATTACTCATTAGTGTTCGATTGCTAATGATAGCCTATTACTGTTTACTCGCCAATCGCCACTCGCCACTCGCCACTTTACTCTATTCGCCATAATTACTCATTTTTTTTTTGCATGTTAGATTTAACTGATGGGATTTACAGGAACTCTTTTGCTTATGAGTTATCCATAACTTTGGTTTTGGGGTCAATTTGTATAGTCCACACTCGCTATAAGTGCTACTTTCTCGCTATTGATCACTCGCTAAAGTTTTCCTTTTACCTTTAACTCAACGAGAGCAGCTTTTATTAGTCACTGCTCAAGCATTGTCAACATTCATTGATTAACTCTTTTTTTTTTTTCTAAGGATTTTGCACACTTCTTGTACAACATTTTGCTCTCTTTTTTTGCAATCTCTCGCCCATCTCTTTTGTAACCACATTTCTCTTCATTAATTTTTTGATATTTTGCCAATATTGATTATTGCATTTTAAAATTTTCCATATATGAGTATAAGTTTGCGTTGCCAATTAGCGCAGTGTTTGGCTCCAGTTGACTCCATTCGATGGTCGACAATTCGCCATTGTGGCCGATCGATTGTTACGATCATTGATTATCGTTTGTATTTGTATTTGTAACGATTTCAATTTCCATCTATTGCGCCAGTTAACTGAAGTCTCCAACCATTTAGCACCTGTTGAATTGCGTTTTGTTTTCGCTTATTTGGCTATTTCATTCTACAAAATTTCCATATTCCAATTCAAATGAAATTCGAAATTCAAAATTTCGGTTCTCACAACAGGGCAAAAGGTTACAACTTTGGCCTTTGGATTTGGTTTTTTGAAGTGCATCCACTTTAGCTAAGAAAGAAATCCCAACAATGGAAAATGTTGTTTTTTTTTTCTTTTTTCCTCTTTCCTCCTCCTCCTCCTCTCTCGCGTTCATTTTTTCCACCCTCCCGCGGTGGCCGACGCCGCCTTCATCGTGATGCCACTCGACCAAAAATCGCGAGCCCATTAGAGCGTCTTTAATGTTATTTATTCATTAGGTTTAAGTGTGCGCGAAAAATAACAATTATAAAAAAAAAAAAAAAACCAAATCTATTTTATTTTCGTTTTCAGTTTTTTTGGTTCGCATAGAAAAATTTTCTAAAGCCTGGGTCAGATTTCCCCACACAACAACAACAATAACAACAAAGAAAGGAAACGAAAAAGAAGGAAGTAACAATAATTGAGTGGCTGGCTGGCTGGCTGGCTGGCTGACTGGCTCTGCGATGGATGAAAATGTTGTATGGATAAAAAATACAAGTATTATTAGGCACTCGTCGTCGCATGTACACAACATATTTTCTAGATTACACATAAAGAACTGAGCATATTTTTTGGCGCAGCTGTTGGATTGGCTAGTGCCAGGGATGGGTAGACAACAATTTCAATATGTTTTAGTTACTTTCGAAGTGCTAAGCAGCTGCTTTTCAAGTCTTTAAATCGTTTAAAATCTATTAATTGTGTTTTATATAATGCTTTTAAGGTGTTAAACACACACACACACACAGGTGTGTATATATGTATGTCCTGGGGGGACTAATTACACGCCTCTCCAAGCAGAAATTGAGCTAAGCTCAGCCATCCAAACTAGCGAGAGCTCCAGCACTTGTTGGTCTTTCATTTAATTAGCCACAGCTGACAGTTTGCCAAAGAAAAGGCGAACACAAAAGACCTGCGAGGTGAGTCAAAGTCGAGACCCCAAAAGTTGACACATGTGAGGCGGCTCTTGTTGGAGTTGAGTTTAATTCGCCGTCGGCAAATGTGTTAAAAGTCTCTGAATTTGAAGAGTTGGCAGAAGAGAAGCAGTCAGCGGCGAGCCAGGGAGAAAGAAAGTGGGAGGGTGTAGGTTGTACGAAGGGAGGCAGGGAGGCAGGGAGGAAGGTAACTCTTATGAGTTGGAGTTGAGTTGCCTTTTTGCCCACTTGACTTGGCATACGGCCAGCTGGCATGGAAATGCTAAAGACCAACCCAACAAACAACTCAAGTCAAAGACACTGAGAGAAATAAATGAGATTGCTCGAATTGCTAGAATTATGCCATAATTTTGTTTGAAAGTATATAGAAAAAAAAGTTATTTCAGTTTAACTGCCGATCGATCTAGTGAAAGAAAAGCTTTCAGTTAGTTAAATCATTTAGGGCGCACACTTTTCTCTCAGTGTAGTAGATTCTATACCGGAACAGGCCGAACCACTTGACGCTGCCTTCAATGGCTACAAAATGCAATACATAATGACATTTCACTTTGCAATTACAATTAAATATTGCGCGGGCATTTAAACGGCTTCAACTTTGCCACACACACACACACACACACACATACAAACGAAGCGAAGAGCAAAAATCCTGCACTCGAAAACATTTTCAAGGATTACTCAAAATGAATGCAAAAATGAAATAATTTTGTTGTAATTCTGTTCATATTTCTTTTTTGATTCTTTCGTTTTTACGGCAATAAATCAAAATTGTGAGCGAGCGCGAAAAGTGCTGGGCAGTCAAGCATTAAAAATTAATTATGAAATTCTTTTTTTTTTTGTTTCCTTGTGCTTAGGCATTTCTATGATTTATGTGTAGAGGCGAGAGGAGAGTCGGTCGGTGGGTCGGTCGGTCGATTGGTTGGTTGGTTGGTTAGTTGGCTTGTTTTCCTGGCCTAGGTAGCACTTTCGAATCATAAATTTGAGTTATTGTAAGAAGAAACATTGCGGTTCAAAGGAAAACACATTCGATCGAACGCACCCCAACGCAGCCGGAAAATCGAGGCACTCGACTGTCTCTTGTCTCTTGTCTCTTTCGTCCTGCACGCCTCGCCTTCTTGGTAGGCGCCAAATGTTTGCCAAACAAAGCGTAAATTATGAAAATTATGAATTGCCCTTTTTCTGTTTTTTTTTTTTTTTTTTTTTTTTTTTAGTCCTTCTATATGTCGGAGAAGTGAATATAAAGCATTTTTATGTCCCAAGTGCATCAATGACATCTTTATTAGTTTCCACACTAGTGAATCGAGTGAGCGGGGAAAAGTGTCAAAAAATGTATAATGAATTATGATGAATTGCTTTTGGCTATCGAGAATGAAAAAAAGAAAAAAAATGCTAAGAAGAAGAAGAGGAGAAGAAGAAAGAGAATACGGCATATGACAAAAGCCAATTAAAAAAAACCAAAAACGAACAGAACAAAAGAAAACTCAAGTTTAACTTAAGACTGAAGCGAAGAAATTTCAAGTTTTGACACTTTCAATAAACTTAATAAGCCAAGGTTCTTCATACAGGGTGTCCCGATCACAAAGACCATGCCATGCCATGGCCCAAAAAGGGTTAAGGGGGACCAAGGGTCGCATTTGGGACACCCTATATTATCGTTTATTTAGACACTTGAAGACCTCAAGGATTGTGTCAAAAGATTGTAAAGCCAAAGGCACTTAAAATTTTTGAAAAGACCGCCTGCTGAGATCTTAACTGGATTCACTCACATCAGTAGCCCCCCGCATAAGCGCAGTAGCACACAACCGATCACACCAGCACACACACACACACACACACACACACACACCAGTCACATACGCACATGCTCAGTTATAGTTTGAAATTTGAATTTGACAGGCGGCCATTTTTTCGATTTTTTTTTCGCTGACACTGACATATTTTATTGTTGTTGTTGTTGTTGTTGTTGTTCCCACTTTGAAAGGGCTTTTAAGCCGCAGTTGTTATTGGTTTTGTTGTCTCTTCTTGACATTAATTGTATAAATTCCTAGGGACACAATTCCAAATTCATTTCAAAAAACACAATTGCTAAGAAATTAAAAAGTCAAACGGCCAACCCAATCCCAAGAGGCAAGTGAAGTTTGTTTTTTTCCTTTATTTTGGAGTTAGCTTTGCGTTTCGTTTTCAAGTGGCACGTGCTTTTGTGTGTGTGTGTGTGTGTGTGTGTCTCCAAGAGAAACCGTTGCTCGCATTATCTCCAAGAGAAAGGTTTTTCTTTTCAAAAAAAAAAACAAATAAGTCTGTGACAATGTTAACGAAATGCCCCAAAAGATTGATCGCACGACGCCATTTTGAAATCACCTGAGAAACAACAAGAGAAAATATCAAATCAAAGTAAAAGACGATTGAGATAAGCCCAAGCTTTGCATATTGAACGAGTTTTGATTATATAGTAAGACGATTTCCCAAGCCGATTCAATGGGGGATCGATTGAGAGATTATTTTTTCTCTAAGAAACTAAAAAAAAAAACTTCATCTTATAGAAATCCAATGTTTTGACCTTCAGAAGAACGTTTAGAATGTCTTTTCAGTGGCTTATTCCTAGGTACATAAATAGATAGATGGTTATTTACACTTACCCGGTTGCCTGTTTAGAGATTTTTCACACATTTAATTAACGTTTTAGTTGAGAGAGAGACAACAAATTGTAATTTCCAGTTTAACGAAGTGCAAATGTTGAACGCGATTTGGTGTGATGAGGGGGATGGGGGCAGCATTTGGTTACCTGTAGATACGAATTAACATGAATATCCAATTAAAATATTTCGCCATGATTTCATATAGAAGAAAAAAAATACATTTCACATTTCCCATTTGCCATTCTTCTCGCTCTCCCATTTGCCTATTTCCCTTTCCATTTTCCATATACATACATATGTATATACGATTTGTACATATATATATATATATATATATATTCCATGTGAGCACACTTTTCCAAATGCCAAACCTGAAAGCCAGCATTTGGAGCAATTAGAAGGCCGTTGAACAATGCAATGAAAACAAAAACCCAAAGCGCAGATATATCAGGAAGTTCTCACATAGTCATTCACATGTCCTTCCTGGTAGCTATGGTTTTTTGGTTGTTGTTGTTGTTGCTGTTGGTTGTTGGCTGTGAATCCTGTGGGCTTGGGCTGTAATTAATTTACGCCACTTGACTTTTGGATACGTTTGGCAACAACCATGGCCCAGTACAATGTGAATGCGAATATGTGTGTGTGTGTGAGTGTGTGTGTTCGACGAATGGCGCCAAGCGGAAGGGTAAACGGAAATGCTAAATGCCAAAGCATGTGGAAACATTTGCCAATGTTTGTAGAAAGGATAATGCCGACGATAATTAAAAGCCTAGCCTGGGCGGCTAAGCTTTTGCCGCTCGCTAGCTAACATCTCTCTCTCTCTTTCTCTCTCTCTCTCTGTTTCTCTTTCTGTGAAGGCTCTCGGTGCTTCCGGCACTCGTCGAGAGGTGAATTTTTTACGCGCCACTCGTTGTGCTAATTGAATATTTGCCAGATGGACGATCCTGGATCCTACATGCACACACACACAAACACACAGAGAGAGACATAAGCATGCACTAGACGACAAGGACTTGCCATCATTTAGCATCATGCGCTGCATTTAACCCAAAAAAAAAAAAAGAAGAGAGAAAAATAATAGATGGACATCTGTTCAGCATCATCTACAAATTGTACAAGTGGCTTAGAGCAGTGGCCTCTTGTCACTCTACATTTAACCAAAGCTAAATGCTGCATTGTCTCAAAGGACCGGACACAATGAAAGGACCTCCCAATATGACTTTATGCGGTGCGCCGGAATTTGCTTTCTCTCTCTCGCTCTCTCTGTGTGTGTTGCTGTTAGTAAAAGCAAAACAATTCTTTAACGCAAAATTAAATTTTTAAATACGCAATTGTCCTTTTTGAACGATTGTCCTCAACTGTCCCCGTTGCCGTTCTTCTTCTTCTTCTTTCCATTTGCCACTGTCTTTTGAAGCGCACCGCTTGAACCACACAAAAACATTCGAAAAGAAGACAATTGTCCTGACGTCAGGCCACGGGACACGGAACTCTCCTGCTCTCGCTTCGATTCTCGCTCTATCTCTATCAAAGTATTGTTTCATTTCTTTTCATTTTGTAGTTATAATAGAACCACCTCACCCTCCTATCTGTCTGTCTGTCCGTCTGTCTGTCCGTCTGTCTGCGAATGCCCGCGCGCTCTGTGTCTTTTGGCCAGCAAATTAGCATTTTTCGTTCAAGTTTTTCTCTAGAAGCCATGCCATAAGAATTTTTCAAGAATTGAACGATTGCGACTGAGACTGAGACTGAGACTGAGACTAAGGCGACGGCAATAGCAATGGCTTTGGCTTTGGCTATGGCTATGGATAGGACCCACCGCAAGGCAGAAAGCAAAGACCATAAAACGGTTTGGGAAAACAAAAAAAAAAAAGAAAGAAAACCAAGACCAAGACGAGAGTCAGGGCAATAAAAGTCTTAAAGCGAGAATCGCGTGCCTTGCAGCAATATTTGCATTTGCCTCCTCGATCCTCAATCCATTCGCAACCGCATCTTCATCCACAAATACAACGACAGTACACACACACACACACACACACACACATATTCCATGTGTAACTGTGTTTTGGCGAGGTGTGATTTATAACGTTTGTAAAAATATGACAGACTTGTCATATAAATTTTCATATTGTTAGCATACCAAAAAGAGGCGCAAAAAATGAAGAAAGAAAGAAGAAAAAAAAACAAAAACATCTTTTGAGTAGCGCTTCTCATTCTTGTTCGTCTCAGACCTGGTCAAATGATGATGCAACGCCGTCGGCAATGGCATTCGCAACGGGCCAAAAGGATGATCATCATCCTCAGCCCCAGCCTTCAGACTCCAGCCTCCATTCTCATCGTCATCCTCACATCATCATCATCATCATCATCGTCGTCGTCGTTGAATGATGCCTTTGTTCGATTTACAGCTGCACGTGCTTCTCGTTTAGTTTACTCCTTTACATCGCCCTCTCGTCTCCTCTCGCTCCCCTCTTTTTTTTTTAGCCCCTTTCCTAGTGCGGTTGAAATAATTTAACGCTTCTTCCTCTCACAGATGCCACATAAAAAATATTTTCAATTTCTTCTGTTTTAGTTGCATGTACTAACTAACTAACAAACTAAAAATCATATAAATGCATTTTGGGAAGTTTGTTTGAGTAGCCTGCAGATAGTTTCATAGATTCATAGATGGACTTAAAAAGGCCAACAAACAAACATGAAAAGTGTTGAATACTCAGTTTGTTGTTGTTATTTCTTTTTTTTTTATTATAGTTGTTTGTATTGATTACTTAAGCACCTTTCTGAGAGAGCGAGAGAGAGAGAGAGAGAGAAAATAAACAGTTAAGATGCGGAATTTCATTAAAAGTATCTAAAAAATTTGGTCAAATGGTCAATATAATCGAAAACTATAGACGAAGATGTTCATTAGGCAGGCGGCAGTAGATAGAAATGATCTAATGAACTAAGAAAATTAATAAATAACTACTTGGATACTGGACTTAAACATTCAACTCTCTTCAACTCTCTGTCTCCCCTCTTCGAACAACAGGATATGCCTAATGCAGGTCCTCTCATATTTTCCCCTCATAATGTAAAAAGAGAAACAGTTTTCATAATAGAAGAGTAATTAACACAAATCGCAAAATATAACAATCCCATGCCTCTGCATTATCCAAGGGTCGTCTTGTCTCCAAGTATGTGTGTCCATTCCCTCTCCCCCTCTACCCTCTTGTCCAGCCTCTTTTGATGGTCGTCTCTTTAACCAGCATAGAAAACAAAAAAAAAAAAAAAAAAAAACATTGATATAAAAACTTTGTTATTTTTGTCCATGTTTTGTTTGCCCCTTTCCTTGGTTTTTTGTTTCATTTCCATTTCCATTTTTTTTTTTTGTTCTCTCCTTTTTCTTTTCTGGCAGTGAATGGCCATTTATCATAGGAACTATGACGGGCCATTTGCTACACACATACACAGAGAGAGACTTGGGAGGAGGAAGTGATCATCCTTTAGGCAAAATGTAGCCAGTTTTGCCTCGCATATATCTATTTAATGTCATCTTTCTTATGCTGAGAACGGAACGAGCTTTGACCGCAGTTGCCGCACATTTGAACCCAAATTACTCGAGATAAATGTATACTTAATTTGCAGTGAGCGGACTTTTGAGTGGTGGTATCAAAATAATAATCAATGCTCCATTATCCTTTCAGCGAAGGACTCACAGCCGTGAAGATTATAAGCGACACCCTTTACCACCATACATACATATATTCTTTCTCTCGCTCTGGCATACTCCTCCTTTGGCTTAGGCAAATTCCAGTTCAACTGGTTTTCGTCCTGTGCTGTTTGGCTGTGCGAAAATTTGGACATGTTACGTGTTTGCCAAAGTTAAATAGCTGCTTGCTTGAGGGCAAAGGTTAAACAAGGATTTTGGCATGTTATTTTTGCCCCTCGCAGTATACCCAAAACCCATTTATCTCCCTCTCTCTCTCTCTTTCTCTCTCTGTCTCTATTTCTCACACTTATTCTGATTGGCATTAGACAAACCTCTTTCCTACTCTCATTTCCCCCATACAAATCCAATTTGATTTGCTTTCAGTTTATGGAAAATTATCAAGACAGGTAGGTAGCTAGATAGGTAGGCCGTTCTATAGGATGGGTAGGCGTCATCTTCACGATTATCGTCGTGATCAAGTTCGTTGGCAACAAAAGCGACCTGCGACATTAAAACAAAAGTAAATCACAGCTTAGCGTCAAGAGATGTTAATTTTATGGGGCTCTCGGCTACCTTTTTTTTTTCTCTCTCTCTTTTCGAAAGGGGCGCGGCACGCACATTTCGTAAATTCATTTGGATTCCAAAAACAGAAAAAGAAAAAAAATGATTTAAAAAAAAACATGCGTAACGGTGGTCAGCCCATCCCGCATACAAATTTGGTCTCGTTTCGTTTTTTGTCACAAAACGAAAAAACAACAACCAACACAAATTCAATGCCAAAAAAATATACAAAAAAATGAGGAGAGATGAAAATAAAAAGAAAACAATCATTAGCATGATTTCAATCAGAGTATTGATGATCAAAGTACCAGCATTTGGCTAGTTTCTCTCCGATTAGTGGCAGGATAATAGTAAAAAAAAAAAAAAAAAAAATGATAATGATGCGGCGAATGGAAACCTTCTCCGAATCTCGGCCAGCAATTGGCTATTACAAGAGCGGGTCAGTTGTGTCTCTGCCTGGAACAAACGATCCCATATAATGATCATCAGCTAATTAATACTAATGATTCCCATTTCACTGGGAATAAACTAGTTGCAAGCATTTCGATCTTTAATCATTTACCATGCCACCAGAAATTTCCCAAAAAAAAAAAAAAAAAAAAAAGAATATTATTTCCACCAAGACTGCCATGGAAATTGATGGCTACTATGACTATGCAATCCTGTAGATATAAGTCGAGCATTAGAAGTATTTTATAATGTCAAATAGTTCGGCTAAAATGTGGCAAAGGACATTGCTATCGGGATTCGGAAGGGAAATCTTCCTAATTTGATGTAAGAGAGCAACTAACTTTAGCCATTTTACAATTTGAATATCTTGAAAATTCTTCATAGGTTTCGATTGAGCAAAAGTCATTTCAATTTTCAGATATTGTGGAACCAATTTTATAATCATCATAACTAGAAACAAATATTTTAAACTCAACTTTTGTAAATGTTTCAAAAAATATTTAAAAATCATAAAAATATGTTCATAATTTAACAATTTGAGCAGAGGCGTTTTAAAATTCTTAAAAAATATGTTGAGAAAAATAAAAGAAAAGGTATTTTGAAAATATTTTTTCGCTGTTTTGTTGACTGTCTTGAATTCGAGTGAAAATGCCTTAATAAAAATAATTTCTCTAATGATTCAAGGACAAGCGCAATCGCATCATGGTGATCATCATCATCAAGATCAGGATGATGGGATTCTCATATGGAACACCCTTTCGGCCTGCCGGCCGCCTTAGCAGTCATTGCTTCGCGTAGGAGTGATTGTGAGGCGTATTGCTTGTGACCGACCTAAGGCTATTAGGCAAAAAAGTGACCTTTCGTCTGGGCAATGGATGGGCTGAGCTGGGCTGGGCTTGGCTCGGCTTGGGTTGGGTTGGGCTACCTTCGCGCAACGACAATCGATCATAAAGTCCTGTATATGGATATATATGTATATATGTGTATGTAGATCCTAAGTAGAAACAGACATTGCATAGTCAAGAGTGCTGGTTATTTGGGTATTTCCCGTGGGCAAGGACGCGTCGCGTGTCCTTAACTACAAAAGCTAAATGCGTGGCCCTAACTATTGTTTGTCCTAATGCTAATGCCTTGGCGGTCCTTCTTGTTGTTGGTTGTTGCTGTTGTTTGGCCTTATTAGGGAAGCATTTATTGGGCATTGGTCATTGGGAATTCCGAAATATTTAACCCAATCCCAACTTCCGAGAAGTTGTGCAGCGACGATTAGCGTGCCTTGTGATTTCTATTTTCTTGTCAAAATTCATTTGAAATTTCACACTTTTATGTTAATGTTCGTTCAATAAATGGACACAGACCAACTGTTCCTTTCGTCCTACTACAACTGCTTAGCTCGAGCGCGTGTGTGTGTGTGTGTGTGTGTCGTTAAGGACTGGCAATTTGATATCCTGGCAAACATAATCTTTGAACTCTCTCTCGCCTCCCCCCCCCCCCCCCTCCCTTCACCCCTGTCCAGAGAGATACATACAAACATAGAGAGAATAAGAGATACAATAGCGAAAAACGCAATACAAAAACATTGGAAAACAATTGAAATTGTTGAAACATAAGTAAATCCCCTCCACTCCACACCACACCACTCCACTCCACTCCATCCCACCTCATTCCCTCATACGAATCGGAATCCGAATCCACTTCTCGTCCTCGTATATCCTGCGCAATATGTGTAACTCTTATTGTTATTGTTGTATTCATGATTCGTTATTGTTGCCGCCCTTTTGTTGTTCCTGGGTGTCCTCTCTACTCAGTCGTCATCGCATCGTTTTTGCTTTGTTCGCGCTTTTTATTCCTTGGCATTATTACGTCTGATAATTTCCTTTTGATATTTGTATATATACAACATATATTGAGAGTATACAGAGCACAACACAGAGAATGGATAATTGAATGGCATTAATTTTATATATATTTCTATGTGGAGCAAGCAACAACTAAATGCGCATTATGACAGCATTTGCCTTGGGTTAATTGACAGGATGACTGACTGGCTGGCCGCCCATTCTCTTTATTTCAGGACTGAACGATGAAATCTACTACTGGATTCTTAACAAATGTTAATTAGATTGCTTGATTTGAAAGAGATTTAAGTACTAATATTTTCAACTATTTCTTCTGTCTTAATTAAGTTGTCCTTTGAAGTATTTAGAGTAAAGGCATATGCAGCTATTTATATCTGTCTATAAGTATACACAGAAATTTGTCACTAGTATCATATATCAATTGTTATTTGTTTAAACTAAAGTTTGTTTTCAGTGTAATAGAGATTGAAACACAACTGTACCTCTTCTCTCCCCCTAAAAACAATTGTCACTTTCTCATACGCCTATGGCTCATCCACTTCAGGTTCAGGACTCCCTCTCTCTGTGCTTCTCTCTCTCTCACACAATCTCTATATATTTGAGTGATCTAATCTGACATTTGGCAGACAAAATCAATGCATCGTTGCACAGATTCAGATACTTTCCAATAAACAAATTTGCACATGGAATAGATACATAGCATATAGCGAAAGAGAAGGAGAGAGAAGGAGAGAGGCAGAGAGAGGCAGGGAGAAGTAGATACTTTATTCTCTGTGGCAGAGATTAGCGTTTTACGCTCGTTTGAATTTTCATTATACTAAGCTTCGGATTTAAAATATTTCCATTGTTTTGGCAATTGAAGAGGGGTTGCGGCAACATTTTAGGGTCAAGCACGATGAGAATAGCCGAGAAGGAGGGGGACAGCGAGAGAGGTAGGAGGAGATGTTAGGGTGTGCAACATACATATCATCGATAGCATTTTCATATGTATATTGGGGTGGCGGTTAATTCTAGGGCCCATCAAAATGTAACTGTCAAATGAAAATATTCGAGCAACACTTGCCAAGGGACTAAAAAATAAAAGAGCAGAGGAATCCGATACAGATACAGATCCATAAACAAAAAAAAAACAGAAACAGAAACAAAACGAAAGAAAAGCAAAAGCAGAGGAAACGACTGACTATTTAGTGAATTGTCATGCTGCTAAACCGGCTCAAGACAATAAAATATATTCAGAGAGCAGTCCACATTTGGTCCATATACATAAATATCTCTATGCTTAACTGAAGCGATCCTGGCTAGACACTGTGTCGCCGCCTGCGCTCCAGGGCACTCCATTGACCGAAATGAATGCATGTGCTGTGTGTGTGTGTGTGTGTGTGTGTGTGTGTGTGTGTGTGTGTGTGTGTGTGTGTGTAGTGCAGTGAAACATTTAAAAGAAAATAGATTATGGCATGAATGAAATGAAATTTCAGAATGTTCAGCAATTCTATACTAATCTAACATACACAGACAGAGAGAGAGAGAGAGAGAGAGAGAGAGAAAATGAGAGACCATAAGGGCAACTGTTTGTCTGTTCGTTTGTTTCATTTGTCGTTTTCCCATTGTCTGCACACTGATCTTGCCAGACATGCTGGCGACGAAGCCAGAACCAAGAACCAAGTCAGATTCAGAGTCCGAGACGGAGACGGAGACGGAGTTGCTCTGTCTTTCGGCAGGTAGTTCCACTTTATTTTATTTTTCTTTTCGCTCAAAAGGAAGTTCATGTGGCTCTATGGCCATTGTCCCTCCATACGAGACACTAAGTCAAATAGACAGAGAGAGAGAGAGAGAGATAGCGAAGGAGATAGAAAGAGAGAGAGAGAGAGAGTATAGTTTATGTGTCTGGGCCCATTGTTGGGCCACGCTTTTCGTAGAACAGTGTGTGACAGACAAAAAAACACTGAAAAACTGAAACAGTGGTAGAAAATGAATACAAGAATGAATACAAAGACAACGGCCGACAACTTTTTCCCTTCATACAAAATGCATTTTCTTCATTTCCCATTATGTGATTATATCCATTTATATTTATATGCTTTTATATTATATTATGTTGCTGCTTATTAATGTGGAAATGCCTCTCCAAATTGGAGTGTCATTTGGTTTGATAGGCAGCCAGCCGGCTAGCCAAGTTCAATTCCAACTTCAAGACAATTCAAGGGTGGCCAGGGCAAGGCAGGGCAAGGGAAATTGGGTATGGCCATGGCCATCTCCAACTCCAACTCCAACTCCTATATACCCATTCAATGTGAAACATTGACAACATTTGACAAAGATCCAAGATCTCGCACAAAGAAAAGAAAACCAATGAATTTTTAACCGAATTATATTGAAGTAGAACGAAACGAGACGAAATGATCGAACGCTAAATGAATAGCCAAAGAATCGAATGATTCACAAAAGTGTGAAAGAAACGCAACTAAATTAACAACAAAAAAAAACCAAATTGTATGGCACTTTTATAAATTCATCGAGTAGCACGCAACTAGAGTAGTTTCTTAAAAGGATTTCATTTGAAAGAAATTGGTTTGAAAGTATTAAGATCGAAGGAAGAATTATCGGAAAATTATTGCTTCAATCAGTTAAAGGATTTTTTGCAATTTAGTATGTAAATTAAAACTAGATAGACAAATCAATGAAATATGCCAACTAACAATAGATATATTCTATATAGAATCCCTTAAATATTTTATACATTGCTTATCATATTTATAGCCCACTTTTGAACGAGTTCTTTTTAGACGTCTAATAGACTTAATGCTAAAGCGTTCTCTTGGTCATGTAGCCTGGACCTGCCTTATAGAGTAACAAATAAGTAGTTAGAAATACATATGTAAATATATGGATTAAGTTCACTGGAGCTTAAACCATTCGGCTATTATTACTCATATTTAGTAAATTTGTTTTTGCCTACTTTAAGGCAGATTGCAAATAAAATATAAACAAGTTAAAAAAGAAAAAAACATATTGAAAAACCTTAAAAATATTATTGAAATTGGTTCAAAATTAAATGCTGCTGGGTGGGCTATAAATATGATAAGCACTGTACATCTGAAATGATCCTAAATCCCACCATGGAGGACTAGCGACCAAATTTAAAATATTTTTATAGTCTTTTAACCAGTTTTAGTGTAAATAATATTCGAATGACATAAAAAATGGAGCATCATTTTATTTTGTTTTTTTCTTCTTCTTTTTTTTCGCCTGGTATACGCCCTCAGAGTTTCAAGGAGAGAGACAGAGAGATTAGAGACTAACAAATTCCTTAACCATTATACTATTACAAAGATCATGATCAGATCAATGGCATTATGGCCCCCCACCTCCCACTCCCCTCGCCACAGCTCGTCGTCACTGTGTATGCAATAATCCCATAATATTAATGATTGGCAGTTACAGACGAGATGCATTCACATTGGAAATCTTTTATGTACTCGCTTATGTATGCGACACCCACATGTATGTATCTTGTACATATTTACCTACATATGTATGTATGTGTTAGTGAAGAAGGTGCAATCCCGAGTTGCCGATTCGGGCCAGACAGTCTGTCGCCATGATCGACCATGATCATGTTCTGACCAAAAAGAAGACAGGGAAAAATAATGGAAAAGACGACGAAGAAAGAAGGAAAAAAAAAAGTAGCTGATCAGACATAACAACACGCACAATGAGAGCGGGACAAAAGACTCAAAAGAGGATCACTTACAAACAGTTGAAAAGGAGAAAGAACGAAATAACAGGGCATACACAGAGAGAGACACACACACACACACACACACACACACACAAAACACACAATGGCTAAAAACCTCCTACACCTCCCTAGTTCATTCGTTCGTTAGTTCGAGAGTCGCTCGAGGCTCTCGAGAGTCGCCTGGTTGATCGCCCGTGCCTTGGGCATTTGACTTTTGTTGTGCGTTTCACTTTATTTTCATTTGTTTTGGGAATTTCCCAAATAAAAGGTAGTTAAAGCCAAGACAATGCCAACAAAACACAGGTAGGTCGGTCCCCTCGCATCCCACAATCAAATCTATGTATGTAGGTACAGTCCGGATCGTTCGATAGGATGACAACGATGACATTGCCAAAAACCAAACCAAAGAGATGAGATGAAATAAATATCCACCTGAGCTGGCACGGTGACAACTACAACATACGGAGTTTCCCAGGCTAACCGGCACTGAACTCAGTGCACAGCTGGTGCAAAACAACAAACAGACAAACAGACAGACAGACAGGCGGACAGTCAGACGGACCTAGACAGGAAGGAGTAAGTAAGCCGTTGTCTAAGCCGGCTTTTACTTATCAGCATCAGCATCAGCATCAGCCAAGCGATTTTGAGCCGAGGACTTAGCTAGTTAGCCATGGGCAGATTTAAATGACCGCAGCTCAGCGGCGATTTGTATAATTAGAAGCCGCATGCAAATTGTGGGAATTTCTAACAAAGATTTTCAATCTATGTGAGAATACGTTTTGGGGGCGTATCTCTTTGATATGAATTTCACACGATCAAGTCTGGGCTATTTGGGCTTAACATTGAAAGTGACTATATCGGTTATCCTTTAGATATCTAAATAGTGGAGAGATGAAGCTATGTCTTGGAGTTTTCCATTTCCTCTAATCGAGTTAGTTAGTTACTAAGAAAAGGCTCAAATCCTTAAGCTTCCTTCTCTAAGTCACGAATATGCCAGTTAATTGTACTTATTCTATATAGAATATATATATGTATGTTTCCCCTGTAGACTTGAAAAATGATTTATTTACTGACATGCGAAAATGTGAAATTATTTCCAGAACCCAAGAAAATGTCAAGCAAAATTAAAGAATTTTTTGGGCTAAAATTTGTATTCGTTAGGCAATCGATTGTCAATGAATAAATGAATGGGCCAGGGTCACGGGTTAGGGGTCAGGGGTATGGGGTATGGAGTAAGGGGTAAGAGAAGGGCAGATCAAAGCTGAATTGAAATGAAGTGAAACCCTTTTCGATTTTTGTTTTCGCCGTCAAGAAATCAATGCGAAATCAGCGCGACCTTCGACAGGGCAAACCCCTGTGTGAAAGGTCTGTGCAAATTGCGCGATCTCACCTGCGTGCAGTTGACAAAAAAAAAAGAAAAAGAAGAAAAAATAAAGGTAATCGAAAGAAAGAAAACTAAAAAGAGATCATTGCCCAAAAGTAGAGAGACAGAGAGAGAGAGAGAGAGAGAGAGAGAGAGGGCGAGAAAGATCTAAGGAAAAAAAAGGGGTCACGCACCTTTTTGCATTTTCTTAAAAGGGGTTGAGCCATTGGGTTTTCAACTTGATTGAATTTTTGCGATCGTTTGCCCCTACCCCCAACCCCTTCCCCGATATCTGTGATTCAGTTCCGTTCGGATCAGTTCGGTTCGGTTCAAAAGGTGCAAAATAATTGAACTCGAAGAAGGTTGTGAACAAAAAATTTGCAAGCATGTAATTGTCAGAGATTGACAAAGGTCGCAAACGGCTACGGAAGAACGAAAGAACGGAAGAGTTGCAATTGAATTTAACTCTTTTGTTGTTTATTTATTGGCCTCAGTGTGGGACTGAGATGAGACGAGTGAAAAAAAAAACAAAACGAAAAAGAGAGCATCAATGTAGAACATTTGCCTAAGCAGAAGGGTTTGATTTTTCCATTTCCATTTTGATTTCTTTTTCTTTTCTTGTTTTTTTTTTCACAAATCACAATGGCATTCGTGATTGCAATAACATGCAAAAAGTTCAACAAAAATGGCGCCAAAATCTATGAAAGTGATACTCAATGTGAAAAGAGAACTTAATTATAAGAATGAATTTGTATTGGCTTAATTATAATTACAATTACGTGACAGATTTAAGGGGTTTGGGCTGGATTAATGCAAATTATTAAATGCTAAACTAAGGATTCTCATAAATCGATCGATTCCTCAATTCGACGCCCCTACAAACTGATCACACCGATCGTAGCTCCATTTTTGGCCACACTTGAACAATTCTTAAAGGATTAAAAGATCTTCAAGTCTTGTCAAAGATCAGATGCGCTGATCTCTAACTAATTTATGATCACTTAAAATGCTTTAGCGGTTTTTCTACTTTGATCTATTTGCTCTACATATTGGCCAGCCCCGAGGAAGAAAAACGATCAAATGATCTCCTCTATGCAGATGAAGAACAATGAAAAGATCATCACACAGCAAAGCAAAAGACTAACGCACAATCACTTGAGATCACTATCGTGGAGAGGGGTGGGGGGGCAGGGCTAACTAATACAATTCGATAAAGTATCAATTTACATTTGCCAAATCGAACGAAAAAGGCATTCAAAGTCAATCAAGTGTGTGTGTGTGTGTATATCGGAGTATGCAAATCAATATATAAAAATTTCATTGCTCGAATAAGAAAGGAAAAATTGCAACTGTGGCGAATATCGAGCAACCCTCCATTGCTGCCCCCTCTACCCTCGGCTAGCATCATCTAATGTGACGATCGTGCGACATCTGAAGATTGCCTTTTTTTGCGAAAACCAATTGAATGAAAATGGCAAGAAGGAACCGAACGAACCGAAGGAATAGAAAAAAACAAAAAAAAAGAAGAAAGGATCTTCAGACAATTGGCCCGGCCTGTTCGTTCATTTGCATGCATTTCAAATTCATTGACATTTTTGTGTCAACTGTTTGTTGATTTTTAATTTATATTTCGAATTCGATTTCAATTTCAATTTTTTGCGCTGATCTTGAGGGAGATCTTGCGACACATCTTCAAGCAGCAGCTGTGCAATTTTTCTTCTAGTTTTTCCTTTTTGCATTTATTGTTGTTGTTGTTGTTGTTATTTTGCGGTTTTGACTCTGGAGTGGAAATCAACTATCAAAGTGTCATCCATCATTTTGATGGGTAACTTGGGTTTACTTTCTGCTGTTTACATATTAGGCCCTCTCTTCGGCAAAATAGGAAGAGAAGGAGGCCAGGCCAACCAAGGAGATGAAGGTAAAAGTCACACGCAACATTACGAAAAAGAAGAAGAAGAAGATGGAGAAGGAGACTGCAGAGTCCTCCTCTGTTGGCATCTCAGTAATTGAAATCTTTTATCCTGAGCCTCAGATCAGACGCACTGGGAAACGCCTTTGCATTTGCATTATGCATTTTGCATTTTGCATTAAGCGTGGGCGCAAAACTTGAACAAAACACAACTTCAACTTAATGGGGATGGCAGGGGGGGGGGTGGGGTTGAGCAATTTTCCACTTAACCAGCCATGAAATTGTTGCCAAATCTTTGAGCCAAACAA
This sequence comes from Drosophila nebulosa, assembly GCA_024703675.1. NCBI lineage: Eukaryota > Metazoa > Arthropoda > Insecta > Diptera > Drosophilidae > Drosophila > Drosophila nebulosa. The sequence goes on from JANFPS010000005.1 coordinate 736,984, forward strand.
CAAACCGGCCAACCCATTAACCATTAACCCATTACCATTGCTTCTGCTCCTCGAACTAATCAACTGTCAAAGGAAATAACTCAATTAACTTTATCTTTTACCAGGAATTTCAAATGCAACTGTCAAAATGTAGTTTCAAATTGAAATTCGAACGAATTTCTCTGATATTGAGAGCGTAAGAGCGTCAGGGGGGTTGGGGGGAGCAGATCAAAACAATATGAAAATGCATTTCTCAAGACAAGAGACTGAAGAGAGGCGATCTACCAGCCATTGATCCAGCCTCTCATAAAGTGGCGACTGTCATTCCAAGCCCGCGACACACGATGACTTTGTAGGAAATGCGTTTCGAGTGCAAGTTGAGTTGGAGAGGGTTCCAAGCACATCTCCATCTCTCCAGCTCCACCTTCTCCTCCCCTTCTTTTTCAACGTCGTCGTCGTCGTCATCTTCTTCTTGTTCAACATACAGCCACAGCTGGTGGCTGAGACTGTATGGTTCCACACTGTCTGGCTTTGGCCAGACCAAGCGGCGACTCAAACTCCACACGAGAGACAGTGAGAGAGAGAGAGAGCGGGGCGAAAAGAAAAGTGTCTCTCACTTTATTTTTATATTTCACTTTTGGGGTTTTTTTTTTTTTTGTTGCTGCTCGCGCCTCGCATTTATAAAAAGGCAGCAGCAATCAATATCCAATAATCAATAGAGCAACAACAACATTTTCATTTTTTTTTTCCACAGCGCAGCAGTGATCAGTGCATCTGTATCTATATCTATATGTAGATGTAAATGTAAATGTATCTGCATATGACAAAAGCGCATCCAAACTTGTTAGTGTATGTGGCATGAGCAAACAATAATAACAACAAAAGAGCTCCAGCTCCAGTCAACCAACCAACCAGTCAACCAACCAACCAACCAACAATAACAATGACAATGCCGCAAAAATCATTCTTATGAAGGCCTCCAGAAGAAGAATCGAACCTAATGAGTTGGAGAGCAAGCGAAAAGACATCGCTGTGGCACAAGGAGACCGATCAGATCAGATCAGACCGGTTTCCCCCCGTCCCCCCTCTGTTTTCCCTCACCCCATCAACCTTCTGGCAATGTTGGCTGCACTGTGGAACAAAATCACAAATGAAATGTGATCCTTATCATACATCAGTTTATCTAAACTTTCATTTTAGTGCAACTTACACTAAGAATCTATCTAAAGATCTTTCAGATCAATTCGTTTATCGTTATGAATGGGTTTTAATGAATATTTAAACCACTGTGGCATGATCTTCTACTCATATGCATATGCACAGGGTCTGATTGAATCCACTATTTATGCGCTTAAGGTTAATCAAAGCGTGTTCCTGCGATGCTTTACACTTTAGACATGGAGACAGAGCGACAATGAGACAGCGTTGGAGATGGTAGGGTGGGGTGGGGTGGGGTTAGGGGCAGGGGCAGGGGGAGACGACTGAAAGAGTCAGTTGAAACGGAAGGCATCAGCAGTAAGAGGCAACTCAGAAACAATTGGAATTTTGGTCGTGTCATAAATGCCATATGAATATGGCCACAGGATATTTGTGTGTGTGTGTGTGTGTGTGTGTGTGCAGTTCAGTTGGAGTCCAGTGCCATCCATAAATAATAAAATTTTATGTGTTTCGCGCGGGATTAACTAAAAATGTGAAAAGAAACAAAAAACGAATTCTCTTCTTCTGGCACCATGGGGCGCCAACCGATTGTCCAGACTCAACGGCCTGTTTGTTCTTATTAAGAAGGCCGCTGCAATGGATGGAGGGGGGGGGGGGGGGGGGGGGGGGCGGGCGGGGGGAATCGGCGGCGGCAAACGAAAAAAAAATCTAAAATATTTTAATGAAAAAATTCCCAAGGTAAAAAAAAAAATTCACTCGCACTGATCGAGAATTTATGCCAAGTAAAATATGAATATTCACATCTATATGTATGTGTGTGTGTGTGCATTTCACTCTTCCTCTTTACTCTGGGTCTGCCACTTATTTATCACAACAAATCAGCGAGCGGCACCCACACAAAACCAATTCGACACGCGCCCATGGTGGTCAAAGGCTGGAGAACACTGGCCCTGTCCACGCGATCACTGCAATTAAGAGTCAAATCGGATCGCTTTGCCCCAAAGGATGAGTGAAACACACACACACACACACTCAAGAATGGGCGGGGGGGGAGGGAGGCAGTCGGCAGCTTCTCTGTAACAAGGTGCTAAATCATTGGCACGACATTAACCCCAAGCTATGGCACACTTTATCAATGCAAAGAGAAAACACAAAACCAAAAAAAACGGGGAGAATGTTGCGCCTATCAGCGCCAAAAAGGATAATGTCTGCCTGTGGCAACAGCAACAAAACTCTGGGAGGCAGCTAATGAAAGCGAAATGGCTGAATTACGATGGCAAACAGCAACAACAACAACAACAACAACAAAAATCAATGTGCAATACACACTGCAACATTTTAAGAAAATCAAAATTATTTTAATAAACTTCTTCAAGAGCAAGCCAATTGATTCTTCTTTAAAGAACGATTTCATAGACACAGCACATCTAGAAAATCATTCAATCTAAATGAAAGAGTTTTCTGAAAATGATTTTCCATTCAATTATATCTCTTTAATATTAATTAAAGCTTTCGAATTGTACTTGTTTCCATTTGTTAAAGTTAAATTCGTAATTAAAGCTTAGCTCTCTGAATACATTGATAGTAGAATTGCAACTTTTTAACCACTGTGCGCCACACACAAATAAAAAAGTGTGCAACCAATAAAAAAAATAAGATGAAAAATGCTAGAAAAATGTGTAAAAATTGTTTCGTTTCGTTTCGTTTTGGGTTTTTATTCATTTTTCTCATTTTTTTTTTTGCTGGCATTTCTCGGTGGTCGGTGGCTTGGTCGGTTGTCGCGTTTGGCCATTTAATGGCCATTTGTAGTTCATATTCCAAACTTCAGTGCTCTCCTGCACAACCCCCCACACCCCACCGCTGCCCATCGAATGCCAGAGCCCTAGTGTACCAGCCAGACTGACTGGCTGGCTGGCTGCTAGTTCATTTGAGGCGTCATGGCAACTTGGGCGGTTGGCAACTTTGTCGTGGATTACAATTTATGGCGATAACGTTTAAGTACAGAACAGAAGAGAGTCCAGTCCTGTGTGGATTGACTACCAACTGATTGGCTTATATACATAGTAAAAAACTCGATTTACGCTCAATTCAAAAAAATATAAAAAAAATACAATTTTTTTTTTGGAGTTTCTATTTTTTTGGACTTGTTTCTTGTTTTTTTTTTTTTTTTGTCTTCATGGCCAAAAAAGTGTATTTACTTGAGAAATTGGGTCAACAACGGCGTACCGAAATGATAATAATAATAATAATAAAAATAATAATGATTGAAAAATAATCACAATAATGAGAGTGAGCGACAAACTAAGTACAGTAACAATGTCCCAATACTCGCACGAGAAAGCTTAAAAAAATATATATAAAAAAACAATAAAACAGCAGCAGCTACAAAAAAAACAAAAAAAATTGAAACTCGAAATGATATTCGCAATCAATCAAATATTGCTTAATAATTAAACAATTCAATAAAGTCAACAAAGGAGAGTAAATAATTATAATAAGTGTGAGCAAAAGGGGTAAAAAATGGAAAATGGATTGAAATTCAAATCAATCAACGAAGTTTCTATACTCTATACAGCAACCTTAAAGACTTTTATTTACTCTTTCATCAGATTGACAACAGAGGACGAGAATCACTTTGATGATATCATAAACATATCTCTTCATATAGACCATCTCTCTCTCTCTTCTTATTTATTTTTCCAGAAGTAACTTTAGCTAACTGATAAATCTGTCAGCTTTAGTTTTCAACAAAGCACCGCTATATGAATTCTATCTTTAAGTTATTAAGTTAGAACGGAACCGATAATATCTTGGGAAGCTGTTGAAATCAAAAGTTACCGCTAGGTAAGTAATAACTTCTCTCAAACTTGTTACTTTTCAAATGATTTGAACAATCAGCCCAAAACTATAATATATATGTATGTATGAATGTATTTATGTGTGTATGTATGTATCTATAGTTTTTCTTTTCTTTTGGCCATATTACAACGTTTAAAATGACAAATATTTGTTGTTTAGTTATTATTGAACGGCCACCACAAATCCGATTTGTGGGCTTTTGTCATTCGATTGGCTGCTTTGTGTTGCCTTTCTCTGCGTTTGCTTTTGTCACATTCGTTTCGCTACTCTTTCGGTCCGTTTCTGTTTTCTGTTTTTCAGATTCTTTGTCATGTTGCAGGGCAGGCAGGGCAGCCAGGCAGTTGTTGTTGTTATTGTTGTTGTCGGTTTTGCCTTTTGTTTGTGCCAAGAAATTTTTAATTATAAGCAACTTAACCAAAAAAAAAAAAAAAAAAAAAGCCAATTGTCATTGTAACTGTCCCCGGGGTTAAGCTCATTTATAAATGGGAGATCGGTGATCGGTGATCGGGGAGCCGGTCAGCCGGTGATCGTTCTAAAAACTAATCAAGCTAAATAGGTTGGGAAAATATTGACGGCACGAAGAGAGAAAGTTAATAACAAGAATTGCTCAATGAAAGTTTTCTCAACGATTTTAACTTGAAATGAAGCAACAGCATTTCGTTTTAGACAAAGAATGCCATTTTTATAATGGCAAAATCTAAGAATAATAGTCAATAGTGTGTTTCGATGAAATCCTTTTCGAGTCTCTGGCTAACCCTAAGATAAATGGATTCGTATTTCTATATCAAGTTGGCCTTAGAAAATCGATTACTATATGCTTGTCAACTTAATTTACTTGCACACTTGAAATAACAAATCAATTAACATCTATCAACTAAACGAATCGAATCCTCTGGCCAAACACCTCCCCCTCCCCCACCATCACCTTGGGCCTTTTCACTTTGGTCTTTTGTTATGAATTTAATGTTAATTTGTTAAACTTTCAACTCAGAAAGTGAGAGGACGAAGTCTGCATATTAATTCACAGCAGCATGCCACTTCAACCCACACCCCCCCCTTCCCCTCCCCACCTCAACCCTGCCCACCCGACGCATTTATTAACAATCTTACAGAATACAAATTGCCTTTGCGCCGCATCTTTCAACACATTTGTCCTCGCCCGTGAGTGAGAGTCCCATTCGGAGACGAAGACAGACTCGGTGCAGTGAGGGGGAGAGAGGGCATCAATCACAACTACTTAAACTGAGAAAACAACTAACAAATATTTATGATTTTTCGTTGTTTGCATGCATTTCACGCCTCTAAGCCGACAGATACACAGCGGAATAATAATAATAATAATAATAATGGTAATAATAATAATAATAGTTAGAGGGGAGGAGGATGAGAAGACAAACAAAAAAAAAAAAACAAAAGAAAAGCCCCTAAAACAAAACTCATAGTTATGCATAGTTGCATCTCTCCCCACCCCACCACTTCTCTCATTTTTTCACCTCTCTTCTCTCTTGTTATTTTACCGCATTAACCGTTTTGTGTATTATTTAATATTTGTTACTCTTTGTTGCTCTTCTTATTATTCTCTTATTGTTTTTGGCATTTTTTACAACTCTGAGATTTAACCATTTAGGGGGAGGGGGAAGGGGAAGTTGGGGAAAGTGTCTTCTTTATTTCTTTAGATGGGGGATCAGTCGTTCCCTGTTTCCACAGTCAATTTCTAAAGCGATCTCATTAAATCTTAAAGCCTTTCAAGTTTTTTTTCTCCTCCTATCCTATTTTAGTTATAGATAAAGATCAGCTGACTATAGGTAGCAATTTCTGGCATCCTTGAATTGAGCTCAAATTAAGGATGACTGAAAGTCATGTCAGTTGATTGGAAGGTTTTTCTCCTACCATTCCGGCACCCTACCCCCCCTAAATCCCCCACCCAATGCCTTTGGCCCAACTCTCTCTCTCATTTGCGCTGTGTGTCTGTTACAAATTTGTTTTATAGATGTTATCCCTTTTTTTTATTTTTTCGTATTTTTTGTTTTTGTCTTTGGGATTGGGTCAGTTTATGTCCTGGCATTGTCTCTTTTAAGGGATGGGCAAAAAAAAAAAAAACAACAACGACGAAGAAAGAAGAAAATGGGCAAACGACGAAAGAAATGACAATTTTCTCAGCTTGTAAGTTGAATTTTATGGGCCTTGGACTGGTATTATCATTAAATTAGGGTATACAATTTATGGTTCCGGGCACCGCAATGGGATGCGCTAAAATTTCTTTTGACTTTTCAACGTCAAAAACTGTGTAATTTATGAGTCTGAGAAAGCATAAAGGGAAGGACATTCTTTCTTTTTTTTTTTTGTTTTTTTCAAAACGAAGTATGAAAGGATGGTTGGATGGGAGGAAAGAAGGAATTGTGGCCTTGTCCAAAAGGTGTGGCCAATTAGTGGCAGCAAATGGCAGGCTTAAAGATGTGAAGATGTTAAACAGGAGGACTAGGAGTGGGGGTAACAGTGGCGCACGGTTGGAATTGGATTACCAGATGGTAGGGCAATTTGCAGCCCACTCTACCTTAATCTAATTGAATTGAGGACAAGTGCTAAGCCGATTTGTGGCTGACCATTTCAGTTACATGCATCAACGCACAGCTTTTTTTTTTTTTTTTTGCTGTCCTACGGCTTGCCCGCCCTAAGCAAGGACACCCACAAAAAATCATCGACACAAAGAAAAAGGACAGAACAGAAAAAAAAAAAAATGAAGAAGAAAAAAAAAAGAACTAAATAGGAAAAAAGGACAAACACAAATACACAAATACTCTCATGTGCACTTGAGTTGCCTTCTTTGGTTGCTTTTGCTTTTGGTTTTGGTTTTGGTTTGCCCTTGGCTTTTGTCAAAGATTTGCTTTGTAAAGAATCTAAAGAGGCAAAGGAGAAGAAGACGAGTGGGAGGAAAAACTTCTTTTAGTTGGTCAGTCAGGCGCAAATTATAATGGAATTAATAAAAGGTTCTCTTCCCATTCGCTCTCTCTCTCTCTCTTTCTCTGTCACATAATAGAGAGCGAGAGATTTTTGCATCAAAAGAAAAGAAAAACCTCAAAAATATTCCATAAGGATCTCTTGACAAAAAAAAAATTGGCATAATCGCAAATGAAGCCGACCGGGGCCAAGACCTAAGCTGATTGATGGCCAAACGATGAGATGATGTAAGCAACAGACAGACAGACAGACACAGAGAGACAGTGAAACGGTGAGACAGTGAGACACTGAGACTCTGAGACAGCAGAGATAGGCAGCTATCCATCAAAGGCGGTACCACTCGAAGCCAAAATGCAAATGCAAGCCAAAAACCCACTTAAAACTGTCATTATGATTATTATTGATCATCATCAAGCACAATGGAGGAGCAGCGGGCAGCGGGTAGCGGGTAGCGGGATGGGATGAGATGGCATGGGATGTGGGGGAAGGAGAGATTTCTGGAATTGTTTTCAAATTGCTTAACAATCATTTGCATAGAAACTCAGCTCAAGGAGTTACTCAACGACTGAGAGACAAACTGACAGACAGACAGACGGAGACAGAGACTGGAAGGAAGGAAGGAAGGGAGAAACAGGTTAGCGGGATTAACTGGCCCATGTTTAGAAAACTTTCTAAGCAAATAACATATACACAACAAATGAAATTGAAATTGAAAATGGAAAATGGAAATGGATCCGGTAGAAGCTTACTTTATGATGGGATTAGCGTTCCGTTTCGTTTTTTTTCTTTTCGTTTTTGCGAAATGTCATAAGAGGGCTACCAGCTGTCAGCTTAGATGGCTAACTTGATCTTAAGCTGTTTTGGTCGTCATGTGAAAATTTTGAGAAACTAGCAAACAAACTTTTTTTTTTTTAGAGTAGAGCGAGAGAGAGAGAGAGAAAGAGAGAGGGGGAGAGGGAGAGAAGGCGCAAAAAAATGGCAAGATTGCCTTATCAGACGATCAACGCTCGTATTACCCAATGAGTGAGGGAGAAAGAAATAGAGGGAGAGAGAGAGAGAGAGAGAGAGAGGGAGAGAGAGGGTGGGGGGAGATCTTAGGTAGCTAAGCAACAGGACCAGAACAGAGAGTGGCGGCATTCCCACACGGACACATGAAAGAAGAAGGACTAGAACGAACGGCCGAAAAGGACTTGAAGTGGTTCAACTAATCAAAACTGACAAGGCAACAGACCGGCTTGAAATCATCAGTGATCTTGGAACGGAGAAACAACGATGATGATGATGATGATGATGATGCGGACAGAAGGGAATGCCTTGTGACATATGGGAGGCTGGACGGAAGTTGAGCGAGACATTGAGTTCATCAAAAAATGGTAAGGTGACAAAAGGGTTGTGCAAACTTACAAGAAAAGGTCGGTCATGGGTTGGCCAACGGTGGGTCGATCGGTCGCTCGGTCTGTTGGTCGGTCAGGTAAAAACAAAAGGGTTCCTGCAGCATCATAGACAAGGGGTCAAACGACAACATTCTTTGCCCTAGGCCAAAGTTTAAATTAAATTAAATTCATAGGTTCAACAACAAAAAAAAAGAGAGCAATAATCAACCATCGAAAGGCTGGAAGCTGGCTGCAATTAGGCGGGGTTTGATCAAGAACCCAAGACAAGACAACAAAAACTGGATTCCTCGAGATCAGAATGATATGGTCTAATAAGCATGAATGAATCAACTGAACAACATTTACAATTACATACACTGCCATCAGGGGGACAAGGGACAACGGAAAGGTAAAACGAATGACCTTGCAATTATTTGGTTAGAGACTGAGCTTGAAAATTTTATCAAAATCATATGAATTTGAAAATGACTTAAGCTAAACTTCTTACCAAGAAGAATAGAACAAAGAAATTTCTATGAAATTGAAAACGTTTTCGTTGAGTTTTTACAAAATGTAATTTAATATTTTCAACTACTATCGAAACTAAATCTCTTGTTCTTATCATTAATGCCAATCATTCATAATCATATTGTCCGAATATCCTGGATTGAGCGTTCCGTTTTCAAATTTAATTCTTCTTTTGGGCAGGCGCATAACAATTGCCTAGTTGATTTGCATGCAAAACGATTTTTGCCAATTTCTGGCATATGTCACTCATTCGGAAAGTGTGTTGGCCATTTTTTAGTCAATCAAAGGGAGGGAGGGGGGGGGGGGGATGGAGAGGTGGTTAGGGGAAAAAGCGGCACAAGCCTTAAATTGCAAATAGCGAAATGTGTTTTTTTATTTTTTTTTTTTTGCTTTTTCTTTCTTTCACATTTTTTGAGATGCGTATCATAAATTCGCATAAATTATTGTATATTTTGTTGGCCAGAGAGGAGTGTAAAGGGGAGGGCTAGAGAGAGAGAGAGAAAAAGAGAGAGAAATCGATACGCAAATTTTCCACCATGAAATTTGCACACGCAGACAAATGGAAAACATTTGTAACGGCTATTAATCGATGTTGTTATTGTCATCATTATTATATGTACGTATATATATGTATGTATGTATGTGTGTATATAACTGCAAATGCAAAACGAATAACGAATAATGAGAAGGGTTACGTTGCCTTCGATTTAGGTTTAGGTTAGGGTTAGGTTAGGGTAGTGCCGGGCGAGCTGAAGCTGGGGAATGTGACTTTTATATAGATTTAGATTTTTTTGTGGGGGTTGCGACCCCGCCTCCTTTTCTTTTTCTCTAGTTTTTTTTTTTTTTAATGAAGCTATTAAAAAAAATCTGTTTCTTTTGCCCTTTTTGCTGACAGTTGTCAATCGGCAAATAGCTGCGACTGGGACGGGGCGTGGACCATAAAAATTGAAATTATAAAATTGGCAAGTCCAAGAAGGATCAAAGTAGCAAAAAAAAATCACGCCCACTTTTTACCACAAGGCACAAAAAGAATGGATATATTAGTTTTCGTTCTATTGATTGTAATCCCATTTAATATTTTTGGGGTGGCGCCCCATCAGGCAAAAGGGTTAACTTTTTTGCCCGCCGCCGCCGCCGCGTGTTCACCGCCGAAACAAAGTTTGGCCATTAAATTGGCCACACCCCGTTTTCGTTTCTCTTTTCTTTTTTTTTTATAATTTATAATTGCAAAATCTTTGTCACCAAAAAAACTTTCTGCATGGGTCAAATGCAACAAAAGAAGAGAAGAGCTAAAAGAAGCTAAAAAGGGAGGCAACCTTGAAAAGGTTCGACATTAAGATACCCTATGGCGCCTGAAATACAAATATTTTTTTATTTACTAACGATCTTAACTTCTTTTTTGACAATATTACGTTATAGAAATCAGTTTGACTTGTTATTTGATCTAAAATAGAATTTGAAAAGTTTCCTAGAGCAATTTTTAAGTGACAATGAATACGCATACAATATACCCTCTTTTTTTCTATTTCAAAATAATGAACCTACGAGGTATGCATGTATATGTAAGCATATTACAACCGTTACAATTTGTGTTACAAAAAGCTGAGAAAAAGCCGTTAAGTCGCTCACTTGTTACAAAAGGCAAGAGACAAATGGCAAATGAATGGGAAAAGATGATGAAGAAAAGAGGGCTACAGGAGGAGGAGAAGAAGGAGGGGGAGGAGGAGGAGGAGGAGAAAGAAAACTGGAAACCATGAGATACAAGAAAAAGTATTGCGGCCATCGAGAGCAGCGTCTCTATGCAAAATAATAAACTTGAATCAAACAAAATGTTTTAAAAAAAAAAAAAGGTATCAACTTTAATTTGTATTCAATCACAGAGAGGGTCACTTTCGCCCTTGACTGTCATAAAGAGTGTGTGTGTGTGTGTGTGTGTGTGTGGAACAATCAATGCTCATCAGCAGCAGTCGCAGCTGGTCGCAGCAGCTTTAAAAGGATCAAACCTCTTCGCGTCTTTTTATTTTGATTTGCATATATGTACATAGCTGACCCTTTGGCTGCTGCTCCCCGACAAAACAAACAAACTTGCTACACTTATGTCACACACACACACACACACACACACACGTAGAGAGATTTCTAGATATGTAGTTCATCATTTGCAAGATCATCATCAAGATGATCTTCGCGTTGATCTTCTTTCGCGCTCACACAGCTGCCTGTCCTTCAGTTAAAGTCCTTTTTCTTTTTTTTTTTTTTGCTTCGCGCGCTGTCAGAACCAATCAAGTCAAGACACTCTTGACACAAAACGATGCGTAACTCTTCGAGAGGTAACAAAAAAAAAAAAAAAAACTTACTCATTCACTCATCAAAGAAGAATGCAAGAGCGAGAGAGAGAGAGAGAGAGATCAAGACTCAATCCAATCCAATGACCATGACCAGTGCTCGCTAATTCGCTGACTTCCTTCTCCTGCATCTCAATCTCAATCTCGCCTTTGCTACATCTGTCCATGGCTAGCTCAGATGAGATGAGTGAATGAACTGCGCTAATTGCTGACTATAGTCAATGAAATGATATTCAAAAGGGCAACTTTTAAACTTCTAAAGAATGCATTTGAAAGGTCCTTATGGGGGCAGTTGTATAACAGATGCTGCAGGTGTTCTAGGTGTACAAGGACGTTTTGCATCGTTAATTGAGACTGAAAGCAATAATCGAATATAAGTTTTTGATTCCAAGTATTCCATTCATTTAGTTTTGCATGCTTAGCATGGATATTGGATTAGGCCAGGTTTACCACTTTGACAGAGAGATTACCAAAGATTACTCTGACCACATTTATCTAGCAAAAACTGAATGAAAAAACTAAGAGAATGGTAAACGCCCACAAAAATCAAATCACATTATGTATTAGAGAAGGGAAACCCTTCTTCAACTCAAGAAAAATCAAGTGAATAGAAAATTTCAAAGAATCTGATGAAAAGCGCAACAAGATACAAAAAGAAAGAAAGAAAAAGAAAAAAAAACACATACACATCGCATAATGCCTAGTGCCAGTATGTACATCATTCTTGTAATTGACTTTTGTGTTGTTTCATTCATTCTTTTTGTCCAAGAAGAAGAAAAAAAAAAAAAAAGAGAGAGAGAAGGGAAACAGAAAAAGAAAAAAAAAGAGTAAAAAGGAGGCGACAATTCATTGAGGACCAGACAGACTGGCGCGACGACCGAAAGAAGCCTAACGAATCTCTCAATGGCGCAAGCAACGTGCAACGGATGCCTTCTCCTCTTCTCTTTAGCTGCCCATCCTACGCTCCAGGATACGCCGAAAAAGTGTCAAAATTCCTATAATCCGCTTTAAGGTGTTTTAATGCCCAGTCTGGTCAAACCTTCCACCTTGCTCTTGCTCTCGCTGCCGCTTTCTTGTCTCTGCCAGTCAGTCAGTCAGTCAGTTTGTCCCTCTGTCCCTCCCTCAGTCTCTTCGTCCATTTGTCTGCCTTGTTTCACATGAATGAATTTTCAATTTGCTGCATGTCCATTGTCTTGGCAACGCACAGAATGGGAACATGAACGGCTGCCGCCCGCGTCCTGCCATTCAAATGTGAGCACGTAGGTGTTTTTTTTTTTTTTTGTTGTTGTTGTCTTCTCTTCTTTTTGTCCATGTCATTGTCCCTGGCCGAAAGGGGGGACCCCGTCAACAACAACAAAGACACAGCTGGGGGCAGAGATAGAGACAGAGTCAGCACCAGCAGCAGCAGCAGCAGGCCAGCGTTACGAATGGCCGCCAGGATAATGCGCGCATCGAGAAAGAGTAGCAACACCGGCAAAAGGAGACCATCCAGCATAGCAAATTCAAACAAAAGTCCAGCCAGTCCGCTAGCTCTCTCTCTCTCTCTCTCTCTCTCTCTTTCTCTCTTTCTCTTGTCCTTTCCTGTCCTGTCCTGTCGTGGCAAGGTCAAGTGCTGCCTCTCAAGTGGTGGCCATTGAATAAAATACTCAATTAGGTATTGGGAAAATTCCAATCATTTTATACGATTTGCAATTGTCTCCTCCTCCAACTGTTTCCCATGTCCATCTTCCATTTTCAACGTTTTAGATATCATCTTTCTTCTGGTCCTTTTTCAGGTTCTTGCAGCGTAATCATATACATTTAAATCGATCAATTGACCGACTGGACTGGCTGGACTGGCTGCTGTCCATTAGGCCGAAGCCAGTTAAATTCCATTTTTCATATGTCTGGGACACTGACCAACTGTCTTTAAGTCCTTCCTTCTAGCCATGTGAACATGATTTTGCATTTTGGTAAGAATGAACGCGAAATGAAATGACTAAAAAAGCGAAAATACATATCTGACTAAAAAAAAAAAAACGTAGCCCCCCCACTAATCAATTTGGTCAGCGCGACAGGCTGTCTGCCTGGTGGGTGATTACCAATAAAGTGAAGATGTAGCAAAGAAAAAAAAAAAATGTATTCTCTAAAGTTACCAAGAGTCCAACAAAAAATGATGTAATAAGTATGTAAAAAGCAGTTCGATTGATAAAAAAGCTGAGTTTATCTTACTGCAAAAAGAGTATCCATAAGATTCATATATAATTCAATAGAATTCAGGCAGGATTAAGATCCTCTGGTTTGCTGCTGCTATTTGTTTTTTTGAAGGATAAGATAAGAATTTATAATTCAGAAAAATAGAAAAAATTTAATAATTACACTGAATGAATCTAGTTAATATTTGGTTTAAAATTGAATGAACTCCTAGTTCTATCTTTCGTTCGACCTTTTCTAATAACTAGCCCTAAACTTGCTCTTTTAATGCTTTTTGCACAAACTGTAGGCAATCTATTTAAGAGCATTTTTTTCGGACAATTTTCCTCAATCAACAAAAGTATCTTAAAGATACTTTACATCTCTCTGATGCCATTGAAATTGTAGCGGGATTTTCATAGAATTTGACATGTTCTTTCAGCCATATGAGTACGATGTTTGTTATCTTGTATCTCAAAGAGAGAGAGAGAGAGAGAGGGGAAGGGGAAGGGGAGTGAGGAATTAGTACACATATGTGTATCAATCGTTTTCTAACCAAACAATGTCATCATAACTGCTTTTTGGTTTTGGTTTGGTTTTGTCAGTTTCAGTTATCAATTTGCTGCAAATCTGGCAGATACCGTTTCGATATCGTTTGCTTTGTTTAGGACCAAGGACCCAAGGACATGCACACACACACACACATGCATTTGGCATTGAAATTTCGCAAGGATTAAACGCACTCAGGCAACGCGCGATGGCAATCTCATTTGTATTTGTTCCCAATGACAATTGTTAATCTATCGATAGATTTTTTTTTCTTCTAACTGATGTTTCGATCGCTTGAGCAATTTCCACAAAAAAAAAAAGAAAACGGAAAACAGAAAACCGTAAAAAGAAAAACGATGCAAATCTGTTTGCTTTGTGGCCTAGATGAAATTGAAGCCGATGTTTATCTAGGGAATGTGTTGTGGGCTCAGAGAAGCTTCTCCCAAGTGGTTCAAATCCACCCGGTGTGGGGCGGAAGGGGGGGTACGACGAAGACAGGGGCCAAACAGTTGCAAATGGCAACAACAACTCAAATGCGCAAAATAAGAAAGAAGAAGAAAAAAAAAACGAATGATTTTCCCTTTTTGATTAACATTAATGAGCAACAAAAAGTGCAAAATTTACATGGCAACAGCATCTTTTCTTTTGCATATACGTTTATTCTCTCTCTCTCCCTCTCTCTCCTTTCTGTTTTTCCTCCTTTTTTGGGCTCATTGTTGTTGGAGGTCTTTAGAAAAAATTTTCCCTTGAAATGAGTTGGCAAGAATGTGTCGCCCACCCACCACCCTCTGCTGCTGCTTGCCTTTCTTTCTCCCACCTTGTATCTACCATAATCTACGGGACAACAATAACGATTTAGGCATTAGAGAGAAAGAGAGGCGGAGAGGGGGGGGGGGGGGGGGGGGGGCAACTGACTCTCTACCTTCTCATTGAAATTGTTGCCGTTGATTTGCGGCGTTTGCGTACATATGTTTAAAGACCTCAACCAAGATCTGAACAAGCAACAACCAACAAGCAACATAAAACACAATACAACAAGCAACAAAACACAACAGATCCATGTTCATCATACTCATTATGATTATATATACATATATATATATATATAAATTTTAGTTGCACCCGGTTTGGAATGAAAAGAGTGGGGGGGGGGGGGGCGGAGAGTGGGGTGTAGGGCCAGGCATTGTCAGCGCTTTTTTGTCTAACTACTCATTAACATTTATTTGCAAGTGCAGAGAATGCAAGAATGTAGAATGAAGAGAATGAGGAGAATGAAGAATGCAATGGCAAAAGCAACTGCCATGATAAATATGACAAATAGACAATGGCCACATAGACAAACGGACTAACAGAGGTGGAAAAAAAAAATGCAAAATGCAAAATGCGAACTCAAAACGACGAGACAAAACAAAATGCATTGCGAAAAACAACGAGAAGACTAAAGAATGGTCGAAATGAGGGCTGCATTTTAGCATATTTTCAACCAAATGGCTCTATGCAGAATACAAAATGCTCTACAAAAAAAAAAATTGAAGTTCTATATAGTCAATGCAAAAACATTTTTCTCCTCATTAGTTAATAGCTTTAGTTATGATTTTTAGTCTGATTACTTAGTAAGAAAGAAATAGATAAGTTTTCCAAAGCAAAATATCAGAAATATATTAAACCTTTCGAGGTTAAAGAGTCTAAATGTAAATATAATTTCATAAAAAGGCATTTCGATTTCGCAATAACTGAAATTTAAATGAATTATATATTTCGATTGCCAATGATACGAAAAATGTTAGCGTTTTTTTTAGTAGATATCTAATAAGATTCCATTATTGACTTTAATATGGATTTTTGTAAGCTCTTTTGGGGGGGAATTTTAAGCCATAATAAAAATGTTTTTATTGCAAAACAAAAGGCGACTGAACCATTTCTTTAATAACTTAAAATGTAAGTGGGAAGGAGACGAATTCGTTTGAGATATGCAAATGCTACTGCCAAACGATCGATCGATCGATACAAAATGCTAAATATTAAACAATTTTTGACCTTAGGAATAAATTGAAGAAATGATTTTAAACTGAGATATTTGAAAATGGATAACTGCAGCTAACTTTTTATACCATTTTCTGTTTCGATTGGATTTCTGCATGGGCATTTAGATCTATTAAACTTTTTAATATGGCGACCCCCTCCTCTATATAATGAAATGTATATTAACAATTTAAATAAAATAATACTAATTTTAAAATTTTATTTATAATAATTGAAAAGTATCAGGGCCCCTAGGGATCGCGATCTATAGTTTAAGAAGCCCTGATCTATTAGTTCTGATCTATTCTGTTTCGATGTCTTCCTCTTATAGCTAATGCAACCATTTTAAGGCCATTCCAGTGTTGGCAAGTGTATAATTAATACAATGGCTGCCTAACAGAGAGACAGAGAGGGACAAAGGCAATGGAGATGGAGAATGTGTCAGTAACTGAGAGAAAGAGAGAGAGATGGAGAGACAAACAGCATAGTACAGTACAGAAAGAGACATTACCAAAGACAATAGGACAGAGCCAAGTACACACACACACACACACACACGCACAGTGGGGGATAGAGAGTGAGTGAGAGAGAGCGAGAGAGAGAGAGCGACAGGTGAGCGAGAACGAGAGAGAGAGAGAGAGAGAGAGGAGACTAAGAGTCCAGGCACAAATAAATGGAACAGTTGCAATTCGTCTGTCCAATGGACAGTCACTCTGTCACTCTGTCAGTCTGTCAGTCACTGTTAACTCATGTTGGGGTAGTTAGTAGGTTTAGTTTGGTTAGGATGAGACTTGCAAAAACGTGAGTCTTTGTCTGCAACGAGCAATTGTTACCTGACAATTGGCAAAAACTAAAGTAAAGTTAAGAAAGAACAAAAATGGGGGAAAAAAAACAAATGAGAAGTTGTTGAGTAGATGAAGATCTCCATGTCGCTTCTCTCTCTCTCTCTCTCTCCTGCTCGTTCGCTCGCTTTTGGTCTTAGGTCATTAGAGCTTTAAAAATGGTATTAGATGAGTGTTAGTGGCTTACATTTTTGGCTCATTCGCTTTTGTGTGGGCATTTGTCATTAGTTTGTTGTTAATTAAAATGAAACCCAAGTGCCAGACGACGACAAATTCAACAACAAAAAGAAAAAAAAATGAAAATCAAAATGCGCTAAAAACCGCCCTAAAATAAAACACACACACACACACAGAGGGAAAAACAACAAAGCTAACACCTGCGTTCGTTGCCTGGGCCCCCATTTACAAAGGCCCACTGCTAAAAAACAATGGCGACAAATGCTAAACGAACGGGGTGCAGTGCGGGCGGTTGATTTGGGTGGTTTAGGTGGCAGCACAGGTACATTCATAGGTAGGTCGGTGTGGGGTCTGGGCCTGGGCTTGTAGTTGTTGTTGTCGTGGCAACACCACCACAAAACACCAAAGGAAATTAACACAACAAAAAAAACCCCATGGACATGAGAATGTATGTATGCAGCAGAAAAGCCAGAAAAGAATGCAAATGCCAGAAAAAGGGATTTTGCTCGAAAGGTATGTATGTATGTATGTATGTATACAAAGGCATTTGGGTGTACCTAGCATAAAGGTATAAAATATATAGCCAAAGAGCAGAAGAATAGAACTAAGTTTCTATGGCAGGGTCTCTGTAATATAGTTCATTCTCGATCACTTTAACCATTTTCAGGCTTTTTCGCTAGCAAAAATTCAACAAGAATTCATTTTCAATTAGATCTTTTTCTGATTGGATCTAACAGAATGGGAACACTTTCCAACTATATGTATCTATGAGACTAATCAAGGGAATGGAAGATCGTTTATTGATATAGTTTCCAATTTATTGCACAAAAATGAATACTCTTTATTTGTTCAACAGTTTTGCATAGGGAAACTTTTTATATAACGCCCTTTTTGAAATAGGTGTCGTCCTGTTTACTTTAAAGTGGATATACATACATACATATGTAGATTAGCTTCCTGCTCAACTACGCACCCATTGGCCGCCACCATGGGCTCTTGGAGCGACAGAAGACTTGTCTTCTTTTGGTCATAAGAAGAAGGCAATATGGTAGTACTACCCCAAAAAACATGTCAGCATCAGTTCAGTTTAGTAAAATGTCCATTAAGATTAGTTGATTTTGCTTTCGATAGTTTGTTTTCTCAAGAGCGACAGGGGAGCGACGAGGGAAAAATGGGGAGAAGTGGGATGGGGGGAGCATTTCTAAGCACAAAAAGGTATAGTTGTGCGGTAAATAAACAAAAAAACTCCCCTCCCCCCACCCCAAAAAAAAAAAAAGCTTACACACCCAACCATCCGCACCCTCGGCCTCGCCATAGCCCCCCCTCCAAGCAACAATATCCACCACCAACAAGCAACAACATGTAATATGCTGCAAACAAGAGTTAACCAATCAGAAATGCCAGTTTCCAATTGGAAACGCCCACAATACTTATTGTTGTCTCACTCAGATCCATTGATACACCTGCTCTGGCATATCGTGCTTTCACTCTATCTCTCTCTCTCTCTCTGTTCCTCATGTGCCTGTATCTGGGCATCTCTTTCGTAAAGTTCAAGTTGTTGTTGCTGTTGCCCTGCATTTCTTTAACACATTTGGTTGTTGTTGTTTTTTTCTTAACCAAAGTGTCACCTGAAAACTTGAGCGACAGAGAGCGAGAGAGTTTTAACTGGCAACTGGATGGCTCCCTCCTCCTCGCTCCCTCTTGTTCACTCTTTTTCTCTCTTTTGCTGTTGTTGTTGTTGTTTTTGGGGGTTTTTTCTATATAGAATTTTTTTGTACAATTTTCATTTCTTTTAGATAAATTAACAAGAAAATTCTCAACTAATTCAAGAAATTGCCAAAACAGAAAAAAGAGCTTAAGCTTTGAGTGTGGCAAAAGTTTGGCGAGAGCGAGAGAGAGAGAGAGAGAGCCCATTCTGCATGTGTATGTCTGAGTGTGTGTCTAAGTGGTGTGTGTGTGTGTGTGGGGGGGGGGGAGGTTATAGAGCAAAAATGTTACATAGACAGAGCTGCGGCGATTGCAGCCGATCCCTCTCTGCTTGGAACTGCCAATCCCGCCTTTTGCTCCATCATAAGCCGCTGCCCCACTTCCCCCGCTCACCATCCTCTCTGGTCGACGGTCAAAATGAACGAATGACAAAAGTTCCTGGGCCCCCCCACCCTCTGACGCTGTGTGCAAGAGTATGGCTCGTGTGACTGAATCGGCGTAGAGCTCTCGTGTTGTCGTGTGGCTCGTGTTGCTGCTGCTGCTGCTGCTGCTGCCACTGTGTCTTGTGTGTGTGTGTGTGTGTGTGTTTTGCGTGTGTGTGTTGTGTTTTGTGTGGCGCGAGAGAGCGAGCGCGCGCCAAGTTTTTAGTTACGCGTCGGAACGTATCCGTTGTATAGCCAAAGCGCAAAGACCAAGACCAAGATTCAGAGCACACAGACTCAAGCCATCCAAAATTTCTAGCGACGGTTTTAGTTTCAACCTAAAAAACACTTCGACAACGACAACAACACTAAATCGAAGCGGAAACATTAAACGAAATCAACAAAATTAAAACAAAACAAAACAAAAAAAAAACAAAAACAAAACCCAAATAAGAAAATTCAAATTGTGCTATCAATATCGACCAAAATCTATATCAAAACATTATCTTGTTTTATATGTATATACATTTTTTTTTGGTGCTTTTTTTTGTTAATTCCAACGTTTCTGTCAAAACAAATAAACAAAACAAAACTAGTGAAATCCAACAACAACAGCAACAACAACAACAACGACAACAAGGAGAATCAGAAGAAAAGAAGAAAAACCTTAAGCTACTTATTTTCAAACGCCTGTTAAACAAAAAATCAAACAATACCCCTTCAGATACCCCAACCACACCACATACCCCGCCGCCAGCCTCTATTGCCATCATTCCTTTATCATCATCAATGAAATGAAAAACCAAACACCCGCCAGTCCGACTCTCCACCCTCCTCCACAATCACTCACTCACTCTCCCTCTCTCCCACTCTCTCTCTCTCTCTCTTGCTCTGTTACTCCCTCCCCTCTCTCACGATCCCTCATCAGCTCTTACTGCACTCAAGAAGCATGCGAGCATAAATAAATAAACATAAACTAGTGATATCTAATATGTAATGTGTAAGACAAACAGATACAGATACAAAATACATCTGAAAGATTTAACAAACAACAACAACAACAACAGCAGCAGCAACAAAATAGAAAGAAAAAAAATACAAAATCAAAAGCCCCCCAGCTCAAAGTCATAAAAGTCACACATAAAATATTGTGAAGAATTATTAAGTAAAATTAATACCACAAATTCAACATTTTATGGCCGAAGAAAAAAAGTAAATGCGTAACTTGTTTATAACAATCATTTATAATACAACTAAGATATACATACATATATAGAGATATATTAGGTATATATTTATCTATGTATGTTTGTATGTATGTATGCAAAAGACCAATTTTGGTTAAATACATTTATTGCTCTTTCATTGTTCTTCTCGATTCTCTGCAAATTGCGTTAAATCGGAAATTAAGTTAAGGAAATGCAGCACTATCAAAGGTAAGTTTATCAACAAAATATCTACAAAATGTACAAATATTTTTTTTAAAACTATTTTGACGATCTCAATTAATCTGAATAGTAGCATCAGAAACCCCAAATCTATTAAAACTATTAAAAACCATTAGGAAAGCTACTATTCATGCAAAATCTCTTAACTTTCAGAGGGCTACGACATAATTTCCAATTACCTAAATCTTGCAAAATGTTTTTAGAAGCAGAAAAGATAAGATTTTGAAAAAAATCTCCAAATTAAAACAACTTTTTGTTGTTCAATCAGAAGAAAAGAAAATTTCTTTTAGAGGCGTTTAGAATCAAGCGTTTTTTGAAAATGGTTCTCCATCTAAATGGGGCCAATTTGTTATTTTAGAATCCTTCAAAAGCTGCGGACCCAAAAGAGAGAAACGATCTACTTTCGATTACTTCTCGTGGGCGAAAAAAGAGAAACTTCAAGTTCTGATTAAGCAATTCTTTTAATAAAGAATGTAGAGCCTAGATGAAATCTTGATAATTTTAATATTAAGATTGGAGCTAGCTTCTGTGCCTTTAATCTACTTCAAGTTTAAGGTATCAGCTCCAAGAACTCAACAACAAAGATACCACAGAAATTACTTTATTTTTTTCTTCAGTTATAAAAATGATTTTTATAGCTTTCCCCCCAGCTCCTCGTCAACAATTTTACTACGGAAAATTAACGACTTTTTTCCGTTTTTAATATCTTTTTTCAAATATTTTCTGGAAATCTGAGAATAAATGTGCTTCAAGTTGAACACTATCTTGGTAGTCTTTTAATGGCCGCTATCGATATTGTATTTTGAGTTGAGTTTAAACAAAATATTTGTTTGGAATGTACTTACAAGTGGAAAACTTTTGAAACATTTGTCAATAAAAAAAACCCAAAGAAAATTTCTCAATTAGTTTCCGCAGAGATTGATTAAAATAATTGAACACTAAGCAAGATAATTGTCTTAAAGTTAAGTTTGCAGAGTTTTTTTTATTGGGAGTTTTCAACTAATTCAAGGGCAAAATCTAAATTGGTCGTACGTACATAATTCTAGAGTTCGAAGCGTATGTCTTCCCTTTCCCAAAAGCGCCATTCATCAGTTTAGTGATCCAACTTAATATCTATAATTTCAATGTATGCAAATGAATAAACCTTTCATGTAGGTAGATAAATTAAGAAATTGATGGCTGAGCCTCGACTCGACTCAAGATGCTGCTGACCTCTTTGAGAGAGGCCCCATAACTATGCATTTACAAGAATAAACAAATTTGGATAATTATTTGTTGTTGGGGGGGGCGGTTCGGTTTAAGGCTTGCTTACATTTTGTGCCAAATCATTGTCGGTATCTTTTTAATTCATTTTCTTACATATAAAAAAAATTATACTCTGGCTGTATTTTTTTTTTTTGTTTTCTTTTGCTTTCGATGTTTCTTTTTTTTTTTCTCCCATTCTTCTCTTGTGAGCGATGATCAAGGGAATGAACGATTCCTTAACGATGTTTATATTACGGAACACAAAAAAAAAAAAAAAAAAATGAAAACCTAAAGAAAAATCAATTTGATTATGAAAAGACATAAGAGAGCAATCAATGAAAACAAAATTATATTACAATGTGCAAAAAGTGGCACGTAAATGTGAAGTAACACTGAGAAAACAGAAAGTTTCACTCAAATTTTCTCTCTAATATCTAATAAAATGATTTCAATTGAGGTTAGAATACTGCGATAGCTAATTCGCGATGTTTCTAAAGGAATTCCAACTCCAAAAGGAGCAACGATTTGAAGATTCAGAAGACAAGATCCTGAAACTTTAGGCTCATAGATACATACATATATATAGATCTGTTTATCACCGGAAATACCTCTCTGTACGCCTCAATATTTCTCACCATCCACAATACGCTTCTGTGTATGTAATCATCTGTCAAGAGCCTCAAAGGAGGGCAATTTTTCAGCTACCAAATGACGCAATTGAATGTGAAAGAAAACAAAAGTCAACAACAAATAAATTTGCACAAAATGTACAAATAAAAAGTTGTATGTTAGTAGTTGTTGACGTGCCCTCTTCTTCAATTATACATATTTTTGGTATGATGCGAGCGAGGCATTTTCAGCCATCATTTGAGCCAACCAAGAAGACCAAACACAATTGTGCAAATAAAATTTTGTTAATAACGCCAGGGCGAAGGCATAATAATGTTAAAGAAACACACACACACACACACACAAAAGTCAAAGGCCCAAATAAAGGCACAGATGTTGTGGTGAATGAGAATATATATGTCTATATATATATATATATATTAGGTATATTTATATAGATTGTTTTGTTTTCTTATATTATTTTGCCAACTATTAAAAAAAGAAAAAAAAAAAATACATGCCGTCCGTTTTGTTGTTGGTGGAAGAGAGGGCAAAGTACAGAGCTAAAAGAATTCTAATTAATATTCATCTGTATTTGGTTTTGCCCTTGGCGGGAAACGAACTTGACACTAAACCAAGAGATACGTTTACGAGGCCGATTGTTGCGAGTGTGAAAGTTCTTAATTACAAACATTAGGGGGCCCATCGGCTTAGGGCTACCTCAACGGACTCAACAGACGAGCAGCAGCAGCAGCAGCAGCAGCACACAGCGTGCGGCCAAGAGACACTTTTGAATGGAGGCGATTGGATGTGGATGTGGATCTGAATGTGGATGCACACACAAGAGAGAGAGAGAGAGGAGACTGAAGGCAGGTGGCAGGCTGGGGCATGGGGCATAACGCATAAGGCAGACGGCAAACGGCAGACGACGCGAAGTAGAAGCGGAACGGAACGATACATTTCAACACAAAGTGGAGACACTTAAAGCTCTACCTGTATTGAGGCGAATCTCTCTCGAGACTCAAGAGATCTCTCAGCATGTGGCTAAGCCGATCATAATTCTTGTTTGACATACCAACAAACGGATGAACAAATGAACGAGAAGCAAACAAGCCAACAAAAAATAAAAAGAAAAAAAAAAACGAAAAAGAGGCAGCCAAACACGTTGCCATGGGGATAGAGAGGATAGTGCCCATAATGGAATATGGATGGAGTGAACTGTGGGGTATGGTTAAGGAGAATCTGGCCAGACAACGGGTAGCCCTCTCTCGTCTCTCAGCGAGATAAATTCGCTTGAGGTAATTTTACTCCTACAGAAAAAAATTTCCATAATAATATGTAAGAATAGGAAAAAAAACATCTTCTTGAAAATCTATTAAAGCTACCAGATTAGCCCACGGATTTGATGTTATACATATGTACATACAGATAGATAGATAGATTGGGGATAGCTGTGGATATATATTGGAAAAAGTTTTTGGGGCAAAAACTGTAAGCTTAACGGTCACATTTCTTCCCACCTTTTTCGGTTGTTGTTGTTTTCTTTATTTTCTGGTTTTTCTTTCAAAAAATTCACAGCAAATAAAAATATCTTGACTGCAATTTGCGCACAGCTGGTGGTGCAACCGTCCTCTCGCCTCATGGTGGCCCTGCATGGTGCATGGTGCTTGGTGCTTGGTGCAGCACTGCACCAGAAAGCCAACCGAAAAGGAGAAGAAAAAAAAAAAAAAAAAAGAAGTAAACTGCGCAAAAAAAAAAATAAAAATAAACGCGAAACCCAAACTTGACAACACAGAAATTTTTTGTTTGCACTCCATAAGGATTACAAATATGCCTCACACTCTGCTCCACACCGCCGCTCCACCTGTTCCTTCTGTGTAGCAGTTGCTCCTGTTTCGCCTACTCCTTCTGCTCCTGCTTACCTCGTTTGCTCCCCACTCATATATTTTTTTTCACTTTTACATAAATAAATTTCATGCTTAATACGCATGCCTGGGCAATTTTTACTTTAACACCAAAATGTGAACTGGATTCGACTCAAACTGGACCGACTGGAGCAGATCCCAGAAAGCAAAAAAAAAAAGAAAAAAAGAAAGGGTACACATAATGCCCGGAAGCAGTACAGATGTCGCGCATGGCATTGCTGCTGCACAGAAGGTATGCAAAATGGACAGACAGACCGACGGACAGGACCCCGATGAGGCGATAGAGGAGGAAGGGAGGAAGAGCGGAAGAGATCTGTGTGTGAGTTAACTAAGAAAACAGTAGTTCATGAGAATATTTCGTCCTTTTGTGACTTGTTCATTACTTAAATGCAACAGAATAGAAAGTTTCAGGTGGCCCATTGCAGGGTTGCTCTGTAAATATCGATATATATCGATCAGCCCGATGAGGCGTTAGACGAGGAAGAGATCTGTGTGTGAGTTAACTAAGAAAACAGTAGTTCATGAGAATATTTCGTCCTGTTGTGACTTGTTCATTACTTAAATGCAACAATATAAAAATTTTCAGGCGGACTAATGCAGGGTTGCTCTGTAAATATCGATTTATATCGATCAGCCCGATGAGGCCATAGAGGGGGAAGCAAGGACGGGATCTGAGTGTGAGTTAACTAAGGAAACAGTAGTTCATGAGAATCTTTCGTCCTGTTGTGACTTGTTCATTAGTTAAATGCAACAATATAGAAAGTTTCAGGCGGACTAATGCAGGGTTGCTCTGGAAATATCGATTTATATCGTTCAGCCCGATGAGGCGTTAGACGAGGAAGAGATCTGAGTGTGAGTTAACTATGGAAACAATAGTTCATGAGAATATTTCGTCCCGTTGTGACTTGTTCATTACTTAAATGCAACAATATAGAAAGTTTCAGGTGGCCCATTGCAGGGTTGTTCTGTAAATATCGATATATATCGATCAGCTACGGCCTTAATGACGATTGAAAAAAATACATAACACATTTAATTGCCTTTTAAATGGACTTAACTCTTTAGTTGAATTAGAAGAACTTGCAATTCCATTGCCCTTTCGATATATCGAAATCGGAACAAAACAAATCAAAGAGCCCTAATGGGATGTCACATTTTACTCGTTAGGCTTCTGGACTTATTTCCATACAAAAAAAAAAAAACTCCCCCCAAAACTGATGAAATGGAGAACTTGGGCTTAGCAAATTGCTTGGAAAGGTCTTTGCCAAAATGGACAACGAGTTGGTCGACCACACAATTGGCATTCGTTTACCGCATCCATTCAGATTCAGATTCACGTTCAGGTTAAGGTCCGCCGATCAAAACTGTATTTTCTTGTTCTATGCAAATATCCACTGCAGATGACATATTTGCTTGGGCACATTATATGCTCGTCTCTAAAGAGCTCGTCGTCTCATGGCCTATAATAATTGTAGCCTCTCTACTCATACGAGGCATATGTCTTCCGCACGCCCAACTCAATTGTACTCCAGAATCAGAATTTGCACCATTAAACAAATTGAAAGCGTTTAGCCGGACGCTCAATGGGTTTTTGGGCATCTTGACCCATGACGGCGAATATTGGGCGGGCGGAAACCCTTTTTTTTTTCTCTCTCTCTCTCTCTGTATGTGTGTGTGTATTTAACACATTAAAATCCAAGCGACCCACAAAAGAGAGAGAGAGAGAGAGAGAGATGGGGAGAGGGAGACTTCTGCGCCGGCATCAAGTGGAGGGCCACATAAATCCCGCTTATAATGCACGCACATGTGAATTGGAAAAACCTTAGACTAAACCTGACCAAAACAACATTGAGAACAACAAAAAAAAAAAAAAAAAAAAGGAGTAGAGTGAAAGAAATGGTTTTCAAGTGCCTTGTCGCATAATGAACAGAAGAACGATGAGATGGAAGAGGAAGAGAATGGACGACGACGACGTCGTCTGTGACGGCGTTGGCGGCGGCATGTGCAGGGCGCACTTTTAAGGGTTGACATTTGGCCCATACAAAAAGAAGCTGAAAAGGTTTCAAGTTCAATTTAGAGTTGAGGTGGCGACTGCCAGCCCGGGGCAGGTCCAAGTCCCATTGTTTTGTTTCCATTTCTTTTCTACCCCGCCTCCTTTAACTTGGGGGAGGGGTAGGGAGAAGGTAGTGAGTGGGTGTGTGGGCTGCGACACACATTTTAAAAGCTCAAATCAATTAGTTAATTGATTAACAAAGCCCATGGGCAAGACAGAAGGGTTTTTTTTTGGGGGGTAGGGGGTTTGAGGGTTACACCATTATTTACCTTTAAGCGAAAACTGAAACCCTTAATTTGTTACTGAAAGAATTTATCGATAAGCGATAAATTATCGTTGACTAATTGTTGCAATAATCGATCGATTAAGACACTAGAGATAATTTTGCCTAACTTAAACGTTATTCTTCAAGCCCATGGGCAAGACAGAAGAGTTTTTTTTGGGGGTAGGGGGTTTGAGGGTTATCATTATTTTTCTAAGCGAAAACTGAAACCCTTAATTTGTTACTGAAAGAATTTTTTCGATAAGCGATAAATTATCGTTGACTAATTGTTGCAATAATTAATCGATTAAGACACTAGAGATAATTTTGCCTAACTTAAACGTTATTCTTCAAGCCCATGGGCAAGACAGAAGAGTTTTTTTTGGGGGTAGGGGGTTTGAGGGTTATCATTATTTTTCTAAGCGAAAACTGAAACCCTTAATTTGTTACTGAAAGAATTTTTTCGATAAGCGATAAATTATCGTTGACTAATTGTTGCAATAATTAATCGATTAAGACACTAGAGATAATTTTGCCTAACTTAAACGTTATTCCTCAATGCGTTTTAAGCTCCAAATGGCAATATTAATGAATTCGGATTGAAATTCCGTTAGAAACGTTGCCAATTTATAGCCGAAATGCAAGTGTCTCTGGGTGCTAATGAAAACCCAATTGAAAATGTCATTAAAATCTTATCATAAAAATTCCTTTTTGCTTGTTCATTTGCAGCGCAACGAATATACATCAAAAGACCATAACCATTCGTCAGTCCACAATCATTAGAACCTTGACACCATCATCCCAGGAGGCGTTGGTCAATATTATTGCGGAGCTATTTCCATCAAAAATATGATGGAACGTCTATCCACACACTTGTCGCTATCTGGCCTATCGCTAGCACATCCATTGCAGACACATTTGAGCTCTGTGAGCTCCAGCAGCGGTTCGCATCTTGGTCAATTGGCAGCGGCCGTCCAGCAGCATCATCAACAGCAACAGCAACAGCAGCAGCAGCAGCAACAGCAACAGCAACAACAGCAGCAACAACAGCAGCAACAACAGCAGCAGCAGCAGCAACAACAACTCAGTGCCGATCAGAGCAATCACAGCCATTCAGTGCATCATTTGCATAGTCAACAATTGTCGCTGGGCCATCATCATCATCAGTGCAATAGCAATAGCAGTGGAGGTTCACCCAACGGCGGCGTATCGGCAGGATTGGCAGGACTACATCCCCACACAGCTGCCCTGCATCATCATCATCATACGCAATTGCATCAGCATCATACCCAGGCAGCAGCAGCAGCGGCGGCGGCGGCAGCGGCAGCTCAGCAGCAACAGGCGGCACAGCAGCAACAGCAACAGCAGCAGCAACAGCAACAGCAACAGCAACAGCAGCAGCAAACAGCGACTTCCTCCTCGCATCACAGTCAGGCGACAGGCTCATCGGTGGTCGCTAGCCATCAGACGCAGAGTCAATCGCTGCATCAGCCCCATTTGAACGGCAGTTCGCAGCTTTTGTCCGGCGGGGCCAATAGCCATCACAGTACTCCACCACATCCGCATCACCCGTCCTCCTCATCAGCCGGGTCCACATCCAGCAGTGTAATGGCCGCCGCAGCAGCAGCCCATCTTCATCATAATTCTCAGGCGTCGCCCATTAGCAATTTGCATCAGAATATGGGTAGCCTGATGAACAGTGGCAGCAGTGCCAGGTGGGTGGTACTTTCTGTTATTGACACTTTCACCTAATCCTTACCATTCCTCCCACTCCCTCTCTCTCTCCCTTTCTCTCTCTCTCTCTGCAGCGATGTCTTCTTCAGCCTGATGATACAAAATACAACGAAACGCCAGAATGAGGAGCATATCAAACGTCCAATGAATGCTTTTATGGTCTGGTCACGTCTACAGCGACGCAAAATTGCTCAGGATAATCCCAAAATGCATAATTCCGAAATATCCAAGAGGCTAGGTGAGTGCAAGTGAACTGACTTAAGTTTACCACCAAGACTCAAAATGATTGAAATTTCATAAATGACTTGTAGAAGATTTAGCTAAGGATTCAATTTAAGAGAAACTTTTTCTCATGTTTTACACATTACTTTTCCCTAATATTATTTTTGGCGCAACAAATCTTTTATTTTCCCTGCTAAGGAATAAATCCTTTGCCCTTATATTTTAGGTCTTAGTTTAAAGTTAAAAAAAAAAAAAAAAAACCCCCCCCAAAAAAAAAAACAAAAAACATACGTTTTTAAAGTTATTCAAGCTATTTCAAGTGCAAACAGACAATTGTTGGTAATATATTCGAAGTTAAGCTCACTTCATGTTGTCTCATTTTGTGTGTTTTGTATAACAAAACCACAAAAATGGAAATGAAAATAAAAAGAAACCCAAATTGAGTGTGTGTGAGAGAGGGAGAGATTGGATAAAACTGTTTTCACTCGACATATGTCTAATCTGGAAACAAAAGGCGACGGCCTACAAAACGAAAATTAAAATGCGGCACACGACCTGCCAATCTCTAGCACCCACACTCACTCACTCACTCCCTCCTGCCCTGCCTGGCTCCGGCCAGCCCACTTATGCAACTTAAACTAATCAACGTAATACCAAACTGTACTCCCAAAAAATACCACACAACTTCGACCGACTACAGATGAGTGGGGCGGGGCGTGGCGTGGCGTGGCATGGCTTGGTGAGACGAGGCCGGGAGGGAGGGAAAAAGGAGAAAGAATGACAATGACAAACCAAAAACGCGAACGTACTCTCAACGCAACTGTCAAAACTGACAAGCGGCTGTCAAACAATAGCAGGAAGCTGTTGATTATATGGATGGCAGAAGGCAGAAGACAGAAGGCGGCAAGAAGGGTTTGCTTTTGCTTTTGCTTTTTTTGGGTTCGAATTCAGATTTGGATTCGTGTGGAGAGTTTTGTTCGTTTGGTTTCAATTTGGTTGGAAATCACCCACCCAGATAAGTTGCCAAATCACGGAGCTGTTCGTGCCATTGTCTCGCCGCTTAACTAGTTGCAAAGTTAAGTAGTTTATTTCTGGGGCGTCCTTGTTAGCTAATCCCACACACACACACACACACACACACACGCACTCGAACAGAATCTAGGGAAAAATTCCTTATCGTAGCCCACTCTCTTCCTCTCTCTTTCTTTCGCTCAGTTCAATTCAATTTCAATCAGACACGTGGCAACTGACAGCATAAATCTTTAGCATAAGAATAGAAAACAAATACCAAGGCTAAGTCTGTTGAATAGTCTGAGACGTAGTCTACTAGTTACCAGTTACCAGTTACCAGCAGCAGCATCATCTCCACCTTTAGAGACTTTTCAGCTTTTCTCATGCATATTAGATGAGTGCGAAATCTGGCAGAAAATCGCTGTCATAACAGCGATAACAATATAAAAATGGGTCCGGGTCTGGCAGGCTTCTCTCTTCAAGTCATCTCATCATCGATTGAAATTGCAGCCATTTCCTAGTCCTCTTCTCGTTCGTTGCAGGCTCTGACTCTGTGATACCTTCTACTATCAAATGCCGAAGCTAATGCAGGAGAAGGACATGGCTAGAGCGATTTATCTTTAGTTCCAGGAATTTGTCGAGCCTTTTTTTTTTTTTTTGTACCCTATGAGAAAAAGAACTCATTGGTACTTACATTTTGTCCCTTTCCCCTACACCCACCACCAACTTCGCCTATTACTTTGCTCTCATTCTCTGGCAAAGCACTTGTAAAATGACGTTTGTTTTTTTTTTTTTTTTTTATTTTTGCTTCTGCATTTGCTTTTTATATTTTCTCATTGTTTAAGCAAAAACAAAGCAAATTAAATGCGACTCACTTGCCATTCAGTTGAGCGCGGCAAAGAGCAGGCAGGAGCAACAGAAAGAGAGAGGGATACAGAGGGGGGGGGGAGACAGAGAAAAGAGTGCAGCGAAATGCCTGGGGAATTCCCCTTTTTTCTTTCTTCTCTCTTTTTCTGTTGTTATTCCATTTCAATTTTTTTTTTTTTTTCTTCTTCTCTATAGAACTTTTGTCGACTTTACCTTTTTTCATTTACCAAATCAGCAAAAGTTCAACTTAAATACAATCTATTCGACCAGCGACAACAACAACAACAACGACAATAACAAAAAGGTATATTAGAAAACTTCCTCTAAGCTTTTGTTGGCATTTTCAGTTTAGGTTTTCATTTTCATTTTGATATAGACATTTTATGGTTTTTTTTTTTCTTCTCTCTTTTCTGTCTCTCTCCCACATCTTTTCTTTGATTTTTGGCAAATCCATTATGTCAATTGACAGTTCCCTCTGTAATATTTGCTGTCAGTTGCAGCCATTGTTAAGTTTGTTTTTTAAGGCGATGAGGCGGTAGCAATGGAGGCGTCAAGGGGCGGGAGTTTGAAGAGGAATTGAGTTTTCTTTTGTGCCGAAAGGTGTGCGCGTGTACGGGGAATTGTAAAGAAGGCAAACTGATGTAGGTAATATTTGTTTTGCCATTTAACATTTGGAAGACTTTAAAAATCATATTTTTGGCGAATTAAATACTAATAAACTCGAATAAATTCGGTGATTTAGGCAATTTAATTTGCGTTCCTTTGCCTCTCTTCATACTCAGACTCAAGGGCAACCTTTGAGAAAGAATTTTGAGTAGTCTGAAGGATATAGAAATTATCCAAACTACTTGTAGGTTTTTTTTTTGTGTTTTCCTGTTTTTCATTAACAATTAAACAGCTTTCAACAAAAATATGCAACCATTTGCCACATTTACACAAATGTCAAAAGTTTTTTGCACTTGAACAAAAAACACAAGAGCAACAAAAATAATATAAAACAAAAAAACGAGAGAAAAGTTACCCCGGGATTCAATTAAATGAATAAAATAACGCTCATTATGAAAAATTGCAAACAGAATGAAATCTGAATGAACAAAAAACCAAAAGAAAAAAAACCATTCAAACACATGAAATAAAAAAAAAATGAGAAAAAAAACCGTGGCATAAACAAAGGCGCCACAAAAAATGGCGGCGCGAAAGCTACTTTTCAGCACACACAAACATACACACACACAGATACACACGTAGAGCAAGAGCGAGACAGAGAGAGAGAGAGAGTGAGCCAAACCGAGCGTTGGGCAACTGCCAACTGGCAACTTTGGAGAGCCTCTTCAATTTCAGACGCCGCTGTTGCCGTCGGCATTGCCATTTATTTTATTATAACAAACAAAAGTCGAAACAAAAAAAAAAAAGAGCATAAAAAAATAAGTGAAACAGTGTCCCGGACGAGCCAACCTCGAAAAAGCACCGAACTTTCTATACCCTTAAAAAAACGAAGATCTCTTGTTACACAGAGAAGAAACACGAACTAGGGATACTTGATCTTGCAAATCGATAACGATATGCATTCTCGATCTATCGAAAAACTTTCATAATTTTGATTACAATGAAATTTCTCAACATCGACATCTTTTCTTTCCAACATCAGACCTAGGAAAGTCTATATTTTGGCTGTATCGCACATATTAAACCTTTTTATTATATTTGGGTTTAAAACCTTTAACATAGAACCCAAAAGATTTTTATGAAAAGCATTTGGAAGTTCTTTTACCAAAATGAAAGAAGGATTTCTTTCTCTTTTAAATTTATATATTAAAAATATTTACAAATAGGCCACAAATGAATGTACCCGTTTTATTTTATGTACAGTGTATGCAAAATAGAAAGAAAAAGAAACACAAGAGCGAGTGAAAATGTTATACAAAACAATTTTGTTGCGCCCTGGCTTAATTGAAATTGTAACTGTCATTAATTACTGTCTGGAAATTTGAATTAACAACAAAACAAACAAAGAGCAATAAACAACAACAACAACGACAACAACATCATCAGCAAAAAAAAAACATCAACAACAACAATAAGCACAAGAAGAACAACAAATGGGAAATTTTTTATTTTTTTTTTTTTTGTTTCTTTCGTGAAAATAATTGAAAAACCTGTCGAATCGCGCAATCGGCCGCCTCTTTATGTATTTCGCTTCTTTTCTCTCTCCGATTTCGATTTCTTTTTTTTTTAATCAAAGCTGTTCCTGCGGGAATATTAAATAATGTTAAACAATGCCTTCTTCGCAGCCCCCGCAGCCCTTGCAGCCCCCGTTTTCCACCCACTCTCTATCGATTCGAACAATAGAAAAACGACTTCGACTTTCATTCTGATTGCGCGCGCGGAGAGCATACAAAAGGTCGAGCTCAAGCCTTTTTTCCTTTCCTCATCGTGTATACTGTGGGGGGTGGGGGGGATACGTCAAGACCCTTTTGTTGCACAATAAAACGCAAACAATTGATTAGTTTGCAATTGGAATAAAAAAGAAAACGAGAGGAGCAAAACAAAAAAAAAAAAAAAACCAAACGAAACGAAACGAAGCAAACAAATCGAAGGGAGTGTGAAGGCGATCCTTTCGTTTAGCTTTTGCAATTGACAGGTGGAAGGATTGTCGAAGAGGCAGGCGGTAGCTAGCGGGTGGATAGCATACATACATATACCCCTTCTATATACCCAAAAGTGGGGGGGAAGGGCGTGTATGGGCTGGAAACACACTCTTAATTACAGTACGCTCAATCAGTGCAAGAAACAAAACCATTCAATTGTCTTATATATATATATATTGAAAACAAATCACAGGCAGAAGCATTAGGATTGGATAAAAAGACAAGGGTCAATCCATTCCTAAGCATACACACAAACAATTAATGGGAAAAGCTCTCATCTTCTTTCTCCATCATCTCCTTGTGATTTCATTGTAAGCCCGAGAACAACAGCTTAGATGCCTAATAATGAGCATCGAATTCCAATATTCGCCAAAATAGCTTGTAAAGAAACGAACCAGCTTTGCCATAAAGGACTTCGAGGAGGACTATACTAATCAACTAAGCCTATAAAGATTTTGAATGAGATTTTGAATGGAATAAGCAAGTATAGAATTTCGAAAGTATAAAAAACATAGGCAAGCTTTGGCTTTTAGCCCTTTTTAGACA
The DNA here is from genome assembly GCA_024703675.1 of Drosophila nebulosa. Classification (NCBI taxonomy): domain Eukaryota; kingdom Metazoa; phylum Arthropoda; class Insecta; order Diptera; family Drosophilidae; genus Drosophila; species Drosophila nebulosa. Next base: position 770,645 of record JANFPS010000005.1, read on the forward strand.
TCATTTGTTGCTCATTTCACACACTTCTCCCCTCTTGTCGAAACCTTTGGTTACCCACCAAAATAAGTCAAAAATAAGTAAAAGAATAAAGAAATTAAAAACTTACCCATTTTTGAGATTCAAATTTCCATAGATTCCTTGATTTTCTTTGCCGTTTTCTTTCTTTTCCTTAATTTTCTTCTAATTTCTTTTAGCTTTTCCTTGGCTTTTTTTTTTTTGCTTTTCCTTGCTCTTTTTTCTTTTCTCAAAGTGGTAAAACAAAATTGATGTCATAAAACTGAAAGTAGAGAAAAAATAAAAATTGCATCTAATTAACAAATTCAGTACAAAGTTTCTAGCTAATTAAATGTAAACTTGTGAATAAATAGGCTGAAGGCTACTTTCATGCACACAGATACACACACACACAAACACACACACTCGCAAGCATGGCCACATTTCTTCTTCTTCTATTCTAACACATTTCCGCTACAACAAAAGTAAGGCAAACAAGGCATGAGAGCAACTTTTTAACGCTATAGAACAGAACGAAACCCTGAACCAAATCCCAGCATCAAATTGCCGGGCAAACAATTTAATCTTTGGTCAAGAGTTATGACCCAAGTCAAATAAGAACACAAAGTTGGGAGGTATCCCATACCAAATTGTTGGCAGGGGAAGGAGGTAAAGTGTGAGAAAAAAAAAAAAAGAAAAAAAAAACAATGATGGGGAAAAAGAGACCAAAAACTTTAACTAAAACTATTCGGAATAGTTTGTTCAACTATGTGGAACTGTGACGACTGCTGCAATTGGAGCCATGGGCTGGTTTATGGTCTTTGGTCTTTGGTCGAGGTCTTTCAATATTTGCCCTGTGGGTTAACAGACTTCTGGGTTTTTGAAACAGTTTTCCACCGTCGTATGATGTGGTGGGGGGGAGGGGTTCAGGGAAAACTTGTTAATTATACTCGAAATGCTATGTTAGCGACTTGTTTTTCATATCAATTATTAAGCCCCAGCCGCTTTTCCCACTCACGTTGACTCTCTCCCTCGCTCCCTCTCTCGCTCTCTCTCTCTCACCATCTCTGTGTGTGTTTGAGATGTGGAGACAACAAATGGAAGAGAGGGCCAGAGGCGCCACCGACTGGTAAGAGACATTGGACAAACATAGACATTGTCAATTGTCATTCCTAGTTTATTCAACTGCTCAACTTTGGAGATGTTTCACCTACTCGTACACCTCCTCCTCCTTCTCCGTCTTCTTCTCCTTCTTCTCCAGCATATGCGTCTGGGTTTTCTTCTGCTCCTTCTCCTTTTGCTTTTTACCTTCTATCAATTCTTGTCTTGTTTATTATTATTATTGTGCAGGGTGCAAAACCTTTGCTTCTGTCTTCCCACTCTCTTCAAGGTGTCGTTCACAGAAATGCCCGGGCATGGGTATGGGTATGGGTATGGGTCTGGGCACTGGAGTGGAGCATAGAAGTTGCTCATTTGATGGCCAGTTGCCACTTGGACGATGTATGTACATATGTGCTCGTCGTTCCTTGTCAATGTATCTATAAATTAGTATTTTACCAAGCAATCCACATTATGAGTGGGTACACAGAAAATCCCTAGTTAAGGGGGAAATGGATGCAGGGGGCGGTATGCGGGAGAATGGGTGGCAGTACTACAATTGTGCCTTTTGTATGGCATTTATTGTTATAGTTTTCTCTTGTTCGTTCCATTCTTGTGTGTGGGGCCTAAGCTGTTCACTAAAAAAAAAGGGGGAGGAAAGAGAGAGATAGAGGGTAAGAAGGAAGGTGAAACTTGTATCTGGGATCTGGACCTGACAGTCGTCTTTCTCCAACCGGACCTGTCATCATCGTCGAGTGTTACAATTCCCAACAAAGCCATTTCCAAATAACAATGCAATTTATGTTTGTCCGATATTATTCCAAAAGGGGCTCAATTGGGGCAACGGGCAGGGGCAGGGGCATGGGCAGAGAGCCCTTTTGCTGGCCATGTGCCATGTGACAAGCCACTAAAATTACACGTTACAACTAATTAGCGACATTTCCCACTCGAATTCTTCAAGTAATTTATATACAATATGTCCAATTCTTTTCCCCTTCTTTTGTCATTCGTATTATTGTTGCCGAGCAAAGAGTGGGAGGCAAATTAGATGGATATTAACAAGTAGCTATATAAGTGGACTAAAGCTTCAGACAATATACTAAAGCCAGTTACTAAACAAGGAACAGCAGAGAAGAATGGAAAGAAAGAAGGAAACAATTAAGCGATGGATGGAGAAAGAGAGAAGGTATTGAAGAAACGGCCAAGTGAATGACAAGGAATCAAAAAAAAAAAAAAATACACTTCTCTCCCAAGGGAATAATATGGATATACAGATTATACTTAAAAGATTTGATATTAAAAAAAAATAAACCAAATAGACATGAACTGCATTTATAAAATAAAACAAAACAGAATGTTTTAATAATACCTAAATATCAAAAGAAGTTAAAGCTTTGATTTTGATATTAAATCTCAATCTTGATGAAACTTGGTCTTTAAAAATCTATCTAAATACTAAAGAAAGCTTAGACTGAAGTATGAGAAGCAAAAAGGATTTCTCATCAACACCTTTCTAGGACTGCTCTTTTTTGGGTCCTATATGATATAGTGGTAGTAATGTAACAAAAATATGGCGACCAATCATTTTGTAGCTGCAGTTGAAGAACTTGTCCAAAGATATTTCAAGTAAAAGCTTTTAAGTGATTGCAACAGACGAATAGACAAACCTTATTGACTTGGCTTCTTTTGCTGATCAAGAATATATATGTATACCTAATAGGGCCTCTGTGTTATAAACATCGAAAAAGCTTAAAACGAATTGCTGATCTTGAAAATGTTTCCGTTTTTTAAGTATCAACAAAATTTCTAAGTTTTCGGGGGTTTCTCAAAATATTATTATTTTTTTAACCTTTCTTTCTAAACTAGGAGATATTTAAATTGAAATTAAAGTCCATGTTGAATCAATTTAATGAAAAGGTTTTTAAAACATATTTAGCTAAACTTAAATCTCTGAGATTATTGTGACAATTTTCATATGTCTTTCCCATACACGGTTTTCTGCTTCCCTCGCATTGTCCTGCCTCCAATTCTCTTATGCTATCCCATTTTCAGTTGCTATCTCTGTCTATCTGCCACATTTTGTGGCATCGTGGCATCGTTATATCCCCTGCTTTTGAGGCATTATGACACATGTCATTATAACATTTTACATTAACTTAAAAACATTTGCAATTTCTAAATACAATGCCAAGAGACTGACAACCTAACCTGAACCTTCCATCTTGCCACCTAACCAACCCTATATGCCACTTATGTCTCTGTGAGTCCTGTGTGTGGTGTGTGTCCTGTGTGTCGTGTGTGTGTGTGTGTGTGTGTGTGCCATGTACACATCCTGGCCAACGCCCTCAAGAACGTAGTTAGTAAGTCTCGCATGAGAGAGAGAGTTAAGGGAAAAACGAAAGGGACAAAAGGAAAGGCGGACGACATAGCCACCTGCTGGGAGGGGAATAACCAAGAAGGTGGTGGGGTGGGGGGAGGGGGTTGGCTTGGGAGTCGAGGAGGGTTTTAGCTGCTGACTGAACCGAACCAAAACTGAACACTGAACTGACAAACAACCAACAACAAATGACAAACAAAGCAGTGAAAGGGAGTAAGAGATACATACAGAGAGAGATAGAGAGACAGAGATAGGAAGTGAAAGAGAAAGAGAAGGAGAAACAGAGAGAGAGAGAGGGAGAGGGAGAGAGAGTGAGAACGTGTGGTAGAAAGAGATAGACAACGGACACAACATTGTTTGGTTATCCTTCTTGTTAGTCAGTTTCTGGCCGAGACTGAATTATGTTTTGGGGATCTCTTTCTCTCTCTCTCTCTCTCTTTCGCCCTCCCTTCAATTGAGTGGGGGAGAAGAGGGCACTTCAATTGTGTTGCCAGTTATTGGACAAGTGCCTAACCCAAAATGAATGTATCTAATGGGATTAACAACAACAACAACAACAATAACAAGAGCTTTTACCTTAAATCTCCTTAACCAGGTGCCGAATGGAAGCTGCTCACAGAAGAGGAGAAACGTCCGTTTATTGATGAGGCGAAACGTTTAAGGTGAGTGAATGGATCTCCTCCTCAGTAAAGTGACTCGAATCTCTATTCCATATTCCACATTATACCCAACAGAGCTATGCACATGAAGGAGCATCCGGATTACAAATATCGACCAAGACGCAAACCAAAGGCTTTGAGACGTGATGGTTATCCATATCCAATGCCATATCCATCGGTTCCGGTTGAAGCGTTACGAGCGGGTAAGCAAAAATCCTAAAATTTTATTAAAATCTTTTGCTTAAGTAAATGATACATATATGTAACTCTAGGCAAAAGTCAATGTTTTGACATCTATCGATAAATTATCAGTTAATTGAAGTCGCAACAAAAGTAAAGGGAAGAAAAAGAAATTCTTCAGAACTAAAGAATAGAGTCCAAGTTGATTAGATTAAAATTGATAGAAAAGATGAGATGAGAAGACAGCTTTCAGTCAAGTTGTCGTTGCTACAGTTCTTATTAGAGGTGAAAGACTATCGATAGTCAAAACAGTCGATAGTCCCAATAACATTTTAAAAATTGGTTGCTCGATGTAAAAATAACAAATAATTTTCCTTACCTTATTAATGTTAGGCTAAGAAACGTCTATTCTAAGGATATAGTTGAGTTGTGTCTGACATTAAAGCAAGCAACGTTTTAAATGCTACTGGGACTATTGTCTATTTTGACTATCGATAGTTTTCCACTTTTGGTTCTCGTCATCCATATCAATTATAGACTAGAGGTGGAAAACTATCGATAGCCCAAACAGTCGATAGTCACAATAACAATAAAAAAGTTGGTAATACTTTAATATGACAATAGGAAATCAAATTGAGAAATTGTTTTAATTGTTTCCTCAATAATGTTAAAAGGTACGAAAAGAAAGGAATATCATAAGGCTCTAGTTGAATAGACTTTTTGCAGTTACAAGTGGTTATTGGTCTGATATTAAAGCAAGCTACGTTTTAAATGCTTTTGGCACTATCGATTGTTTCTACTATCGATAGTTTTTCGCGTCCATTATAGACATTACTCTAAGTGCCTAGAATTGTAGAGAATATTTAATTGGGCCGTATAACGGAGTTGATTTCTAGCTCAAAATATAATCAATTAAAGGATCTTCTATAACATAAATTCAATCAAAGATACTTTTCAACCAGTTGATATCAGATTTGCATATTCATTATATTAAAAGCCAAGCCAAGCCAAGCCAAGCCGAAACAAAACTAACAAAAAAAAACTATGCAAAATACGAAAAGTGACTTTTATGGCTTAACTTAAGACAAATGCAAATGTGACACGTGATTGGGGGTGTGGAGGCGAGATTGGGGGGGGTGGTAATATGACAAACTACACACGAAACTCACACACACACACGCAGTTCAGTTAACCGCACTAGCCATAAACTCGAACGGTTATTTCATTTGGCTGACAAACTGTGAAGTCATCATCCTGGCTTAACAATTCATTCAAATGACACACAGGATGGCATGATGGGCACGATGGGATGGGCCGCCAAAAGTGGGCGGGGTGGGAGAAAATAACAGAGACAAGAACAGCCAACAGACATGAGCATAAGTTTCCATTCATGATTTTCCAAATGGGGATGGTGTATATCTCTCTATATCTCTCTATCTCTCTCTCTCTCTCTATATATATATATATAGTTAGTTTGGGTTGTTAGTGTCCTGGTTGGAGGATTTAAATTAGCATTTGTCACGTTTTTTTGTCTTGGTTGGCTGTTTGGTGGGTTGCAATTTAACGCAAGTTTCTGATGTGGCAGCAAATTTTCTCCCCCTCTCTCGAGGGTATGCGGAGTTTTGTGTGTGTGTGTGTGTGTGTGTGTATAGGATGATTTATGCTCAACGGAAATGATAATAAAAATGCAAGGAAATGCGTAATAAATAAAGCGAATTAGTTGTTTAACTTAAACATGAAATTCAACCAACTGCAAAATTAAATTTATCTTGAACTATATTATAGGAATATAAATTTATATATATATGAATCGCTTTGGCTTTGCCTTTGGCTTCCTAATTGGCTTAGTGAAAATTCGTGTGTAAAATTGAGGAAATTTTTTAAGAATTTTTCAATGCTTTTTCTTTCTCCCTCCTCCTCTCCTTCTCTCTCTTACTCTCCTGGGCTGTCAACAACAGAGCTTGTTGGGCTTCCGTTTGTTAGCTTTATATTTGGATAGTGGAAAAAAGGGAGATGCAGAAGGGAATGGGGGAAGGAAGGATGGGGACCTAATCTTTGGCCCCATTATAATAATAATAACAATTGATGATGATGGCATCTGAAACATTTGAACATTTGCTACTTGAAATAAGTGTCTAGGATAGGACAGAGATTTGTTGTCTAACCATTTTTAATTGCTTTCCATCATCAGCATCTCTTCAACATTATCGTTGAGAGTTGAAGTTCTTCAATCATCAAACCAATAGCGCCTCTTCTCAATGAAAAAATTTATTGTTGTTAGTTTCTATTATTATTATTTTTTTTTTTTTTTCATTTTCAATAAGCGGCGCTTGTAATTATCATACAACTTTACTTGAAAGAAAAGAAAAGAAAACAAACCCAAAAAAAAAAAAAAAGAAATACAGGCAGCTGGACGACTACCGTTTAGGGCAATTGGTTATAACTGGTGGGCATTTTGATACATCTAGCGGCTTCCCGCACTCTCCCTCTGCCATCTTGGCCATCTCTTAAAGTCGGTTCAAAATAGCTGATTCAGCGAACAATTAAATAGCGACCCCGAAAAAAAAAAAAAAAAAAAAACAAATTCAAATGGAATGAAAGAGTTAACCGAACAAAGGACGCAAAATATTTCGAGTGGCAATTATTTTTTATACACACACGCACACACACACACACACCAGGCCACAGATAGACCAGACCAAGTTGAAGCTGCATGTCTCAACTGACAAATGGGTCACAGTGGTGCAAGGCATAAACAAAACTAAAGTGAATTTCATGGCATTCCATTTTGCGTCTTATGTGCGTTGGTTTTTTTTTTTGAGAAAGATATTTTTGAAGACATTTTTATTGAAGTTGGTAACACTGTGACCCCATGGTCATAATTGTGCTTTAAACTCTTTTTCTTTTCACTTACAGTCACTGCCGCACGTTAACGTTTAACCCTTTGGTTACTTCTCCTTCTCTCTACCTGCTAAAACTTAAACTCATCTCTCATTCTCTTTCTCTCTTACTCACTTCACTTGCAGGCATTACGCCCGGTTACTTTGCTCCCGGTCCCACAGCGGCGGCCTATCACTTGGGCAGCCATCTCAGCCAGACATCGACGCCGACCACAACGCAGGTGAGTGTGTTCGACTTAAGCTCTTTTTTTCTGTCGGTTTTTTTTTTTTTTTTTTTTTTTTTTCAAGTGCCAGCACGTCCATCAAAATGCTGAACGGTAGCCCAAAGACCAATTACTATAACCGATCGAACCGTGTTGGTGTTGGTGGTGGTGACCCCGACCCCGACCACGACCACGACCACGACCAGGGGGTTACCTTAATAACATAATTACAGCAACTCCTACGGCTGACGCCCACTTTAAAGAGCGGAAAACACGCGGCCGTGACTAAGCGCGACACGCTTCCTTGCTTCGATGCCAGAGATATACATATATATATGTATAGGCATAGGATAGGAGGGGGATCCTTGTCATTCTGGGCTAGTTGTCATTGAATGTTTAGGCAGGCGCAGGCAAAAACAAACTGAAACAAATTGATCAGAACAGGTGGGACCAGAGCTGAGCTCATGAGCTCATGAGATGACAGTTAACTCAAAAATACTAACTAGGATACTTTTGTGTGTGTGTGTGGAGCAGCTGTTTTCTGTCGCTTTAGCAACTTAACAAGATCTCACCTTAATCATGGCCAACTCCCCAATCCGCCTTCTACTTGTACATCTTCATCTTTTGGCCATATGCATCATCATTAAAGCCATGACTATTAAATGATATTGTTTGGCATATTACTGGACCTATTTGAGACTGTGATTGATGTTCCTCGTCTTGTCGACGAGATGACCAAAGCCTTGAATTAAAGGCCTTAAAATTATATATCTGGGAATATGTAATAATAGGTAACAAAAATGTAAAAATATAAAATTGCAGAGAATGCTCTCTCTCTCTCTCTCTCTCGGATAGGTATTCAAATGCAAACTGACAGCTTATACATACATCTCCAATGCCAATGGAGGCAACATTCCAATCTAAAGAAAGCCAACATTATCAAAATCCAAAATCCCCTTCGCCTTCCCCCACGCCATCTCACACACAATTGCTTAGGCAACGGATTACTTTGAATGGTTGTTTAGTGCAAATTGTTTAACACTTTTGTGGCTTTTATTTGACCAACTAATTGTGGCAGCTAACCAACCCCCGCCAACACCAATACACCAACACCCACTCCCTCCTCCCCCCCTCACCCTCTTGCCTCTTGACACAGTTGGTCTCAGTTTAATTTTATTTGATTTGCAATACGTTTTTCATTGCTCTAAGTATGTACCAGTTGCCCCTTCATTCCCAAATCCGATGAGGGTTGCTTTTTGCTTCATTTCCGTTTTGTTTTGAGGGGTTGCAACAGCACTCACCCTGCCCGTCCCTCTGCCACACCATCTCTCCCTCACTGTGTGTGTGTGTGTGTGTCTCACTCTTACTCTATTTGGAACACTTTGCTCTGGGCTATAATTATGTTGTTAACACATCATCATCATCATCATCAGCAACAACAACAACAGCCAGTCCCAAATCCAGTGGATGGCTGGGGGAATGGAATGAAACGAGACGAGACGAGACGAGATGAGGCCAAAAGCGAAGCGTTTTGGATTACAATTTGATTTGATTTGATTTGCGCCCAATTGGGAATTACTCGGGGATTCGTAAATATTTTGATGCTGTGTCTGTGGCAATGCATTTTACGTGAATTTTTCTACGGATTTCGTTCGTTACTGTTTGCTTTTGTTTTTCGTTGTATTTCGTTTATTTGTTGTTTGATTGTTTGTTTGTTTCGAGTAGCAGCAAGGAGATCGGGTTCATTATGTGTCAGTTAATTGATTTAGAATTGCGTTTACATAACGTTACCATTGGGCGAGAGAGAATGAGGCTTAGGATGCCCAGGATGGTCCAATTGATTCAGCTGTGCAAAGACACTGCGCACAACTTGTGCCCACAAGTTATTGAAAGGGGCAAAAGGTGGATTAATCTTGCGAAGAAGACGTTGTATCTAATCCTTTTTCACATCTGCCCAATCAATTCATTTCATTTTAAACCAATCCGCGATTCCCATTCGAATCCTTTGTAGAGTAATTGTGACTTGGAATCTCTAAACGGGGCAAATTCTCTCCATTGTCGATCGATTGTATATTCCTTTAATCTCTCTCTCTCTCTCTCTTTTATTCACAGGCCACCCTCTCGGGTCAAATGGATAAATTCGCTTTGGAGCGCAGTTCATATCTGAGCAATGCGGCTGCAGCGGCTGCTGGTAGTCAGGCCAGTGCCGCTGCCTACAGCGCCTATTTGGATCCCAGTGTGTTGACCAAGGCCTATTTCGATTCCAAAATGTATCAAGATCGTGCGGCAAACTATGCCTTCGATATATCCAAAATCTATGGGGCCCAGCAACACGCAGCGGCCCATCATCAGCAGCAACAGCAGCAGCAACAGCAATTGCTGGGAGGCGGTGGCGGTGGCGGTGGAGGAGCAGGTAGCGCCAGCTCCCATAACAACAATAGCAGCAGTGGGCTAGATGATCGCGATGCCACACCCCAACTGGAGTCTGGCGGAGGCAGCAATCTGGTGGTCGATGCCAAGCCACATTTGCACTCGCCGAGTGATGCGGCGGCCAGCAGCCTGGACTATGCTCAATACGCGGCCCAGCAATATGGCGGACAATTGGCTGCCAGTGCAGCAATTGGCGGCGGCCCCGCTCCCGGATCTGGGGCAGCTGGAGGTGGCGGAGCAGCCACCGATTTTCGACGACCGTTGACGGTCATCTTCTGACCACCATCTTCCAATGGCAGCGAAGAGTTGAACTTGTCGATGACTTAGGAAAACGCGAGATTAAATATATATGAAAATGAAATATAGCCAACTTTACAGTTAAGTAAGATATTTACGTAGCCTCCCTCCATCCGCAACCGACCAGGAGATGAGGAGTAGAGGAGTGCAGTGAAATGGAGCGGAGCGAAGCGGGTGGAGGAGTACGAGGAGTAAGCAGAACAACGAGCGGTGCAATTTTTTTTTTTTTTTGTTTTAAACGCTAAACGAAGTGCATAGCATAAATTTAACATTTAAATATATATTTAAATTCTACACACATACATAGAAACACACATAGACACACACACGCACACTCACACACACACACACACACACAAAAAGCATATATATATACATTAAAAATACAAAAACAAAGCAAAAAACGGAATAAAAGAAAAATCGAAAACAAAACAAAAAAAAAAACAAAAAAATTCAAAATAAAATAAAAAGGCTCATTGTCATAAGCAGCAATTTCCTTTCTTTGCTTTCCGATGTCGAGTCAAAGGGTGCATAAAGAGGGCAGACGGAAAACGGGAGGAGAGAAAGAGAGAGTCCTGATGCATTTGCTTAATTAAAGTCGATGTCAGGTTAAGCAAAGTTCAACATGTAAAGTCGAAACACTCTTACACTATCTTTATCTAGATTTTCGATGGAATTCTAGAAGTTTCTATTACATCAAGTTGCAGTCACTTATTAACTAGTTAGTAGCCCCAAAACACACGCGCTAAATCCAAAGCTAACAAAGTCATATATAGAGATTAAGGAACTGAAAGTAAGAAAGAAAACTAACATATGGTAGAATAGATGAAAATGTTATCATAGATCAAAAGAAAGAAATCGAACTAACGAAAGAGTCTAGAGAATCAACTAAGACAACTCTTAAAACCTCTTTTTTTCAGATTAAGGAATACTTAATTCAGAGGCTCTCCTATCTATTATTTATCCATAACAAACCATGTCAAAGAAAACAATTAACATACAAATGAATTTCTATTCTATAATCTTTATGCCTATTTTGGCCATTCAACTGGCATACATATCTTAACTAATTTATCCTCCAACTCTGTTTGGATTTTCTCTCATTTTAAATGCCATTAAAAATTCATCATTCAAATCACACTTTCAGACCAAGGCTTGAGAAAAAACTTTTGCCCTCAATTTGATTTTTAATTAATTGCAAGCTCTCTCACTTATTCCCTCACTTGATGCGATGGCGAGTGGGGGGGAAAAGGGGCCGCAAAAGTCAAGAGCGCGCAAAACGCTAAACGCTTCTTAATGAAGGCAACTTCTGGCCAATCAGCTTCAATTCTGGCTTGTTGACAAATTCAGCACGGGAAACGGATTTTGTTTTTGCTTTTGATTGCTCAAGCAGGCGGGCATCAACTGCAGCCCAACCAACGTTGGCCACTAATTAGTGGCAAAGGTGCAAAATAAAAAAAATAAAAAAAAAAACACAAAATTAATTAATTTCACGCCATGTTAAACAGACGACTTAGAGTAGCAGCAACAGCAGCAGCAGCACCAATTAGCGCTCATTGAGAGAAGTTCGCATAAATCAAAGGCGAGTTTTCATTTCATTTCACACTTGCTTGAATTTTAACGGATTTACTAAGTGAAACAAGATGGCAGCACTGAGCCGTAGCCATCTGTCGGCAGTTTAAGCAACTAATGAAAAAAATCTACTGGCGCCACCTGGTGCAAGAAACGCCCTCTATTAAAAATGTATAGCTTTTGTGAAGTTCATAGGAACAAAACTTTTTCTGTTCATTTTGAAAATCCAATTTGAAATATTAAGTTAAAAACGCCCTCTAGCGGAAAGTGTTTAAGGTTCTTTAGTTGGAAATTGCTAGAGCTTTTAAGGAACTTTTTACGTTGATTTTTGAAAGAAATTTTGAAAATTATTTTGATGTGAGCAAAAAGTCGGTTACTTAAAGGGCGAAACAGGTTTAATTTTTTGAATGCAATAAAAAAAAAATACATTTTATTATTCAAAAAGCAATTAGACTTAAGAGAATGCATTGCATGTTCCTTAATTATAAAAAAAAGAGAAAATATTATTTTCAAATAAAATTATTCACCACGAGATTTGATCCTTGGGTTTGTAAGATCTACCTAAACTAAAAATGACTTATAAAGGATAATCTCAGCAAGTTCCTACCACTCGTTTATTCTACATCTTTCTAATGTAAGATTATAAATGGAAAAGTGAAGAAAACAACGATATAAGAAAACAACTGTTTCCTGTTCGCTTCGTGTTCCCCTCCATCCAAATAAAAGTAGGAAACTGAAGCTTTTTTCATTTATCTTTGACCCTTAAATTACTCACTCGTTGATGGTTACCTTGAATTGGTCAATAAACGGCCAAGTGAGTAAAGCGATTAGATGAATTGTTCCTTTAATTATTATAAGATCAAATGATTAATTAATGTTGCCAAAATGTATGCCAAAAGCAGAAGGAATTACTTGCATCTCTACTAAGAAGATATTTTCTACATTATAGGTATTATCAAAAGGGCACACTTGGACGCTGGGTGCGCTAGAGTGCTCCAAGTGAGCGATGGAAAAGAGTTTCATAAATGAATTTAAAATAGTTGTATTATTTGGTGCAACAAATTTAATGTAAGAATTATATTTATTCTTGTAACCATTTTATATATTTAACTTAGATATTGGCATATTTTCACTCTCTCTTTCTCTCTCTCTCTCTCTCTTTCTCTTTTAATGTCATTATCCTTCGCCAGTTTGCCATTATATTCTCGACCAGACAGTGGTCTATTTTCCAGCATTAGGCACCAGCATCAGCATCATAATAAACTGTCTTCTCTCTCGCTTCTACCATTTGAAACACAAATCACGATTAGCGGCGGTCACAATTCCCCCCCCCCCCCCACCCTTTTCCCCACGCTCACCGCCGTACCAAAAATGAAGAGCAACTTTCACCCATATGCAAAAATTTTATGCCATGTTGGCTAGAAATCCTATCATAAATTACTGCAACTAAACGCAGCCCCCAAAACACACAATTGCTCCAGACACATACAAGCACACACCATAGAGAGAGGGGATGGGGAAGGGGGGGGGGGTGGGGAAGGGAGTGGAGTGTGGAGTATATCCAAAATTATGACAACCTTCGCACACAGTTGCAAAATTATTTTTTTTTTTTTTTTTTTAGTAAACGGAATTGAACTATGGCCGAAAGGACAAGGACAGTTTGATGAAAGGGGGTGAGGGGTGGGGGTAGAGTCTGCTTTGTCCCTGGCAGCCAGAGTATAATAGAGCCAAACATAATGTCCATTATGTCCAAGAACAAATGGCATACGGAGCACGAAAAGCAGTGGCATGGACTGTCTCTCTCTCTCTCTCTCTCTTTTTCGGGCCAACTTTTTGTGTACTCCTCTGCTGGCTAAGGCTGATAAGGCGCTGGCAAACATCATCTTCATCTTCTCTTCTTCGTCTTTCATTCATGAGGGAGCGACCACCAGTTGCTTTACCTTTGGCCCTTTTGTTTTCCCTCTTTTGGGCTGCTCGCTTGGCCAATAAAATGCATTCAATTCACATGCAAAACAAAAAACGATAAAAAACCGAGAGCCATTGAGAACGCTTCTAAGCAGCAACTGCCCCTCACTCCCATCCAGCATTGTCTACGCCATTGGCCAAAAGGCAACAGCACCCGCGCCATCGACATGCGCGCAAAGCAGCCACCAGCCATCCCCACTTTCCCTGCCCCATCAAAATAATGGGGCGGGGGCGAGGGCGAGGTCGAGAATGAGTGGAGGTTGACTATGGAGTCCTGTCCTGACTATGGCCTGGCCTAGCCTAGCCTGAAGTACAATTGTTGGAGCTCTGCCATTTTTATTGTGTGCCACTCTTTCGGGTAGTTTGGGTGAAATGCGTTTCCTCTTTTTAGCATTCGTGTTGGGATTGAGTGGACTATTACGGGGGTGGGGGGAGGGGTTATGTGGCATGAAGGATAGGGATATGACCGTGAAAATTCTACACAATCGCTGGAGAATTGGAGAGCGGCGACTGCGCAAAACATTTGCCGCCAAACAAAATGGAAATTTCAAAAAATGTCACTAACTAAAATCACATGCCATTTGCCTCGAATGATTCCAGAGCCCATATCTAGATCTCTTTTTACTTAAGGATCCTTTGCCATAAAAAAAATATCCGTTTCGATATAGTCAATATATAGATAAATAACTGAGAGAAAGAGAGCTAGAGATTACACTAAGAGAACTGATTCAAATCAAGTTAATTGAAAAAATCTAACGTTCTAACACTTAGAGATAATCTACAAAATAATTTTGAAAATGAGTTATACGAATCGGAAAAAACGGAAATCGAACTATAAGTGAGTCATCGCAAATTGATAGTATGCAAATATAAATCTACTTGTTGCTGATTATCTGATTATGAATCGATTGCTTCAAACTTAATAGACGCCCCTCTGATAAGAATTCACTTCGATATGCAGCGAATTGTCAACTTGCCCATGACTCGTTTAGTTGGGTTTCGCATTCGTCATTCGTTCAACACATGTAAGATTAGTTGAGTAAATTTAAAAAAACAATATTTACCTAAACCTTCAACAGAATTGAATATAAATTCAAATTAAAAATACATTTTTAAAAAAGCGAATTTCCCCTTTTATATTTTTACAAAAATGTTGCAACATCGAGCAGAAGATATTGCAATATTTGCCCTTCGTTTTTTTTCTTGGAAGATACCACCAAATAAAGTGACAGAGAGTCAATCGATGGGTAGATATAACTTGTCTTTGGTGTTTGTTTTCCTTTTCCCCCGATTTCCTTAATATTGTAAAAATGGCTTTCAAAAATAAAATATTATTTATATAAATGCAAACCATTTATAATTGTGTGTGTGTGAGAGGATTAGAAAACTATGTAAAAAAAAATATTTGGTTTTTTTCTTTACCTTTTTTTTTTTTTTTGAATGGAAACTAGTTGAAGAATTTCCTGTTAGCAATTTGCACAACAAACAAGGAAAGCAATTGAAGCAAGAGCAACCCTTGTAACAAAAAGAGAAAGAACTACTTAGGGAGAGAAAAAAAGTGAGATGGAGACAGAGAGAGAGAGAGATAGAGAGAGAGATAGAGAGAGAGAGGGGGAGAGAGCACATGGTTTAAGGTACTCGAGGACTGTTCCGTTTTCTTCCTATACGATCCGATACGAAACAAACCGAACCGATCGATTGTGGAAGCAAACAAGGCGTCAGGCAAAAAGAAAAAGAAACATAAAACAATTTCGATAAGCTGCAACTCAATTTTTGAAGATAATCAATGTTGAAAATGCAACAGCAGCCAGGCGCACACACACACACGCACACACACTCGCACACTCAAAGACAATTGGGCAAACAACAACAGAAGAGCCAAACATAAGACAATTGTCAACAAGCAACAAACAGCAACACAAATACAGATACAGATACTCAAAAAAAATAAAAATAATAAAAAATATATATATATACATATATGAAAATGAAAACTGTAACGAAGAAGGAATGCAAGGAAACAAATTTTTTTATCACTTAGCCGCCACGTTGACGTCTTCATCGTTGTTGTCGTCGTCGTCGTCGTCACCCATCGTCGTATTAGCCGCCGTCGTTGCCGTTGTCGAGGTTGTGGTTCCTTTGGAAGGTGTAAAAAAACTCTACAAACATTACAAACACTCTCTCTTTCGCACACAATAATGCACTCTCTTTCTTGCCACTGGTTCAAAGTGTGTGGCAACAACAACAACAACGACGACAACCAACCAACCACTTTGACACCCCCCTCCTCCCCCACCACACACACACACACACAGACAAAAATACAGTCAACCACTATTCCCATTCTCATACACTGAGCTCTGTGTGTTCTCTGTTGTCGTTTGCCGTTTTTGTCGCAAGTTTTCGAATGCCATAGAATTTCAGTTTTCAAATCAAAATTGTCGCGCACACGACACGGACGCCTCGCTCCGGCAATCGGACACAACAAAAAAAATATATATAAAAAGAGTAAACCCAACACAACACACATGGAACACACATTGCATCAAGCCGGCTTTTATGTGTATGCTATTTGAAATGAAACGATGATCTTCTATGCCAAAACAAATCAATTTTACGTGTAAATAATAATTAAAAGTGAGATAACAAATAAATTTTTTTTTCAAGTGCAGATCGGAGAAACAGTGAAAAGATATTGAATAAGAATAACCATTTTAACAATCATATCCTATAGAATTATATCAACAAAAAAAAAAATAAACAAATAGTTTAATAGTTTTTAGTGATTAAAAAAAAAAAAACACCCGAAGAAGTTTTAACTTATTAATCTATAACCAAAGAAATTGAAAGGTAAGAATTAATATCTAAAAGATATTGATCACCAATTTGTATGAATTGACTCAGCTTAGTCCTAAGTCTTGGGCCAATTTTTTGAGATGGAAAAGAAGGCAGAAGGAAGAAAGTAGCTTACGCCAAGATCGTTTGCTATTTAATAAAGCATAACTTTGGGGGTTGCAATAATGCCAAAACTCGTTAATATAGCAAACGTTATTTCAATCTAAATGAATCTATGTTTGACCTTTTTTCGATCAATTTGAATTTTTTAATCCAATGAATCTATTATTGACCTTTTTTCGAAAGTTTTTTTTTGCAGAGTTTTTCTGGTTTTGTTTATCTTGATTATTATGTACTCACCGAAAAAAATGATTTCCTTCGTAAGTCCCAATTAGATTTGTCCAAAGGAAAAATAATGTCCATTTATTCAAGGGCTGATTTCTGGAAATAATAAGAAATATTGCTATTAACATTATATCCCAACATTGATTCATCTTAACTCTATCTTAAATTTCCAAAGAAGTATTTTAATATTAAAACTAATTTTTAAAGGCTCAGAAATTGAATGGTTTAATAATATTGAATTCCAAAGAATTCACTTGGCAATTGTCTATTAAAATTTTGAATTTGGCAATTAAAGAAATTTCTTGGGGTTTTTATATTAACCCCCCTTATTTTCTTCATTTGAATCTTTTGGTTAAATGCATTGATTGGATTTAAGGATATAGCTGAATAGTTAGCTACTTCTTATAGCCATTCCCCTTATGCGATTCTTGGCTTCAAAAATTTGTACTAATTCCTCTATTGTTAGAGTGCCCCCATACCATCGATGTAGTGTCGTTGCCACCGTCCCAAACAATGACTCATTGAGAGGGCTGAGAACTTGCTACTATAATTCGCACCCCTTGCACCCCCCTCCCCCCCACCCCCTCCGTTCCCTTCTTCCCCTGCCGGCCTTTTTTCCATTAACAAAGCATATCTATTGAATAACCATTTCCGTTGGCATTTCAGGAACGCAGCAAAGCATATTCCCCCACCCCCCCATTGCAAAAAGGGACAAGCACCTAACCACCTAACCACCAGCTCGTCTGTCTAATCATGACAAGCATCTCCGCTCTGCTCCATCGGAGTCACAGTCACAGTAATGGTGGCTACACAAGCAGTGGCAGTGGCAGCGGTAGTAGCCAACACAGTCAACACAGTAGCAGCAGCCTCTCACCGCAGTTGCCCGGCATGGGCATGGCCATGGCCATTGCAGCAACAACAACAACAACAGCGGCAGCAGCAGCCGCAGCAGCAGCAGCAGCAGCAGCAGCAGTAGCAGCCGCCTCATCATCATCACCATCACCACCTCCACTACCACTACCTGGTGTTGTTTCCCAGCAGCCGGGAGGGTCAACCACCAAGCTACTGTCCCATAATCATCATCATCATCATCATCATCATCATCAACAACAGCAGCAGCATCAGCCAAGCTCCAACCCCAATTCGAACTCCAACTCCAATTCAAATGGGGGATCGCATCACAGTCATGACCACATTAAACGACCAATGAACGCTTTCATGGTCTGGTCCCGTGGCCAACGACGAAAAATGGCGCAGGACAATCCCAAAATGCACAATTCAGAGATATCCAAGCGTTTGGGTGCCGAATGGAAATTGCTCACCGAGGGACAGAAGCGTCCATTCATCGATGAGGCAAAACGTTTGAGGTAAGAGATGGGGAGGGGCAAAGACAAAACACACACACACACACACACACACACGCATAGAGGGAGAGTGGGGCGTGGGGTGTGACTTTTCTCTCTCTCTCTCTCTGTCTCTTTGGTCTGGTCTGGGTTACAATTTGATCGATTAGCTAAGACAAAGGCTCACTATTGTGACCTGAACACACACCACACAACCAAAGGGATGTACGATAGGTAGGGATGGGGGTAAAGTTGTGGAATTTTATTGGCACACATAACAGAGATATAGACGGACATATCTTGGGTAAACATTTCATTTGAATCCAACTCCCTCGGTAGTATGTATGTATATAAGTATCAATTCTCGTTACCCACTCACACAAAAGACTTTTATTTTGCATATCTTTGCATTTCCATTCACATTGTACTCTTGAGTACATAACCATCCCGCCTACCCTCCCCTGTCAACCATTCCAGCGCCTCTATCGTGGGTTAAGGCATTTACAACTTTTCAATTATTATTATTATATGGAAATGAGTCATCCGAGTAAAGTCGAGAAGTAACGTCTTTTCGTACATAAATTTTCACTATTTTTTATGGAAAACTTATTGATCTAAATCGACAAAGCCAGCATATATAGAAGCTAAGTAGGTTTTAAAGTATGTTTTCCAAGCACTTTTCCAAAAGAAATATTAGAATTTTACTAAGAAATCCTTCGATTAGTTTTAGTTGAAAGAATAACCCTTTTACTTGGCTCATATTAGACAAATTTCCAACTGCTAAGACCCATTAGCAATTTTGGAATATATCTTTTCTTGCTTGCGATTTTGAGTTATCATATATTAAACATTTTTTCTTCAAATTTCTTCTATTAAAATTCGTATGTAAAAAAGTCTTTAATCAATTTTTCTTAATCATTTTTTCTTAGAAAAATCGAATGTAAGCAAAATGTACAAGATTACTAATTAACCCGTTAATTAAATGCTCGATTTCCATTTCTATTAGATTATTTAATATCAGACAATGGAAAAAATTATATTAATTGAAATTGTGGTTGGCATTGTTTATGAAAATCAAGAACCCAAATTAATTATTGAGGCATTTTATATACTTTATAAAATCTTTTTTTTCTTTTCTTTTGTTATTTGTTGAAGTCATTTAAAGATTAATGGAAAGAATGTAAATTAAGATTACACAAAAAGTCTTTTAAATAAGAAATTCTTAATTGAGTTTTTCTCAAGATTTATATAACATTTTCTGTGAGTTGAAAAGCTCTCTTCCTTTGCTATAGAGAGAAGTCTCTTTCTTTCTCTTGAAGACTCGGGTTTTACTTGTGTTTGTCTTTTGCTAAAAATTTCATTTCGAAATGTTACATTTTTGTACTGTCATAATCCTTTTATTGATTGTATTTGACTGCCAAATTGTGATGAAAATGTTATATTATTTGATTTTCATATTGATGACATTTATTAATGAGCTAGCTCGATAGGGAGGGAGCCAGCAGCTAGTTGAAGGGGCTTAAACTAATGGCCCATTCGTGGTTTTTCATTTCACGTTATATGAAATGGAATTGTTGTTTAAATATTTGCTAATGAGCCATGGCAAGATAAGAAGGTTGAAAGAGAATAATAAATCGGGGTTTTCGGTTACAGTTTCGGTTATTTTTGGTCGTCGATATGAGATAAGAAAGGCAAAAGAAGTGACCAATTAGGGAACAAAGCAGCGAATATACAAAAAATAAAATAAACTAAAGTAAAGAAAGCAAAAGTGAAACACAAGACAATCGAGGACACACCTTTTTTTATCAACCAAATTGTTTATTCTCTTTTCCCATTCTTTCATTCTTTATTTTAATATGTACGTACAACATGCATTTTGTTTCTCTTCATCGTCATTTTATCGTTTTGTCAAACAAATGTCAACAATTGCGCATTGTTGGATGGGTGTTGGAATTGAAGTTGTGGCAAGTCTTGGGAGTTGTTTCTCTTCTCTTCAGCCTTTTGCTAAATTAGTGGGCACCAAGACAGTGGGGGGGGAGGGAAACCATGGAGCGGTGGGGGAGAGAAAAGGGTTTATGACTTGACTTTATGATATCATCAATGGTTCAAATCGTTCAAATCGTTCAAATCGTTCGCTTCGTTTCGATCGATCTATATATACATACATACATATATGTACATATATCAACATTTACTCAATTTACAGGGCGCTGCACATGAAAGAACACCCCGATTATAAATATCGGCCTAGACGCAAGCCCAAGACACTAAACAAGTCCCCAGTGCCGGGTGGCAATGGTGGCCCAGCCGGCGGAGGAGTAGGCGGAGCAGGCGGCGGCAGTGCCACACCGGGTGGCAGCAATTCGAATGGTGGCCTCGGCTCGGCGGCGAATCTAAGCGGTGTCAATCTATCCAGTTCAAAGGAGTCACAACCTCTGCACTCACCATCGTTGGGCCATCATCATCATCATCATCACCATCAGTTGCATGGGCATGGGCATCCGCATCCGGCAACGCATCCACATGCTGCTGCAGCCGCTGCTGCCCATCATCATCATCATCATCATGTCCAGTTGGCTGCGGCAGCGGCGGCCAAATATGGTTTTGGCTCACCATTGGAACTCTCATTGCCCCGTCTGCCGAATGCATTTCCCACCCTCGCCCATTATCCGCTCGATCCGACGCTGGCTCTCGATCTGCAGGCCCGTTTGCAGGCCATGTATGCTGGCAGCATTTATCATCCATGGCGTTATTTACCGTTAATTAGCCCAGAGACACCACCATCACCCCCCAGCAGCAGTGGCACCGGCATCTCATCCTACGGCTGTGTCAAATCGGCCAAATCCTCACCAGTGTCCAACACTGTTGTCCTACCAGTTCCAGTGGCGGCCACAACGCCTCCAAATATCATTTGACCGACTCCATTGCGCTATGGCGCCACCGCCGAGCATGCGGTCTAGGATCGTACATATATATATATATATATATATATATAAAGTTGGATATAAAATACAGAGCAAAGTCATCCACCCACCCAAAACAAAGTAAAACCAAATCTATAAATTCAAAAGGAATTCCAATTCTTTAAATTTCTCTTTTTTTAACTTTCTCTCTCTCTCTCTCTCTCTGTCCCTCTCCCTCTCTCTTTATCTCTCTTGCTCTCTATCTAGTGTTAGAACCGCTCCTAGTGTTAGTTAAATCCTCGTTTAAACTTCTTAGTAAGTGTTTTTTTTTGTTCTTCCTCTTCCTTTTTGTTTGCTTTTATAAGTTTTTTTAATTTAATTGTTATAGAAATCGATGGATTTTGGTTTGTGATAAGACGAAGCAAATATAGCGAAAATCGCCTAAAGGAAATAGTTGTAAGCTTTAGATTTTCCCCCAAAAATATTGCAAAACATCTTCCCGAAAAGAGCGCAAAAGGATCTGTTTTATCTTTTAGTTCTTCTTACTCATTTCCTCATCTCTTTGATCTCCAGACTGATCACAAACTGAAATTCCAAATTCGAAATTCTTTCCCTTAGTTGCCCCATTTGTTTGGGTTCTCTCTTAGTGCTTTATATTAATAATATATTGTTGAGAAATTTGTCCGATTTGTGTGTAATATAAGGAAACCTATATGCATAATACAATTATTATAAAACAAATTTATATTTTAATGTGATAAAAAACATACGAAAAGCAAAAAAAAAAAAACCAAGTGAAGTGAATGAAGTAAAACAAAAAAAACAAAACAAGAGAAAACTAAAAACAAAGCAAATAAATGATTTTTAAATAGCAAAAAAACAAAAAAAAACACACACTACAAATGATGACTGATTGATGATGAGCACACACACACACACACACACTGCAGTAGGGGGCGCCGAGGATGGGGCTGAGGAATTGAAGAAGTGTAAAATCTGTCAAGAGTCAAACGCCAGGGGGAGCTACCACACCCCCCCCCCCCATCCACCCACCATATGAGCGTGAATAATAACGACAATGTTTGCTGATGCGTTGATTATTAGTTTAAATTGCCGTCGCGCCTCAGGGTGGTTGAATGGATGAAAAGGGAAGGAGAAGGCAATGGCAAGGGCAAGGGCAAAGGATGGTGTGATCCTGGCTCCTGGTTAATGGGATTCCCGAAGCGACAACGCCGTTTGCCGCCGCCCACTTGTTTATGCAACCAACTGTGAGAATCTTGCATTGAGGCGTGTCAATACCCAGTCAGAAGAGCATAAAAACAATTGAATTGACACTTTTCTGTTTTTTTTTTTTTTATATATATTCCTCTCCAGTCGGCAGTGGTCCAAAACAAAAGCAATAGCAAGACACAGTTACCACCCTCGCCCCCTGGTGATGGTGATGGTGGTGGTAGTTGGGTTCGAGTTCGAGTTTGGGTTTGGGTTTGGGTTGGAGTCGTAGTCGTAGCAGCAATCGCGACGGCATCATAACCAGCTGAAAAGCCGCACATAAAAGTCACACAAATGCCACGCTGCAGCGCAACCAAACTGCTGATAAGAAGAGTGTCCTGAGCCCCCACCTACACCCCAACCTCACTCTCCCCACTCTCAGCCGGCAGCCAAAAGTCGTGCGCTGATTGTCGTTGTCGTCGTCTGCACACACACACACACACTTAACCAAAGTAAGAGGGGCAAAAGAGAATTGTCTGACTCTGTCTTTTGTTGCCCGCAAGGTCGTTTTTATAGTGTCCTGGTCTTGCTTGCTTTTCGTCCTGGTCGCCGTCGTCGTCGTCGCTTTTAATGTTTGCATTTTGTTCCCGCACATCCCACAGACAAAAGTCACAGACCAAAAATCACTATGAGAATGCTACAAAAATATTTGCCCAATGAAATTGTCCGAACGCACAAGCAAGCAATTGAGCAGCAGTTGCCCCCAAAGTGGCAAAAAGTACGAACAGAAAATACTTACTTATATCAAGCTACTCCTACTCCCACTCCTCCCACACCGGCCCTCTGGAATTTGTATTGAAATTGTCTCTCTCTCTCTGGCAATTCTTAGCTATAACTATTGTCCCTTAGCTTTCGCACCTTGCAAAATAAAGAAACCTGCAAAAGGTAAGTAAAAAAAAAAACGCAGACTCTAGAATCTAGGTGAGTCGAAAGTGTCATCGAAAAAAAAACAAAAACTATAAAAATGCATTTCATCTTAACCAAAATGCGAGCTAAGAGCGAAGAGAAAAGGTTTAAAAAAAATCATTTATTTCAATTATTTTTAACTAAATTAATAACTTCAACTTTAAGCGTTTGTTTTTTCAAAATTTTAAAAAAGAAGTTCAAGACGACTTTACTGTTTAATATAAATATTTCAGCACTTAATTCAGACTTTGAAGTTCGGAAAACTTACTTGAACTGTTAAGAATCACAGAAGAGAGCACTCGAACTTGAGGTATATTTATAGTAAGCCATCAAAAATTCAGGATTGGTGATTTCTTTGAGAATAATTAACTGAAAGGGAAATTGTGAGTTGCCAGACTGTTGAAAAAGTTGAGCACTTCTACAAAGGAAGATTTACGATAAAGGATTAACAGTTTAACCCTCAAAAGTTACCTCATGCTGGAAGTCTATAGATATAGATACAATAACTACTACTACCCACAATAAACCGTAACAATTACTGGCCTTTCATTGTGCACCTTATCAAGAGTGCAAATAATTGTATAGACGACTTGAATTCAAGTTTGATCATTGGCGACTAAGCGGAAAGAGGGGTAAAGCAGCTGGGCAATTGTTTATCGCATATAAGTGGGGAATCAAACAAATCGAGAGAGAGAGAGAGAAAGAGAAAGAGAGACGTTCTCTTGAGATCTTTCAAAGTGTTCTTAAATCAATTATCAAAAAAAAAAAATTTAACAGGTCAATTGTCTTAGTGAGTGGGAATGGGAGAAATGATGATGAGTGAGATAAGCATGAGAAGGGGAGAAGGCTCGCCAAGGGTCGGGTCGGTACGCCCCAAAGCAAAAGTCAATAGCTATCAAAACTAACAGACACGCGCAGACACGTGCGTTCAATCTTCTCACCCATTCTTCGGCCAGTTTCACTTGTTTCAAGGCAAATAAAAACACTGGAGCAAGAGCTGGAGCTGAAGCAGCAGCTGGAGCAGGAGCAGCATCCCGAAAAAAACGTGTGAAATAAGTAGAATCTGTTTGATTTGCTTTGTTTGCGGGTGTGCGAGTGTTGGTTTTTGTGTGTCCTGAGAAAAAGGGCGACAAAAATGGCAATGAGAAAACTTGCCATGCTTCAACTCTCTGCCTGGTCGTGGTCTCTCCTTTTTTTTTTAGCCTCTTCCTCCTTCACTACTTTTGCTGAATGAAAAAGCTAGGGCGAATTTTTGTTTTATTTATTTAGAAGGCTGCTGCTTTCCCCTTCTCCATGTTCCATCTACCAGCTATCCAGCGTCTCTCTCTCTCTCTCTATCAATTTTCTATACCCTTCAAAAGGCAGGGTTACAGCCAATATAATGAGACTAACCTAACCAAGGGCATTTTATGTCCTTAGTTTTGTGTCCTTAGTTTAGCCAGTGTATAGACGAGGTCGGCTTGCCACAAATCTACAATGTTGTCCTCTCTAGGTTTGCTTTTTTTCTTCCATTTCTTTTTTTTTCTTTCCACTCTTGGCACACTCACATCCGTTGTGATAAAAAGAAATATTTTCTTTTTGCCATGCGTTCTTCTTTTTGCTTCTTTTCTTGGTGCTTCATTATTACTATATATTTATATTTATTTGCTATACTTTTCTCTCTGTCTCTGCAACAACTTCTCCTTCTCTTTATTCATAGCTTCAATTTCATGCCACAGCCCCCTCTCCCCCCGCTCGATTCTATTTTCGTATTTCTGCTGAAGTTGACTGTATTTAAGGTAGCCCAGAAAGAGAGAAAACCATTACGCAAAGGATATTGTGTGGCCATGAATCAATTGAATGGAATGGAGAATGGAGCGGAGGAGCACTATGTCCAGTGCCCAGTGCCCCGGAAATATGTTGAACCGCCAAAAACAACCAAGAAAAAAGGCAAAAAAAAAAAAAAAAGGGCAATCATCATACCCCATTTGCATGTGGCAAGTGGCAACTTAAGTCGAGGCGAGGTCGAACTCGTAGGAGAGAAAATAAAAATAAAAAAAAATTGAAGAAAATTCCCATCATAATCGCATGTAATAAATTTTAATTTTTTAAGCATTTGTAAGCACTTTTATCAAGCCAACAAAGGGCGACAATTTTTTAATGCCAAGCCAGCCAAAAAATAAAAAAAAAAAAAAATAGAAAACTCAACGAAAACCCGAAACCAGAAAAAGGATATAAGATTAAGACACCAAGGAGGCAAACGATGAAAAACATAAAGTAGGAAAAAACACACGCCAAGCAAATTAGCCAAGAAGCAGTGGCAGAATGGAGGGGAAATCGAGGGGGGAATGAAGATGGAGAAGGACAACGACAAGGACGGGGACGACGCCTGCTGCGGTTTATCACGCCCACAGCGCGTCAAAAGGATATCCGACGCATGGAAGACAAACAAAAAAGGCATTAAATCGCATTTAAGTCAAAACCATCCACCATCACCATCCATCCATTGCCTGCTTCGCCCACCCTTCCCACCACCCCCTTCAATCGTCTTTCCCCTAACCATAGCTTTTGGCTTATACTTACTTCATTTACTTGGCTACACAAGAAGACATGCCTGATGACAATCCACTTGAGAGAAGGGATACAAACAGACAACTGGCAAAGGAGTGAGTGGAAATGAGAATGCGAAGTATGGGAGAAGAAGGGCGGCCAAAGAGAGAGAGAGAGAGATTAATCTATCCATCTACCTCAAAAGCAAGACCAAGTATTATATATCAATAAAGAACATTGTGCAAATTCAATATCGGTCCACTTATGGGCGTTACCTTGAATTCGGGTATCGAAATATTTAAGGAGTTTAAGGAATGGAAAGTAAAGAGTTTGCCACCATGCATCAGCAACTTAAGGGGCACAATTAAGACTTGGATCATCCAGAACTAGTTTCGAGCTGGCTAGTCCTCCTCTAGCTAGCCTTAGGTTAAGAGAGAAGAGTTCAGAAGAGTGCAGCAGTGTACTAATGATCTCTTTAAAGAGACCACAAAAAAGAGAAAAACCCTTTAAAAATCACACATAAGTTGTTCCTAGTTAGTTTTGCTTAATCAATGTCATTTACATTGATCAATTGATAGCAATTAATATGATGTAATTTAGCCCAGCGAGCGATTGTTTGCTGCTGTCAAACAATAACAAAAAATTTCCATTGGTATTTGGTTGAATAAAAAAAAAAGAAACAGTCAGTTTATAGATAAGAATTAACTGAGAGATGATGATTATAAATGACAAAACAAAAATAATACTCATTGTGAGCTTAAATGAACTCAAAAAGATCTGAAAAGTACATGTACATATATATATATATATTTCTATATAAGCGAAAGAGTTCCTTTTCAGCGATCCTTCGTTTTCCATCACCAACAATTTTCCACAGAGAAATCATAGGAAAATTAAGCGAAGTAAACCCATTTGGAATGCCATTTTCCGTTTTCTTTCGATGTTAGCGACTTCACAATAAAAAAATGTTGCAGAAATAATGCAAATTGTTGCACACACACACACACACATACGCACACGTTTAATTCTTGTTGGGGCCACAAAATGACACAAGGCCGAGACCAATTAAAATGAGCAGCTGCCTGAAAGAGCTATTGGAGTTGAAAATGCAATTGCAAACAATGCTCTGGATCAGGTCCCGGACCAGAAGCCGGACCAGAACCAGGACCAGGACCTGGCCATTTTTTTCCAAGAGTCATAAAAAAAAAGAGACAGCGAGAGAGAGACAAGAAAGCAATGAGTTGGCCCCGCACAAAGGAGCAATTAATGTGAAATTGTTGCTGCATAATTGCTGAACATGCAATGGCGCTGAATGGATAGATGGATAGCTGAACGGATGGTTGGATGCCTTGATGGATGGAGCAGCAGTGGAAGGACGAGCAATTAATGCCGCACAAATGCGCTTGGACATGCATAAAAATCGGCGCAAAATGTTAAGTGCAACAGCATGATGAAAACAATAAAATAAAGCGATCTGCTCTCCAGAAGCTTGCTACATCGACGTTAAGATACCCACTAAAATCACAGCTAAGCGGCATTGCTGTAGTTCCCTTTCTCCCAATTGGGGTCACTTTTCTTATGATGTGGTCTATATAGACAATTGATAAATAAATACGTACTTAATATGCTCTTTTCGCTTTATGTAAAGGGTATACAGAGACACAGGGAAACAGAGAGAGAGAGAGAGAGAGAAAGAGAGACAAATCAAAGTTTTCTTCTTCTGGATTTTTTTCCGCACTGACCATTATTTTGCTGGAAAACTAGAACCGGAGCCGGAGCTGGCAAACAATTGCAATTACATTAGAAGACCAAAGCGGAGAGAGACAGAAAAAGAGCGAGAGAGAGAGAGAGGAGACAATGACCTCCAGTTAGCCTAAGCCCGTCAACCCATCCACCTACGCAACATGCTGTCTCTGTCCATCTCTCTCTCTCTCGTTCTATCTCTCTCCCGTTTGCGTTTTGCAACACTTCCGTTGCATGCCAGGCACGTTGCAAAAATTGTCGCAAAAAAAAAAAGAAGAAGAAAAAAAGAATTCGCAAAAGAAAATGGTGCACAAAAGCCACCAGGCAAACGAATTGCCAATTTAAATGTGAATAGAAAAATTGCAAGGGCATTTCACGCCCCTCCCACACCCACAACACCCCAGCGTCCCCACCGCCACCCGCCACCCGCCACACCACCTCCTTCGTAGTGACTTGAACATTTTTGCATTCACAGCAGCATTCAGAGTGAACGAACGAACACTCCTTTTTGTCCTTTATGCCATTTCACAATCGCCAATCACTCTCGCTCTCGCAACGCTCATTGCCAAACAATAAGTACAACCAAACGGGGCAAGGAGTTGGGGGGGGGGGGGGGGACAAAAAGTAAATGTTGCATGTTGTATGGAATGGCTGCAAGAGTTATATAATCCCTGATTACCAAACTAAATCCCAGCACAAAATGTCACATGAAATATTTTTTAAGAAAAATTTAACTTAAAATTTTCATATTAATCAATTTGAACTTCTTCAATCTAGTCCTTAATAGCTCCGTCTAAATTGAAATCATAATGTCAATTTTATATAGAATTCAGATAACCTACTCCTAATCAATTTCAAATTATTTCTATTTTATTCTAATTCTTATCAAACTTAATACTTTTTGGGTTATTTTTGGAATTGTTGAATTTCAATTGTTTTTTTTTTTTTCAAGTGACTCAAAGTGCAATGGCCAAGCCAGCCAACTCTGGGGAGGAGCCATGTGACATGGACCAGTCACCAGGCAACCGAGTCTCAGAGTCTAGAACAATCTTGAGATGACCTCGAACAGATGATCCCAGTCAGATTTCAGTCTTTTGTTATTGTTTTAATTGCATAATGAACGAGCGGATTTTGCACATTTCGCTTGGGAGCGATAAACGTATTGACGAACCCAAAAAAAAGCGCGATAAGTAGGCCTATGCCTGGATGCACTCCAAGTCGCAAGACCTAGTAGATAAGCTTTCCTCTTTCGAGAGGGTATAAAAATGAGAATGGGCGACCGTAAGAGATACAGTTGCCTTCTGGTCTCTGCTTCATCTTCTTGTTGTTTGTAGCTTGGGGAGAAGAAAAGGATCCAAATTTTCAATTCAATTCAATTCTGTAGAAGAGTGTGAAAATGAACAAATTTCTGTTGCTTGCGACCTTTATGGTCAGCTTGGTGGCTGCTGGCAGGATTACGGTGAATCCCGAATACCGCATACAAGGATTGGGTAACACACATTTGGGGAGGACCTCATCAGAGATCCAATCTAATTCATTCATTTGTTTTTGTTTGTATTTAATTTTTGCCATTAGATCGCCTTTCTTTGGGGGATTTGCAGCGTCAGAAATTCATCTTGGACATTGTCCAACGTGTCCAGCAACCATTACAGCAGGATGATCTTATACAATTGGATCAGGGTCTAATTGTGGAGCCTCAGCGTTACATTGGGGGAATTGATAATGAGATGCAGCGCGTCATTAGCTTGGATCGCCAGCGCCGACTTCTGGACGAGCATCAGACATATTCGGTGGCCCAAGTGGAGCACATCCAGCAATTGCGTGGCATCTATCGCCTCCTTGTCCGTTCCGATAGCTTTGAGACCTTCCGTCGCAATGTGGTCTACCTTAGAAGGAACATTAACCCAGTCCTGCTGGTGAATGCTCTGGCCTTGGCTCTGCCCGAACGTCGGGACACTCAGAACTTGATCATGCCAGCCATCAGTGAGCTTTTGCCGGAACTGTACTTGAATCGGCAGGTGATTGAGCGTGTCCAGCAGAATGTCAGCCAGCGTCCCTCGTTGCTAGATGTAGTGGGCATTCAGCGGATCAATCCCGTCTTTAATATCTTGAATCCATTCCGCGAGTTGCACTTGCAAATGGCCTTGAGGAGACAGCAGGCTCGTCTCTCTGGTGCTGCTGGTACAGAACAGGATCGTGTGGTTGTATCCATTGAGAATCAGGATGTTACGGACATATCGCTATTCACCGAGGACATCGCCTTGCGCAGCTTTGTGCAGAATCTCATCCAGGAATTGGCATTGCGAGAGGAGCGCGAGTCCCTTGAACAGGAACTGGGTCTGGTCGATGGCACTTTGTTGCGTGTGAATCGCCGTCGTTCGCAGGATCAGGAGCAGGAGGAATATCAATATCAAGATCGCGATCAATACCAGCCAAGAACCTATGGCAATGAGCGTGATCGCTTCCTGAGCATCCTGCGACGCAATGATGATAACGATGATGATGAAATTGTGCGCCGGGGATCGGTTCGTGTGCCACTTCAACGTGACTACAACTACAAGAGCTACGGCCGCCAAGGAGGTGTCCAGGACTTGCCCACGGTAAATGTGAACAGCGACCGCCTTTTGCGTGTGAGCCGCCGCCGCTTGAACAGCATTGAGCAGGAGCGTGAACAGGAGCGTCAACAGGAGCAGCAGCAGTACGGAGGACGTCGTGGCTACATCGGCCTAATGCGTGGTGATCGCTTCAGCGAGGGTCGTCGAGTCCAGCAGGAAGAGCGTCAGGATGATGACTACAACAACAACTATCGCTACAACAACAAGAAGAATTATGGCCAAAATATCTATGAAGGACGTCAGCGAACCTACGACCAGGATTACACTGGCTACCAGACACAAGGACAACGCTACGAAGGCAAAAACTATCGTCAAAATGTTGATCAAGGACGCGATTTCAATGAGTATCAATATCAGAACCAACAGCGCTACCAGCAACGTGACTACGACAACGAGAATCAGTTCCAGCAGCGACCAATTGATCGTCTAGAGAGCGTGGAGCGCAATGATGAGCGTCTGGTGCATATCAATCGTCGTCGCCTGGGCCAAGAGCAGAACCAACAGCAGCAGCAACAGCAGCAACAACAGTACCAACAGCGAGAACAGCGTTTTTACCCACGTCGCGGCAATACCATTGACGAAGGTCGCCGTGTTGTGGACGGTGGATTAATCCAGGATGAAGACATTGTCAAATTTATACGCCAGGACAACCGTTTGAAGGAAATGAGCGACGAAGAAATTGTTCAAATGTTGCAAAGAAATCGCCAAGAACGCCGTCAGAAACAGCAATTGAACCAGAATGACGACGACGACGACGACAACAACGATGATGAGGTCCAGTCGAAAGGTCGTCGCTCCCGTCGTAGCCTTGTCCAGGTCGAGAACTCTCGCCGCAATGAGATCCTTTTGCATACTCTTCGTCAATTGGTGGCCCGTCTGAATCAGGAGCGCATCTCTTTGGGTCAGGGCATTTCATCGAAATACCAACGTGGCCAGCAATATCTCTACAATACCCGCCAGACTCAGGAGGAACGTTATGCTAGCCGTTTGAATGACATGCGCTTGGATTCCCGTCGTGATCGTGAGATATTGCAGCAAATCAATGAGATTGAGCGTCGCCTGGAAACGGTTATTGGTCAAGAGGTGAGCACTTCCTCCACCTACGCCCGTGGTCAATTCGATGAGCAGCGTCAGGTGGAACGGCGCATTGCTGATGTTCTACTAGGTCGCCTGGGTCAGGTGGGCATTGTGAATATCCTGCGACAGCTGATCCGTGATAATGCCGAGCAAATCAATCAACTAACTCTCACCGATCCCGTGGTTCAGCATACTCTGCGCCGCATTGTCAGCATTGTGGATGAGCAGCGCGAGCAATTGTTGGGAGCCTATCGCCGAGATGAACTCCAAATGGAGGGAGTGACCATTAATGATGCCCGCTTGGATAAGTTGCGTACTCGCTACGAGGACAGCGACATGGATCTCACCAATCTGATCGACCAGCAGCGCCAGCAGCGTACAATTGTGGGCCGCCAGCGTCGTCTCAATAACAAAGACTTTACCATTGATCTGGACATTAGTTCGGAGCGCCCACAGGATGTTATAGTGCGCATGTTTTTAGGCCCACGTGAGGATCAGCAGGGTCGCGAAGTGTCCTTGGAGCAGCGTCGTCGTGACTTTGTCCTGCTCGATGCCATCAATGTCCAACTGCAGTCAGGCCGCAATCGTATTCAGCGTCGCTCCATTGACATTCCCTGGACCACTCGCGATGTCACTCCCTACTCTGAGATTTATCGCCGTGTCATGCTCCAGTTGCGTGGTCAGCAGGAGATCAATTTGGAGCTGATTGGCGAAAATGGTCGCTTCCCCCAGCGCCTGCTGTTGCCTCGTGGTCGTCCTGAAGGTCTGCCCATGCAATTGCTTGTGATTGTGTCGCCTCTGCGGTTGGATGAGCGCGTCGAGCGTCAGATTCCCGGCGTTGTCATGGGCATTGGTGCTGCATCGGTTCAGGATACTCGGCCCTTGGGCTATCCCCTAGACCGTCGCATTGACAACGAGGAGCAACTCATACAGTTGCCCAACATCAGTCTGCAGGATGTTGTAATAGTTCAGGAGAACTAAATGACAACTAAATCTTAAACCATCAACGAATCGAACGAGACCTATGGCTAACAACTCTTCTGGACGGACCCTTCTGGTGATTTGAATGTGCATTTAGTTTTATAGTTGTGTGTTTTTGAATATTTTTTTTTTCTATTATTATTACTATTACTATTATTCTAATCGACGAATAAAATCTTTGCAATCGATGCATAAAGGCATAAAAATTGAAACCAAAATGAAAACTGGTACGAAATCAAATTAAATCATAAACCAGTTATTTATCAAAATTATTAGAGAGAGAGAGAGAGAGATAGAATTTCCTTTCGATTTGCCTTCAACCTGATTGGCAAATCATCAGAGCTTAAACTCCTTTCCCTTTCTCCTCCTCTGCTCTTGGTTCTCTAGTCTCTGGTCTCTACATTCTACTCTCCACTCTTCAGTTGACTGGCTTTTCTAATTTTCGGAAAAACAATTTCAATGCAAATTGCATAGAGCTTGCAACAAGTCTGAGAGATGATAGCGCGCCCCTTAACAATGGCCGCCCACAAAACCCGCAAAGGCCAGACAATGCAAGGACAAAATAGCTGCCAGGCTTTACAACAACCTGTCCACAACACTCAACATTACATATAATAGACTTTTCTTATTCTTGCCACACAACTCAATTTGCCCCAGCCCATGAACGACCGCCCACTCAACACAGGCGACGACCCTTTAATCCCCTCAACCTAGACTGAATATCTCTATGTATCTGGGCAGGGCGCAGACGCCCAGCGAAGCGTCAATTGCCAAATTAATTGGCCGTAAAAAATTGAAAATGAAAATATAATCACACTTTCCGTTGTCACTGTTGGCTCCCTGTTACCGTCTTTTTCTCTTGCTCTCTGCTGTCTTTCTCTCTCTTTCTCTCTCTCTATCTATTTCTCTTCTTGTTGGCCCTGCTCCAAAGCAAATGTATGTGTTCAGCTTTTAACCCTCCTCTTTAGTCGAAGCGTTTTCTCATCAGAGAAACACCCGGCAAACGGCAAGCGGCAAAGGCAAAAAGTGTTAGCCAACCAACGAGGAGCAGCAGCAGACATTTCGCTGCAGGCGGTAAAATGTTGCATTTTTACCGTTTTTACCTAAGCCCAGTCCAGAAATATGTAAGTACATTCTTTCCATCTTTTTTATTTTGACATGGAATGGAATATTGGAGAATGGAATGGAGTATTGGGCCGGGACGACAAAAGGATCATCAAGGTTTCTCTCAATTAGAATTGGTAGAATTTGTGCCACGATCATTTAAACGACAAAATTCCAGACAATGTGGTCAAAAGGCATTTAAGAGGTATTACCTAGTCGATTAGTTAATCGTCTCTTTTGCATTTGCTGTTGTACTTTTCCTCATCATTTTTTGTTTTTTTTTTTTTGTCTTGTTTTCCCTGCTAGCCAAGTGGCATAATGGAAAAATCTTTTTGCACTCGACCTGATCCTGTTTTCTGTACTAGACTTTTGCCGCCTCAATGCATTTTCATTATCTTTGAGTGCTTTTTATTTCTCTTCGTCGTCGTCGTCGTCGTCGCTGTTCGTCGTTCTCCGTGTATTTAATACTCATCTGATGATGAGCTGATTAGAGTAGCAAGAACTTGGCATTACACGGCCTATTAGCTGCCTGCTTAATGCAAAAATAATTATGTCTTCTTAATCAAAGCGAGAGAGAGAGAGAGAGAGAGAGAGAGGGAGTTGGGGCAAAAGTTTGAGACTTTTGGGCATAAAGTCGATTTAACCCTTTTTCGTGCAAAAACTTTTTGCTCCTTCGAGTGGCAATTGAAGGTAGCAACGGCAAGAAGTGGCAAACTTTTGTGATTAGCGGGATTTTCGCTTAGCAAAAAGATAACGGGATAGCGGGATAACGGGATAGCGGCCTCTTTAGTCAGCTGATGCGGAAATGCTAGCATAATTTATGTTCTGCCACACAGTGCACTCGACTCTGGCAACGGAAATGCTGTCGCGTAACTCCACTCCTATTCCTCGTTACAACCCCCGCCCCGCCTCTCTAGCCACCATCAGCCTCAGCCAAAACTCACCAAGAAGGCAATCCCAAATAACCATAGCATACAATTCAGGGCTATGGCAAAAACTTTTTGCCAACGCAAATTAGCGGCCACGTTTGTTTCGCTAGTTGAACCTACCCACACCTCTTTCTCCCTCTCCCTCTCGCTCTCTCTCTCCCTTACCCCTAGGCAAAAGTTTTTCAGTTATGAATATAAAGTTTATTTATTAAGCAAACAAGTTGGCTCTCTCTCTTATCTCTCTCTGTTTGTGGGTTTCGACTTTTTCTTTCTTTCTTTATTTATTTTTTTTTTTTGTTTGGCAAACAATTTCGCACTTAGTTGAGCTGAAACTGAAAATATTCTATCAAGTGAATGGGCCTTGTAGAGGAATTAGTAAAGGGCAAAAGTTTTCTAAGAATGAGATATTGAATACATTTCAACTTTATTCTTAATCGGCTCACAAGATGGAGAATGAAAAGCCAAAAAGAGATGTTTCAAACTCTTCTAACAATTAACTGAATAATAATCAAATGCTTTCTAGTTGAATAGATCAATCTTATTACAAATAAAGATGAATGTAGGAAATAAATATAAATTTCGAGCCCTTTTACTCAACCATTGCAAAACTAACAATATATTATTGTAACTTTTCATTTTGCTTATTTTTTTATTTATTTGCTGAGGGTAAATCAATGCCAACAGTTGGGCATAACCTTTTGTGTAGACGTGTGGAAAATATTGACAATCATTCAAATAGAATGGGCGTGAGATGCCTTCGAAATCAACCCGAAAAAAAAAATATACTGAAAACCCTTCGCTATGAAGATATTTTTGCATTGCAAAGATGAGGAGTGAGTGGGTTGGAGGGGTCGGAGTGTGGAGTGTTGGTGTGGGTGTGGGTTTGGTGGGGGCTATCAAGTTGAGCATAAAACTTGTCGCTATTCATATACATTTAGAATGTAGCCAAAAAAAAAATGCAAAAGAAATGGTAACAAAAACGGAAATGTGATATACGCGTCGCAACCAAAATACAAAAGCTAATGGTAAAGGGGACGTCTAAGGGGTGGTGGTGGAAGGGGGAGGGCTACTGAAGGTGAGTATTTTTCCCTTTGAGGTATGATGGGAGGCGAATCGCCGTCTCTATTCAATTTGTTGTGAATTAACAACAACAACAACCAAACCAAAAAAAAATTGAAAGAAAGTGAAATATAAAGAAATACATTCAAATACATGCGATGCATTGTAAAACAGATTCTTTTTCTCTCTCTCCCTTTGTTAAAATGTATTGAAATCAGCATCTAGCCCTTCCGCAGTGTTTTCCTCTCTCTCTCTCCCCTTGCGAGATGCCCACTCCTTCCCCGTTCTCTTTTCCATTTCCCTGCTTCTGTCAGTCACTTAGCTGACACGCTTTGGCGCCTCGCTAGATAAGAAAGAAGACAACTGTTTGAGGCTTTGCCTCAAGTGGGATTAAAAAAAAAAAAAAAAAGCAAACCGAAAACGAAAATACAAAATAAACGTAGAACATTCTAATACCCGGTAAGTGAGTTCTTTCAAAAGGTGCTCATAGACACAGAAAAAAAATTACATTTGCGTTCACAAAATCAGAATAGAATAAAGGCGAAGACGAAGACAATAAAACATTTTCACTCAATGGAAAATTTGCAGTTTCTTCGTCAATTTATTTTCTTGCTTCTTCCCATTCCCATTTTTTAAGCGTTACATTCCGAAATTTGTTTGGAATTAGCTGCTGAAAGTTATTTTAGTCGGTATTTATCAGTGTTATTTCTCTTTGACTTTTCTTGTAGATTGGTTTTTACAATGTTACCGCCCACACACCCCCACCCAAACCCTCCCGTTCAAAGACTCCGCCCACCATGTTAAGCGTGTGGCTTGCAAAAGGGGATTACCGGAAACCGGAAGGGACGCTTACACCTGACACAGGTAAGCGGCTATGTGAGTTGGATTTGGCAGCAGTGCGAGTTGGTTTTGCCCATTCCCTTGCCTTTCTATACGTTTTTTTTCTTTTTTTTGCTAAACTAATAGTTTTGTAAAATATTTTCAATTACTGTTGCTGTCACAGCACAAAATCAATCAATTTACAGCCACCGCAAAGCAAGGACGTAGTGAGCAGGAGTTCATCTACTGGGAGACATTGTAAGTAGTCCATGAAAATGTCTGAACTCGTTTATAGAAGTCCCCATAAAAGAGTAAAGTTTGCTATATGGACACATAAAAGCTACATAACAAAATACTTTAAAAGGAAAAACTTACCACAAGGAATCGAATTTAAAGATATAAAGTATTTATTTCCAGCCAGACATGTGGTTTTTGATCTCTCGTAGACGCCCGCATTTTCCACTTTCCATTTTAAGTTCTCCTTTGGCAATTGGAAATAAAACGCAGTAGTTTGGTGTTAACGTTGGCGTTGTCTAAAAGAAAAAGCAAAACAATATTAGTTTGTGCTTTGTTTGTGTAATAGAAGTATAAATGTCTGATCTCGTTTATATAAGCCCATGTAGAAGATGTATATCTGGTATATACACGCATAGGAAAATATAATTAAATACTTATAAAAGAAATACTCACCACAAGGAATTGAATTCACAGATATAAAGTTTTTACTTCCAACCAGACATGTGGTTTTTGATCTCTCGTAGACGCCCGCACTTTCCACTTTCCATTTTTAAGTTCTCCTTTGGCAATTGGAAATAAAACGCAGTAGTTTGGTGTTAACGTTGGCGTTGTCTAAAAGAAAAAGCAAAACAATATTAGTTTGTGCTTTGTTTGTGTAATAGAAGTATAAATGTCTGATCTCGTTTATAGAAGCCCATGTAGAAGATGTACATATATCTGGTATATAGACGCATAAGAAAAGATTATTAAATACTTACATATAAAAGAAATACTCACCACAAGGAATTGAATTCAAAGATAAAAAGTTTTTGCTTCCATCCAGACATGTGTTTTTTCATCTCTCGCCCACACTTGTTTTCTCCTTTTTTTTCAGTTCTTCTTTGCCAATTTCACAATTAAGACGCAGAAGCGAACGAAGCGACGAAAAAAGCAAAAACAATGTTAGGTTATGTTTTTAGTGGTGCTCCTTTGGGTGAAGGTGAAGCCAAAGAAGTTTTTAGTGGAAATATCTGATCTCGTTTTTATATGAAAGCCAATTTATAGGATGAATATATACTAAATAGACACGAAGATATATAAAATTGTAAAATAAGTACATACATATGTATATTTAATTGAGTACGTGATAACTTACCACAACGAATTCAGTAGGCGTCGACATTGGCACTGACTAAAAGAAAAGAAAAACAATGTTAGTTTTTGTTGTTGCTGGTGCTGCTTTGCGTGAAGGAGATGGCAAGATCGGTTAAAAAACATTTAAGGAAAAAGCATTACGTACAGCGATTTAAACTTACCATATATTCTTTTATTAATGTAATTCTGCTTGCTTTTTATATTTTTCTATGTTTTTTGCCGCGTACTGTTAAGCTTACCTAACTGCATTAGATCGTGACTATCGATAGGAACGATAACGACGATAACACAAAACGCAAAAACCATATCGATATCACGAAGGAGTAAGTGAAATTTGTCGTTATTTGGCGCGAAAATTTCAAATATTTGAAAAGTATAAATGAAAATTTTATTAATTGTAAAAATTTCAAACATGTATAAAATATAATTGTATTTTATTTATTCTTTGGATATAAATAACTTTGTTGGTACTGTTTCTAGTCCCACAGCCTACGCCCATGACTTTGAATGCATTTAATTTCAATTCTCATCCGATATCCGGCTGCGTATTTGCAAACTAAAAGCTTTCCACTTTGGCTTTGGCTTTGGTTGGTTTATACAATTTTTAAAGGCAAATTGATTTTGTGGCCACAGATTGCAGTAAATGCATTTTACACAATTTTTCTCTCCCTTCCTCTCTATGCTGGTATGTAAAATGCGAAAATGGGAAAATTTTATCAACTAATGAGGCATGAAAATGTTGAAATATCAAATTTACTGCATTCGCAATTAGAACTGAACAGAATTGAAGTTCCCTTTCCCCCAAAATTTATGCCTTTAGGGGATGGAGGTGGAATTGCTTCAAATGCTTATTTGCTATTCACACCACAACAATGTAAACAAAAAGAGAGATGAAAAAAAAAAAAAGGAGATGCTGGGCCCAAAGGCAACCCTCCCAGCCCAAAGCCCTTTAACCACACCCATACCATCATCCCATCCCACTAGCCCAAAGGGCAAGTGACGAAGGCGAAAAAAAAAAACCAATAAAACGCTCAGCACACACAACAAAAGTGTGGCAAGGAGGCAAGAAATATCGACAATGCCACAGCAAATTTGTTGCAAATCAAAACAAATTCTAAAGCTGCATGGTAAAAAAAAGGAACACGCCAATATGACGTCGACTCATGAGTTACCCACTAATCAGTTTGGCCAGTTCCACTTAAATTGGGGTAAATTCGCAACTTCTTCTAGTCGGAAACCTATCAAAACTTTTTGACTATAAAAAAATAGGTAAAGAAAGCAACTTGGGCATATTTCTTACTAATTAAGGGAACTTTTCATCATATCATTTTATCATCATTAAGACCTGAGAAACTTCTTTTTAATTGAATTTTTTTAGTCGACTTTGACTTGGCATTTCTAATGGAGAGACTTCAGAAAGTAGAATTATTTATGATCACAGAAAATTGAACGATCCTTGAAAGTAAATCATGCCCCCTTGACAAGGGACAGCAAGGGTATCAAGAAGGGAAAGCACTGGCAAATTCTGCCTGCTGCAATGACAAAAAATTCACATCCCCTGCCCCCCGTTTTTGGTGCTCACACACAGCAAGTCATAACAATATCAACAGAATAGAATGGAACCAGTGCCCATCATCCGTTGCCATCAGACCATCTATATATGGCATTCCATAACAATTTATGCAATCAGTTGGACAACAACAACAACAACAACGAAGTAAAAAAGGAACACCGCACACACACACACACACACACCACACATTGTATATATATATATATATATGTATATACAAAAGGAAGAAAGGAAACTGGTTGGTGTCCATGCGGCTCTACTCTTAATCCTTTTGAATATTTTTGACACGTGCGCTGCAATTATTTTATTATGCCCGCTTGCCAGAAGACCGCCGCAGCCGTTGCCATCAACCCTCTGGATTTGTGCTTGGGTCTGAAGTGCAACATTGGCGGCAACATCAGCGTATGCCACGCCCACAATTGATGGTGACAATGGACCGGCAATTGATGCAATTCATTGAAATTTTGTTGCCAACTGTT
The DNA here is from genome assembly GCA_024703675.1 of Drosophila nebulosa. NCBI lineage: Eukaryota > Metazoa > Arthropoda > Insecta > Diptera > Drosophilidae > Drosophila > Drosophila nebulosa. The sequence goes on from JANFPS010000005.1 coordinate 810,200, forward strand.
TAGACGAAAATTGCATTAAGTTCTCTAAGGCTTTTGTCCGACTCAATTGAATGACTGACTGGTCGACCAACTGACTGAACTGTGCCCCGGTGTGTAGAATAGGTTACCCAAACAATTGGCCATAATTTTCTCGCGGTTGCATTCAACCAAAAATTTCAAAAAAAAAAAAAAAAAAAAAAAAACGAAAAAAAAAATGTTCATTATTTTTAAATATAAAATACTTACTGCCTAAAATTTATATATGTATGTATAGGCGTTTATTTATGTATATTTTAATAATGATGCCATTTGTTTGGCCATAGAATTGTCAACGCGCGCGCGTGTGTGTGTGTGTGGGGTGTGTGTGTGTGGCAATAAAATTTGGCTTTGGCACATAATTCAAATTGTTAATCGCGTTTAATGGCGGGCATTTATCAATATTTCGAACAACAACAAAAACAAAATACGAAAAAAAAAAAACGAAATCATCCAATGGAAAAAAAAACAACATGCAAATTTTATGGTAGAAATTGTAACCAGAGGGTGGTGGCTGGCGGTAAGGCGGGGCCGGTGGCCGGAGGGACCGGGGAAGATGCCACAAAATGGCGTCTAATACGGGTCGAGGGTAATGGGGCCGGGGCCGCTGCTTCAGCTGGTGGTGGATGTCGTTGGAGGTCGTCGGAAATAAAAGCGCAATGGTCAGCTGCAGTTGGCAAAGAAGTACTTTCCCTAACCCCCCCCCCCCCAACCCCCGCCAGGCACACTTAGGTCGCATGAAATTTGCCCGCCCCCAATTTGCTTTTCTCATTCTCTTCCTCTATATTTTGCTGGCTTTTTTCTATTTCATTTCGTGTCGTATTTATTTTTATTTTACTTTTTTTTTTTTTTGTTGGTTTTAATGCGCACCATTGTGTCAAGATAAAGAAACGGAAATTAGCACGATAGCAGGAAGTTGCCAGCGTTGTCGACGTTCTTGTTCTTGTACTCAAAAGTCACAACGACAAGGACCAGAACGAGAGAATAAGGAAGAGAATGAATGAAAGGGAATGAGGGGCAACACCGAGAACAAAATATTCTGTGTACCTTAGCTCGAAGGGATGCTGCCTCTTATGATACCCTGTCAATGACTGTGAAAGCTAAGGTTCTTCGCAAAGAACCTCCTCCACGTAATGCATCGAGTGAATTTTTCAACAGCCTGACTAAAACTCATCTATATTTATGCTCCAGAAGACTCTAGTCCATCGATTTGAATATACCTTTCAAGGCTTGAGGATACACACACAGGGTATGAGAACGATAAAAAGGCAAACCAAGACAACAAACAAGAGCCCCCAAAGATTGTCGAAGGAGTGACGGGTCGAAGTTGTCGGACAGCCACAAATAATAATGAAAACGGAAATGAAATACAATACCCAGGAATACCAGAGCCAAAGCAATGAATGTCCACATTGGACCTCAGTGCTCGCTACTCTCTGCTGGTTGATGTTGTCCTCTTCCTCCACTAATATTGGAGAGCAAAAAGTAAGTCTGTCAGCCATTGCTACTGTCTTTCCTCCATTCAGTGGGCTAATTGAAAATCTAAGAAACTAAGATTGCCTAGATTTGTGCTTAGTTGTTCTGTCTTTTCTGCTTAATTTCAACGCAATTCGTTTACCCTCCCGCCGTTAAGACAACAATCAAAAATTAATAAGCCTTGAAGTATGCAACAAATTTTCAACATCTCCCTTTTCGTATTCTTTTCTTTATTTATTTATTTTTTTTTTGGCAATTTTCATTTAGAGGACTTTTCTGACTCGTTTTTTTTCTATTCCTTTTTTTTTTGCGTTTTGTATAAACCACACACAAATTAGAGGCAAACAACGAGAGCAACAAAAAAGCGCTGATTGTCGCCTATTCTTGCAAAGTTTTTTCGTTTCATTTCTTTTTTTTTTTGTCTTTTTTTTTTTGTGTCGTCTTTATTTTTGGGTTTTTTTTGTGCGGCACGCAAAGTCAATTAGGCAAAGCGACGCAGGCAAAGAGAATGAAAACAATTCGCATTTAAATTTGGCGCATTCTTAGGACAAATTTTCTACATTTGGTTCCTTGTGGCAAGAGGGGAAGAGAAGGGAAGGGAAGGGAAGTAAAGGGCGGGGGGGGGGGGGGGGGGGGTGGAGCTGTAAAATACGTGCATATTATTGCGCTTATCTGACAACAAACACGCCGCCCCGGTCTCCATTCAACGGCCTCGTTTTGCCTTGACGTTGATTTCGCTTTTCATTTTTGTCAAGGAACTGGAACTAAGCATCCTTCTATACATATATATCTAAGTGTGTGTGTGTGTGTGTGTGAGTGAATAAAACTGTATTGTGCATTTGTTTTTATGCGTATGCCACTCCTGTTACCCCTCCCTCCCCCCGCTCCCCTTTCTCGGCCTCTATATCTCTTGCTGTCTCTTTCTCTAAGCAAGACATCCTTCCTTAAACGTTTCTTGTCTACCAAATGTTTCTATAGGCTATATGATTGTATGGTCCCTGTGTGCTGTGTGTGTGTATCTCCCTCTCTCTCTCTCTGTGAGTGTGTGTGTGGTTTTATGTGTGCATTGTATTGCTGGCATAATAGACACATTTAATTTTACTATTATGCCTTTTTGTTGTCATCGCATTCGCATAATAAACCGTTTCGGTTTTCAACTTGTTTTCGGTGTATACTTTTGCCTACTTCCACCTACGTCTCTTCCTTCTCCTGCTTCTTCTCCTTCTCCTTCGCCTTTACCGCCTTCTCAATCTTCTTTTCTTCTAAAAGGCTCACACTTCCATTTTGTTTTGCCTTATTTGCCAGTCATTTTATTTGATTTTCATTTGAAAGGATATTATGTGGGTGTTTATGTGCGTGTGTGCGTGTGTGTGTGTGTGCATGGAGAGAAATTAGAGATGGTCGAATGGCATAACATAATGATATTAAACGATTTCTATACAAATTTTATCATAGATTTAAAACATTTTACTGTTTCTTTTCTAAATGAAACTATTGTATGGATTGAAGGTTTTTGTAAACTTCTTAGAGGCTGATTTGCGAGGGTGAAATTTACGATATTTGCCCCCTAAGGTAGGCAATAGACAGTCAGAAATTCAAACCATCAAGGAATTTTAGCATGTCCTGTAGCCAAAAAATTGGTCAATTATTAAAAATTTGCAGAAATTGAATCAAAAAAAGAATCTTTCGATAATCTACTGCATATTTAAGGGGGCAAATTACTCTCATTCGATCGCCAATTTTCGAAATAAGTGACAAAAAATTAAAATGAATTCACGAAATGACCATGAATAGGCTTGGAAAATGAATAGACCCCACAATAGACCCTCTTTAAAATGATTGCCCCGCCCCGTTTATAATTTCGAACGATATGTGAGATTTTAGCCCCAATTAAAATGTCTTTTTTATGCTTTTTTTTTTTTTTTAGATTTGTTTATTTCTCTACACTCATCTCTACGAAGATCTTCTTCTCGTGGGGAAACAAACAAACAAACGTGACGTGTTGCGTGTGTGTGTTTGTGTGTGTCTCTATGGCCGCAATCGATAGTGGAGGCGGGGCTCAGGTGAGTAAGCTTTTAATTAAGCCAATTAAGTGGCATTTTGCATATATTAGTGTTTAATAGTTTGTCTCATCGTCTGCCTGTGCCTGATGCTCAATGAACACATCCTTCATGGCACTGGCCATGGATTGATGCGGCTGCTGCCAAGGACTAATCAGGACATGCAAATGAAATTTCAATCCCTTCCCCACACTGCCACCACGTGGCAATCGGAGGTGTGAGGGAAATCTTGTCAGAGGTACATGAGACTCAGTTTCAGTCCTTTCTGGTGGTTGTTTCGCCTCATAGAGTTCACTTAGAGTGACTGGAGTCGGAGCAGAAGGGAAATGGTGCACGAATTGATTAAGACCCTTTGTTATTTGTCGCACAAAGCTAGCGAATTGGTAGCCAGCATCAGTGGTTTGATGTTCGTCTGCTTCGACTAGATAAAGACGTATTAGTATGGGCATGGATGATGATGATGATTCAATTTGATAGCTTATACTAAATGATCTGTGATTGAGACGACGCTGACGTCCAAGGAGACGACGTTGCAACATTTGCAAATTGTTGCGTTGCGTTTGCAGCAATTGTTGATCCATTAGATTTATCAAATCTATATCGAAAATTTCCTCAAAAGTTGCCAAACGACTCACATTGATCTGATTGATCTTCAAGTCCATGTTGATGGATCCAGTTAAAGTTGTTGGCTCATTGTATGAGACAATCAGTTGGTCCAGCTGATGGAGTAGTGAACGATAAATGGGATCTCGTAGATTAGCTGTTCCCATGCCAAACATATTTGGCTGATCCAAACGATTGTCATTCAAAGCTCGACTCAAATTTCCGCACATCCGACGATAGTTTCTAGCAATGACACTTGTTGCGATGGCCAAGGAAGAATCTCTGGAGACTTTTGACTCATTTTCTATAAGTTTTCTTAGAGTTTCCAATTCCATTTGCATCAACTCATGTGCTTCTTTTAGAGAAATGGTGGTCGGCCTGTAGGGCTTGCCACCTGTGGTTACTAGAGCAGGTTCTATAATGTCCATTGATCGATTATTTGTCACCAGATTCTCCCATGCCAAAAGTCGAACCAATTGCTGTAGATTATGGATGAAATTCTGTGAGTTTTTTCCATGCCTTTTCTTCTCTATGTCATCTTTGAAGAGTTGCTCATCGGCTGGTCCACGAAATGCCATCATTCTATCGCCATCTATTACTATATCATTAGCATCACTTTCATCGAGTTGATCCATTAGAAGACGATTGATAATGAGATTCCAATGGGCATTCAATTCCACATCCAAACCTAAATGAGCCAACTCTTTCTTGGCCTCAATCACAATTGGTTGGGCAGGCATTAGTTCCGAATTATCTTCTAGAATTGAATGGGTATAGCCTAAAAAACTGGCCAAGATCTCCTTCCAAGTGCGCTTGATGACTAGCTTGACGGGGGCCAATTGCTGCCAACTGATCAATTGGGCAGGCAGAATGATATCCCTTTCGATATACAATTGCGGCAGAATCTCATATGGAGCAGGTAAACGCAGATTCCAGCTATCCTCTCGCTCTCCAATGGCCAGTTGCAGGGCATTCGTAAAGAGCACGGGATGAAAGTGAATTCTGGCATAGCAGGCATTTCGTTTAAAGGTCGCCCAATCTTTGGCAAAGACCAGAAACCGATAGACACCCAAAAGCTGTTGCGGCACCTTATCATCCAGCTGACTAAAGATGCTAAATGGTCTTGGCATTTCCTGTTGATGAACCATTATCATGAAATCAACCAAAAGTGGCCACGTACCCTGGAAAAGAAAACGACTTTAGTCTTATATGAACTATTCATTAGATTTCTATCAAACCTCCAGATAGTCGCTGGGCTCCTCGTTCAATTGATTACCCAGCTCGACCAGTTGCCCCTGAAGCAGAGGCTTGTGTACTTGCAGCAGGAGATCGAATAGAAAACGTTGCCTTGTTTGCCATTCCGATGCCATCAGATTCTTGCCACTTCCATTTGATGCGGGTGCTGCCCACCAACGTGGACGCACATTCCAACGACGACTCGGGACTTGGGACATGCAACTGGGCATGGCCAGCAGCCAAGAGATCACCACAAATGGCATGAGATGCATTTCAACTGATACTGATTCAACTCTCCATGCAAGACATCTTATTGTATATTGTCCAAGGCCTTATCAGTTAATTGACTCTGACTAATCTGTCGCCGACTTTTGTCTAGGGTAATTAAGATTAATTCAAATCGAAAAAACACACACACAATTTTCTTCAGATTATCAATTAAAAAAAAAAAAATATATATATATATGTATATCCTTAATAAATTCGCATTTATTATCTCAAATATAAAGTAAAATAAGAGAGAGAAAAAAAAACGATGGACATCACATTTTTCGTTGTCTTGCTCCAATAACCGATTATCCTGTTTTTTTAAATTTTTTTTTATTAATTTTAAAAATACTAGCTACATAATTCTAGTCTTGACAGATTTAGTCTTTATGCCAATGTGGCCCGTTTGGCCACAAAGTCCCTGGAGCCCTTCTCCTTGTTGGTGAAGCGTGCATAACTATGAGAAGAGATTAGAGAATACAAGAAGATTAAGAGAAGTTGCCAGGCGAAAAGGGAAATACTCACGTTTTCTGATATTTGGCCACATCGGAGGCACTCAGTGATGGCCGGGTCGTTTGAAAGGATTCGATTAGATGTTTTTGCTTCACTAAAATTTTCTTTGGCAGTTTCTATTGAACGACGACGATGAGAAAAAAAATTCATTAAATTGTTTAAACACTTTCGACTGGACTTAAGAATCTAATTTTACATATTTGGAAGTTCTCGGTGGCCCTAACAGAACAAACAACAAAAGAAAAAAAAAAAAATTACTAAAATCGAAACCGAAGAGAAACTATTTAAACTTATAGGTGGTACATGGATGTCTAAGCGGGGAAGTCTCTTGGTATGTGTCAGTATCAGAGCCGTAGTCCTCATCGCCCGACGATGGCGGCGTTTCCAGCATGGGCATGGAGAGATCCAGATAGGCATCATTGGGATTACTGCTAGCCTGCTGCAGTATGCCATCAAAGCTCTCCACCAGCTCGGCGAATGTGGGACGGGCGCAGGATTCAAAGTGCCAGCATTGCCGCATCACAACATAAATGTTGAGCGAACATTTGGCTGGCTTCTCCATCCGCTGGCCTGTGATCAGATAGCTATAAAGCTCTTCGGCGGACATAATGTGGGGATATGGCTGTTCGCCATATGTCATTATTTCCCATAGCAAGACGCCATAGCTCCATACATCGCTTAGGGAATCGTATTTCTTCTCTTGCAACGATTCCGGGGCCATCCATTTGATGGGCAAGCGACCATTTGTATTTTTTCGATAGTACTCCGTGTCCTGAATATCACGGGCCAGACCAAAATCGGCTATTTTCATCACATAACCATCGCTAACTAATACGTTACGCGCCGCCAGATCACGATGTATGCACTAAGAATATATATATATATACATATATATCAGATATATCAGAAGCTCGTTTATTAATGGAATACTTTCAACGTTTTTGGCACAAATTCAAGCAAAACTCATACTAAGCAATTGTTTATCGATAATAGTTATCGATTAGAAGTTGATTTTTAAGGTTTTTAATGTGGAATTTTAACGAAAATGTATTAAGAATTCGTAATAAACTTATTCCCCAACTAGGGAAAGCTCATCATACTAAGCAATTGGAATTATCGTTGTTTATCGACAATAGTTATCGATAAGAAGTTAATTTTTGGGGTTTTCAATGTTCTTTTATGGAAATTTAATGAAAATGTATTAAGAATTTGTAATAAACTTATTCCACGACTAGGAAAAGCTCATCCTATTAAGCAATTGGATTTATCGTTGCTTATCGACAATTGTTATCGATTAGAAGTTGATTTTTAGGGTTTTCGATGTTCTTTTGTAAGTGTGTGTATAAAAATATAACAAGAATCAGTATTCAACTTATTGTCCAACTAGGAAAAGCGTTTTTAAACAAAAATCATGCTAATCAATTGAAATTATCGTTGTTTATCGATAACTGTTGCCGATTACAAATTTATTTTTAAGTTTTTCAATGTTTTTTTTGTGAAAATTTAATAAAAACGTAGTAGAAATCAGTGACATGTGTCTTTGACTGGCCAGCATGTTCTCCAGATATCAACCCGATAGAAAGTGTCTGGGGTATTTTTTGGCACAACGGGTTTATGCTAATAATCGCTAATTTGAAACAATTGGAGATCTTAAAATGCAAATTCTAAATGAATGGCAAAGTCTCGAAAAGAACCTTTTATTAAATTTAGTGGCTTCAATGGGGAAGAGAATTTTTGAGTTAACTATTCCATTCCATTCCGCATTTTTTCATTTAAAAGTGGATTATAAATATGATGAGCACTGTATTTTGATTTGCTTAGCAAAAAGTAAACTTTTTTAGGAGTTCTAAACTAAGGCAATTGCCTTGGAAAAAAAAAGTGGATTAGATTAGACGATTCTGCTTGATTTTTGGCCAAAAGCAAAGAACCGAAGAAGAATGGAATAGAACATACCCGTCGCGAGGCCAAGTACTCCATGCCCCTGGCTATTTGAAAGGCAAACATGGTTAGCTCCTTCTCGCCCAGTTGCTGTTGCGGTGCCATCAAAAGCTTATCATCTAAATAGCCATCGCTATCGCTGCGCCGCTGCATCGGAGCGCCGGGACGATTCTGTTTGAGGAAATCTTTAAGATTGCCATGCGGAGCATATTCGACAATGACCCAAAGCGGGCCACCTTGACTACAGCAGCCAAGCAGATTGATGATATTAATGTGCTTGCCAATCATTTTCATGACCTCCATTTCACGAACCAAGCTAGCCATATCGGCATCCGTGTGCTCTTCCTTAACCATTTTAACGGCCACAATGGTTTCCGCTGAGATGGGACTGCGGGGTAGGCTATCCGCCTCGGCCATCACGACCCGTCCGAAGGCTCCCTCTCCCAAAATTGAGCCCAGATTTAAATGTTGTCGTGGAATCTCCCAATTGGAGTCCAATGGGAACTCATATTCGTTAAATGCCTGCGAGGGATCCGCACAACCCGAGCCCGTGGTTGAGAATGTGGTGCGTTGCTTTTCAATCTTAATCACAGGCATTTGAAGATCACCCGCCGAGCAGGAGTTACCCTCGGCACTATCGGGCCGATAGATGATAACCTTTTTCGTCCACTGATGGACCGTCTCGATGCGATGTTTGAGCAGCTTCTCGCGACGCAAACGCCGCAGCATATAGACAATTAGAACACTGCCTATTAGAAAGAAGGTCAATATGATGAGAATGGCGACGGCAAAGCCCAGGGTCAGAGACCGCCGCACGGCATAGACATTGGGCGGACGTTCGGTGACTCGTAGATAGAAGCTGGCATTTTTGGTGCCCAGCGAATTGGATGCCATGCACGTGTACCAGCCCTCATCATGCAGGCTTATGTGCCGCAATGTGATGTTGTACATGCCGTTCGTATGATCCGTATCCTGGGTAGTGTTTAGCTTAATGGGCACCACATTTGCCGCCGATTGATTGCCGGGCAACACACGTATCCATTCGACAGTCGGCTGCAGGTCCGAAAAGACCGAACAGGCTATGGTCGTTGTCTCATTGATGTAGGCCGTTTGATTTTGGGGCACCGGCGATATAATCGGAGAGGAACGCACCCGCTCCGTGACACAGACATTGAACTCGAAGCGTATGCAGCCCTTGGAATTGCATACCTCACAGGTATAGCGACCATTGTCCTCTATGGTGGCATCCTGAATGCGCAGCATCCATTTCTTTTGCACATAACCGCCGATGCGACGTTCCAGGGTATTGTTATTCCGGGTCCATGAGATGTTGGCCTTACCCAGAACTGGGCAAGTCAAGGTAATCGTCTGCCCGGCCACATAATGCTGTTGACGCAGTAGTTCCTTTTTGAAAACAGGCGGAGCCTCATCGTGAATCACATCGCTGGCAGTATCGCCAGCACTATCGTCGGCATCCTCATCGGTTTCGGTGGTCGTGGGCGGTGGGATTGGAGTCTGGGTTGTGGTGCTGGTCGTGCTGCTGCTGCTGCTGCTGCTGGATGCTAATGCTGAGCTAACTTCCATATAGGCAGCACCCACAGCTCGGCCCACTTGATTCTCGGCTATGCATATGTACCATCCCTCGTCCTCGAAGAGGACATTGCCCAGGCTCAATTGATGGGGATGATCTCGTATGGTTGGCATTTGTTCCACATTGTTGTTCACCTCCATTGGACGATTGGTCAGTTGATCGATTAGCTGCTTGATATCGATCACTTTATGTGGCTTCACATGACGCCACGTGATCTTTGGCTCCAGCTGCGAGTCCTCTAGCCCACAATAGAAATCGACATTTTCACCCGGCGCTGTGGTCACATTCTGGGGATAACCCTCTCGCAATATGGGACGCCTGTGGGTGCGTGTGACCACCTCCAGGTGACTGGGATTGCTTTGAGTGCAGCCATGGGTATTGCACAGGCGACACCAATAGTTGCCAGCATCCTCCGCCTGCAATTTGGTCACTGTCAATGTCCATTTCATCTTTTTGATGCGCCCACGTCCGCCGCCCAGGCCGACAAGGCTGTCATTGTGCAGCCATGTGATATTCAAGGGCAGCGTCTCATCACTCGGCGTACAATTCAAGACATAGAAACCGCCAGCCGTGTGCTGTACGACTTTCGGCAGATCTTGAGCCAGATGGGGTAAACCCATTTGACTGGCATTCAGTAGACGAAAGTCCAATTGTTCCGTTGTCCCCTCATCTTTCATAATCTTGGCTATGCTGGCAATATCATTATCCGCAGTCTCCTCCTCCTCCTGATGGCCAACAATCAAGGTGATGTTCGACCAATTGTTCTGGCCAAACGAACAGCTGTAGTTGCCCGATTGCCAGGGTTGAATGCGATCCAGATAGAGGTAGGGATTCTCGTGCCTCAATTCGTTTTGATAGTACCATTTGCGTTGCGGACGAATGCATCTCAGTGTTATATCCACATCGCTGGGCACTCGCTGGATTCTGGCCGAAGATCGACGCAGTGCAGTGACATCGATTGAGCAACGATGCTGCTTGTAATCGCACTCATCTGGGGTGGGTGCTGCTGCCAGGCACTGGAGACTGAAGATGCTGCTCAAGCAGCAGGCAATGATCAGCAATTTTTGCATGTTTTTTTTTTTTTTCTTCAAGTGGTAAAAGAACTTCAGTTTGAGATTTTTTTTTTGTGTTTTTTTTTTGAAGTTTCTTTAAGCCAAATGTATTTGGTCTGTCTCTTTTTCTTTCTCTCTCTCTCTCTCTCTCTCTTGATCACAGGTCTTCCATTTTATTTATTTATTATTATTGTTTAATATTTTATTACCAACAGCAGCAGCAGCTACAGCAGTCACCTTCTATAGAAAACACAAAATAAGCACTGAAGATTATGTGCACTGCGTTGGTAATGAGGCCCGCCGACGTGGTTCGAGCTCACAATTGCCGGACACACACACCCGAGTCTCTTCTTCTCCTCTCACTCTTTTTGCGTTGTTGTCTTTTTCTATTATAACTTGTCTATATACGATATTTTCGCCATATGCATATATCGTAAGTTGTTTCCATTCAACAAAACCAAACCAAACCAAGTCAAAGCAACAAAAAAAATAAAAATTTGCCTACAATTAGAAAAACAACTCAACACGCACAATGAATTAAGACTGAAATTGCATTTGATTAGACCTTTTCATTTATACCGTTTTGTCTATAAACAGTTCTATATATATATATATATATCAATAGTAGGTGTCAAGATTTGCCAATGCTAAGTGAGAAATACCCAAATGATGCCATAATTGGTCAGAAATTCATGTCGAAGTCCAATATACCCTTTGGACCCAATTTTTCATTTATTTTTCGATCAATTAGATCCTCGATTAGACATAGTCAAAATTCGAATTAAATTTGTGAGTATTTTCTTCTTTCCGAAGGTTTTCGAGGGCCTTTTCGAAGACTTTATTTCCTTTAGAGGTGGGAAAATGATATTAGATTCTCGACATAGTCAAGTTTCGAATCATTATCAAAGAACTGCAATAGTTTTTAAGTATTTTCTTCTTTCTTTTAAGTACTTTATTTCCTTTAGAGGTGGGAAAACACTTTCGAATTCTCCCTTATTAAGTCATCATTATAATGATTTCGTTTGATCATGACTAAAGGGAAATTGTCAGTAGTTTTCGTTTGTAAGCAAAAGATTACAATCAAAATTCATCGTTTTATAGAACTAAACAATTCAAACGATTGTAGATAGTAAGTAAAAAAAGAAATAATTGTTAAATTTTTACATAATCAAATCTTATCTTGAAACTGACCTAACTCAGTCAATAAGGCAAACGATAGCAATCGAATGTCTATGAATAGATCGGTCAGATAGATATCTATAGATTCCAAAATGCTTTCTTTTGCCCATTATATCTAGGGTGGCTAGAGAAGCATTTCCAAGTTCATATTTATCTAAAGCAAACAATTGATTTGCCTAACTAAATATTAGAGACAACAATGTAGCAAATTGCTATATTATGACCATATAATCGGAAATCGAACTAGGATGTTAAATTTCTGATTCAAAAAAGGTAAAAAATATGATAAGAAAATGTTGACAATCTTTTTTTAGCATCGTCTTAAGCGTTTTCCTTTTTTGTTGCATTAAATTGAAATGAAAGGTTGTGATATTTCACTTATAGAATTAAAAAAAACAGCTTTAAGTCGACCCGAATCCAAAAAGGGGGATCACTCTCGATTTCGAAACTTTGCTTAAGTGAACAATTTGAAAGCCTAGTTAATGCAATTCGATATCTTTCAGTCAATTATTTGAACCACTGTGCACTAATGAATTATTTCGATTCTATAACAAAACAGTTGCGGTTTTGGTTTCGGTTTGGTTGTTGCTGTTGTTGCGGTTGTACTAGCAGTTATTTCTATGGCCGTTGCCATTTTCTGGTTGCTGTCGCCGTTTGCTGTTTGATATATATGCACACGCGTCGCAGCTTTTAATTTATGCAATTCCTTAATATTTATTATTATTATTACTTTTTTTTTTTTTTTGGTTTCTGTCATTTGTTGCCACATTTGATGTTTGAAGTATGTATATATATATATATATATTTTTTTTTTTTCGTTATTCTTCACAATTTTGTCTGTCATTCAATATTATTGGCAGCGCCAGCTCACACACATGGCCAAAAACCGTTTAGCTCACACCTTTGTTTTATTAATTATTATTAACGTATGCGGTTTGCGAATTGATTGTTGTTGTAGGTTTTTTTTCGCTTTAGTAATTGACATTTTCTGGTTAGCAAAAATGCAAGAAAAAAAAAATCAGAAAAAAAACTAAAGAAAACTTTTATGAAAACGTTTTCGAAAATGTTTTTCTTATCTATAAAATTAAAAATTAAACAAAATTATATGGTTTTAGGTAGAGATTTTGAGTTTCTCTCGGGTAGAGGGCCAAAATCGAGAAATTGCCTTCTAATTGTCAGAGAATACTATAAAATAAAAAACTAGTTGATTGCTTTTCCTTTTTTTAAACCATTAAGGTTAAAAATTTTGTTAAAACATTTGTTAAAACATTCGAAACATTTTCTCACGAATTAAAACCCCTTCGGTTCGCTATGGCAGTCAGCCATATAGAGAATATTATGAATAATTCTCAAACTGTTTGGTTAGTTGCCCGAAACGGTTCTGATCTGATCTGATCATTATATATTTTGAATTTATTTTCCGGTCTCTGGACAATTGTCGGATTTTTTCAAGAAGTCATGATAAATGCCGGTTATCTCTTTTATTTGTTGCACTCGAGAGTTGATTTTATTTATTTCACAGTCAGAAAACATTTCTCTTTTAATTTTTCCCGGCTTTTTTTTTTGTTGGGCAATTCATGTCAGACGAAATGTGAACATCAATTCTTTTCTTGCCACTCGAAAATTCTCAATTTTTTTTTTTCCCGAATAAAAACCAAATAAGAGAAAAATCACAAAAAAAAAAAAACAAGGAATCACGTTCTTTGTCTTGAACAAAAACCGAAATAAAAACATTGTCACAATATTTGGTTGCAGTTGAAACGATGTTGTTGGTGTTGTTGTTGTTGGTGTTGGTTGGTTGTTGGTGCTTTATGTTGTTTGATTGTCATGTGGCTGAAGGGCGCCTGATGGTTCATATGCATTTCCGCTTGGTTGCCAATTTTTTAATAAGAAAACGACAAAATAACGAAAAACAAAAACAGAGACAGAGAGTGAGAGTGGGAAAGGCGGAAAGAAAGAGTGAGAGAGAGAGAGAGAGAGAGAGAAAGGGGGAGGCGGAGAAGTTGGTATTGGTGTTTGGGGGTAGCACTTCCGTTGCACTAACCACAAGGAATATATTATAATAACCAAAATTTCTTAAACAGAATCCGACCAAACGGCCAACCGATTCGCTTGAATGTGCGCACACAACTGAAAAGTAACGATCGATCGGAAACTTTTTTTTTTTTTGGATATCACTTCGACAACAGCAACAACAACAACAACAACAACATCGACGACGACAACGACGACGATGGCAGCGGCAACGGCCGCACATCGCCGTGGAGGAGTAGAGTAAACCGAGTATTCCAGCGCCTCATTTCGGATGGGGTACACTTCAATACGATATTGTTGTTCGGCAATTGAAGTGGCTAGCAAATCACGATCCTGGCCCGTAGTTGCTTACAGGTACTACACACAAACACAAACACACACACACACACACGCACAGGTAGGTAGGTAAGGTTAGGTAGTTGGCAATCGGTCGGTTTTCACCTCCCGCATGTTGCAATTGCTGCTGCTGCTGTTGTTGCTATTGTTGTTGTTCTTATTTTTATTATTGTTTTTTTTTTTTTTTTACCTTTATTCTAAACATGTTTGCGGTGGCTTCGTTCTCTTCGAATTCTTTATTACTTATCACCGGGGGACCCTTCGAGAGTGTGTCTTGTTGAGTGTTGTTTGCTTGCGCGCGGTTTAATTTATGCACAAGAGACAAACAACAATAGCAACAACAACAACAACAACAACAACATCGTTTCCATTGTCTTTTGCAGTACGTGCGCATGCGCGATAATCGCATATCAATAAGGAAATATCCGTTACGTGACTTATATCTAAAAAAGAAAATCTCCCCCCCAAATGGAATCTAAAACCCAAATTAAAGACAAAACAAAAATTTTGTAGTACACTCTCTCATTCAATGCACTTGTTGTTTAGCCCTTAACGATGAGAACCTAGACCCGAAAACGGAAAGCCCTAACTGTTAAATGAAATACCAAGAACTTCCATTTTTTTTTTTTTTTACAATTTCCGGTCCCGGTCCCAAACCCATCGATTTTGCCTTGCACTTACCTCATGTCCAAATTGTGTTAACGCCTCCTTAACTGCCGCCATATTTGCCGAGGTCAGAACACTTTGTATATCAGCTCCCGTATAATTTTGTGTACGTCCACTAAACCAATCAAAGTCGACACATTCATCTAGATTCAGTGTTGAGCTTAATGCCTCAAAGATTCTCACACGAGCCTGGGGATCGGGCAATGGGCATTCGACCAAACGATCAATACGTCCCGAACGCAAAAGTGCTGGATCAAGAAGTTCGGGTCTCGATGTGGCCGCTATAACCGTAACACCCTGCAGACCCTCAACGCCATCCAGTTCGGTTAGCAGCTGATTGACCACACGATCCGTCACCCCGGTCGAATCATGACCACGTTTGGGGGCCAAGCTATCAAACTCATCGAAGAAGAGTACACAGGGTTTGGCACTGCGGGCACGATTGAATAAATTGCGCACATTCTCTTCGCTCTGGCCAATGTATTTGGCCAACAGTTCGGGGCCCTTGACAGAAATTATACGCAGATTCCATGAGGTAGCCAATTGTGAGACCAAATAGGTTTTACCTGTCCCAGGTGGTCCATAGAGCAGAACACCAGCCTGATTACGCAGTGGTGAGGCATTAAAAATGGTGGGATACTAGAAAATGACACGAAATTAAATTGTCCACATGAATTCGATTTGATTTAGTTTGGATTAGACTTACCCGAGATGGCCACATAAGAACCTCCTCAAGCACACCGACAACAATTTCCAAGCCAGGCAATTCCTCGACACGCATCTCATTTGTCTCTTGTTCGGAGCCAGTCTTTTGATTGCTTTGTATACCCTGAAGGCAATAGGAATTTGTGTGCTCCAGGGATTCAATAAGCTGATCATTGGTGAGCAAAGGATGGCTTTTACCTAAAGCAAAGGAACAACATTTAGAAAATGCTAAGTTTAATTGATTAAATTTGATCTTACTTATCCTATAGGCATAGAAGATAGCTCTCTCGACAAACTGCACTAGATCACATTTGCGATAACCTTCGGTTAGATTCGAGAATTTCACCAGATCCAATTGACGGGCATTAATGTGACTACAGAGCTCCTTGAGGATTAACTCGCGATCGGCACGCTCCAAATTGGGCAGGCGGGCGACAGTTTGAAAGACATGACGGCCTCTTGGCGAACTGAGACGTTTATTCAGCGACTGCAGCTCATTGACTGTGGCAATGACAGCAATGGCATTATTCGTTGTGTACTGCATAATCAATTGATGCACTGTGTCGGCCATGCGATTGTAGTATTCGCCATCCTGGCTAGATTGCTCGCCAGCTGCATGGGCCAGTACATCAAGATTTTCAATGACAACAATTGCTGGGGCATGCTGCAGGCAGCTGGTGAAAATGTTACGCAAATCCTTTTGTATGGACTCGGTTTTGCGTCCCTTGCTGCGGGAACCATAGAATATGTCGAAATAGCAGTAATCGGGTTTGCGGCACACTTGATCCAGAATACGTTCCACTAGAACGGTTTTACCCGTGCCCGCGGCTCCGGTTAGAAGAATATTGCACTGACGCATCACAGAATTATCGGCATTTAGGCATAGATTCATGCGCAACTCCTTTACCACTTGATCCACAATCCGATCATACTCGGGCAACTTAATGAGATCCTTAACACTTAGTGGAGATGTCAACGGCGGTTGCTCCTTGATTATCTCATTGACGGGACGTACCAAATCGGCGGCATAGATTTTTGATTCCTTCAAGAATTGGGCATCGACCACACAATAACGAAAATGCTCGGGTAGAATGCCCACAGTCACCAGGAGATCATCTTCCAGCCGCACAACCTCCTCCTGATTGAACAACATGGGACGCTTCTGGGTTCGCTCGATAACAAATCGCTTAAATGCATTCTCAATGATCTTGTAATGAGTCTTTTTGTGCGCAAACAGTTCGATCTTCTCAACGAAATTGACCACAGTGGTCTTGGGCCGCAGTACAACCCTCTCCAGCTCCTTGATGCCCAACAGTTTCATTAGATTGGCATTTAGCTCAATGGACGGATGCAATGTGGCTGGCAAGTCCTCTTCCAGTTCCTCACTAACTGAATGTACCCTTACATAGTACTCCTTGTCATTTGCCGTCTTCATGCCATAGAATAGATCCAGATCCATGAAGTCCGGCAAATGCTTGCTATTCACATAAACATCCGACTCCTGAGCTTGCTCATGCCACAAGCCGCGTACGACACGAAATTCATAGCTCCGCGAGCTCTCACGTCGCAAATCCTTTTTCAGACGCTCCATGTGATCCTGACGCTTGTTGCGTTGCATTGTGGCATGCTTTACATTACCCACGGTCGATGAGTGAGTGAGTGGGGCAGGTCTTGTCTTGGTGGCATCATCCAATTCATCTTTGATGTGGGCGCTTGTTTTACTGCGTGACAATTTCGATGCTTTATCCTTAGCTGGGGATTCCTCATTCACTCCATTCGAATCGATGCCATTCGTTAGACCTTTATAAAGATTTGGGGCCACCACCAATTCCGTATTATGATCAACTCTACCATAGCTTATGTGCGGCTTCAGCGATCTGAGTGAACGAATGGAAGAGGAAATATTATTTTGATTTTGTTCCAACTTATATACTCAATTATTTACCCACTGTCAAGGCCACCTGCATGGACTTGTTTACCCATATGATTAGAATTTGTGTGGAATTCACAATGCGGGTTTGTTCCAGCATGCTGCTTGAGATTTTCTCGCTGCTTAGCTCCTGCAAAATCAGAGCACAATAAATCATATAAGATAAAAAATAAAGCTAAAGACATTCATAGACCACCAAAAAACAAACTAAAAATCTATTACAAATTGACCTCCTTTCCCCCGCAGAAGACAATTTTTGAACGGAAATATTTAAAATTAAATATATAACAAATATAGCCAATACTTTGGTATATATATATAGAAACAATAATATATTGAACATTCCTATTGAATATATATCGTATATTGTGGTGGACGCATCATCAGTGGCAAAAATAGCAGCTGATGCGAGTTATTCTGTTTATGTTTGTTCATTCAAAGTTTCAATAAATTCCAACTATGTATGATCTGTGTCTACTCTTTCCCCGAGAATCGGGGGGTCAATGGCAATGCCGGCGAAACAATGGCCGGCCACACGACACACACGCCCGCGCCAAATGCCAATTTGATATAAATATATATAATAAGTAGATACTAAAAACAAATAAAATCAACGCCAACTATTTATAGCCACTCCACCGCAACGCATAGCATAGCATAGCATATCTCACATCACACACACTTACAATGATCTCCCAATCTTTGGCTGAAACGGGTGTAACGTGGACGCTGCGCAGATTGAGAACGTCAGCGATGAGCGAACATTTGACCAAATCATTTTCATGCAGACCTACGACAAGAATGAGAGATAAATAAATCAAGAAATTACTATATATATATGTACATATATGTATAGATTGATTACACATTATATGTATGAATGATGTGTGGGGAGGGTGATTCGATGGGGATTGGCAACAGATGCACATCCGCTTGTTAAGTAACCCATTTATACTCACCAATCTCCTTGGCTGCCCTGGCATTGATCCAATTTCGCTGTCTTTGACACCGCCGCCACCCGCATGCGGCGCCCAAGAGGCATAATGGACGCGTCCATTATATTGCAAACTGAGGCAGCCCGTGTCCTATGAAGTGTGTATCAGATATCAAATAAGATTAGTTTCTTCATACATTGGGGGGCTTATCTAATCTATATAGCCATCGTTTGCCGTTAATCTCCTTGGACATTGGGCGTTGTGCCACAGGTGGACTTTTGAACTAAGGCTCAAAAACTTTACCCACCCCCCGCACACTTTCAACGACCATTCAAAAACTTACATAGGTTGATACAACTCCGTAGTATTGGTCCGGCAGTAGCAGAAAGTTATTCTTAATTGGCCGATAAACTACTTTAAATGTACGCTTGAACATTCTCGTTGAGGTCGTGAACCGTTTACATACAATCGATTCGCTTGTTTTCGCTTTTTAAATCATTTTTAAACTAAATTTATATTTGGAAACTTGCGTTTTGCGCTGATTCTGGCAGCACTTCAAGTTCTGCGGCAGTGTTGCCAGATCATCAGCAATAGTCGGCGCCACAAATCAGCTGTTTAAATAGTGGTCAAATACTGGGAAATCAGTGGCGCCAAAGTTGACCAACTTGAAAAAATAATTTAATTTCATGAAAAAGAGTATTTTTTAACCTTTGTCTTAAATTTCAATAGATCAAGAAAAGAGTAATACTTTTTGTTTTTGGCTAGTTTATATTTGGTTAATTATAATTTATTTAAAATAGTTCAAGTGTTCAATATCTGTTGTGTAAAATGCGCAAAAGTTGTACAATATATATATATAAAGATATATATATATATATATATATATAAAAATCCGGCTGATGTTTATCGGTTTTTTTTTTTTAGTTATGTCGTCGTATACCAAGCTGGTCTGGCTTCACTTATTAAATTAAATAACACAATAATTTAAAAACTAACAATGCAAGCGTGCTAATTAATTATTTATTATTATTAAACACACCTCGGACCTCATTTATCATCTTTTTCTCTACCATTTCCTTTCCTTTGAGATTTGCAAAACACAAAACGAAAAAGAAGACGTTAAACTAAACATAAAGTAGAACATGTTGCGAAGGATATGCATAAGGACCATGTCGTTCGTCAATGCCAATGGCACCTGTGCTTACAGTTGAACTAAATTCGATACGATTACACATTATCATATAGTATATATGTATATGTATGCATTATTTAGAGAACACACTACCATTTCGATAGTGTATATAGAGAGATTAGTAGTAAGTGTACGTATGAGGAGTAGAAATAGTTCGTTACAAAGCTTTGCCGTAAATATCGTATATATTTGCTTGATTTGCACGGTTTCAACCGTTTCATGAACTGCTCCAATATCAGTCTTCATCATCGCTTTTGTGTGTGTGTGTGTGTGTGTGTGTGTCAGAGTGTGTGGGTTTGTGGAATATAAATAATTGGCATATAAAAATGTATATATATATATATATATAGATATATATATATTTTATATATATATGTGTGTTTGTATATATATTCTTAACTTGTTGTTTTAAAAGATCTACAATAAAATGTTATAAAATGCTTTTGCTTGTTTTATATATATATATATAAAATATATAAAAAAATCGACTCTAAAAGTTGTATTCATTGCAATATTTGGCGCTTGAAATTGTGTGTGTGTTTTTTCATTTTGAAGCTCTAAGTATGTGTGTGTGTGTGTGTGGGGTGTGCGAAATGTACATTAAAAGAAAACATAATTCGAAACACAACTCAAATAATTTATATATATGTATGTATATATATAGATATATATATATATATATATATATATATCAAAGGTAATGTACAATTTAATGCATTCTACTCAATTTTACAATTCATAACTTAGATTCAAATACAAAATATGTAGATTTCTGTAGAAATAAATTCACGTTTTGCCATCTCGGATGCCAAAAATCAATTCGAAAAAATAAAATAATTTAAAAAAAATACAAAAAAAGGACTTAAAAATACACTATAGATTATATATATATATATCGGAACGATATACTTGGGTATGTATGTATACATATATATACATATATATGTATATATCCATTTCATATTATGCATATATTTACAGAATTAAAATTTTTAAAATCATTAATTAACAATAAATTTTGCAATTTAAAAGTTACAAAAAAAAAGGAAATAAAATATATATAAAGAAATTTATGTATGTATAAAGATATATCATCAAATCGGGCGATAAAAAATTGTTTCGAAATTCTGAGATTCATAGAGTGGAAAAAATTCTAATATTTTCTATATAAAATATAGATGAGTGTGTGTGTGTGGGTGTGCGTGTGCGTGTGTGTAAAGGACACAACAAAGTAATGATTCGGGTTAAAAATTGCATTTCAAAAAAAAAATACAAAACGTTTATCGTTTGAAAATTAGAATTCGTTTCGATCGCTTGGTGTGGCACTTGAATTGGGAATGTTTTTCTTGTAGTTGCAGTTGCAGTGTGTGTAGAGTGTGTGTGTGTGTGTGTACGTTTTCTAACACAAAAATTTAATCGCCCAATCACAATATTGCAGAGTTTCTCGGTTTTTTTCTCGTTTTGTTTCAGTAGTATGAATTTTGATTATTCGATTTAGATTTCTCTCTCTCTCTCTCTCTCTCTCTTTATCCTTTTTTTTTTTTTTCGCCACCCACAAATAAGGTGCGGGCTCTTTTGTTGGCACACCTACAAAATATATATATATATATATGTGTGTGTGTAATGTGTGTGTGTGTGTGTATATGTACACATAAATACTTGTACATAACAATATACAAAATGTGTAACTACTAATTAGTATGCTCTCTTGGTTTAGCAATCCATTTCCTCCAAGGTGCGGGACAAGCGATTATTGTCAATCCTTCTGCGTTGCGAACGACGCACAGCATCGGCCCGGCGATAGGGTTCGCTCTTTAAACCCAACAGTATGTCCTCCAGTGCACCATTGTAGACCTCATCCTGTTGCAGCAGCTTCTTCTCGAGCACCGAATGAGCCTTGCTCTTTAGCTCATTGATGACGGCGTCCTGTAAGGAAAGCGCGCAACTTGTAGGCAACTGGTTTTGGGTTTTGGGTTTGCGTTTGGGTTTCATTTTGTTTTGTTTGAAGAAACAACAGAAAAGAGGAGGGAAGAGAAGCAAGCGGAGCGTAAAATTAAAGGAAAAAAAAAAGAAATAGGTTATCATTAGACAAAAAACCAACACCAAAAATATAATTAAAGAAACTTAAAGTAAAATCACCATTAAAATTATTAGTATAATTAAGGAAATTTATTAATGGGTGAAAGAGATGAAAATGTCCACTAGTCCTTGACCTAAGTAAGCCTACTCTTTACTCTGGATGCAATCCTACTCTAATTACCGGGACACTTTCCTTAGCCATTGATTTGACTATGCGAAAACATTTTGGCGATACGCCTAACGAAAGATATATATTTATAATTCCCAAAAATTTAGTTCGTTCTAACATTTATACCAAGATAAGTCGCAAAATCTGTCTTCAAATTCCTGTGGATTTTGGTCGATATATCCACATCTGTCATGTCTTTTGTTTGGAAACATTTCAAATCTGATGAAATAAGCTCGTTCTCTTTTGTCATGCTTTAGTGCTGCTGTCATGTGAGGGGGGAGGGGACTTGGATGTGGATGTGGATTAGTGTGGGCATTAGTCGGGCAATAGTACATTCACGGATTTGTTTGTTTTCTTTTTTTTTTTTTTGGTTTTAGTGCTTGGGGGGATTAGTCACTAGCTAAATGGATTGGAGCATGGTGAACCAAGTGAGTGTGGGGGATTAGAATATTAGAATTAGAAGGGAAACACACAAGCCGGATGATGACTTACACTAAAAAACAAAGTGGATTAAACAAAAACAATATTCTGTCACATGCCGACACCAAAGAGAACACGACAAGTGGATGTGGTTGGAGGTTGGTGGTGTGGTGGTGGTGGTGGTGGTTGGTTGGTTGGTTGGTTGGTGGTGGTGTTGGATAGTTGGTTGGTGGATTGATTGTTCAATTGGTATTCGATTATTGGTGCATTTATGGATTGGGTTGGGGTTTTGGTTTATGTTTTTCCGTGGCCCACGAGCAATATATTAAATATATATAAGAGATTGTTTTAGGGATTAACCGAAGAGTTACGTGCTAAGGATATTATGGTGGATGTATGTATGTAGTTAGGTCCCATACACAGTGAGGGCGGCTATGTTCCCTTATAGAATCCAGCAGGCAATGAATTTGCTGGCTTCTCATTAAGCATTCAAGAAAATTAAACAAAACAAAAAACATTGTACAGATTATACACAGGATTACAGTAGTTGTTGTTGTTGTTGTTGTAGCACCAAATTAACAGATATTGAAAATCAAATATATATATCAAAAAAAAAAAAAAAGAAAAAATAAAGAATTCGATGAAAATTATAAAATATATAGAGGGATAAGTAAGTTGGGATGATGGATAAACAGAATTGTGGGGATGTGGGGGGGGGGGGGGGGGGGGGGGGGGAATCTCTTCTCCTCCTAGATATATGAAATTGAATTGGTCGTCCTGGAATAGCATGGTAGACTGCCACTGCGTCCTCCAGGTCCTCCACCACCATGTCCTTCACCACTCACCTGTTGCTTCTTCTGATTGACCTTATTACGCATTAGCACCTGATCGCTTTCCTTTTTCGAGGCCGCCAACGCGGCTGCCTGCTCCAAGCGACGACGTTGCTCATTCTCCTGATCGTGTTGCTAGAAATAGAAATAGGACAACATTTGGAATATGAATTTCTCTATAGTCTAGAAAAGAACGCGCCATCTCTATTTACCTTAAAGGCTCTTGTGAAACGCACAATTAGCGCAAAAAAGGCAGCCGCATCGGCATTACGCGATGATTCACCAAAATATTCCACACACTCTTTGAACGCATCTTGGGCATGTCGTAGATCGCTCTTCACCTTCTTTAGCTTATCCTCGCTGTTATTGAGAAAATCTCGAAGGATATGCGTCTGAGTGCCCTTCACACGCAATTCGGCCTCTTTGCGTACCAATTCCATGCCCTTATCCAGCTCCTGGACATCGGCCACAACATTCTCCAAGGCCACAGATGCCGCCTTATCTGTGCCATAGAGCTCACTCTCAAAATTCAATAGATCCGGAAATTTGGCACGTATGGTTGCCACAATATAATGCAGCAGGGATGAACGTTTATCTGTCGATTTGGTATCAATTAATGTGTCCAACGATTGCAATTTAAAGCCATAGGCCGGTCCACGTTTATTGCTATTGAGATAATTGCCAAAGGCCAATACAATTTCCAACACAGCCTTAAATTTGCGTGATTGTTTCAATGAGCTGGATGCACCGGCAATCGATTGCACTTGCTGTGGAGAGAAGAAAATGGGAGGATAATTAAACCAAAATTTATCTAGTGCGCCGTCTCTCTTTTTAGGATGACTCACCGGACTAATTAGATGAACGCTATCAACAAAATTGCCCATATAATTCATAATCGATAGCTTGGATGAGATGCGTTCCAGACGCGATAATTGCAACATGAATTTATCCTCTTCGGTGAGTAACTGTTGATCCTTGCGCTCAATGATATACTCTTTGTAGGCCTTCACTTCGGCATCGGTGGGTATCATCTTTTGCAGGAGTTCAACATTCTCCAGCGATAGCTTCTTCAAATCCAAACTATGTATGGCGGCAATGACATCATCAATGGCATGCCCAGCTTACGACGAGAGATTGCTAATGGATGAAGAGAGAGAGAGACAGATTAGAAATCGAGAGAAAGTGTTCATTATCTACTCACCTATATTTCTTAATCTCGTGTGTTCCAGCAGCGAGACATTATCGGGCTTACGTATACGTTTACTGGGATAGGATTGCAATGTGCCATCCACTTCGCTGCCATTGCGGCCATTGTGCAAAGCGCCGCCAATGCCAATTTTGAAACGTTCCTCGAATTCATTGAAATCGATTTGCTTGAAGATTTTCTCGTCGTCCAGCTCATTGAAAATAGTGCCACGTACCTGGGAAGAAGGAATAAATGGAACGAAAATGGTTTAAGAGAAATCTATTGCCAATTGGAGCGTGCAATTGAGGGGCTGACTCTCACCTGATTGGGCTTTAGGGCTATCCAATTAAGGGTAGGCAACTTGTATTTGGTGGGCACTTTGCGTTTAATGGTCATGGCACCATCTGGTGCGGGCATGAACCCAGCCACGGGTGGTGGTGGCGGCTGGAATGAGCTCAAACTGGTGGGTGCATGTGGTGGTGATGGTGCTGTGGAGTGCATGCTGCCATTGGGACTAACCAATGGACTCAGGCCGGGCATCAGGGGGTGGTGGTGGTGGAGCCGGTGGTGCCGGCGGTGGCGGTGGTGGCGGCAACATAAGATCCTGCATGGACATTGGCTGCGGCGGCGGCGGTGGTGGTGGCGGCGGCGGTGGAGCAGCCGCTGCAGCAGCTACTCCCGATACGATTGTTGTCTCGGATCCGGGTGCTCCTGCTCCTGCTCCTGTTCCTTGCACTCCCGTTGTGAGTGCCGAACCAAAACCATTTGCCGAACAGCTAGCCATTAGGCTGGCGCCAACATTCACTAGACTGCCATCGCCACTGGATGCGGAACGTGGCAGGGAACGGCTGAGAGTTTGCAATTCCAGATTCTTTGTTTGCAGCAGAGTGTCGCGTTTCTTTAATTCCTGCTCGTTCTGTTGGAGCATGCGCTGCAGCATGGTTAGCTCATCCTCCAGCTTTTGCCTGACCATTGACAGTTGTTCTCTTTCCGTTTTTAGGGTCATATTTTCCGTTTCCAATTCGGCATATTTGTAACGGAATTCCGAATTGATGTCCACTTCACGTTCCAATTGATCCTCCAGCTCCTGGACACGCTCCAACGCCGCTGTCTTTGTCTCCGAATCCTCCATGAGGGCAGCCACATCGAACACATTATCCAAATACGCCGATATTTGCACTTTCAATTCCTCCGATTCGGTCAGACGAATACGCTCCAGATATTTATCCAAACCCAATGCTGTGAACTCATACTGCAAATGGACGCGATAGTTCATATCCTCGACGGAGTGGACCACAATGTTCATGAACTGCATGCAAGCGACCATGAAATCAATGTTGAATGCCTCAAAATTCATAAAGTACTCCATGAGCGTCTGGAAACGCCGCTGCTCCTGGCACACATCCTTGAAATTGTCAAAGGATCCCAATATGATCTCATGACCCCCCTTGACCAAACAAATGGCCGCCAATAGCTCCAGAACGAGAGCCTTTGTCCTCAACGATTTGTGTATCAGACTGAGGGCAATGCAATTGATGGCCTCCCGATGCTGGATGACCATATTGAAGCCATATTTATTATTCATTATGGCACGCAGACACATTATCGATACATGGATATCATCGGTGGCCGCTCCCATATTCAGTTTGGCAATGTGTCGCGAGCGTCGCTTCATGCTGGGACTATCGAGGGCATCCGCTATGGTTGGTCGCAGAAAGCTGTACGACAAGGAATGATGATGATGATGATTGTGCTGCTGATGATGACGCGATGAGTCCAAATAGGCTTGAGTTGCCAGCACCCGTTACAATGCCAGTGACACCGGAGCAACCGCCAATGCCGCCATACCGGAGCCAACGCCGATGCCACCGCCGGGACTCAATGATGAATTGTTGCTTAGCACCACCATTTCATTGGTATCCACTCCGCCGCCGCCGATGCCGCTGCCGCCACCGCCACCGCCAACGCCGCTGGTCAAATTCAGACGCTCCTCCGAATTGGCTCCACACAAGGCACCCTGTATGCGTTGCTCATGACGCATCATTTGCAAACGAAAACTAAGATAATCAACGAGAGCATCTAAACCCTGATTGGTATCATCCAAAAACTCTTTCACCCATTCAATATGATTGGTGCGTAACGAGATCTCAAGATCTCTTAGCACTTGGGTCGATGTTGATTCCCCGACCATTTTACGTTTCTGACAAAGAAAGTAGAAGAGATAAAGCTGTAAGTGTACAAAAGAAGAGAGAGAGAGAGAGAGAGAGAGAGAGAGAGAGTGACAGAAAAAGAGAGAGCAACAGGCAGGACACACAGACGACAGGAGGAGGATGCACAGCAGGATCGAAGGATTGTGTTTTTTTTTTTTTTTTTGGTGCAGTTTTGGGAAGAGAAAGAAAGGGTTGTGCATGGTGTTTATGTGGTGTGTGTGTGTGTAGTATTTTTTGGTGTGTGTTGTCAGTGTATTGTGAGTAGAGAAATGAAATTTACACATTAATACATTTGGGTAGAAAAGATTTTCAATTCAATTTCAATTGACATTATCTAATAGATTCTTATTCCTTTTCCCTTACACAAAAGTCAAAGACAAAACGCACCAAACCAAACCACAAAAAGAAAGACAGAAAAACAAAAAAACCAAAAAAAAAAGATTTCACTACAAACTATTATTGTTTAGTTAAATGGTTATTAGAGACATCATATCTCGTTAAATGACGACTATGCACCATTAAGTGTTCAATTGACTCAAAAATAAAAAACTACAAACTACAAAAAGAAAAAAAAAAAATTATACAAAAAATTATCATTAAAAACAAAACGAAACTCAACTCATATTAGGGAAACACAGAAGAAAAGGAACACAAAAACCCATTAAAACAAACTTACCCGATGACTACGCGATGCCTTCGGATCCAAATATGTTCGCAATTTACTTAAATAATGGGATGGAGGATCTTTGGCCTGCACTCGTTCCTGTAAAAATACAAAGCATAGAAAATGTATTAAAAAAATTGTTAAATCTATCGATCTCATTATTAAATAGAGTAAACAAGTCGCCATACCGACTCGGATATACCCTGTATTAGCCTTTATATAACTCTGTGTCTATTTCTTTCTCTCTCCCCCGCATGCGAAGAACGAACACATACCAATCACATGCCATCTCACTCACTCAGCCGGCTACCGCCCCATTGAAGAAAAAAAAAGGTTTATGCGTATAACTTGGCTATTTTTCATTCAATTTTTATAAAATTTGGTGATATTATTATCAAATAGGGCGAAAGGGGGCGAAAGGGGGCGATTAATTGTTGACTCCAGCTCTAGTCTCTGAGATCTAGGTGTTCATACAGACGGATATGGCATGACTCGACTCGGCAGTTGGATATATATACTTTATGGAGTCGGATGTTACTCAATTTTGCCTGTTATTATATCCTCTTACCCTATGGGCATAGGGTACAAATAGAAGAACCTTTAATGGAACCTTCTTAGTCAAGTCAGACAAAAGAATATTTTATCACTACCTTTCCATGTAGTCTAAAACCTATCTACAATTGAGTTCAATCAGCTGGATGTCATTGAACTAGACATGGTTTTGGCATATCTCTCAATATATGCACATAGGCTACTGAAAAGATCCCTTAGATAAGATATGTATGCCCAGATATGGCAAATATTCGCAAAAATTCTAAAGATAAATATGCCATATTTCAACCGACCGATAAGAATGTATGAATCTTCCCTTTGTCCATCGGCAACCTCCTCCTCCTCCTCCTTCGCTTTGGCTGAGCAAACACAGACAAATCTTATCAACAGTTAGAAAGGAATCTCTCTTCCATCTTGTTGTCCACCATTTCACTTAAGAATTTATTTACTTTTTAAAATTCAGCTAAATTATTATAATTTCTTCCTCAGCAAATTCATTATTTAATGAGCTAACCAAACCGAACAGCTTTTTTATTGCCAAATATCTGAATGATACAAAAAAAAAACAGAAACCAATTTGCATAGTAAGTGGTTAATGAGCCGTCTATTGGTTACCCTGTAAATTGGCAGAAACTGAGGCTAACATTATTTACATTAGCTATTCTCAGAAGGAAGCGAATGGATCTCATTTTAGAAAGAAAATAAATAAAATACGGTGCTTATCATATTTATAATCCACCCACGCAGCTTCATGATTGGGATTTTTTTTAACAGAACATGAAATTGGGCTATAACTTTGATGCAGCAAATGGGTGCTTTTTTTTCTTTCTTTTTACTTCTTCTTAAGAAATCTTTAATAATTAAAATATTGAGCTACTCATTTTTCAAGATTTTGAGGGAATATGCCATCATTTGTGAAATTTTTAGACAATGTGTTTATTTAAAAGTGTTTTATTTAAAAGTGCGTTATAAATATGATAAGTCGAGTTTTCGAAAAAATATAGTCAGAGATTCTCTTATTCCGATCGATCATTTTATTAAAATTACTACAAGTATTGAAAATCTTTGTAATTTCTTTATAGAGAAAACAATTGTAAAACATAATTTTTTAATATTACACTTATTTTT
Organism: Drosophila nebulosa; assembly: GCA_024703675.1. Classification (NCBI taxonomy): domain Eukaryota; kingdom Metazoa; phylum Arthropoda; class Insecta; order Diptera; family Drosophilidae; genus Drosophila; species Drosophila nebulosa. The sequence continues at coordinate 839,166 of JANFPS010000005.1, forward strand.
TTATTTAAAAAAAAAAAAAAAGGCAAGCAAGATAAGGTCCTTGTAGTCCACTTCTTAAGCACTGTATCATTTTTTTACCCCCTCAGTCGTTTATTTGACTGATGGCCAGCAGACACTTGACCCAATACCCAATACAGCGGCTAGGCATAGATACCTAAGAACTCGCTTCAAAGACGGTACCAAGGGGAAGTTAGATAAACTTCTGGTCTCAGAGGGTCATCAAGCAAAGTGTCCACCGACTTAATCTAACCTAGCCAATTGGTTTATCCACTAACTAGCCAGAAATTGTGATTTTGAAACAATATTTTTATTGCATTTTTTCCAATTTTTCTAATTATAAATAAATTTGAATGAGGTTAAATTTAAAATTCTCAAGGCAAATCTTATATATTCTCTTTATAAAGTGTATAAATATAGTATACAGATCTAGTCTAGTTTATATAGTAACCATTTGTAGAGTACAGGGTATCATTGAAAACAATATCCCAATATAGCTAACAATCGATAGCGGCTTTTACTTTTGTTGTTGTTGTTGTTTTGTTTTTTGTTTTTTGGCTTAACTGCATATTTGTGCATACATGTTTACAGTTTTCTTCTCCCATCCCAACCCGTCCCGTCCCGTCCCGTCCCATCCCTCTCCAACACCCACTTGCTTGTATTTCCCTCTGGCGATCACATAAGCATCGCATCGCATCCCATCCCATCCCATTCCATTGCACTGTGCATCGATGGATGGATGGCTCGGTGGTTGACTGTTGGACTGTCGAAGGGGCAGACCGACTGACTGACTAACTGACTGTTGGTTGGCTTGCCTAACTTAAAACATTTTGAAGTGTTTTTAAGCATGAAGCGTGGTATACTTGTTTTTGTATTTTGGTTTTTACTATGCCACAACACACACACACACACACATTCACACACAAACTATGTGTGGGTTGCTGGTTTTGTGCAACACACAAATAACTAGAGAAAGAAACAAAAAAAAACGACAAAAAAAAAAACAACTAAGTATAAAAAAAGAAAACCAGTTTGATTCTTTTTCCACCTCCTAGTCAAACCGAACCGAACCGAACCGTCCCATAGAGCAACAAAATGAAAGAAAATGAATGTATATATAACCCCCCCCCCCACCCCCCTCCCTCCTCCCTGCCTATCTAGATATATGTATATGTATAGCATAAACCAGGTATAAGGCAAGCGATTAAAAACTGCAATTTATCGCAGTCATAATAATTTGCATTTTGTCACTGTAAGGCAGAAGGCAGGCAGGCAGTCAGGCAGGCAGTCAGGCAGCTCCTCTAGGAGTTGGCCTGGGATTGGCTACACTCGCTAAGGAGTTGTTGCTGTTATTGTTGAGAGTCAACTTCGCCTCCACTTTGACGAGTTGTCCCATTGTCTGTTGGGGGTTTTCATGCAATTTCATTCATTTTCTAGCTTAACTCTTAAGACTTGAGTGCTTACAGTGTGCCCCCCTTCCCCCATCCTCAAGGCGGCAGTGGGAAATTGCAGAGCAAGTGATCAAAATTTAATTCCGAGGTTTAATGTGATCGTCTATATATTATCGCCTACCTGCTTTAAACATAATATAATTCGGCACGTTTTGTGAAAATTTTCCCATGACTTTGGCTAATCTTTAGATTGATTTTCAGCACGAACTGTTGCATTTTGTTAAGGATAAATCCTGCCGAGAGAGATTGTTGCATTTGTCTAGGTTTTACTGTCATTTTAGTCGGCAACACCCACAGTGACGTGGGTCGTTATGGTGTATGTGTGTATGTGTGTGTGTGTGTGTGTGTGTGTGTGTAGTTTGTATTATGGAAAACAGGTCTGTTGGCATGCAGGCGGCTAAGGCGGCTAAGGAACCGGCGTTGAGACTACAACAACAACCGACGACAACCAAAGTCGGAGTTGTTGGTTGGTTGTTTGGGTGTTTATGATATTTTATCGTGTGGCAGTAACTTTTTGACGCTGCTGCATCTTTCTCCTCACCCCCACCCCCCACCCCCTTTAGCTGGCTGCTCCACACTCCATTGTATTAGCGCTCTTTGGCTCTGGCTCTCTTTTTGAGACATTCTTTAGTTGTTACATACGCCTATGGCGAATTTTTCTAGGTGCAGCTCTTGAAAATTCAGTGACCCAGTTTAATGACCAAGCCAACAGCCAATCCGCCAGCCAGTCCAAAGCAGGCGCGTATCCGCCGTCTACATACATACATACATACATACAAACAAACATACATACATGTGGCCGAATCAGGCAAGCCAAAGCAAGGCAAGGCAAGGCATGCTCATGCTCTGGTGCACACTTTAATAGTTTCGTCATAACTCCCAAAACACACACTAGAGTGGGAGTGGGAGAGGGGGGAGGCGGAAGGCAGACAGGCAGGCAAACAGCAGGCACGCAATGTAGATTTGTCGACATGGATTAAACATACATCAGACATGTGTCTATATGTATGTATATCCGTTGTGTCTTTTGGATGAGCGTGTATCTGTCTGGCAGCTCCACCTACCACCCCCCCACATCAACCTATTCCGCCCTCCCCCCCCACTCATTTCATATCGTTCTAGATATTTTATAGAAGTAATAAAATGTGTCTCTCTCGTTTAACGCCATTTTGCGGATTCAACAAGCGAAAATAGCGTTTAAGTGTCCATTTTGCAGCATTTTCAAAGCAATAAACTCGTGTGACATCAAACAAAAAACTTTGCGACCAACAAGCACGCACTGAATAATGATGCTCTCCCCCTCCACCACATTCCCCCACACACACACACACACTCGGCACGCACACTACGCTCCCGCACCCCCTTCATCACATTTGTTTCGGTAGAATATTATTATTTCCATGTGAACTATCAGGAAGCAAATGTATTCTACTCCTCCTCCTCCCACACTTCTCTCCTCTTTTTTTTTCTTGCAAGATAAGGAAGTAAAATAATATAATAAATTACAACTTTCAATTGTATATGCTCAATTAGCGAGATAAGACGACGCTTCGTCTGGGAATTGTGTATATAAAACTAAAAAAAATCTTCATCAAAAGCATTTTTTGTAGGTTTAGAGTTCAGGCAAAAAAAAGAAAAAGAAGGAGGTTTAGGGAAGGTAAAAATCGACTGGGTTGACTATGCCTACTAGTCTTAGGTAGGATGATCATCCGTTCTAAACTCTCAGGACTTGTCACGGCGTGACGACATGACAAAATTGAAATCGAATCAAAAATTCATAGACCCATCTCAGAATGGCTTCCAAATCAGATCGGGGGCGGTTAACGTATTATGTAACGCAATGCTTGAAGACTTTTGACGCTTTCTTAGTTTTCCTAAGTGTCTTAAGACCATTCGAAATGGTCACATTGTAGTAAATGCACGATTTAAGCACTTTATAGCAATAATAAGAAAAGAATTCTAGGATTAAGGACAAAAGTATAAATTTTTAGAAATTTTTTAACTTTCAGGGGCGGTTTAAGGGCCGAGTTAACATCTACGCCAACAGTATCCCATTTAGAAAGTTCTTTATCATACTCCCAGGTTTTAAATTCCCATCCTCTAAATACGGTCCTGGGTTAAATAGAAGAAAAGTCTTTATAGAACTCAGAAAGTTCTGCATCTATTTAGAAGAAAAGTCTGCTTAGGACTCAAAAGTAAAACTATCAGTGAATTTAGAAAAAGGCCCTGCTGAAATCGAGTTAAGTAAGCGTGTTTAATCTCCCTAGATCTTCCAAAGATTGGTTAGGACTACAGTTAAAGCTAAGAGTTTCTCAACTTCTTATTTTCCTCTGTAGGTTTTTGGATTTCAAGTGGGTTAGGCATTGAAATGGTGCTTACATCTACATCAGAAGTCGTGTGCACGCATAAACCTAATCCAGATTCTCAGAGAGACAGATGACTAACAACAATTATTGCGCAAACTGGCATTTGGCATAGTTAATTAGAAGAAAGGGGGGAACATGTTTTGAGGGGCTAAAAGGGGCAACGCAATTCTCTATTCACTCTCTCTGTGTTTATCTTAACTCCGCCTCTAGAAGTCGCCTAAAGGTCAGCTCGCGCGTTCAAGGTGTCGCCTACCTCCCTCCCTGCCAACCCCCTTCTTCCTCACTTCATTATTCAAAGCACTAAACTGAGTACAAACTTTTGTGTTTAGGCGTTGACCTCCTTCACTCTCCTAAAGACCAGACTTGCCGCTAAATACCACTCTATTAAATAAGTCCAAAGTGCACCACGTTAATCTGCAAAAATTATAAAATATATATGTACATATATACATATATACATAAACTACTACAACCATATAGACGACGATATATAGGAAAACAGGAAACAGTTTGCTTGTCGCGATAAAAAGCGGCTTAGACAGCGACAGAAAGAGATAATAATAATAATGTCTAAATCACATTTAACGCATTATTAATGGGAGTTACTTAAATGTTATAACAACTTACTTGATCGCATATCATGTCCCACTTCTTCTCGTCATCGTAGTTGCGTAAGAGTTTCGCTTTGTCCGGTGGCAAATCCATGGAAGCCTATTAGAGAAGACCAGAGAGAAGAGTAAAAAAAAGAAGATGAGTGAAGATGAAATAAGTGAGTAAATAAACTTTTGATCAACACACACACCTAAGAAGAAGCTGGAAAGGGAAAGGGGAAGGGGAAGGGCAAGGGAATGGGGGAGTTGGGAGAGTAAAAAGTAATAAGGCAAATGGAAAGCTTTCATTAGGCCTAAACACACACAACAACAACAACAACAACTAGCAAAAGAAAGAAGAAAAAACAACTTTAGCCTTTTCCATCACTTTCCAAGAGTTCTTCGTAGATCTTGGACAAATATTGATTGATTACACTTGAAGAAAAGCAAACAGCAGATATAGTGGGTCAGATCTATGTAATATTACATTATCCATTGATCAAAAGTTTTTGATATTGAAATAAATAAACTATTTTTAAATTTCTTATCTTGAATTAAGTATTTTATACATTTTACTTTGGCCTTTCGCACATTTCTTCTCTTGAAATTAAAAATTCCACATAATATTGTATAAAAAACTTGAAAATTTCTAAATTTCTTATCATTTTTTTTTTAAGAATTTCATATATTTTGCTTTGAAATCTTAACATTTCTACGTATTAGCAAAGTATTTCACATGTTTTTGCCTCTTTCTAAATTTCTTATCTTTTTTTTAAAAAGGAATTTCATATATTTTGGCTCGAAATCTTTAAATTTCTAATCACTAAGTGTTTTATATGTTCTTGAACTTTGATAAACTACAAAGCCTTTAGTCTGCCGGCTCGAGGTCATTGGATTTATCCAAAAATTTATGGTAATTTTTCGAGAATTCTCTCTTAAATGTCGCAAAGAAAACTGTTGTTAAAAAAGGCAAAAAAAAGACAAGAAAAGGGACTCGTAATCGAAGTTTAACCAAAATAAATCTCAAAACAATTTGTCACACAATAATTTTCGTCTTCTAATTCCTACTGCAGATTCCTAAATGGGCCAAAACCAATCGTTTGAAAAAACAGTAGAGAATAGATGATATTTTTTTGAAATGTTCCTTGATTGGATTATGGTGGAATTTAACTAAGTTAGTTAGGCAAAACGCACTTGTAACTACTGTGGATGATGATGAAGCCAAACGGTTTGCTCAAGCGTAGCAAAAATGAATACAGTGAATATGCCATCCCCAGTTATTTGAATCAGCCAACCCAACCATCTATCTACCTAACCATTTATCCATCCAGAGCAAGCAGCAGCAGCAGCAGCAACACAATTTCCTCAAAAACCAAATGTGCAGTCATTGTGTCAAAAAAAAAAAAAAAATGGTAAAAATGTACACATCATTTATTACTTATTTACGAGAATGCCATAATGAAATCAGCAAATATGCTTACGTGACTTTAATTTAGGGTTTTACATTTACTTTTTCACCTTTTTTTACCTCTTTTTTTTTTTGAGGTGCAGCCAGCTGAGGCTGCTGCTGCTGTTGCATCCAAAGTTCTAATTAGAGTGCCAACACACACACACACACATCAAGGGAGGAGAAGGGCAGGGAAAAGCGAAGAAGGTGTGGACAAGAAAGGTGTGTGGGTGTGATCCTCCAAAGCGACAATTGATTGCCAAAATAAAAATGTCTAATGTAAATAAACACATAAAAATGTGCAAATAAAAACCAAAAAATCAGTTGCCAACAAGCCATATAAAGTAGCTATAGATATTCCTGATCAGCATGAAGATGAGTTGTTGCTCAAAGACGGACTGACTTAAGTTCTTTTCTCTTTGTGTTCTTAAGAAGTTTTTTTTTTAAATTTTTAATGGAGTTTTGATTTTATCCCGACCAAAAAGGGAGCTTAAATTTAATATTTCCGGCCAACTGTAAGTCTGCTGTTGTAAAGGCGCACCCTGTATATATATATATATAAGTATTACACAAACATTTTTTGTTGTTGTTTTTTTTTAACAAAAAATTAATGAATAATTCTCCATATTGCGCTTTTGTTTTCAACTTAATCACGAAAAGAGAGTGAAAAACGAAAAAAAAAAATTAAAATAATTTTTGTTGTTGTTGTTGTTGTTTTTACAGCATTTTCGCACCTTGAAGTTGATTTATGATTGTTCGAATAGCTATAATGAACTGCATTAGCTTTTGTTTATTATTGTTATTGCTTTTTCACAGTCAATTATGGCACAACTAAATATATATATATATATCTGAATATATCAGTTTGTCAGTCTCTTCCCATCATATCATCTCTTTGGGCTGTGTGTGTGTGTGTTAATTAAGGTAAACAATTGCTTGAGTTATCTCAAAGAACGAACGTGCCCAAGCGGCACTTCTCGCTGCTTCGCTTGTAATGTTTATTGCACAAATTTATTGAATAATTATTATTTACCCCCCCCTCCCATCACCCACTACCCCCTTTCCCTACCCCACCCTTTTTTATTCACTCATTTGTATATTGTTGTCCGTTACGCTCTGACTCTTGGACAAATAAAATTGAGTAAAATGGGGGGGGGGGGGGGGAAGAGAAATACAAAATATTGTACATAAATATAAAGCAAGTATATAAAGTATAATAAGCCAACAAAGCTGCTCTCTCCCCCTTTACCCATTACTCTTCCTCGTGTTCTCTCTCATTCAGTGGAGCATATTCACTGTGGGGAAAGGAAGCGGCGGGGGCGCTTGTCTCACCGGATACGCAATTTAAATATTTTCTCACATACATGTGTGTGTGTGTGTGTGTATAATGGGGTAAAACTGTAAGTGAAGGCAGACAGAGAGTGGCATCTCCCGTGCCCGCAAATTATTTATCATTTTTTTTCTACGCAAATGTCAAATGTGAATAAGCTTGAATCATTTTCGCTGTTAACCCTTTTAAAAAGACACTTATGGGTATTTCGAAGTCGTCCTCATTCCTAAGCAGTCTATTAGTACAACTTTTTGGCATTTCTCTTTCAATTCTTTATAGAAATTTTTAAGTTCAACCATTAAAAATTAAATAATATAATAAATATTTACACTAAATGGAATTTCAGAATTTGTCATTAATCTCTATTCCAAAAATAATATATACATTTTTTTTATTATTAGTTTATTTTTCTTTGTTTATAAACACCTAAGAAAATTCCAAGCAATTTCAGTTAATATTTATTATGGATTCCATACTTATGAGATTCCAAAAAACAAAGTAAAAAAAACTGAGAGATGGAGTAAGTTTGTATACCCTTCAAATTGGATCACAACTATATATGGATATATGATGAAGTTAGCCGATTTGCCTTGGAATAGGAATTTGTTAAAAAGTTTTACTAGGCATAATTAATTTGTTGTACTGATTGTTTCTATAAACATGATATAGTAGAGTCCGATATCTGGGGTCAATTAAATTATTAACAAGCTTTATTTTATAACAATCGCTTAAAGAGAAAGAAAATTGTTGATCTTAAACTAAATTTTCAAGCGATTGTTCCTATGGAAGCTACATATATATAAGATAATCTGATATATACAAAATTTTAGCTTTAGAAAAGTTCATCTAAACAGACTATAAACTTGTCTCGTTGTGTTGTTCGGAGCTGCCCCCTTCTTCTATGCATTACAGTGAATATATCCATCTTTCGCAAGAGTATCATAAAAAAAAAATACTACAACAATGATATAAAGACTAAACAAAAAGATAGCAAGACTTACAGAGTTCTAGGAAATTACAGTAAGTTGAGACTAGTTTATAACAATTATTTAAACAATGTTAAATGCCATAAATCAGGAAGATAGTAGCCTAGACAAAAGGTTTATCACATTCTTCAAACATTTTATTCCGCGAAAATTAGGTATAGAAAGTTCCCTTTGGTGGTTTTAGTGGCTAGAAGATTGGTCATTCGTCTAATGGATGGATCATTATCGATTAGTTGACCACACATGGATAAACCAGTGATGAGTCGGCAATTCGGCGAGTGGGTGAGGCGGGAGTTGAATCTTAAATTGTTTCTTTGTTCATTTATATTATTCAATGATTTATTTATTTATCAAGTGATTTTTTTTTTTTTTTTGAATGCGTAAACTGAATCAGTAAGACACAGACATGTGGTTGCTTTTAGTTGCTTTTCTATGAGCCAATTTATTGAAGCAATGAGTCAGTAGTGAGTACTAAACACAACAACAATTACCTCCTAGAGAACACAAACAACCAATCCAAGGCAAGAAATTAATGTTCTTTACAGTTTCCTCCTAGACTGATGATGCGATTCTTTTCAAGTTCCCATATTAAGTCTTAAGTCGTTTAACGCATGCAAAAAGCAGATGCAATCATATTTCTTTGCGTTTTATCTTTAACTTGGTTCCCTGTTTTGCTTTTTGCTCTTTTTTTTTTTTTTTTTGCCGACCGCAAGGAAGTGAAAATGCTGGGATACAAGAAGAGATAACGAGAGAGAGAAAAAAAAACTGATTCACATAGAAATCTAGCAACCGCACAGAGCAAATATCATATATAGAGGGAAAGATATCTGTATAATGCCGCTGCTGCTGCTGCTGCCGGTGCTGACCATGTGGAATCCTCTTCAATCCGTCAGTCATTTGCTGACTCTGACAAAGTCATCAAAAACTTGTCTATGAGATATTAATATTCCAACAATAACAACAATTGCAGCTGTGGTTTTGGTTTGTTGTGTGTGTGACTTAACTCTCATACCCAGCAAATAGAAGAAAAAAAAAAACCAACTTAAAGGGTTCAATTGTTTGTACTTTTGACACCTTTTCTTTAAGGATTGGCAAAACAAAACATTTCATTTATGAGAAACTTATATGCATAAAAAAAAGAGGAGTAAGATCTCCTAAGAGAAACTTGCCTATGAGAAAGTAATGGGTATTTCTTAAGTCGTCATTGTTCGTTGATCACATACAAAAATGTCATTAGGACAAAGCCAGAGAGAAAGAGAGAGAGAGAGAGATAGACGACTTAGAGCCCACCGCAGAGTTCGACTGTAAAAAGCGCAATTGTTTATCATATTCTCGATGATTAATAAATGGGCGAGAGCGGTGAGTGAGTGAAAGTTGTTTCATCGTGAAAGCTTGTGTAAACTAATGAGGATTTTATGTGGTTTAGTCTAATGACACCCACAAGATGCCAACAGACACACCCGCTGTATGTGTGTGTGTGTGTGTGTGAGAGTGTGCCAGTTGGAACCATTAAGATAAGCCTATTAGGCATTATGTTCAAATAAAATAATAATATTAAATATAATGCTATTAATAAATTATAAAAAAAAAACATTCCAAAATATCATAAACAAAACGAAATATATGAAAAGAGTTTACAGCTTTTGACCTTTATCAGCATTATTTATGACTTTTACTTTTAAATATTTCCAGTTATTTTTTTTTTATGGGGCAAAATGTGAAACGACATTTTTGCGGTTTGCCTGACTCTGGGGCTCGAAATATATCCAGCAGCTGCTGAAATCTAACTTCCGTTGACCTTCAAATTTCTTTAAATAGTTAATAAACCATATTGAATTACGGACGCTTATCGGAATATGTAGTTTTTAAACATTTTATGGGGAATTCTTAAAATTTGGTGACCCCGACTTCTTTCAACTGTGTTAAATTACTTTAATTAAAAAAACTTCGAAATTACTGTTTAGGCCCCAAGTCACTAGATGTTTAGTGACCCCAACGTAGATAACTAGCCCTAAACTTTCAATTGGTGACCCCGTTGTGGCCATATTTTCCTTTTTTTAACCATATTGAATTACCCATGTCAAACAAACTTCGAAATTACTGTTTAAGCCACATGAAAGTCGATGCTTGGAATTTTTAATTGGTGACCCCGACGTCCCCTTTCGATTTGAATTGGTGAACACGAAGAGTCGTGGTCAATTTTTTTTTAGCTTAATTACTTTCATTAAAAAACTCTCAGGTAATTAGGTGTTTTTTTTTTTTGGTGACCCCGACGTAGGCAATTTGCCTGAACACTTATAAAGTGAATGCCCACACATTAGGTGTGTTTGTGTGTGTGTGTATTAGTGTGCCCTTTAACACATTCGTGCTGACCCCGACATAGGCACTTTGCCTTAAGCTTCCCATTGGTAACCCCGACGACAACGACTACGTTGTAGGCAATTTGCTTTAAGCTTTCATTATTTTCATTGGTGACCCCGACGAGCGTAATATTTACTTATTCTTTCTATCTATGCAAATAGATATAACATAAAAGTATCACCTAATATAGGAATGTTTTCCTTCTTCTTTTTTTTCAAGGCTATACGTGAAATAATAACGAGAAAGAAACAAAAAAAAAAACTTTGTCACAGTTTATTTTGTTTACTCCAATATTCCAAAGGTTTATTTGTTTTTTTTTTTTGTGTTATAGTTGTTGGTGTGTCTAATATTTTGTGTGGTTTTTTTTTTCGCGCATTTTGGAAGTGTTTACCCATTGAGTTGTGTGTGATGTGTGTATACACACCATGGAAAGAGGTATGTGTGTGTGTGTGTGTTTTTTTTTTTTGTGTTGTTTGTTTGCCATTTCGGTAGCCCCAGCCATTGCCATTGGATATTGGATGGGTCGGTCTGTGTGTTGTGCCTTTACCTTCGACTCTGACTACGACTCGGGCTCGGACTCAGACTCGGACACTTTGGCTTTGGGTTTAGCTAATTTATGTTTACCTTGCCATTGAGTGAGGCGGCGCGAATGAAGGCAAAAAAAAAGGCGCCTTTCAATTCAATTGCAAGCAATTTGTGTATTGTTTTCCGACTGATTCATGGGTTTATAAATAGCGTTGCAAACTCTTACAACAAACATGCATATATGTATGTATGTATGTATATGCATTTTGCTGCGTTCTGAATTTGCGTTTGGTGTCTCTCTGATTAGATGCGCGCAGTGGCTGCACATGTTTCCGGTTATACGAGTAGAGACGCTGACGCTGACGCTGACGACGACAACGATGACGACCGATGTAGACTCTCTGTTGCTGTGTGGATGTGTGGGTTGATTGAACTTTTGCATATGGTAAAATGGAAATCATTCATTTTAAATATTAGCCAAGAAGAAAGAACCCTGCCCTGCCCTGCCCTGCCCTGCCTTGCCCAGCCCAGACTCCTATCCTCCTTTGCTTTCTATTGCAAATTAGTCGTAAATTAAACAAATTTTATACACTCCATCATCAAGAAACAGGTTGTTTTTAATGTGTCAAGATCGCAGCATCAATTCATTTGGCGGCTTATCAGCTGAAGAACGGCGACGAATTGCTTGTCAGCTTGTCAAGCAAAGACAAATCTCCTCCAGCAACAGCAGCAGCAGCAGCAGCAGGGCAGCACTTAGGGCACACTTCACATAAACAAGTCTACATAATTAAGCAATGGAGCCAGCTTTTGGATTGCCAAAACGAACAAAAATACAAGAGACAAAGAGAGAGAAAAAAAGAAAAAAAAAAACTAGATAATAGGGCACCAAAAGCAAAAAGCTCTACGTTATTTTCATGTCTTTTTTTTTTTTTGACCGTCATAAAACTATAACAAATGAGTGTGACCCACAATTGTTGTTGTCTCCCCTCTACTTTATGCTCCACTCCAATTCGACATGCTAATGGCAATTAAAGCAAATTGATCGAATGTCGCCCTCTCTGTTTGCTGTCTCTGTCTCTCTAACCAATCATCCTATTAACATCATCTGGTCGCCGGGTTCAGATCAGCTCAGGCTGACTCACTTTATCCAAGCTGCTGCTGGCGGTTGCTTTGGCTTATCTCTATCTATCTCTCTGCCTCTACCTCTCTCTCTCTCTCTATCTATCTCTCTCTCTCTCTCTCTCTCTCTCTCTCTCTCTCTCTCTCATACACAACAAGAAAAATCTTTATTTATAGTATATATGCTCAGCTCAAATTCTCACTTATCGCCCGCCATCCATCGTCAGAGTCAAGTACATATGAGGAGCTCGCGAGGAGTGTGTAGTAACATGAGAACGGGTTTGATTCAATACTCTTCCCCCTCTTACCCATTCGCTCCCTCCCTCTCACTCTCTCTCTCTCTCTCTGTGTGTGTCTTGAAAGATGTTTTTGGCATAAGAATTTGATTAGATCAAACCGATTCGATTTGAGTATCCTTTGTTATTGAGAGAAACGCAAGAGAATGAGAAATATGTGAATGGAAAACGAAATTTTCATGTGCTTCGATGATTCATTAATTGTGTTCATAAAAATTGTGCCATAAAACTCACAGAATTCACAGAATTCATGCCAGCTGAGAGCAGCCCAAACTAGAAACCAAAAACAAAAAAAAAACACTATTTGATGATGTGATAGAAATATTAACAAACTCATTTGTTGATGTCGTCATTAGGTTTTCCACCTAAATATTAAAAACAAAACAAATTCGAATCTAGTTTCTGTTGGAAGACTTTTAATTGGCTTTGGTTTACTACTCGAAAACAGAATCTACGTTCATTGAGAAATTTTAAAGTTAGAATGAAGTGAATCGAACATTTAATCTAAATTACTATTACTCATCAGGCAGATCAGATAAAGAATATTAATCTATAATTTTATTAGCGAAAAAAGGAATAAAATTTGGAATAGAATTTTGCAATTTCGCCAAACATTAATCTATCCATTTGCGAGCTAATGATTAAAGGGGAAAACCAAAATGTGTTGCTAATTCTATTTTTAGAAACAAATTTATTGTCTACTTTTTATTTGCTTTCTTTTAAAACATTTTGGATAAAAAATGAATTGTTTTTTTCTTTTAAATAATTTAAAATTTGTATGTTTAAAACAAATTAAAGGACTTTTCATGAAAGTTGCATTTTGAGAATTTTTTAAAGGGTTTTTATGTTATTTGTTTGCTTGGCTTAGATTGGAATCTAAGAACATATTGTATAACGATTTGTCTAGACAGTTTGGGGCTTTAATTTTGATAATTTGAAAGGATTTTCAGTATAATTCGCAACCAGTTTAAAAATGAGAACGAAGCGCAACCACAATGCTCCGTGCTCCTATCCATACACACACACACACACACACGCACACACATGACATGTGTGTATATATGTGTATTCTCCTTCATTTTGGAAACGTTGTCGATTTGGGAGTGCAAGTCAGAACACACACACACACACACACACAGAGAAGCACACACCCAGAAGACAGAGGGAGACAAATCAAGAGAGAGGGAGAGACAAAATTCAAGCGAAGTAAAGTCGATGAGGTCATCAATCACACACACACACAAACACAGAGAGACACACACACACTCGAGGCATGTGCAAGAAATGCAAAGAAATGGAAATGGGGAATGGGGAATGGGACTAGCAAGCAATCCTTAGATAATAATAATAAAGAGCATGGAGTAATTGAAAGAGAGGATGAGACTCACCAAGACTTTGGCAAACCGGCGATCCAGCTCATCAGAGTGGGGTATGGGCGGTTGACTCCGATTACGGACACTTGGCTGACGGACATGATGGTATTGCGAGCTGGAGCCAATGTCATAGCGCAGATCCAGCTTTTGTAGTGTCGATGTGCCATTATGATGCGGATGCGGATGTCCATTGCGGAGCATTGAATGATTGCTGGAATGATGCTCTAATTGTTGATGATAATCGGCATCGGGAACAACATCCGCTTGGGTAATGGGTCTTGATTTGACTGCACCCATTATGGTGGCAAAGCGAGCAACTCCTCCTCCTCCACCACAGCCGCCTGGTCCTCCTCCGCCGCCGCCGCCGCCGCCTCCTCCTCCTTGTGCGCCTCCAGCGCCAACGCCACCACTGCTTCCACCTCCTCTCCCTCGTCCAGCACCACGTCCACCACCGCCCTCGTCGCCGGCTTCGATGCTGGCCGCTGTGAGCGCTGTGCTAAGGGTTAGCGAAAGGGTCCCCCATGCAGTGCGACAGAATTCCCGCGTACGTTCGGGGCAACTTGATAGTTGCTCTTTGATTTCGTTAAAGAAATCCAAAGCGGTGCTGCTGCCTGCCTGCTGCCTGGTGCCTGCTGCCGGTCCTGCTGCTGCTGCTGCTGCTGCTGCTGCTGCCTTCGACTCCTCTGCTCCTCCTGCTGGTTGTTACTTATGAATTTTTGTTAAAAAACAAAAATTCGGGGACCCAATCAAAGTGATTTTATTTTAAGTGTGAGGAATAAAAATGCTGTCCATCAAAAATTTTGTTATTTGACAAAGTAAGCAAATTTATTGTTTTAAAAAATTTGCTGCTGAACAAATACACACACACACACTTGTACACACACACACACGCGCGCGCGTATATAGCACACAGACACAAATGCAAATGCACAGACAAAGCCAGAGATTCGGAGGCGGAGGCTCCTCTCCTTTTTGAACAAGGCGTCGCCTTTTTTTCTTTCTTTGCTTTTCTTTTTCAGCTCTCTCTTCCTTTTTGGACCTCTTTTAATTTTTAACTTTGGTTTTGTGTTAGCAATTTAGCAACTAATTCGCATCACTCTCGAGTTGAACGTTTAAAGAATTAACAAAAAAAAATATATCCATATACTATCCACTGCAGTTAAATGCACTTTTGTTGTCGTTGTTGTTTTTGTTGATGCTGCTGTTGGTATTCCTTTATTCTTTGTGGCCGCATATGCATTAAAGTTCTCATCTTCAGCGTGGTGAAGAAATTTTTTAAAATGCAACTCGCAGTTTTTTAATATTTAAATACTTCATCTGCGAGCGATACGAAAACAAAGCACACAAAACCCGTCCGCACGCAACTACGTAATGTTAATTAACAGCGTTGATACCACGAAAACAAACACAACAATGACTAGAGGTGACAAAAACATCGATGTTTAAATCGATTTACCGTTGTTTTAAAAAAAAAATTGCAAACAATGGTGTTGATGTGAATCGATTTTGTGCTTTGCATCGATAACAGTGTCTGTAAACTCGATAACATCACAACCTGCTTTTTGATGCCTACATTTTCCCAATATTTTTCAACTCCCAGTATTTTAGCCCAACATTTTTATGTATGGTGAAAATAATCGAAAGAAGCGAAAGTGTGGCAGCACGAATTCTTGCTTACCAGTAGCGTGGCAACCACCCACAATTGTTTTTGTTGACTTCTCTTTAAAAAGCATTTAAAATGGGTACCCCGCATCGAAACTACAACTTCTCGCACCACAAACCAGGTCAGTATCCCTCACAATCAGCCGACTACATGTCCCACCATGCGGGCGGTGGCATACAAAACCCAGCACAGCAGCAGCAATGTTATGGATTCTATGAGGATAAGAGGGCATACGGTGGTGGAGGCGGAGGCAGTGGCAATAGCAATAGCAGAGAAGCACCTTCTTCCACGCCTCATTTCTATCAAAACAAAACACCTCACGAACAGCGCCAGGGACCGGGCGGCAGATTCTTTGGACGCGGAAATCGAGGACGTCCGTATCAGCATAGAGGAGGCGGCGGTGGCGGACATGGAAATCATTATAGGGATACGAATAATGCTTTTTCTCAGTACTATCATCCGTCTATGCTGGAGGATCCTTGGCGGGACCTGTTGGCTCGACACAATGCCATACATAATATTAAAGCACAACCAGATCAAAGTAAATCTTAAGTTCTTTATACAATTAAGCAACAATTTTACAAATGCAAAATGGCAAAAGATGGAAAAGAGTGGAAACAATAAAATCTAAACATTTTTTAATTAAACCATTACTAAGGCAAAATACCGTATCATTTATGATGGCCATGATAATGGTGGTGGTGGTGGTTCTGCTGCTGCTGTTGTTTCTCCAAATACTTCTCCCAATCGACAGCCATGCGATTGTAGATGCCCATCGCCGCACGTGCATCCTCCACTGAGTTGTGCTCGCCTGTTTGAATCTCCTGTCCCAGCACTGCCAAGGTGAGACGCTTAAGGCTGGGTGTATGCCCGTTGGACACGAGCTTAGATAGAGGCTTGTAACGCGATGTGTCCCTTATGTGTTCATAGGGATGTTTGATATTCAGTACATTGAGATCGTTGCGTAGGGCATGACCGACAAGGATTTTGCCATGCAATAGCTTCACCACCTCTTCCTGTACGGCAGCGAAATCCTCACCATTAGCTATATCCTGAGGGCGGATGCCAGAAACGCTTGTGCGATAGTCGGTGACCTCTTGGCGTGGCTTCACGTGCTTATCCAACAGTACATCGCCATCACGATTGACTATAGAAACACGAGCCAGCATATCGTCATTACCATTGAAGCCGACTCCAACCATTTCACAGTCCATGGCCAAATAGCGATTACGCTCGGCCTTCTTCTTAAAACGTGAACGAGCGGATTTGGTCAATGGTGGTCCACCTAAGGCTACTTCTGTTGTCGATGACGTCTGTTGCTGGTTCTCACTGCCAGATGGAGCTGTGGCTGCCATCCAATTGGAGCCAGCAGCACGTCTGTTTACATTTGCCTGTTGCACCTGTCGCTGTTCCATTGGCTTTTGTAAGCGCGGGGAATCCGCGGAATTGTTGTTGTTGCTATTGTTATTGTTTTTGTTATTGGCACTGGTTTTATTGCGTTTTTTTTCAAACCGTATATGGCGCTTGGGGGGTGATTTGGATGACATTTTAGCCATTAACCGAATTGCCAGACGTTTATACCGATTTGTGCAATTTAAATACAATTTGTTTTCAACTAAATGAGAAATGTGGGTGCCAGCCACCTTTGCCACCTAGTTTTCTTTTTTAATTTTAGGTATGGGAATATATATATATATATCGATATACATCGATAGCTGGATGTTTCGTTAGTGTTTTGAACACGAGTTAGTTGATCATAATTTACTACTTTCCAGAGTAATGATTAAAATTAAAAACATTAACTGCATTTATTTGGCAAGAATATTTTTTTTAATTTTGAAATATTTTTGGCGCCAAAAAAACATCTGTTTTCGCTTGATCTCTTTTAGACTATCGGTACCAATCAGCTGTTGGATGGCTTATCGATTCGTGCAAACCGTTTACATCTGGCAACACCGACGTGTGTGTGTTAGTTTATAATTAGGCTTAGTTTGCAAATTTTTGATTGTATTTATTGAATAGAATGTAAAATCTTTTAATTAAGCACAAATGCCATCGCATAACATCATCATTTGCCTAAAAGTTGTGCGATAACTATTTCGAATAGTTACCATTGTCACACACTCAACACACACACACACATTCGGTTTCAATAGGGAAACCCAACATTGATTTGTACTGGAGAAAATAGGGAGCTGGCAGCTTCACAACTTGAATGAAAATGAACATTAACACAATGATGACGACTTCGACCGGCACCGACCGGCAGCAAATGCAGAGTTTTCATTCCCGTTGCGGACGCTCCATTCGCCTCTACAATGGGAATCGTTCGGCTCAGCGTTCAATGAGAGATTTCAGTCATGCTTTGATATTCAGTGCAGAGCCGCTAGAGGATGATGTCCTCTTTGAGGTGGTCATTGAGAAGAAAGTGAGTTGGAGTTCTGACTATATGTCATTGTGGATCATCATCTCATCGCTTGGTTTACATTTTTTTGTACTTCCACAGAACCATTCCTGGGGTGGCAGCATTGAGATTGGTGTGACCTCCGAATCACCAGATGATCTAGAACTGGTGGCCTGTGCCACAGCAATGCGCAATGGCACTTGGGTCATGTCTGGCATCGATGTACGCAAAGATGGTCGTCGTTTGCTAGAGTTCTATGGCACTGATCTGGAGACTCTCAATGAGAATGATCGAGTGGGTGTGATGCGGACATCGGGCAATGATTTGGTGTTCTATGTAAATGGTGAATCTCAAGGGGTGGCTGCCAAAAACATGCCCAAGCCGCTGTGGGCTCTAGTTGATCTCTATGGGCGTTGTGTTCAAGTTTCACTATGTCCTCGCGAGGGAGAAGTAAGTTCCAATTTTTTGAGATAAATTATTCAATTTGCCTCCCTGGTTAATCAGTGAAAATGCGTTTTTAGCTTCTGGATTCACCACTGCAGCAACCCTTGCAGCAAGTAGTCCAGAATCTCGATGTCGCCATGAGTGTGGATGTGTGTGTGGATCAGCAGACGGCAAGTGCCCCCAGTTTAGATGCTCTGTCGCGTCTTAATCTCAATGGAAGTGGAACAAATAGCTCGGATTTCGTCTACGATATCAACGATCGCCTGCGTTTCCATACTCGTTGTGGATCATTGGTGAAATTGTCACCGAATTTTCGTTCCGGTGAACGTCGACGTCCCCTGGATGAGTTCAACAATGGTGTGGTCATGACCCATCGACCGCTTAGGGATAATGAACTATTTGAAATACGCATCGATAAGTTAGTCGACAAATGGTCCGGGTCCATTGAGGTCGGAGTGACCACTCACAATCCCACTGTATTGCATTTTCCTGCCACCATGACGAACATGCGTTCAGGCACCATTATGATGTCCGGATGCGGCATTCTCACCAATGGCAAGGGCACTCGCCGTCAATACGGGGAATTCAATTTGGATGAGCTAAGGGAGGGCGATCGTGTGGGCATGATGCGTAAATCGAATGGCAATTTGCATTACTATATCAATGGTCAGGATCAGGGTGTCGCTGCCCCGCGTGTCTCCAACACACTGTGGGGTGTCATCGATCTGTATGGCATGACCATTAAGGTTACCATTGTGGATCGTGATGAGCGTGAGCAACAGAATTTGGTCACTAGGCGAAATAATATTGTGGCTGCTGGCATGAGTCTGGCGGGGATTGCCAGTGTCCAATCGCAGCAGCACCAGCATCATCATCATCACCAGCACCACCACCAACAACAACAACAGCAGCAGCAGCAGCAACAACAATCGGGCACGCCCACTCTCAGTTTACTTAGCCCCGAGAGTGAAATGCAAGTGGCTGGAGCAGCGAGTGGTCTAAGTGAAACCATTTCCAGTACCCGGGCCATTGCCCGCAACGATGATCGCCTCACTTTTCACCATATATGTGGCACTCATGCCAAAGTCACCCAAAGTGGACGCACTGCTCTACGACCCAAGTGAGTATGCATTCAAACAAACATCCAAACAAATTTCGACTCATCTCCCGTGCTTTCCAGTGCTGCCGATGACTTTAATAATGGTGTTGTCCTCACACGACGTACCTTGCGTCCCAATGAGCTGTTCCAGGTGCGTCTGGAGCGTGTGGTTACCAAATGGGCTGGTTCCGTTGAAATGGGCGTTACCACGCACTCAGCCGATGAGCTGGACTTTCCCTTCACCATGACAAATGTGCGGTAAGTTGAAAGAATCCCCCTCACTCGCTTACTCTCTCCCTCCGATCTGCTTAGGTTAAAGCGCTTTGTAAATTATTTGCAGATCTGGCACCTGGATGATGACTGGCAATGGTGTCATGCAGAATGGTGTCACTGTCATCGAGCAATATGGTCAGAATCTTGATCGCCTTCAAGTGGGCGATCGTGTCGGTGTTGTGCGCAAAGATGATGGCACGCTTCATTTCTGGGTGAATGGTGTGGATCAGGGTCCAGCGGCAAGCAATGTGCCCGAACGAGTTTACGGTGTAATCGATCTATATGGTCAGGCTGCCCAGGCCAGCATTGTGGACACCTCGGAATGCGGCAGTCCCGACACTGGCAACTCAACAATATCGAATACAACGCTCTATAGCGAGGTGCCTCTCCGTTTCCATAGCATACACGGAGCCAATGCGGGCATATCGAATAGTGGACTAACTGCATCGCGTCCCAATTCTCTGGCCGAGTTCAATGATGCCATTGTCTTTAGCAATCGGCCGTTGCGTCAGCGTGAGCTGTTTGAAGTCGAACTGGAAACGATGGTCCGCCATTGGTCGGGCAACATTGAGATTGGGGTGACGGGCACACGACCCGAGGATATACAATTGGCACCAAATGCCACCGACTTGGAGGCAAATGATACTATCATCCTATGTGGTCCTATGATCTTTCATAATCGCAAAACCATACGGACGAATGTCCTCATCGACCTGGATACTTTGGGACCCAATACACGAGTCGGTGTGATGCGTAATGGCGACTTTATACATTTCTTTGTCAATGGCATGGACCAGGGACCGGCCTGCGAATGCCATGCGCCCAATATCTATGCCATTATCGATCTCTATGGCCAGTGTGCTCAGGTGAGTCTGACTCAGACTCAATTGGACATAAGAGCTCCCTATGCGACCAGTGAGAACTCGCAAAGTTGCCAGGCCACATCAGTGATACAGCATCATCCGGGAGCATTGGAGACCAAACATCGCTGGACTTGCGTTTCCGGGAATGTTAGTCTAACCAAAGATTGGACTGAGGCTACCAGATTTATTGGCCCATCGGCGGCTCTCTCCCACTGCTTGGTCTTCTCCGAACATCCTTTGAGCATGGGTTCACCCTTTGAAATCAAACTGACCTCGATCAATCCCATGTTTGCAGGTAAATTCCCAACAGTCTCCATAGTCTCGTCTCTCCGTTTTATTATTTAACTTAATCTCTCTCTCTCTCTCTCTCTCTATCACTCATTTGCAGGCTGCCTCAGCATTGGCATCACGGATCTTAATTTGAGTGATGAGAGTGTACGCAAGAAGCTGCCAACTAGCATTAAACGTATTCCGGCCAATGTTTGGTATGTCAGTGGGAATGAGGTACGCTTCAATTCCAGCTGCTTGCAACGTTCATTGGCCTCGCTGGCCTGGCTCCGTTGCGATGATCGCATCACCCTGGAACGTGTGGAGAACTCACTGAATATGCTCCTCAATTCGGAGAATGTGAATATACAATTCCAGAATATACCGAATGATGTCTATGTGGTGGTCGAGCTGCGTGGCTCCACCATGGGTGTTCAGGTGATATCGTCACAGGGCCCGGCGGGTTCACCGTTGCGTCCCTGTAGTCTACGTCTGCAGGATTCCATGGACTTTGGCATGGATCCATTGAACAAACAGGATAGCTCAATGCTCGAGTCAATCGATTCGGAGGCACAAAACTATGAATTTGTGGACATGTCGACGCAGAAACATATTCGCCTCACCGATGATCGACGCAGTGCCACCAGGACAAAGTCCTACAACCAAGCCATTGTCTGCCTAAATAAACCTCTCTGCAAGGGCGAAAGCATAAGCATCAAAGTCGATGCCCTCAATAACAAGTGGCGTGGCACTCTCGGCCTCGGCGTCCTCTCTGCCACTCCACAGACGTTGCCGTTGTCGTTGCTCAATTGCAAACGCAGTTGCTGGCTGGCCACCCACGATTATGTGAACATCAATGGTCAGGTCATGGCATCGAAATACGGTGAAGCTCTCGAGCACATACAAGTGGGCACAGTCATCACATTGACCCTGACGCATGCCGGCATGCTGAGTAAGTTACCCGAGAATGCTTCATCTAAAGATGACCCCAATGCCCTCAGTTATTGATTTTCTTTTTATCTCTCTCTCTCTCTCTCTCTCTCTCTCTCTCATTTCTTTTTGCAGTCATTATGGTTGGTTCAACAAATCTCGAGGATTTGGCCACAGGCTTGCCGGGACATGTATATCCTGTATTTGATATTTACGGTAAATGTGAAAAAATCTCTCTTATAACTGGAAACGATGCTACACGAAATGGCAACAATGCCAATGGTACACCCATTCTGGAGGCCCCAGAGGCTCTCGAATTGGACAATGGAATGCCGCAGCAATGCGAAAAAGCTCATCTGGAGATGCATGAAAAGGAGAAGGACACGGAGCCGATGAGCGATAGTGCTAGAGATCAAGGACCCTCAACATCGGCAGCGCCATCGAATGCCATGTAAGTGGACTGGTCCACTAATCCATCCAACCACCACTCAAATACTAATTTTCTCTAATCTCGCAGGACACGTTCGGTGATGGAGAGCGTTTCAGAGAATCTATTGTTAAATATATCGATTAAGAATCGCACATTGGAACAGCAACGTAACGATTTGGGTGGTTCGTCATCTACATGGTGAGTAAACACCAAAGAAAGATGCCTCGAGAGAGAGATATATTTCCATCTCTTTCTCTTTCAGTTGTTTGCGCGAATCTCTGCAACTGCAGCACAATACAAATCTCAATATACAACGCAGTCAGAGTACTCAACGTTTTCAAAACTCACTCAATACCTCAATAACAGCAACAACCACAACCACTGGAACAGCAGTTGGAGCAGCAGCAACAGGAGGAGCAGGAGCAGTGGGAACATCAATTACTAGCGTAGCAGCAGGAGCAACTAATCTCTCCACCAATCTGTCGCAACATTTGAGCAACTCAAATGTCTATGATACGAACAAGGAATATGATGAGTTGCCGCTGTCCTCGAATGCCACCATTGCCACCTCGGGATCCGTGGATGAGGCAACAGCGGGCACCACCTCATCAAACACCGAGCAATTGGAGAATAATGTGGATTCAGTGACCACTGAAATGAGCCACATAAACAATGAGCGTGAGATAAGCAATGAACTGGTGGCAGCTGCGGCGGGAGTGGGACCAGGAGCTGGCGATAATGTTCTGGAGGATGATGAAATTGATTATATGAATCATTTATTGCTGCTGCAGCAGCTGCAACAGAATGAATATACACGTCATCATTTAATGCCCGATCAGGCATTAGATTTGCCATCTCTGAACTCATTGGAATCGGTGGATACCACCAATTCGTCAAATCAACAGCGTGCCGAATCGTTGCGCTCGGCAACAGCGGCGCCAGCTAGCTTGGAGCAGCCAAAATGACTGCGAGTACTTGAAGCAAGTGAAGCGTTTCTGTGCCTCTTTGGTTTTGCCGCAGGCCTTCTTCGATAGTCGATTGGAGCCAATATGCTTCTGCTTGAGTTGCAGCGGCTTGCCCAGCAACGGCAACGGTGATAAGCTGGAGGGTTGGGTCTATTTTAAGCTAAATCAGCAGACAGTCAACATGCTAAGCACATCCATGACTACAACGACAGCAGCAGCAACAACAACAGCGACGACGACAACGGGGGGAACGACAGCTACAGCAACGGTAGGAGGAGGAGGAGCAGGAGCAGCGACAGTAGTAGGAGGAGGAGCAGCAGGTTCATCCACCTCATCAGCGGCCCAGGGTCAACAACAGGTACATTTCGATCTCAATGGCGATTGGTTGCCCTTCTACTACATGACACGTGTGGACAAAATACGAGCCATTTTGGATCGTGGCCAACCGCTGCCCCTCGACACAGACGAGGAGTCGGCGGCCACCCACAAAGATGAGCCAGGCACTAGGCTGGAATTGTACTACTCGCCAAATGCTACGGTAATTGAGCCAGTTCTGCCGCAACATCATTATGTCTCCGAGCAGGGACTACATCGTATATCCACATCATTTGAAGTCTATGTGAGGCGTCAGTCCATTTCGGGTGTCACCACCACAGGCAAATCGGCGGCCGATGTAAAACGACGCAGTCTGGACAACGAGGCTGCCAACAGTCAATCATCATCTGCGCAAACTGATGGCGGCGGAGGAGCTACTGCTGCTACTACTACAACTACTACTATTGTTAATCCAACTGCCCCTGCTGCACCTGCTTTAAGCGAATCATCTCTACATTTACTTAACGATCTCTGCTGGTTTACCAAAGAGGCTGGAGCCTGCATAATCAATGCTTTGATTATCAAATTGGATCGAATTGAGGATCAAAACTCACATTAGGAAGCCCGCGCCCCCGCCCATTAAGGAGCACAAACACACACTACACACACTCACACATAAACTAGTCACCCTAAATTTATACTCAAACTCAACTCAACTCACTATGCCATTGCCATTGCATTATAGTACACCACACCACACAAGCAGCTAAGACGCGTATCCTATTCCTATATGCCGCCACAGCCTCAGCCGCCGCCATCGCCGACGCCGCCTTCATACGCATACGCATTCCTCTCTATCTTTGTAAACGAGTTTTTTGTATATTGTAAGCGCCAATAAAATTTAATCACGAAAGTTTCAATTAATGTTTTGTCTAGGGGTGGAATCACCAAGAGGGAGGAATGAGGATGCTACACAAACCTTCCAACGAAATATCAATTTAAAATATGTGTATGCAAGTCAAAACATCTTGAAAAATGGACCAATAATCGGATATATACACATAACAACTTTGGGGGACTATATTTTAGTGTGACACTTTCAAAATTTTCTATTTCTTGATAGTTTATATCCTAAAAAAAACTCTTTGAATAGAAGCCCAGTAAAGAGCAGCTTTTAAGTTAGGTTGGTTTAGCTATAGAAAAATCTTTAAATGGGTTAACTCAAAAGGGTAAATCGCCCGCGTTTGATTTAATATTTGAACTCTGTATAAAAGTCTACAATATTTGGATGGTTTTGAATGACAATTGAATACGAAATGTGTGCGTGGTACTCACTTATGATGAAAATGTTTATGTATGTATTTGGTCGAGCAATCCTTTAAATGCTGGAAAAACTTTCCTTATTTCATTCTCCTTTTTAAGTTTAGGTAAAAACCAATGGTAGAAACTGCATTTTATTTTGGAATCATCATGTTGTTTATTTGATTATTTGAATTCCATTCATTTAGTGTGTGTCGCCTGCTTTTGTTTTAATTTTGTTTTGTTTTATTTTGCTTGTTTGTTGGTTTTGTTTGTTATTGAAATTATATGAAAAATGATCGATTAGAAATTTGTTTAAAGTTTGATTTTCATGTTATATATACATATATATCTATATATATATATATATTTAAATGTATGCAAGGGTGTATGTGGTGTGTGTGTACATATATATATATATATATATATAATATATACGATTTAGCATTAGCGCCAGCTCTTCGAAAGCTGCTTCTCGATCGATCCGACCATCCATCAGCATCTTCATCATCATCATTATCATTATCATTATTATATTATAATTATTATTATTAATATTATATATCATCAAAAATTATGATTTCTGGCTTCTCTTATATGTATATAGAAATTGGGGGCCTTGGTTGCTTGTTGCTTTTGTTTTTGTTGTTGTTTGCTTTTAAACATTTTGTACATTTTGCAATTTATCGGGGCAAGTATTGAGAAATTACAAAATGTACAAAAATAAATTGTTATAGTTATTATTTGTTTGTTGTGGTTGCGTTTCATTCTCTGTTTTGTTGTTGTTGTTGTTGTTTGTTGTTTTATCGTTAAGCCAATACCATATATTTTATATATAGATATATATATATATATTATATATTAACCATTTGCCGCCTCGCTCTCCATCGTTGTCACAACAGACAATTATCATTTCACTCGACATCCATGCCCGAGGAGTTAGTTTCCGCACTCTGGCCATTGTTGTCGACATCCATTTTATCGCCAGAGGCGGCTGAAGTCGGCTCACCGCCATTCTGCTGATCGGCGGCATTCGCATCGGCTGACCCGGCCCCATCCTTGGGCGGTGTTGTAGTTGTTTTCGGAGTGGTCGGTGGCTTAGGTTTCGCACGATTGATGACAGAATTGACGCAGGCATTCAGTAATTGGACCTCTTGACGCACAGCAGCCACTTGGACGGGACTATCAGAAGTACGTGGCGTTTGTGTGAACTTTGATAGATTGTCATCCAGCCATTTCTGTGTCTTATCGGCCATTTCCGATATATTGATGAATTCGGTTTCCGTCAAATGATCATATTTCGGGACACCCTTGCGGAATTCGTTGACTGCTTGACGGGCATGGGCCACGCTGGCCTTTAGCTCCTCGAACACGGCCGGGCACAGCTCATAGTCCTGGGCACGAGCCTTAATGGGATCGGTCTGCTGTTGCAGCAACTGCAAACGATTGGTATAGATCTCACGTTCACAGTCCTCACCATCTTCGTATAGCCAGTTCTCGAGATCATTCAGCTGTGCCACAATGCCCGAGCGCACATTCTCCACCACAAAACGCTCCAAGGGACCGCCCTGTAAACAACAGCAAACAACATTTAATTAGTGTCAACTCCTGATCCCTTTGGCTAGCTTACTAATCTATTCTTACCTGCAATTTATTGCGCATATCATAGACAAACTCTTCCAAAGCATTTTTGGCATCAATACGCTCAGTTTCCTTTTGATCGTTGGCAATCATTTTGGCCTCCTGCTGTGTGTAGTTACCCAAATCGATTGGACTGAAGCCATGTGTGATCACCTCCAAGGGCAATTCGGTTGATTTTGCTGTCTTCTTTTTCTTATCGTTGCCCTGCAGTAAACAATAAGAGAAAAATAAAAGGGAAACACCATTATTGTAGAGGAGGAGTATGAGAAAAGTAATTGTCATTTTTAAACGCCAACAAACAACAATAAAGCGAAGAGGAAAATCAGCTCAAGCAACACACAGCAGCGCCTACACGAGATGAGCAACAACAAAAGCTTTCGTGTTGTCTATAGGAATATATATATATATATATATATGTATATATATAAGTAATATTTAAGATAAGAAAAACAATAAAATATGGGTGAAGGGAAATTTTAGGTTTGGGGGGCGATAGGAAATGAAAACAGAAAAGAAAAGATGAGCTTGCGAGCGAAAACAAAAAAAAAAAAAAAAAAAAAGGCTGATGTAACAAAATTAGGAGCATATATATATTATTTTTTTTTTTTTTAGGCAATTTGTGTTAAATTTTGTAGTTGGTTTTATGTAATTTTCTTTTTGTTGGCTTTGTAAGGAGCACACAGGGTAGGCGGCGGCTTGGCTTATGAGCGGTCTTCTTCATTCGTTTCATTATCTCCCAATTCTCTTTATCTATTGTTTAATTATTTTTATTTTTGGGGAGTTATAGCAGAAGAAAATTCGAGTTTTGTGTGTTTGGAAGTTGTTTTTTTTTTTGTATAAATTTTAACATCAAAATTTTGTTTGTAATTTAACGAAATTAATTTGTTTGTTTTTTTTTGTTTTGTTTTGTTTTTTTTTTTTTTTTTTTGTGAAATTTGAAAGGGAAAGACGTACCGAACTAAACCAGCCCTTGACCCGCTGTGCCCACCCTTGTCCGCCAGGTGATGACGCTGTTGATGTATAATTATCATCCTCATTCTCACAATATGCCTAAGAGAAGAGCAAAAATAACAACAACAGCAACACGAAGGAATGGCGCGCGCGCCGCATAAACGAAACGGAAAAAATTATGAAAAAAAAAGAAGAAGTAGAAGAGTTGAAGTTGAAAAATAGAAGGAAAAAGCGAACGTTGTTGGGTTATATACACATTACAATATATGTATATGTATATGTAGTTGGGTAGATAGGTAGGTAGATATATATTTATATATATATATATATATGTATATGCTGATACATGTGAATGATATTAAAAACTATATCTATGTATATAGAGCGGTTAGAGCATAGCAAGCAAGGCAAAGAATAACTAACAATTAAAATCAAAAGTTAATAAAATAATAAATAGGAAACAACTACAACTAAAAACATCACAAAATATAATAATATATTTATTAAATATCTATTATAGTTATTTGATATTTGATCAAACGCAAATAGCGTTCATTAAAATGTGTTGTAAAACTCTGAAGCAATATCTTACAAAAGCTGTCATACAAAATATATATCCCTATATAGTTTTTGATGGAGATCAAAGAATTTTCACCTTGCAAGTAATATGCGGACAGAAAGTGCTTATATTTAAAAATGAGTCGAAATTAGTTGCAATTATTAATGGAGGAAAACTATTTAAAAAAGTGATTTTTAAGCAATTTTATTTTTGGCAACACTTTTTCACACTAATTTGGAATCTTGTGATCAAATTTTGGACCAATATTCCAATAACCTTCTCATATATAAGACTCACTTTAAAGCGCAGCCAAAGCCAATATTTGTATAAAATTCTATTCATTTTTTTGACTCCACTTAAAATTTGATGTTAAAAAACAATGCAAAAGCTCTTAAAAATCACTGATTGAGGATCAGTCATTGAGGAACTCTTGTTAAGCATTAAATATCCTTCCTACATACGTTTAATCGTATTACTAAACATTAAAAAAGCTAAATTAAACATAAAATGTAATGCAAATTAAAAAACTGTTGAATTTATAAGGTGTAATTCTTGCCAATAACAACATCAAACAATATAGAAGATGAAGGAAATAACAAAAATAACAGAAGAGTAGGAGATTGGCGACAAATGTATGCGTGTGTATCTTTGTGTGGATGATGGCAGAAACTTACCTCTTGTTGACCATCAGCTGGTTCACCAGTTGTGTTGCCGCCGCCGGCAGCAGCCTGTTCGCCTGATTTCTCCTCGCCTACTGCTGGAGCTGCGCCGCCAGCAGCCTGATCAGCAGCGGCAGCAGCAGCCTCTTCCAGTTCCTTTTTCTCCAGCAGCGTGGCCGAAGAGATCAAAACGATTCCATTGTAATTGATGCGCACTTTCAGTTTGACTTCCTGACCCTCACCACGTTCCGTGGGCTTGACATCTTTGATTTTCCATACGCCAATGGTTTGATCTGGATATGGCACTGGCTGGCCATAGACAATCGACACATTGAATGGTGCCTTGCGATTGATAGTAAGCAGACGGCTAAACGGTGATGCATGGAATTGCGGGAAAATCTCAATTTCCCCGGGACCAGCGGCTCCCTCACCATCCCAAAGGACTTTGACGGCAAAATTCTGTATGTCAGTGACGCCAAATTCACGTACACGCACAGCCGGCGACATAATGGCGCACTGCAGAGCAGCACCGCGAGATACAGCCTCATCTTGATTTAGCGTAGTGCTAGCTGGCTTATTGAAGACCTGCGAAAACGCGGAAAAACATATAATAAGATTAAAAAGCTCTCTCAAGCAAACACATTCACATAATAGAAATTGTTCTCACCTGCTCAATCAGTTGCTTGACGGCCGGAATACGTGTACTTCCGCCAACAATTTCCACTGAATGTATATCATCCAATTGCAATTTGGATTCAGCCAACAAGCGCTTGAATGTCTGTTCAACACGTTGCAATACTGGGGCACACAGCTCTTCCATCTGGGAACGTTGCATGGATGAGGTGACATCGATATCGTCCAAGAAGCATTCAATATTCAAGGGCAATTTGGTACTATTGGCGGACATTTGCTTTTTCAGTTTCTCAATTTCCGTCAGCAGACGCAAATGGGCACGAGCATTTGTTTTGGCATTGATCTTATAGCGCTCCTGGAATTCCTTGGTGAAATGCTCGGCCAGAGCCAAATCGAAATCACGCCCACCAATCTGATCCCAAGTGCTGGCCAACATCTTTAATTTGCCCTTGGTGAAAACGCAGACACTGGCCTGCAGTGCCGAATGTCCAAAATCGATAAATATAACATTACGTGGCTTATCCTCGAATAGATCGTTCTTATAGAAACCATAAGCCAAGGCTGTCGCTGTTGTCTCATTCATCAAGCGAAGGACATTCAATCCGGCTATTTGAGCAGCATCCAATAGGGCACGACGCTCGGCATTCGTAAAGAATACGGGGCAAGCGATGACACAGTCATTAACCTGCGTTTGCATCGCCGAGGCCGATGTCTCCTTGAGTTTGGTGAACAGCATTGCTGTTAGCTGTTCGGGACTAAAATGCTGATCCTCATGCAAATAGTTAACCTTAATCCCAATGCTGCCATCTTGGCGCGCTTCAACGCGCGCTGGAATGCTCGTTAGTTCGTGCTGTACATGTGGATCATTAAATTTGCGTCCCAATAGACGCTTGAAACCGCCAACTGTGTTTTTCATATTTGTCACCTGTTGATTCTTGGCGGCAACGCCAATGATGCGTTTCTTTCCATCGAAGGCCACAAAGGAGCTGCAACATAGAACAAACAGATTAGACAAGTGAACGTAAGAGAGACAGAGAGAGAGAGAGAGATAGAGATGGAGCTACTTAGTTAACGAGTACTTATAAGGCCAAAAAATCAATATCAATTCGATCAATAAAGTGCCTTAAAAAAAAATCACCTCAAATTAATTAAACAAACATTCAGTCAGACATACATACACACACATTTATACATACATATATGTATATTCGTATATGGGGTAGTTGTTTATGTGTATGAGTGTGCTAGTTGGCTAGCCTGTTACTACAGTAGCAACTCGTACAAACGATCGATGGATGGGGAGCGGACAAGAATTTGAATTTATATTGAACATCCAACTATTCTTATTATCATTCACATTCTTTATAGTACTTTTTATTTATGCCGCATATCTAATTGGATTACAGTTAGGATAAGCGTTAAAAATTTGCAAAATTTTTCTGGACAGTGGCAGTGCGTTGAAAACAATTGCCTCTGTGTGTGTGTGTGTGTGCGTGTTAAACCTAAGCAACGTGCACATGTACCTATGTATAAATGTATGTATGTGTATGTGTATGGAACATATCTTTCAACATTCTGGAACTTTCTGGAATTTTCTTTTTTCTCTAGATTTTATTCGCTGGAAGGGAAGGAGAATGGGGTGAATATTCACTGTATTGGTCTATGTCATCTTTTGGCTGTCTGTGTTTGCCGGCTTTGAATTTATTTTTGACAGTTTCACACACACACAAACACACACACTTATGTCAAGCGTCCACACACGTTTTTCTCCTCCTCTCTTCTCCACTGTAGCAACAACAGCTGCTGCTGTTAAGTCTATCTCGCTTTAACTTACTGCTTGACCGCATGACGCATTGCACATTGCGTGCTTGCCAAAAAAACAAAAAACCGAAAAAAAAAATGTAAATTGTCAAAAGTGGAAATTGAGCCCACGCAAATTATCAGATTTAAATTAAGAATCTTGAGTTTAAACAAGACAATAAATTAAATCAATGAAAGTCTTCTCATCTCTTTCCCCCCGCTTTCCATGTTATTATTGTTGTTGTTGCAGGCAGGGTCGAAGATGCCGACAATAAGAAGGAAAGGTGTTGTTAGGGGTGGCCGACATAGCGTGCTCCTCTCATTAAAATTGCAATTCTTTTTATGGGATTGTTCTGTGTGTGCAGTCAGCCAAATTTAGGCCTCAAATGGAAATTCATATACATATGTACATATGTACATGCATATAAATATATGTTTGTTCATATATACATATGTATTTTTTCCACAATCGTTACTAACAACAACCATGGAATTTTCTAGGCGCGCTCACACAACACACACACACACAGGCATGACTTACATTTCTACATAACCTAAAAAAAAGCAAATGTACGACTGTGTGACGGGAATGGGGGTGTGAGAAGGGGGAGACCAAAGACGGCGATCCTTATCAATGATTTCGCCCCCCAATTAAATACTTATATGACAATTCTTTCAATGAAAAAATATGAGGGGGTTTCTCTACTTACGGCGTGGCCCGCAAACTGTAATCGTTCGCCAGCGTCCTCAATGCCACCGGAACGGGCTGCCGCAACATAGCAGCCTTCGTTACCAAAAATCGATGCCAATCACAGACATTTTCTATAGTTTTTTGATTTTCTTCTATTTAATAGTGTTCTCCGTTGTGGTGTGTATTGATTTGCTGTTGGTTGTCGGTTGTTGTTCGCGTTGTTTCCTTACCAGCTCGAAGTTTTTACTGCAAATACATGAGAGAATTTTCGATAAAATATATTTCTTTTTACACACACACACAGGCAAACGAGAGCCTAGACTTTCAGGCAGACGCGTGCTGTTTAGTCGATTTAATAAATAAAAGTCAATACTGTTTGGAAATGTTTCCCCTTGTGAAAGCAAGTGAAAAGTATTGAAAACGTATGACAGAATATTCAAAGGAATATAATTCGTCTTACACACACGCACAGTTTATAACAAAATTGGAGGAAAAAAACAACTTTCGATATCAGATGTTAATAGCAGACTCAAAAATGTGCCACAACTTTTCCCTGTTAATGGGCAGACTCGAATATGTGCAATAACAGAGAATGTTAAAAAGCCAATCGATATTTGCAAAAACGCTTGCCCGCGTAATGTGGCGCCCTCTGTTACTTCCGATAGACGATAACTTTTCATACCAGTGGCGCGCAAAATAAATCATTTGAAATGTACTCAGAAGTAAGTAAACTTATTTTCTCACAGA
Organism: Drosophila nebulosa; assembly: GCA_024703675.1. Classification (NCBI taxonomy): domain Eukaryota; kingdom Metazoa; phylum Arthropoda; class Insecta; order Diptera; family Drosophilidae; genus Drosophila; species Drosophila nebulosa. The sequence continues at coordinate 871,640 of JANFPS010000005.1, forward strand.
ATGCTAATTAATGCACGGCTAAACGGGTTTGACGTCCAGATGATGCAAATTATGATAAAATTTGTTAAAAACAACTACTTAAATTTTTAGCTGATAAACTACAATTACCACTTTCTGCTGAATTATTTTTTTTTAAATCTTTTTAGCAGAATAAAGGAAAAAAAACACAATTTTTAAATACTTGTGACATGAGTTTTTATTGCCACTAATACCGGCTATATTGATCGAGGCAATATCCTGTTATTTGATCCGATATACAATCAAAGACATCAAAGGCCAAATCACAGCTTTCACCTTTTTGTGGCAATTGCTTGCGATTCACATGATATTTGTTCGTCATGGCACGCAAACAGAGATTCACCGATCTCAGGGTGGCCATAAAAAATCCATGCTCATGAACACCCTCCGAATAAAAGTCCACCAGACCATCCAGAGTCGGCCATCCATATTTGTCGATGGCGTTATTCTTGGCATAAACGCAGTGCAGCAGGCACTAACAACCAACACAAAGAACATGTGGCGGCGGAGGGGAGGGGGGAGGAAGAAACACAAAAAAAAAACAAGCAAACAAACAAAAATAAAATGCAATGGCGGCCATTCAATTTGCTGATGCATAAAAGCCCAGCTAATATGTATTAAATGCAGCCATAAAATGCACTTTTCAACCATCAAATAATTTGCTGCTGCTGCGCTGCGTTTGCTGTGAGTTTATGTGAAAAATCTCCGGTCTCGCTTTTCTTCTCAATTGTGTGGAAAACCCTGACTTTAGAAGCTTGTGGGAGTGCAACTGCAAATGTGGCTGGGCAAAGGGATGGGTTTTTGGTATGACGGGATGACGGGTGCGGGCGGGTGCACTTTGCTTAATTGCATGCCAAATCAATGGCAGACAAAAGTCGACAAAGTCATATTGTTACTTTGGGCTTAACATTGAACTTAATTAAGCGTTGGAGATGCAGTTTGTTTTTTTTTTGCATTTCATTAACATGAAAAGAGAGGAGCCATATAGATAAACATACATACATATGTATGTATGTATATATATATATGTATGTGTTTACCCTACCCTTGAGAGGCATAGACCGATTCTTCTAATTTGTCTTTGGGACTTACCCCAGCTATACGTTTGTCTTCCAAGGGAACCAATGTGGGATGATAAATGCCCGCTTTGGCTATATCCAGACGTTTTATATTTCTCATTAGACGAGCCATGCGTCGATGTGGTTCAGGCTCATCGAAAATGATGTATTCATACTCGCTGCCATTGCTGGGGCCACCAGAAGCAGAAGCACCTGAAGAAGCAGAGTGCTTTGGCGGCTCATTTAGCTCTAAAGTCGGTTCGCTATGTATGGGCGGCCAGTCCAGTGATTCAACAAACTCAACTGTATCATCATTATGGCCATTAATTGAAGGCTGATTATGAGAGACCTGCTCCTTGAGAATTTCATAGGCCTCTAAAAGGGGGGGCGATGAAGGGGACCAAAATTCTTTTATCAGAAGAAACAATTTCCTCATACTAACCATTTACTAACTTAGTTTTCACCTCATCCTGACAATCTCCAATCACTGATTCCACTCGGCGGGCTGTGCGTGGTGGATTCAGACAGCGAGCCTTTTTCTTCTCATAGCGTATTATATAGCCCAGAGCGTTGATCGATGTGATGACCACACAGAAAATATGCAAAATTTGCCAAAGTTGTGTAATTTTCATTATACCAGGCAGAGCTTGCTCTAGAAAATCTCGAACTGAACTGAACTGAATTGAACTGAACCGAACCGATCCGATCACTTTGCCTACCGTCAATTGAATGAAAATGAAAGCATTTTCACTTTTCATCCAACACTGGCAGGATCCCATGCCACCATCCTCCATCTTCGCCGCCGCCGCCTCCCTTGGCCTCGGCCTAGTTGGTTGGAAAGCATTGATTCCAGTTTTTGCTCTATGGTTATGTGGTTCAATGGCAACTGGCAATAACCTGCAACCTGCCACAACTGGTTGCACATTTCCCATGCGTGCAGTTGCCTCCAAATTGACAGTTAGAAACTTGTCCTTAGACCAAACATGATCATTATGAACATGGCCATTGGCTTGGCATCATATCTTTTCGCTTTGGATTACATTTCATTTGATTTACCAAACAATAAGCAAACATACATAACTCGGAACATGCATACCCATGTTGCTTTCAATTCGACTCACTGTGTTCATTATTTGTCTTAGAATCCATTCGCCAGAATTATGATTCAATTGACTGCACAATTCGACCGCAATGTAGAGATTAGATTGGCGCTTGAATTCAGCGGCCCAACATCATATTGGGCCAAAACATAAAGTCTTCCGCATTAGCCAAAAATATGTATATTTTTGTGTGTTTTGGGGACTAACAACTAATTTGCATATATGCGTAAATGTATGACCGAAGAAGCAAAGCTATAATAAAGATTATCAAATGCGGCAGTCATAAAGCAAACACAAATGAAGAATATATGAGAAGAAGTATCATAATCAGCCAAGCGATGCCTTAACTCGAGAATCTTTTCTTTCTGCTCTAATCAAAAGGTTTGACATATTTCCCCTACACTGTGGCAAAAAGTCTTACAAAGATCTATGATATTTTTTATATATGTATGTAGCTAAATTAAATCTCAATCTTAAAGGTAAGCTCAGGGAATCTAAAGTTTAAGCAATTTCTGATTATTTTCGTTAGATTTTTTATTGCTCCCAAAAGTATGCTATAGTAATTATGCCCAAAATTACTTTGTTCTACATCTGTTCCTAGTTGTCCTAAAGTGTCATCAAAATGACTCAATAAACATAGTTTTTTTTCTTAGTGTATAATTTTTGCAATATTTTAATCCTAAAAATATGCTTAGGTAATGATGGAGAAAAATTTAATTTTATATTTTGTAAAGGAATATGCAAAAGTTTTAAGAATTTAGAAACAGTTTACGTGGCTTCGTTTTTGTATATAAAAACCTTTTTCAAGGTTTTGGTCAATTAACTTATAAGTTAAAATAGATTTTCGATTTAATCTTGTTAGATATTCGCTAATCTATAGATACATATATATTGAAGGGGTGGTTATTGTGGTTATAATTTCTCTCAGTGTATCTGTAGAACAATGGCCAATAACTGTACTTGAAATTGGCTACCTTCTATAATTATGCTTCATTAAAAAAGAACGAAGAAGTTCTTCGTTTTGAAGTTTTGGCACATCCTAGGCGGAAATTGTGTCGACTTCTGGTCGACGGGGGTAATTGCATTTAATTGCATAATGTGCAGAGAATAAGACACTGACCTAGACTCGGCGGCACAGAGAGGGAAGATAGAAAGAGAGAGAGAGAGGGTAACAAATTTATAATAGCTCCATAAACATAATCAAGATATCCCATAGGAGAACGTTCTCTCTCTCTCTCTCTCTCGGTTCCTTAGTTTCCCTTGCTCTTTTGGGTGAAATAACGGAAGAATGGAAAATTGGAAATTGTTTGGTCATAGATCACCCAGGAAAATTGTCAACACAAACAACCAACAGCAGCAAGCAAGAACAACAGGAACAACGTGAGCTAATTGACAGACAGCTTCAGGCACGATTTCCATTCTCCACAACAACAACAACAATAACAACAAGAAGAACATTCTCTCCTTCTTTTCAAATGGTTTGTTTAATCCCCCCCCCCCGTCATTCCCTTGTCTCCATAATCCAATGCAATTTACTGAACATGGAGCCTGGACAAACAACAAAAAACAAGAAGCCAAGAACAAGCAGCAGTTGCAGTGGCAACAGTTGCTGCTTGCGTGTCCATCATTAGAACAAATTCTCTCACCTGTCTAACCCTCCTTCATCTTGCCACTTGCATCTGATCCTCATCTGCTGTTGCTTTTTCTCTACCCCTCTCTCTCTCTCTCTCTCTCTCTCTCTCTGTTTCTCTCTCTGTTTCTCTTGCTCTCGACAAACATTTCTTGTAACGCAATTTGCACACAAAATGTTGTTGTTGTTGTTTCATCTTCGTGGCTTCCATCACTTTGGGTGGGTGGTCAGGTGAGACAAGTGCCAGCAGCAGCTGCCGTAGCAGCAACCACAGCACGAACCACTCCAAACGCTGGCCACCGTTCGCTGATTCGCCTGAGAATTTGTATTTAAATACGAAGGCCTAACGCTCTAACCCATTCAGTCGTCATTGTCGCGTTGTTCTTAAGTGAACTCGGTTCGGATCGCATTGTCTGTCGTAACGGGAATAAGATTATTTTGTTCCCTGTGACTTCTGTGACTTCTGGACAGGATGCCAATTTGAATTCCTAGAAAGCTAAATTCTGCGAAAATGTTGCTGCTACTGTGGCTTCTATGCGCTCTTTTTGGCCATTTTGCCAATACGATTAATGCTGAAATCGAATACAATACCATTAACGATGATGGATCCTATCAATTTCGGTATATTCGCTATGCGTGTTCCCTCCGCCTCGAGTGCAATTTGTTTGTGTTTTTTTTCTCGTTATTTTACCCTTTTTTTGTTGTGTACTTTCTTTGGTTTTTTTTTTTTTTTCTTAAGAGTTGAAGAAGAGGTTAAAATGCTAGATGGAAAGGAATTTCCTCTCATGTGAAGGAGTGGCAAAGAAAGAGAAAGAAAGGCGCTTTCTATTTGAAGTGGCCTTTGTCCAGAACCTCTTCAGGAGGTTTTGAATCTTGAAAATGTTGAGTTTCTAGTGTTTTTGTTAAAGTCTTTGGTTTGATTTGTTTTTTTTTCTTAAGAAGCTTTTCACTATAATCATCCATATTTTCGAGAATTGTGAAATTGTATTCTTAGAAGAACTTTTAAGCAAGCTGAATTCGCTAATTTACGAAACTGTTAGGCAATTAAATTAAATTAAGAGATTATAAACTCTTGAAATAATACGAAAAAACTAAGAACGAGCTATCATACCACTAGAATTATCTAATTTGACCATATCGTGGTCGTGATTTATAATATTTAAAATGACTCAGTAGAAACTTATCCCATTTGCTAAAAATTACAAGTCAAATAGAAAAAATAATTCTTACACATGCAAAAAATTTACAAATTTTTGTATTTTTTGAAAACTGATTGTGAGCTTTTTAACATTCTAACACAAAAAAGTTTTCTGTAATAATCATAAGGAGACTTTCCTTAATTATTCATAAATTGTTTGAAGCATTTTGAAAACTGCTTTTGAAACTAAGTTTAAATATACGTAAGACCAATTTGGATATTATTTTTTAAACATTTAACAAACTTAATTAAAAGAAAAAACTCGTTTAGACCAAAAGACTAAATAGACGGAATAGTAAGACCAAAAGAACTTCCTTTTTGATAAAGAGAAGAGTTAATAGATTTGGAATATACAGGAAAAAGAAACAGAATTAAAATTCCTTGGAGAAAATCATGTAACAATTGATTGTTACTTTCTTTCTTGTTACTCTAATTAGTAGTTTAAGGATATACAGTAGAAAGAAATCCTTTTGTTACTTTCTTTTCAGTGACTTCAAATGAGACCTGCCACTCTGATCTTTATTAGTCTGATCTTTGCTAGTCATCATAAATTATCTTACAAATTGATCATATCAAAGGCAAAAGTAATAACAACTCAATTTGCGTGTATCTCATGTCGTTCTGCCATGGATCATAAATCTGGCCAACTTCATTTGATCGGCAAAGTAAACCCTCCTCCCTAAGCCCCCTAGCACACATCTCTTCGTCATTCAGTTTCACTTTGTTGTTGAGATATTTAACACCTTTTGAACGGCGTTTGGCAAGCGTAACAATATCTTTTATGTCTCTCTCTCTCTCTCTCTCTCTCTCGCTCTCTCTCACTTGGTCTTTCTCTGTCTGGTTTAATGTACATATGTATGTTTCTTTCTCTTTTACAAATAGACATGCAAATGATGACATTGGCGGCTACTATCATAGCGCCTCTGGTACTCCCGACAACATAGTGCGAGGTCGTTATGGTTCGCGTAGTCCAGCGAGCGGCCAAATCGAAGAGACTGTCTATACGGCCGGACCACGTGGGTGAGTAAATGAAGACACCAGGAGGAAGGGAGCTTCTCTTTAGCCCTCTCTGAGCTCATATATCAACAGCGGCAGGCGCCACTGAAGCATAACTTTAAGTTGGACGACTTCAAGTCGCAACGGTTCTAACACATTGAGCTAAGTTTGTGTGTGTGTGTGTGTGTGTGTGTGTGTGTGTGTGTTGCCTAAACGTTTTTCCATTAAGTTCAAATAGTGGCAAAACCGAACTGTTTTTTGTTGCAATCTCCGGTAGGGGAAACGAGCAACAACAAAAAAAGGAAAACCAAAAACAACAAAAAAAAAACTGTTAACAAATTGCTCAGAGTTTTAGTGCCTAGGTAAATTCTGTTGAAAGAGAGGGAGGGGAAGGAGATGTGGTAATCAAAGTAATCGACAAGATCAAAATATGATAAGTCTATAGAATTGTTTTTTTTTTTTTTTTTTTTGTTGATTATGGGAATAAAATGCATTCAGTTAATTAATAATTTCACACATTTCCCACACAAAAGCTTTCGTGCGAATGGTCCGAAAATACATAGAAAAATGGATTTGGCCCAGTATCCGGTACGTCCCAGGGGTAGTCCAGATGATCCGCTAGCCGATCCATTTGATGATCCCTCATATAGCTTTAGTTTTCGCACAGCCGATCAATCTAGAAGTGAGGAGAACGATTCCACAAATCGTATAAGAGGTAAGTAATAGAATATGACTCTTTTTTTTTTTTTGCTAATTTCCATTCTGTTTCTCAATCAATCGAGGTCTCTATTCGTATCTGGATGATGTGGGTGAACGTCATAGTGTACGCTATGCTGCCGGAGCTGGCACAGGATTTGAGATATCGAATGCAGTGCCCGATAATCCTTCAAATGTTGGCTATTCGAATCCATTGTATAAGGCCCATCCCAAGACTAGGGGCAAGATGTCTGTACAACGTGGCCCGGCTGGTAGTTATAAACTGATTGCCGCCGGTCCCGATCATCGCAGGGCCGAGAGTCGTGCTCCCGATGGCTTAGTTAGGGGCACATATTCCTTTTTGGATGACAAGGGTGTGCAGAGGACTGTGGAGTATATAGCTGGTGCTGGCATAGGCTATAGAGTTGTCCAGAATCGTATTGGTCCTGGCACTCATATAAATCCTTCGGTGGCTGATTTTCGCTTGAGCGATACGGATTTTCGTTTGGCCAATGATTTTGGCAGGGGAGCAGGTGGTAAATTATCTACGGCAGTGAGCGGTGGAGGGATTGGGGTAGGCGTAGGCAGTGGAGGGGGTAGCTCTGCAAGTGGTGGGGCCGCCAGTAGCGGTGGAGGAGCAGGAAGGGGACGAACTGGCTCTACGGATTACCTAAAACCAGGTGGTGCAAGTGGTGGAGGTGGACCTGGTGGCGATGAAGCTGAATCTGAGATTGGACTCGAAGGTGGTAATGATGACAATGGCCTAAGTAGCAGCTCCAGTGGCTCGACTAGTCCCACACGAGGCAAAGATGATCGCAGAGGTTATCCTGCAGCTGCAGGTGGCTCAAATCGTGGCAAACACAAGATACGGCACAGGGGCAGGTGGCGGTAGTGGTGGAGGCGGGGGAAATGCTGGTGGCAGTCGAACTTCTGGCAGTAGAATCAATGCCAGTGGCACAAGAAATCGCAATAGATTCAGTAATTCTGGTTCCGGTTCCGTCTCATCCTCACGGCGTGGTAGTTCGTCCGAAAGAGAATCCTCATCAGCATCATCATTTGGCTATCTACCACCCACAGCTGGTGGTAATGCTGATGGCGGTGGCGGTGGCGCCTTAAGTGGTCCCGGCGATAATTACCATCTCAATGATGACGATGTTGGCAGTTCGCTGCCTCCTTTGGTCACTGCAAATCATCGGATATTGGAAATCGATAGGGATCGCGAATGGGTGCAACGACATCGTGATTCCACGGTTATTAAAAATGTGGGTAAATGGTATGTGGGACTGCCACCTGGTCAGAGTGTGAGGGCACATGTTCAAAATATTGACATTGTGCCGCTGGGCGGACGTGTCTCTCTGTCACCATCTGAAGCCCTGAGGCAAGATGAGATCAATGAGCTAAATGCCTCCAGAGAGCATTGACACACACACACACACACACACACACACATACAAGCACACACAGACAGACAGACATACAGAAAGGCAGACAGACTCACACCCACAGCCACTTCCCATTTTGATTTAGTTTAAGTTAAAAACATTGTAATTTAAGTAACTAACTAACTATACGCAAGTGGGCCGATCATCCAAATCAGAAGCTATAAATACATTTTTTGCCAATCTACTCTATAAAATTATCATGATGATCTAAACGACTTTCATATACCCATTACAAAAACACAGAACTGCGTTTGGTTCTTCCTTTTTCATATCGGTTAGGCTTAGAGTTAAGGTTTTAGTGAAGTGAACTTTAATCAGAATTTTGTTTAGGTTTTCATCAATTGATATAGGAAATGGATTTCAACAACATTTAACCGATATACATAAGGTATAATAACGGTTATGCGATACTCGTGGCTCACAAAAACCTAACAAGACAACAAGTTGTAGGCAAAAGTTTTGCGGTTGCCGCAAAAAGTCTCTATAAAAAGTCTCGGCTCGAGATGTCTTGGATTCAGTTGAAGATGAATTTCTGTCACGTGTTAATCTTTGGTTTGGGTCTCTGCTGTTGCCTCGCGCATGGAGCCCAGGTCTATATGGAATTCAATGGACATAAATATGCCTACAATACGGATAGAGATGCCTTGGCAGGACATGAACTCTTATCGCCCAACTATGACTATCATCAGGATCATCAATCGCTGACGGCACTTTCTGCTCATCCTTCCGCTGCTGCTGCCAGCTATAATCCTTTGCAGTTTGTCCAGCAATCTTGGAGCAATATGCGTAGGCATCCTATTCCCAGCGCCATGCAGATTCCCTACCAGCAACATGAACCACCACAACACGAGCAAACGAACTCAAATTTTGATTTCTCCACCCATCAAATGTCCCACTCCCAGCACACAGATCAGGCTGGACATGTTGTGGGTAAATATTCATATTACGATGCTGCTGGTTACCATGAGCTTAGCTATAAGGCCGGACCTGGCATTGGATTTGTTGTCATGGGTGGCAACTTGGCCAAGGCAACGGAACAGCCATCGCAACTGACGGAAATTCAAACAAATGACTTGAGTTCCGCTACAAATTTTGGCCATTTGCATCGAAGATTCTTTCGCAAATAAATAAATGAAATAAAAAATATTTTACTTCGTTTTAATGAAACAATTTATATTTGTTGGCAGCTACTCCAACAACTTAGCTGTCCCAACTGTCATGTACACCCGACTACGTGACCTGAGAACGAACCGCAAGTACCTAAAATTGTTTTCAGTTAGATCAGTTGACGATACAGCTCAATTGGGGGAAGGCGGGGAAACCTCAGACCTGCAAGTCATCAATATGACTAAAGTTATCTACACTGTGAAAAAATAAGCGTTTATATCATATAGCTTTTATAGGAATGAACGACATATTAAGACCAAACTAATCGATTCCAAGAGTTCAGTCAGTTTTTGAATAAAGCTTTAGCTGGAAGCTAAGTCTTTCAATCTATGATCAAATCCGCGAAACTTATCTCTTTTTTTACAACAAGAAAGAAATCCGAGCCACATATAAGAACCGCCGAGGAAAGCACTTCTTACTTTACTATAATAAAAATTTAATGTTCAGAAAACTCACTTAAACTATTGAGAATCGTAGAGGAGAGCTTTCGTAGTTTACTATAGGAAAAGTGGTCAAAAAGTTCCTATGGGCTTCTTCTTTAACAGTTTTTGGTTAGTGCAAAGGACAATTCTTATAATATTGAATAATCTAATAACTACATATGTATGTATATCAAATGGCACTCATACCTATCATATTTATAACCCACTTTTAAACGAAAAAAAAAAAAATTTGCTGCAATTTTTTTCCAAATGACATATTTCCTCAAAATCTGGAAAAATGAGTAGTGCAATATTTGAATTATTTTTCACTCATATTTTTTTTTTTTTTCAACTTTTTCACATAAAATTAACGATTGTTTCGGTTTCGGATTTTTTTGAGCAGAACATGAAATTGGGCTATAATCTTGATACAGCAAATGGGTGCATTTTTTTTTTTGTTTTTACTTCTTTTTAAGAAAACGTTATTATATCGTTAATTATAAGTGAAAAAGTTGTTTTTTACTCATAATAATAATATTGAGCTAATAATTTTTTAAGATATTGAGGGAATTTGTCTTTTGAGAAAAAAAATTTGAGGCCAACTTGTTTTTTTCGTTTAAAAGTGGATTATAAATATGATAAGCACTGTAGTATAAATTCGTAACAATATATAGAAGGCAATTTGGGTCAAATTTAATATATTTCGGAACTAACCGATCAGGAGCGTTGGCAAATTCAGAGGTATGAGCACCTAGTCGGGCTTAAAATTGGTCAAATTGCTAAAGAAATGAAACGGCATTGTGAGGACCTCAAAGATTACCGCATTAAGCGTCGCCAAGGGCCTGTACCATCTAATAGTAGAATTATAAGAGATTTACGAAATTGTTTTAGCATCTGTTCACCTGTCAATATTCCTTTAGCTAAAACAAATACCTATAAACGTTATTTGGGCCGACTTTTGTCTTAAGAAACTGTTAACTAGATCTCCATTTTCAGCCAATAATTGGTCATTGGTCTACAATTACCCACACACACACACACATAAAATTTGTTTTGGCCACGTGCCGAAAGGCTTTAATAAACATTTGATAATACGCCTAATTGATTTGCCGATCATAAACAATTAGCCAGTTGTTGTTGTTGTTGTTGTTAGATGGCTAACAAAATGCTTTACATTTATTATGGGCAAGGTGCATCCCGACAGAAAACGCCAAAAAAAAAAAACATAACATTTCGAATGTTTAACGCGTGCGAGCACTTGCCAAACAATTTTTAATGTTGAATTGAACGAAAAGCCTTGAGGCCGTCTCGCATCGTGGCCTAAATAAAAATCACAACTAAAAGGCACAAACCCCAAAAAAAAAAAATGTAAATCGAAACAAAAACAGTTAACCAAAAACAAAGCAATAACCTTATGCTTATAAATAATATTCATATTTGGCAAAAAAAAAAAAAAAAAATAAACCAACATAAATGAAAAATTGTGAAACAAAAAAAGTTTCACTAAGAGAATTTTTCGTAAACAATTTGTGGGCCATTAAAAGACATTTTTTATTTTTGCTTTTTGTTTTTGTTTTTTTTTTGCTTAACGAAATGTTCGTTTTCAGAGCTATTATAAAACAAGTTCCTACGCACAACTTTCTTTCAAATTTAATGCATTTAAAACAAGTAAGAAAATGCCACAAGTGACCTGGTTAGAATGTGACTTACTTTAGGGCCAAAGTCTAATGAAAAGAGAATTGTAGTTTAGATAGTTTTTTTTTTTTTTTTTTTTCTTTTGGTCACGTTCTCAGCTATCAGCTCTCCAATTCAATTCAATGGAGGGTTGTGGCTATGTGGGAATGAAGTGCTTGCCAGCTATAATTGGGTTAGCATAACCGCAGATTTGATCTCTCAGGTGCCAGTTACATAGACAAACTTCTCACTCCCCAATCCTCACTCCCCACTCCTCCCTCACTCAGAATAAACAACGGTTTGGTTAGCCAAGAACCAAGAATTTGCCTTCTTCAATTCCTTCACCAACTTCCCTTCTTATTCTTAGTGTATTCTGTTCTGTTCCCGTTGCTGAAGGTCAAACTTAATTGGCTTAGGCCTAGGCAACGACATCATCATCATTATCATCATTATGATCTTTTGCTTCCCAGTTTCATGCAGTAGTCCCGTTTTGACTGCATTTAAAAATAGGTCTCAAGGTCTCTTGGAAAGAGAGACAGAGACAGAGACAGAGAGAGAGAGAGAGAGAGAAACAGCTCTCTGGTGGTTGGTGGTTCCAGTTGTGGTTTGCTCACTCGTTCAATTTATCGCCTTTTGATGGCTGCATTCCAATTGTTGTATTGTATGCAGAGAGTTTTACCCGCTAATTTTGTATTCGTACACAGAGTCGAACCTATAAATCTTAAGGCAATTTGTTGCTTGTGTTTTTGTTTTTATTGATTTCTACGTGTGCCACAAAAGGTCGTAAGTGCCTATGCAATATTTCCTTAGTTAATCGAGAAATATGTGGGTATACATATGTATATGCATGTGTGTGCGAGTTCAGCTGCAGGCAGCATTCAAATTATCATAAATAAAGCTGTGAGGGAACGCTTTCAACTTTTTGTTGGCTCGAAGGATGCCACTTGGAGGCAGTTAATGAAGACTTATGATGGCCCTGCCAATTTGCCAATGTGAATCGGACAAGAACTCTCGCTCATCCTTAAGTGAGTTCAATCAATTGGTATATAAGGTGAGAAGAACAACAACATTGAGAATAAATATTGATAAGATTTAAAAGATCTTAAGTCTCTTAAGTCTTGTTACCCCCCAATAACAAAACTCTTTCTACGCCTTTGTTAATTGAATTTTGATTTTCTTCTTTTTCCACATTTTTTTTGCCAGGCGAAACAAAAGACCTAGAACACGAACTTGATCCAATTATATGAAATTTAATGATTTGAGAAAAGACGAAGAAACAAACAAACTTTCTAACAAGTTCAATTCGCAAATCTTGTTTGACACTTTTCGAATACAAGAAATACTTAAGCCTTTGTGTTCTCTGATAGGCTTATGTCATGTTACATGTGACATGTCATGCGTTCCGTCCCACACACACACACACACATACAAACAATGAGACACAATTGGACAGTTACTTCACACAAAATTGCTAATAGGCTGGCTGGCTACACTTCATCTCTTCATTTTCACATCTCCACCTCCACCTTAAGCAATGAAACACTCAATCAAGCCAATAATTGACCAATTAATCAATGTCCAAACTGGGCACACAAAAAAAACCTAACCAAAATAAAAGAAGATGTGTCCAGTAGCTCTGTCAGCGACCTAACAAGTTTTCAGTTAAAACAAAAAACCAAAAAAAAAAAAGAAGTGGGAGATAAATGATTTCAATCAGTCACACAACAAAATAAGAAAAAAAAAAAAAAAACCGAGCAACATGAATTTCAATAAGAAATTGTGGAAAGATGCCCGCCCATTGATAAGCTTTAGGCCAAGGCGCTAGGTACTCGCACTCGTACGTGCCTTGGCATATCAAATTCTCTTAACTTTACTTACGCTCTCTCTCTCTCTCTCTCTTTCTCTGTCTCTGTGGGTTTCTTAGTCTCTTGGGCATTTCTTTTAAACTTCTGTTTTGCATGGCTAATGGAAAATGTTATAAAACGGACACATTGGGCCCGGGCACGAATCAGTTGATCTTCAGCTGTTAACTGGCTTGGTTCTAGATTGGAGGTGCGTTTCCCCTTTTGCCATTGTGACTACTTTTTTCATTGTGCTCTGTGTGTATGTGTGTGAGTGTGTGTCATTTAATATATTGTGCTGTGCGTGTTCAGAGAACAGAAAACAACAAATAACAAGAGCCATAAGAAGGAGACAGAAAAAACAATCGTAAATTGAAATCTTAAAAGGATTGCAGTTTTTTTTTTTTGAAGTGTGTTGTTGTTGTTGTTGCCGCTGATATAGACCGGTGATAACTGAGGGAATCTTTTTTTTTTTTAATTCATTTTTGCAGTTCAAGGACAACTACAGGACATAACAACAGAAAACGACAAAATTAAGAAAAGGGAACAGTAACAGGAAAAATGCGCTTCTTTGTTGTAAGTACAGACAAACAAAAATAATAATTCAACAAATTGATTTTGTTCACATATTTGTTGAGTTAATCATTTAACAATTCATTCATTCATTTGAATGCTGCCGTTGAACTCATTAACTGACCCCAAGAAGTTTGTGTCTTAAGTCTTTTGTATTTTTCCCTCTTTCCCTCTCTCTCTCTCTCTCTCTTGAAACTTTCACTGAGCGACAATTTGTTATTTATTCGCTTTCTTGGCTTAAATTCTATTCTAGCCCTAATTGAAATTCGAATTTGTGGCATATATGCAAATTTTTGACTTTGACTAGCTCATTAAAAATCAATTTGAAAGCCGCAGAAAGAGAGAAAGAAAATTGATTTTGGCCAGAGAAAGGTTTTGGTGTTTTTCGTTTCAGAGAGAGTTACAGTAACTTTTATTTAAATGTTAAGAATTTCTGTTATTTGATGTGGGAATTATTTAAATTTTTTAAAGGGTCCAAAAGAAAAACGATAATAAATTGTATTTAACTCTGAAGTTTTTCACATTCTTTGTTGGGGTTTTCTTTAAGCTGACTGCTGCCTGTCTTTAATAGCCTTTAGTTACCTTTTATTTGACACCATAAATTATTTTATTCAATAGCCAAATCTTCTTTTTTTAAATAGCTTCTATCAATCGGATTACGTTTCTTTAGGAAACAATAAAAAAAATTTATTTCCTTTCAAGACAAAGCTATTTCAAAAAAAAAAATTTTAATTTAGTTTAAATCAATTTTCCTTAATTAATTTAATATGTTGCCCATAAAGAAAGCTGAATAATAACTTCAAAAGAAGTGAAATGAATTAAAATCGTTCTACGAATACATTAAACACTTTTTGCTCGAAGTAAATATTTTATTTAAGAAGCTCAAATGAAAATCAATCCTTTTTGCTGTTTGCCTAAATTTTGCATTACAATCACACGAGACAAGGCAAAAAATGAGGAGATAAAAACTTTCAATTGGCTTAAGAACCTTTTTTCTTAATTTAGATGAATCCTTTCAATGATTATCTCGCTAGTTAAAAAAAAGTTATTAAGATTCTTTTGTTTTGGAATAATTAATAATGAAATAAGCGTCCAACACTTCCTATTGCCCTTTCAATTTGTGCGACGTGATAATATTCTGAAGCTTCCTCCACTCCTTTATATGAAAAGTGAAAATGAATCATTTCGAACTTCAATTCAATTATTCATCAGGGCCTCAATAAATAAAAATTACAAATTCGTCAATACTCACTTTGGTTATTCAAATTCAAGCATATTTACAAGGAAAATACCATAAAGAAACAGAAAGAGGCAATTTAATTATGATCCCGTAGATCATAAAATTAATATTCCTAAGGCATCTGAAGACCTAGGCGTGGGCATAGAAGAATCAATATGAATCATTTATTACAGAAAGTTTTCCTTCGCACATTGATTTGTTTGATAGTTTGGAACATAAATCAATAAATCGATAAAGGTTCGGTTCTGTGGGCCATAACCCATTCGATCTATCCCACCCCATGGTACACATTCTTCTCTGTGTTATTTGAGCTGCTGCAGATGCCCACAGGTTTTTGGCTATTGCCTCATTAATCTTAACTTGGAAATTGACTTGTTCGACGTACGGTGATTGGTGATTGGTGATCGGTTCGCATTTGCTGGCTCATCTGCATATATGAGGTATAATGAAATGATCATTTAACTTTATCTTCAATCTCAAACAAACAGAGAAGACTGAGGTAGACACTTGAGATGGTACTTCTGGGGGTATATAAAAAAAAAATGCTGCATAAACTTTGCATTTCGAGTTATTAACCCAGTTTATTTTTGGATAAATAAACACACCCAGAACCCAAGCTGATGACAACAGCGACCACGATTCTCTCCCTACTTTATGATCAATAAAATGAAATCCGTATAATGCTATGTATAATAAATAAAGAAAGCCATTCAGAACTACACCTGTAAAAGCCATATGGAATGCAATCACTTGCAAATAAAACTAAATCAAATTGAATCTCAATTCTTTTGGCTTTCTACCAACTCTGCTGCTGCTGCTGCTGCTGCTAATTATGATGGCTTGTTTCTTTGGGTCTTTAAAGTCTTGCTGGCTGCTGCTGCTCTGATCTGAGAAAACGTAACAGGTCAATGACTTGCCAAGATCCAAGCTCACACGAGCTACAACTTCAGTTTCAGCTTTGGCTGCGGCTTAGTGACATTTCTTTTTGGCTTGATAGATGGGCGTTCTGCTTGGGCCGAGTCAAGTTAACGGGTCGAACGACCGACCGACCGCCCGCCCGGCCGGCCGGCCAGTCAGCCAGATTGCGTCAATATTGATTTTTGCCAAATGCTCAAACAGAGACAGAGACAAAGCCACAGAGACAGAGACACACACAGAGAGAGAGAGAGAGAGAGAGAAGTTAAGTTAAATATTTACACTGAGCCAGAGCTCTCCACAATATTCTTGTTAATGCCGATAATCCCCCACACCCAACTCGTCCCCTTTTTCGTGGTTTTTTTCTTTAATTTTTTATTTTTTTTTTTTTGGGTACTTGCAAGTGAAAAACCGGAGAAAAATTATACTTTAAACTGGGCTTGGCTCTCACTTTTTGCTCACTTTTTTTTTTTTTGGTTTTTTTTTTGGCTCAAGTTTAAAGAAATTATGCAAATGCCCTCAGACAGCTGGGCCAGAAGAGAACGGGGAGAGGCTTTCGCAAGACATTTGACCGCATTTTTGGTCTTTAACGTCATGAGTATTTAAGAATCCGTATCTTGGCATATGCCTAGAATACCATTTTGCCTTTTTGAGGAATTAAGCCAAATTAGTGTTCAACTAGCTCCAAAGAGTTAACTAATTATAATTTATCCAAGTGTTAGTTATCTTAAGTGCCATATATAGCACAGATATTTAGGTTAATAAATTCTTTAAGGCAATTTTCTCTTTCGTTCTTCCTCCAAGATCTTCTTTTGGCTGTATATTTCGCTCAAGTTCTATGCCCTTTTACCACAGAGTAAATGACTCTAAAAGAATCCTTTGGCAGCTGAAGTTAGAAAAGGATCTTAAGTGTGCTTTATTTAGATTCCAATTTGGTTTGTGTTTAATAATTAAATTAGCCTATTAAAACTAAATTTAGTTTTATTTCAGAGCCAAATATGATCAATTTATATTTTAGAAATTCTTTAAAAAGCAAAAAAATAATTTTAAAAGTGATGCCACAAGTATTTAGAATCTAGGCTGTCCTCATTTGATAATTTATCTTTACATTTAGGTTTGGAAAATTTAAATAGTGATTTTTTGATTGAAGTTTTTCTTATGTGTTTGCTAATATTATATTTCTTCTATATTCATATGGAAAAATTGAAATTGTTCCATATTCTCTCTCGCAGAGAAATCGGTGATTAAAAATCTTGAAACTCTTACGCCTAATATCACCCAAGCCATAGTTTCCAACGCGATGTATCAGTTTAACATAGAATATCGTCCTAAATGACGAGCAATAAATTTCATTAAAATTTATCTAAGTGAAAACTAATTCTTAGCTTTATAAAAGTCTTTAAGTTAATCCAAATATCTGCCTTAAGTAAAGAGAGATAGGGAGAGCAACCTACTTGTATTTCTTTGCGGTTTTTTGATAATTTTTAAGCAACTTTCCTATTGAATTTTGAACTTTTAAAGTTAAGTTTTCTATTTCTTACATTTTCGTTTTAGTTGTCAACACTTTTGATGGCCGCTTTGGCACTGGGCCATCCTCATTCAAATGCTGCAAATGTTGAGTAAGTTGATTTCTCTATTCTAAATTTTGAAAAAGATATTAACCCCTTGCCTTGCCTTGCGCCTTGTCGTGTGAATGTGTCATTATTTTTTTTGCTTAGTAGAATTTGATGCCGCCTGCTCTCTCTGTCTCTCTCTCTCTCTCTCTCACTCTCTTTCTCACTCTATTAATTAGTATTGTGACTAAAAAAAAAAAAAAAAAACAAAACAAACCCTGAATTCTAAACTCAGACTAAGTGTGTGACTAAGTTTTTATTAATGCATAGAAAATCCTAACCCAAATAAGAAAACCCATCCATTTGCCCCATATTTCTGCATTTAGTTTAGTAGCCAAAAACAATCAAAAAAAAAAAAAAAAAAAAAACAAAAAAAAAACAAAAAAAAAACAAGAACAAAAAAGAAACCAAAACAAAAACAAAAACCTAAACTTTAAATTACAGAATACAAAAGCAAAGACTGGTCAAATTTCCGGAAGAGTTTGATCCAAATGTGGCGCCTCCGACATCGGAGAAAACGGATGAGGCGAAACGCATTTTGGAGCAAATAGCCAAAGTGAACGAGGCCTTTGGCTATGTGAAGAAGCAGCCAGAGCAGCCCAAGCTGCCGCCCATACTCGATTCCAGTCAGTATTTGTTTCCCAAGCCCGCCTATTCGCCATTTCACAGCCAGCAGCATCATTTTACCGGCGGTAATGGGCAAACACTGCTGGAACCCTCGATAAGGGCTGTGAAACTGACAAGGAATGTTGCCAGCGAGGGAAGAGTCAATTATAATGTGCCCACGAGATTGCGTCTTCCGAATGCTAGCACAGAGCAAAAAGAGAAATCATCTTCGTCTCCATCTGCATCCGCATCGCCATCGCAGCTTTATTTTCGTCCCAATCGTGTGATTGTTCCCAAGCCCGTATCAGCTGAGGAAGCTCAACAATTGCCTGCCCACTTTGTGATACCAGTTCATCTCTACAAGCTCAACAAGGAGCAGTATCTAAAGGAGCAGGCACCCCAGGAGTATCGCATCAAGGGCTACAAAATTATTGGCGATGTGGACAGTTTCTATGGCAAGGCCAAATCGATGCTGAATGATCAAAGCCGGGCCAAGCAGGGCAAATCCACACCCAAATATCATTTGTTCTTTTTGCCACGTGAATTGGCCCTCAATGAGGATGGAACCCCAAAGAGGGGCAACTCAACGACAAGCACAACAGCAACAACAACAACAACCACAAGACATCCCACAGTGATTAACTCAAAGGAATCTCGTCTGGACTCACGTGAGAAACAGCAGGGACAAAAACCACACACCATTCACTTGCCACGCCAGCAGCCAGAGGCGAATAGTGTTAGTTCCCATCGCAAACGTGTCAGTTCCACCTCGAAACCCAGCTCGAAAGGCAATGCCAAAGAAGCGGAGCCCTTGGTTAATAATAATAAGGTCACCTCGGCGCCAGTTCATATCGTGTCGACGCTGCCACCTTCAGGTGGCTTGTTGCCCAATCGTAATCGCCTGAACCCATTCCGAGTGCCCAGCGTTAATCTGGCCGAGATGCAGAATCATACATCGATGGCTATTAAAAATGCATTCACAAATATCTTTAAAATGCCCTTCCAAGCGTCACCACTTGCCCCTGCCGGCTCCACTGCACCTACGCTGGTTGTTGGCTCCACGCTTAACCAGCAGCAGCAGCAGCCGCAATTAGTTCAGGCCAGTTTAAGTGACTCCCAGGACTATAAATGGGATGATGAGAAAGAAGGTGCCGGCGATGGTGATAGTGATGGCTTTAACGACGATTTGGATACCATAGAGAATACAGCGGCCGAACTGGATAGCAGTACATCGTCTGAGAAGCATCTCTTTGCCCATAAGGCTCATCATCTCATGCATACAGTGGGCCAAGTGGCCACGGCCCATCAGTCTACCCAGAAGCAGGCTCTACGCGAAGGCGGCATTATCATTCAAAGGCTAAAGGTACGCAAGGGCGGTATTGCTATTGCTGGGCCGGGGGGCGTGGCCACTGCTGGCAGTGGGGGTACAGCAATTGTCGGTCCCGGTGGCTATGCCCTGACCCATCCACGTAGTCTAACCATAGCTGGTCCCGGAGCGAAAGTGATATCCATACCGCCAGAGGTGGATCTGAAAGATGCATTGCAGCGTACCAATTTGGAGGCCAAGAGTTTTCCACGCGAGGGCAAGGTGGTGGCCACAGGTCCAACTGTTTACTATGCCCCACCAACGGGTGGCGCAGAAACGGACGAGGACGTCGACGCCGAGGCGGAATTTGAGTCTGAGGCTTAAGTGTTTATTAACTATTTTTGATTATTTTAAAATATCGTTTTAGCATATATTTTAGTATTCGTAATTTGTTTCTCATTTAGGAACTTTTAAATAAATACCTTTATATTTATATATACATATATTTTATTTTTTGCAATGGTATTTTTGTGATTGTTTGTCATTTGGCTGGCTTTCCATTTCATTGGTGTATTACGGTGTATTATAAATATGTATATAGAAAGTCATACTAAACCAAAATTTTTGCCTTGTCTCTAACATTACTTTTGCTGTAAATATTTATATTAAAGAACAACAACAACTAACCGCTTTTTCCCCCAAAAACTCTTTCTCCCATTCCCCTTCTTCTCACCCGATTTCAAAAACTATCCCCAACTAACAACAACAACAACAACAACAACGATAATGAAATAGTGCTTATTGGCGTACTGCCAGCTTGGAGTCTTGGCCACCAGCCACTGGATCATTGGAGCAGCTAATTGCCAATCTACAGCCATATGGAGCCTATCAACAATTGCAGGTGCAACCACAGCCACAGGCAGTGCAACTTCAACCGATAATTTTCCTGCCACAAGGTTGAAATTTATTTACTTTTCTTTCCATTTGATTTTCAAATTTTGAAAATCCGTTAAATCGACATTTTACACAGCTCACGTATTTCTACATCGTTTCTACATGCATTTCTACATGCGTTTTACAGCAGCAGAGACAACAACCTTACCAGTAGCGAGTACAACCACCACAACCAGTACCACAGCCAAACCAACAACCGAGAAATTTGATGATGAGATTGAGACATTGGCTAAATTGCAAGCGAAGACACCAACCATTAACCAAGAGCAGCAGGCGGGCGATTTAAAATCAGATGAGGGCCTTAAATCGGCCATACGGCAAATTAATACGGATTATGTGATAGAAGAAATAATAGCCATACCTGGCAAACATGTGATATCATCTACCACAAATAGCCAGCAATTGAGAAAACTTCAAAACAAGAAGAAGAATTTGCCATTTAAACGAATGAATGCCATTAAGAAGCTACAGCAGCAGCAGCAGCAGCTCAAAGTGGAGGCCACCGGCAAGACAAGCACCAATGGAGGGAATATACCACAAATACCATTTGGCAATTATTTTCTACCCTATCAGCCGCTGCAAGCCAAGGCCATACAGGGACATAAACAGGCGGCTTTGATATTGGAACCGCATTCCAAGGCTGTGGTCGGTAATGGTGGCACAGCCATATCCACGCCCATTTCCAAGGCATTGCTAAAGAAGGGCGTGCCAACTAATGTGTATTTCAATCCCGAATCTGTGGCCATAGCGGGGGTGGGGGGTAAAGCACATGCCACTGCCGATTTGGAATTGGATTTGTTTAACTAAAACAAAAAAAAAAAACAAAAACAAAAGGAGAAGGATAAAGAACGAGGCAACTTCCCTGAGGCCATAAGTATATCGAATATATATATATATAACTAAGTCCTATTCAATCTGTAGATATATATATATATATATATGTGTGTGTTCCTATGTTAAGTAGAGGCCTGAATATACATTTTAGTGTAAATAAATGTTTAAGTAATTTGTATAAACTTTTTGATTTTACTTTGCTTTAGCCTGCTAATCCATTTGTAGATATTGTTGCTCTTCTTTAGCTTAGCTTTTATCCTTCACGCAACCACACTTTCTCTCTCTCTCTCACACTCACACGCACACACACACACCCACACACTCTCTACACCATCTATAACTTTTATATATATATATATATAAATCTCAACTTAGACACAGATCGATAGCAAGTCCATTGAACTACTATGGTGGCCTGAGAGGGCAATTGGTTCAGTTGCATCCGCAAAGAGATGGCATTCCGGCCACCTATATACTCCAGCCGCAAGTGAGAGCTGTGCCCAGAGAACGGGATTCGGATGACACCATAACCATCTCAGCAGCTAGCATATCGGCCATTGCAGATGGCAGCTCCAGTTCACCTGCATCGTCATCCATCTCGGCCAGCGCCAGTGACTTCAATCGCATACAATTGGCAGCGGCTCGTCTTGTGGCCATTCAGGAAATGGCCAAGAGGAAGGGCTCTTTCAGCGAAGAGGATAATAAAATCTATGCCAGCAGTTTGCTCGAACTGGGACAGGCAGCCCAAAGTTTGGCCCTGCAACAGCAAACGGGACAGATTAAAGATTTCAGTGTCCTCCTGCAGCCGGAACTGTTTCCCATACCCCAGAAGCAACCATCGAACTTTGGCCTCGAAGCATCCGCGACGGGCAATAGTCCAGCAGATCAGAAAATCGACGAGCAGAAGCTGGAAGAGGTGACCGAACAGCAATTGTCGCCGGATGAGTTTTTGCCACCCAATCAAGAGGATCCCTACGAGGATGTCAATGACAGTGTGGCCATAATGGCACCCAAAAAAGATGCAGCAGTGGCCGAGGCCAAGCCAGTGGGTAAGTGCCAAGGGAAAGGGCCAAAACGAAACTTTAATTTAATGCGCTTCACTTTTATTTAGGTCTCTCCATTGCCGGCGAGGGCGGCGTGGCCTCATCCAAGCCCAATGCAGTGGCCCTTTCCGGGCGCAATGGTCTGGCGGTCGCCTCACCCAAGGCCACCGCCATTGCTGGCGTCTCTCCGGAGGAGGCCGCCGCCTTTAGCATCTCATTGCCCACCCGTAATCAACTGGTCATCAAGACACCCAATTCAGCGGCGGAGAAATCCAGCGATGACTACGATTACAACGATATACCCATAGCTGCTGCAGTCGCACGCTTCCCCCTGACCCGTGAAACACCATTGGTCCCCGTACGTATCTCTGGCAATGGCGACTCCTTGGTGGATCAATGGCGCACAGCCATTGCCGAGGAATACGCTGCCAGAGAAGCCCAAGCGAAGGTCAAATCCCAACCCAAACCCTTCATACGCATGGCTCCAAAACGACGTTTGCACTACGAATGAGTCTAAACGAGTCACGATTCTCGCTAAAGGACACTTGAGTCAACATCCAAGGACATTCTATTTATACATTACATAATTAGAGATATCTTTTTTTTTTTTGTGTGTGCCAACTTACCAATTGCCAATAAAAAGAACAATTTTCGTTTAACCACATTGAAGTGAAATTCAAATGAAATTGAAACAAATGAAAGGCGGTAGAACTGGGAATTTTAAGCTGTTAAATGCCATAAAAATAGTCACTAATTGAAAGTAAATTGGATTAAAAAAGAGTAAATTAAACCCTAGTTAGAGTATAAATATAGATTGGAAGAAAAACAGATTAAAACAGAGATTGATTGAAAAGAGTTGAACGAAGTTAACATTGAATAATATTTAAATCTTAGATTGCAGTAAGCTAAATTAAATAAGAGTTACATTGAATGATGCTTAGGTTAAATGAAAGATAAGTAAATGAGAACTAAGTTGAATGAGAGTTAAGTTGAATGAGAGTTAAGTTAAATAAGAGCTAAATTGAATAAGCGGTAGGTTGAATAGGAGCTAGGTTGAATGAAAGAAAGATCAAGATAAGTTGATCATAAGTAAAAAGTTTAGAGTTGGATTAAAAATTTAAAAGACTAAAAATAATATGGAATATATTTGATTGGTTCCACATTGAAAGAAAAAGATTTTATAGCGTTAAAAGTCTGAAGTTAAGGATAGCTGGTTCAAGAATCTATAAATTTATGTCTATACTTTTTCTCTTCTTAGCATAAGGGAACCTTGAAAAGTTTTTCATTGCTCTATTATTACACTTAAGATTGATATCCTATAGACACACATAACTGCACGAAGTTTACACTGCATTCCAAACAGAAATCCAGAGAATTTCACGTTAAACAGCTTTTGGTTGCTGCTCGTATCTTATCTTGCCATTTAATGACTAAATGTTCAATTAGATTTCATACATAATGGCATATATGATGACTATTAAGATTGTCACTTGTAAGAAAATTTTATGGGGTTTCATTTCGTCACACACACACACACACACACGCACACATGTGCATACATTAGACACATCTCTCACATCGTAAAAGTCCAATGAACTCTTTCTCATTGCTTTTATCAATTTTCATTGCCTGACTTGAGGCGCTGATATCAGGGAGAGAGAGAGAGAGAGAGGGAGGGTGGGGGAAAGAGGCGGGGAGAAAGAGAGAAGTCCAAGTCCGAGTCCAAGTCTAAGGCAGAGACATGTATTTAATTGCTGCGGGAAGTGATTATATTTTATAACAAAAATAAATTTTCATCTACAACGACCAGTGGACAAGGAAGGAGGGAGGAGGGAGAAGGGGGAGAGAAACGTGAAAAAGAACTGAGAGGAGAACTGATCGGAGAATAGAACGCAAGCATGTGCAAATCTTGATTAATCTTTTCCGCCAAGGCATGGAGCATGAAAATAAATTATCTACAAAGAGAAAGACTGGTGCAGGAGGATCATGTTGAGGGGAACGAAACGATGGGACGATGATAAGTGGGGAAGAAGGCATTCAATTTGCACCTGAACCAGTTCCCCCAACATGGTCTTGGTCTTGGTCTTGGTTTCGAGCTTGCTCTTGGTCTCGGCCTGTCAATGTGGCTTCAATGCAGTGGCCATGGCCATGGCCATGCTTGACTTCTATTACGCGGCTGGTTTAACATTCTCCAAGAAGTCCAACATCTACGTTGACCATCTGCCATCTGCCCAACTGAATGTGAGACAGAGATCAAGTGAAGGAGAGAGAGAGAGAGAGAGAGAGAGACAGTGCAAAAGAGATAGAAGCGGGGAGGAGAACATGATACCTGAAGAACCCTCCAGTCGACTAACTATTCTGGTTGCTTGTTTCTTCCTTTTGGCTATCTGTGTTTTTTTTTTTTTTTTGTTTTGTTTCTTTCCACTACTTCAGCTTGAGCCGAGTCGAGCTTGATGTCGACATTTTCCTGCGGGAAGCTGCCGCACCGCGCCGCTTCGTCTTGTTTTTCTTCTTTTTCCCATTTCTGGTTCTTTGTTCTGTTCTTGGCCTAGGTCAGTTGGCAAAACTCGCAGTCTGGCACATTATAAAAGGCCATGGCCATGTAGCCATGGCCACCAGTTTCCTTGAAGTGGTCGCCGTGTTAACACTGAAGACTGAACCAACCAATCAACCAACTAAACCAATTGTGCCAACCCTCATCAAAGACGTCGTCGACACTTTGTTATTGTGACTCTTTTTTTTTGAAGATTTTTTCCCGCACTCACACACACACACACTCACACACACAAGACGCATTTTGCTCTGATTGTGGCCATATAAAAGCAACAGCTTCTTAGCCTAGTTCAAATCTAGCTAACTCCGCCTAAAGAGATTCATTTCTTTTGGGAAAGTGTCAATTAAACGACGACGTGCCTAGAACAAAGAAACACTAAAAGCAAAATACACACAGAAGACTGACAACAACAACAACAAACAAAAGGTAAGTTTTCATATTTTTATGATCTCGATTTGGGTTATCCTAGAAAGTTTTCAACTAATGTAGGCTTACTTCATAAATTAATAGCCAAAATAAATGTCTCAAAGTTACGAAAGAAAAAGAAATTATGGAATATTTATTAGCTAGTTCTCTCTGTGAAACTCAGTTTGAAAAATCAGAAAAATTTCCAAGACTAAAGCTTTAAGATTCTATTCTCTATTCTCATCAAAAAGATATAAGATTTAGAAAATGAGTTCTTAAAGTAATAGACATTTCCTATCCGAGGTTAGAGTAGCGAATTTTTATAAATTTACCTCTAAACGAATGGGAGTTTTTAAATTTAAACCATTTTTTTTTATTTATTTACTATAAAAAAAAATACTTTCTAAGCAAGACAAATTTATTTCTTTAACTTAGGCAGAGCGAAAAATTGTCCGAATTTTCACAAAACTTTAAGTATTGTTTTAAAAAGTTGCTTCAAGATCCTTAAACCTAAAAGCTTGAGACGCGATTTATACTTTTCTAGAATATTGGGTCAATAATAGATATAAGACTTTTTAAAACTCATACAAAATCATTGTATAAAATAATTCAACTACTTTTGAAACCCTTTTTTAAGATTAACAATAAAATTTTAAGAACATTTTTGATACTCTTTGAAATAATGAACTTGCAGTTTTTGCCAGAAAGAGATTAAATATTAAACTTTGTAATTCTCTTGAAGTTAAGATTAGGGAAGTTAAGATTATTTAAATCTTTGATTTTCATTGGAATTTCGTATCTAGCCATATATTTAAATATAAGATATCAGTTTGCATTGAAAATAGATTTCCAAAGTTAGAGACATACCTTATCCTAGGCTAGATTGGATGAATTAGTGAATTCTTTTACCAGTTTTCAACTCAACCAAACGAAAGACAACTTGGACAAGAAAAACTTGCTGACGGTGAAGAGAGGAAATTCTTGTTGATTATGGCCAAGTGGTTTTAGGTATTAGGTATCTTTATGGCCAAGTATGGATTTCAGGCTTAACTGAATTTTGCCTATGGATGAGTGTAGGAGAAGAAGAAGAAGAAGGAGAAGGAGGAGAAGGAGACATTGACTTTGTATCTACACTAGAATTGGCCAGGCCAATCAAATGGCAAACCGGTTAATAGTCAATTCAAGTACCTAGTAGCAAGCATCCTGCCATCCGGCCATCGGCAAACATGCAATTACAAAAATACACACAAACACACACACACATGCACACACATGCACACACATGCACACACAAACACACTGAGGAAGAGATACTCATACATGGGAATTATTAACGTTAAATTTAGAATGGACTTTGCTTGGTTTGGTTAGTTTGTAACAACAAACTAAAAATAGCCAAGTGGCCATACCTGTTCTGATCAGTTCGATCCACCATTACCACCACCACTACCACTACCACCACCTCCTCTCACCTCGTCTTTCTTTCTCTCTCTTTCTCTCTCTCTCTCTCTCTTTTTCCGCAGTATGTTCATCCTAGCGTTGTTCTGCCTTGCGGCAGTGGCTAATAGCCAACCGATTGACCCAACTGCCCAGCATATTGTGATTGTAACGCCACAGGCTCAGGTACACTTGGAGCCAGCCTTACGCTATGTCCATGGTCTGTCGCCATTGGCTCGTGTATCGGCCCCCCATCATGAGGAGACGATTGTGTATGTACCAGCCGGAACAGCTGCCTCTGTCGTCCCTGTTGTAGACGCTGTGGGTTCGGGCCGTGCCAGTGCGATTCAACCGATTCAACCGGAGACCAAACAGATTGAGAATTTCCCCGAGAACATCAATCAGATCCAGCAGACGGCACAGCAGGGTGTGGAAATTGTTAGTGGCCAATTTGGTGAGGCAGCAGCTGCAGCAGCATCCACTGGCGCCGGTTTCTTTCCCGGCTTCTTTCCCTCAAGCGGCGGCTCCAAGAAGCCGGATGAACAAAAACTAAAGACTGAGAAAATTGAATTGATCGAAACCCCGGCCAATACCCAGCCCCTGTTGACGGCCACTGAGGCGCGCCATTTCTATAGTCTGCCCCAGGTGTATCATGCCCCAACTGTGGTCGATGTCTACTCCTGGCCCATACCCGCCATTCGTGCGCGCAGCATCCAGACCGAGGCCGAGCCACAGGCAGCTCCCTTGAAAACTGAATTGGAAACGGAATTGCCCCTAGCTCAGCCCTTGCTGAAGGAGCAGCCATTGGAGGAGAAGCCATTGATCCAGCAGCAGCAACAGCAACAGCCAGCTGCCATTATACCGGAGGCCAATGAGCAGAAATCGGAATTCGCTGGACGTCTATTGGAGGGCAATGCAATTAAACAGGATCTTCAGCCCGCCGAACTGGCCAAGGAGCAGCCCAAGGAAGAGAGTAAGAGGCTTTTTTTTTTTGTTTATTGTTTATTGTTTTTGTAATGGATTCTTTCATTGGCAAACTCATTTTAGTTAAAATTCTGCCAGAGCAACCTTTGATCAAGAATCTGCCAGCCGAGGCAGCTATCCAACCCGACCAGCAGCAGCAACAGCAGCCAGCAGCCCAGCCACAATCCCAGCCAGCTGAGATTATTCCAGCCATTCCAGCTCTTGCTGGAGCAGTTTAAGCAAAAAGCCATTACATCAAGAACAACAGCAAAAAGAACAAAAAAAAAAAAAAAACACAACACAACACAAGAACAATACAATCATCATCTCATCAGCATCCGCAAGCATTACCTTCCCCACCTCTCTCATCTACAATATATGTATAGGGCAGCTTTGGTTTTTCAATGCTTTTGCGTGCCTGCAGCAAGCAGGCCGAGGGGTTTCTCTTATCCTTTTATCAACTATTATTATTATTATTATTATAATTTTTTTTTTTTTTGATATGCCTATACAGTTTTAGTTTTATACTAACCAACCAACCAATCGACCAGCCAACGCACACATCAGAACCACCAACAACAACAACATCAAGAACAATTGTCTCACATTTTCCAAATATTAACATTAACAGCGACAAATGCAACATGAAGCAAGCAAGCAATCAAACAATCGATCAACCAACCAACCAACCAACCAGCCAACCAATCAACCAACAAAAAACACACAAAACATTCATTCATAATTCATCATAATCACGACTTAAAACACAAACTATATAAATAAAAGTTCGTTCATCATCATTATATTCATTAACCATAACATTGAAAAAAAAAACATACATAAAACAGAACAAATAAAAACAACAAAAAAAAAAAAAAGTGAATGTAAAATGTAAGAGAATGATGGTTTTTTTTTATTGCCCATGTTGGGAAAAAAGAGAAAAAAACTTAGGCAAAAAGAACCTTTGAAAAGCAGAAAATTAAGCAAATGACTTAGGCAACGAACTTGCAAGAACTTGAAAACGAAAAAGACTTAGACAACGAACTTGCAAGGGCATCGGAAAGAGAAGTGAAAGACTTAGGCAACGAACTTGCAAGAAGCTTTAGAAAAATAAAAACATGAAAGACTTGGGCAACGAACAAAAGACTTAGCAAACGAACTTGCATGGAATCTACCTAGCCATGCATTAAGCATTTAATTGGTAATAAGATACTAGGGTTAAAACATAAAGTTCTCTCCCTCTTTCTGTTAGACTTTGTTGACCTAAATCTATAGAGACAAGTTCATCTGATTGATTGATTATAGTGTCCCACTTTGATTTTAATGTGATTTTTTGGGCGTTATGTTGCCCAATTGACCTCTAACATTGCCAAATTGTTTTGAATTCCCCGTACAAACGAATTAACCGAAATAAAATCCCATAGCATAAAAATATTGCACATATTACCGAAAAAAAAAAAAAAACAGAAACATAAATCGTAACTGCTCGAGTGCACGGCAATGAATACTAAATAGGAATAGACAGACACACACACACACGCTCGTGGGAACGTGCCCAGCCATAAGTAAAAAAAACAAAAAAAAAATAACTTCACCGCGACGGGGGCACTTTGGATTTTATTGACTTAGGTCTAAAACTGGGAGACACAACAGATTCTCCCTACGTTGCACTAAGCTAAACATCACTCTCACCCACTGTAATGTAAGCATCCTTGTCATCAAGGGTTACATCTTCTGGCTTGACTGTGGTGGTGGTGCTGGTGGTGCGCACTTCTTCAGGCATCTCTTGTGCTTGTGGCTGGGGCTGAGCGATTTGTTCATCCTTGCGTATGGGTCGACTGGTATCCGTATAGCGATAAATCGAGAAATATGTTTGTATGCGTTGAATAATATTCTCAACAAGTGGAGGAAACTTATGTTCCACACCCTCGCCATAGATTTTCACATTGACTTTCGATGCCTCGCCTTTATGGGTCTGCAATCCGTCATTGGAGGACAACTTAATAGCTTGAAGTGCTCCGCGTAGGAGAATAAGATTCTCCAGATTGCCATCATTCCGATTGGGTTTACGTCTCAGGATTAAAGAGCCATTCGGTTTGAGTTCCAAATAATCAAATTTATCCACATCCAAGGTTGAGCTTTTTGTGGTCAGCGGCAAAATTGCTGCTTGCATTACACTGAAGCCAAGCAGCAATTGTATGAGGATGATACTTAACTGCATTTAGATTTAGTAAACAACAGCGCGGGAGAAAGAGAGAGAGAGAAACAAAAATAGAGAGATGGAGAGATCCGTCTTGGCAGTCGTCTGTTAATGCACTAATTTTGGCCCGACTTTGGCCAACGAACTTATGCCCAAAGTGCTGCGCTTTTTCACCTCTTTTTCTTTCCCTGCTCTGAATGTAATTGAGTATTTCTTTTTACATATTTGTATTTGCCTTTGTTTGGCACTTGTTTACTCGCTCTTGGCACTTGGCCAGCTTTTTTTTCCACTTATTTTTTTCTTCTTCTTTTTTTTGAGACGTGCTCCAAGCTCCGAGCTCCGAGCTCCTCTCATTGCGCTTTTTAGGCCCCAAATGAGACTCTTGGCATGTTTGAGTTACTTATTTGCATTTGTTTGTCAAATTTAGTTGGTTTTTTTTCCTTCTTTCTTTCTGTTATACTTAAATTTCTGGCAATATTAACGAGGTGAGTGAAAGTGTTATATTCTATATGAGAGAGGGACTCACTGATAAAGAGTGAGAATGAGAGAAAGGAGATGAAACGAAATCTTTGGGAGAATTACATTAAAATTGTAATGGTAAATAATAAACAATAAATGCAACAAAACGGCTTAAAAGATGTTAGAGAGAGAGAGAGAGAGAGAGAGAGAGAGAGAGAGAGAGAGGGAGAGATAGATGAATGATAACTCTATCTATCAAGAAAGAGGAATAGAACAATGGAAATTCAATCAATTAGATGCTAGCATTAGCTAAATACAAAAGTAAAATGGGCAAATTTTGTCATGACCTCTTTGCATTGGAGGATTTATTTACCTATTTTCCTAATATTTACAGGCATAAAATAGTCTAGATAACATAGACCGAGAGACAGATAAACAAATTGCCTAAGACAAGGTGAAAAAAAGCGAAAATTCATGGAGACAAATAAACCCCTCTATATGAGAAATACTTTTAATGTTTAACAAAGTCAATTAAAATGGCATAAATAAGTTATTAAAAATTACTATGAATTTTTTAAATCTACTCACCTTTTTTTTAGTTCGAACGAAGGATTACTTTACACCAAAAACCAGAGATTATCTGTAGGCAAAAGAAGAGAAAGGTATAAGATTATTAACCAGGAACTTAATAAAATGATTGTTTAATCATTAAATATAAATACTTGACATTTTATTGCAATAAGTTAACCCCGTCAACATTTCTGTTTGCATTTATCATTTATGGCACGTCAACGAAATGAATTAACGTAACGTAAAACACACAAACAACACAAAAATTAATATATTAAAATCTTATTTTTAAATAATATAAAGAAACACAAATTATTAGTATATGTACCAGGCCTCAATCCAGAAAACCTGATTTGAAAATTAGGTCTGCGTTTTTATTTAGACATTTGCATCATCATCATTATCATCATCAGTAACTGACTTACTACAAACATTCCAGAAGAATCACACATACAATTCATCTGTATTTTTTTTTCTACTTAAATATCAAATATATGTTTTGTTTCTTCTTATTTTTCTGGGTTTGTTGTTTTTAAAGGAAATTCCTAATGACAATTTAAATTTAACAAAAGATTTTGTGAAAAACAAACACCAATAACAACAAAAACAACAATTTTAGCAACAATAACTTAGTCAACCAGTTGATGAATCATCTCCAACTATGTTGTTGAGAAGGTTCTTTTCTTGTTTTCAACCAAAAAACACAATAAAAAAAAATAAAAAAACAAAATTAATGAAATTCATTGAAAGATTGGCTCGTTTTTGTCTACTCGAAAATAACTTTTCTCATTTTGCTCGCCTAGCAACGTCAGCATTTTTCGGCCAGATCATGAGAAACCAAAAATAGATTGCAATTGGTATTAGAAACGTGCAGCTTATTTATTATATAAATAATTTAATTATTTTGTGTAATTTCTGCATGTTAAATAATTGCGCAGTTTTCTTTATTCACACTGACTGACACTTTAATGGTTGTCGGTCGCTCAGTCATGCCCTTTTCAAGTTCTTAAGTCCCCCGTTCCATACAGTTCAGCCATCACTTCACTTCTTCGTAATAATGATGATTCTTCCTGATCTGACTTTGACATTTGATAGCGCATTGAGAGATTTGATTACCAATCATAGATTCTTTATATACATATATCTAATTATAATTATTCATAAACGTCAGGCAATTGCTTGCCGCATGTCTAAACATGAACAAACTTCCGTTCAAATAGATATACTTGCAATGTAGAGGTAGTAGTGGTAGTAGTTGGTATCTGTCTGTCAGGAAACTGAAACCGAAAAGCTAAAGCTGTAAATTTTGCATTAATTATAAGTAAAAATGCTCAAAATGTTTAATAGCAAAAGTAAATCATAGCCAAGAATGTGAATCGACGCGCTGTCTGCCCTTTGTCTGTGACTCTAAAACAAAATAAATGTGGAATAGACTTTTAATTTCTCATCCAACTTTTTTGCGCAGGAATAAAAATAGATGAAATCAACAAAAATGGGTTCTGATTTCAGCATTTGGAAGCATTCTCTCTAAACAGCAAGGTAGGCAGAGCGGGTCCAGTAATTGGAGGACGGGGAAAAGTAAATAAGCATTAGCTCACTATATTTCTAAACAAACCCCTTTTCTATTGTCCGGCTTAGAGCTGCAGCTATTTCATAAGCAACATCAACTAGATTAATATACCTAAAATTTCTATTGCTTCTATATCTGAATCTTACAATACTATTTCAAGCTACTTTTCTATATACAAAAAATTGTAAAAAACAAATTTTTAATACTTTAATTATGATTTTCGAAATAGTCTTTATAAACAAATTTGTTTGGCGTTGTGATACCATCTCAACTTTTGAAAGCATTTGAATAAACGAATGCCCCAATTTGGTCTGGTCACAGATTTGCCACACTATGAACCGAAATTGGCGGCCTTGTATACAAATAATAAATAAGAGAAACATACACTAAAAGCAAAAAGAAAATTTAGTTCAATGTAAGTTTAGAACCAAAATGTAAATCTTTTTTGCAGTATGGAAGTGAATACAGATAAAAGGACCTGACTATAAT
The DNA here is from genome assembly GCA_024703675.1 of Drosophila nebulosa. NCBI lineage: Eukaryota > Metazoa > Arthropoda > Insecta > Diptera > Drosophilidae > Drosophila > Drosophila nebulosa. The sequence continues at coordinate 904,613 of JANFPS010000005.1, forward strand.
CAACAAACTGTTTATGGTGATCGAGATAAAACATATACTTAGAATAGCTGAATAAAGTACTAGCCAAATCAGCTTAAAAGATAGTGATTAATATATAGTTAAGATTGAGAACGCCTAAAACTATTATTTTAGATAAATCGAATTAATCTTTTATTACTTTTCATTACACAGTGTTAACTCAATTAAAAGCTTTCGTGTAAATCGATTGTGTAATCTTAAACAGTTGACCTTTTGCCTCGTATACCCTATTTTACCCTTTAGAGTCAATATTATACAATACGTAAGTACTATCCGTATACAACAAACAGAGAAGAGAAAAAAAATCATCTTCAAGCCACTCGTAACTGACAACCAAATGAGCTCACAAAATTGCCACTTAGCTGCTTCTTTCTACTCTACTACAAGGGGCGAGCGAGGAAGGAAAGGAGGAAGGTTTCTGATGGAGGCAGGGAATCGAATTGTATGTGGATATTTGAAATAGGTTCTATTGGCAGAGAGTATGGGAAATAACAATTATTATTATTAAATACCTAATTGAGCATTGGGGCATACATACAATTAATGATGTTTTCATAGCATTCCCCCCCCCAACTATGTATGTGACGAGAACTCTCTGCGAGAAGTGTGAATTTGAGTGATGTTGATAATGAACTTCAAATTGTTGGCTGCCTCTGCCGCTGCCGCTGAGTAAGAAACCGGACAGAGATGATGCCGATGCCGATGCTAAGATGCTAAGATGCTGCTACGTCGCAGCACATCTTCATTCAAAAGGCAGGCGAAAAAATTTTTAATTTTATGCAAAACGCAAAAAAAAAAAAAAAAACAACAACAGAAGCAGAAGCAGAAGCTAAAGCTGAGAAAAAAAACTTAGTATAAAAGGCAGCAACATTTAGTTATTTAGTTATTAGTCGAGCTTCAGCAGCAGAACAGCAAAAAACGTTACGCGATATAACCGAAAAAAAAACCTATATATATATATATATATATATATATCTATATACACATTGAGTGATATCAAGTTTAACACACGCAACATGAAGTGCTTTATATTGGCCGCTCTAATGCTGGTACGAAACGAAACCTTATCGAAAAGCAGAGGAGATCTATATATTAGATAGACAATTTGCATAATCAGTTTGAAATTTACGATCGTCTATTCAATTGGTAACCCATTCAATTGAAATCCGGGTTGAATGTAACAAAATGTCAAATGTAAATGTCTGTGTGTGTGTCGTCGTTTGTTTTGTAATTTTTTTTTTTTGTTGTTTTTTGTGTAGTCAATAGTAAATATTATTTCAATTTAGCAAATATTTAAAAATTACATGTGCAAGATGGCAACAAAATGGCTACGTTTCACTACACACACATACACATACACACACAGACACATGCACACACACAATGACATCATCAATAATATCGTTTCAAAAGTATAAACTTAATTTGAAACTTAGTAAAAGAGCAAAGGATACAAAAATAAATTATTAATCATTATTAAAAAAGTTTTTTCTTTTTTAAGAAATATTTTTTGAAAACAAAAAAAAAACTTCAATTCTGGTTCTAATTGCCTTTTTTATATTAATTAGTTCACTGATTATCATTTATTTGTGGTTTTTCGTAGAATTCTATCATCTTAGGTAACTTTTTTTGTGCTTTTTTTGAACAAGAATATGTACATATATAGAATTGCTCAACACGTGTTTTTGTAGCGCTTGCTAGACGGAACAATCTAAGTAACTTATGTTTTCTTTTCGTTTAACAGGCATCCTTGTGCTCAGCTGAGAATATTTTCAAAATCAACATCACTCCGGAGGAGGCACAACAATTTCTGCAGAGTTCCCAATTGCGTGGCATCAATGACATTGAATATGCACCCAAAACTGGAGAGAATCCCCTGCCCGAGGCACGTAATGAGCGTGGTGAATTTGTCTACATGGGCCGTGTGATAGAGCATCCCGAGGATTATGTCGAGGAGCACTATGATGCCCATCAGTATCATGGACAAGACGGTTTGGGACAATTTGCCTATGGCTATAGGGACTGGAATCAGGGCAAGAACGAAAAACGCGATGAGACTGGCACAGTGACGGGATCCTACAAATACGTTCAGCCACATGGTCGTGATTTTGTGGCCACCTATTATGCTGATAAAACTGGCTTCCATGTCGAAGACAATCGACCAGCCCATTTGAAATTGCCTGCCACCAAAACTCCTGCTGTCCTCAAGGCCGAGGAGGAACATTTCAAATTGTGGGGTGAATTGGCTGCCGCTGCTGGTCACAATCCTGATCCCTATGCTGCCGAGTATCAGACAGGCGAAGGTGCCTATCAGCCCAGCGAGGCGGAAACCCGTGAATATGTTCATGAGGAGAAACCCTATGTCCCAGGACCCGAGGAGACTGGTGAACCCAAGGGCTTCTTCTATGCCTTTGACTACAATGTCCCACTGTTGCGCAATAAGGAGGAGCGTGCCGAGCTGGAGCGTCTGAGGGCCATCAATAACAAAGATGATGAATAGAATCTGAATTTACAAATAAAACAGATTCTTGTACATACTTCTACCATATAGCCTACATGCGCATACATCTGAAAATATTTATTTAAACTTCAAATCTAAATAAATCTTAGCCACAATCGATAACGATCGATAACAATCGATAACAAATTTGCTAAAATTTTTGTTTACTCAATCAACAGGCAACATTCAGAATTAACTTACCGTTTTGTCTTATTTTCTATTTCTCACACACTTATCACTTTTTAACACATGCACACGCACATACACAAAAAAAAAAAAGAACAAAAAAAAAACGCACTTGCATCACCAGATGATCACTCACACATACATATATGCACACGCATTGGTAAATTGTATGGTTTTGCTGTCTTTTTTTATTTATTATTTTTTCTTGCTAATTTTAACGCTCCTCGAATGCGAATAGAACCACATGAACTTGGACTACACTTACAGCATGTAGATTTTATTTATTTTCACTTTTATACAGTTGTAATTGATCAAAAACAATTTGCAAGCAGAACGCGACGGCGGACAAAATTAAACTGACGGCGGGCCGCGGCGTTGCCAGATGGTGAAACATTACTCTAAAAAGCCGCTGTTAAGTTTACAGAGCTCATAACAGGAGCGGCAAAAGTCCTTTTCAAAATCTAACAGCTGAAATAATGACAACTAATTTGATTGAAACATGAAAATTATGGAAAGCCCAAAAAAAACAAATATACGCCTCATAAATTTACTTACTTTACGACAAGTACAAATTAAAATACATTTCTTGAATATGTTTTGTCATTTTATTGTTACATACATATACATATATATAAAAAAATGTGTGTGTGTGTTTTGTTTTGTTTGTTTGTTTTTTGTATAATCTTAGTTATTCTTCCTCTTCTACATCGTTTTCTCTTTGATGATGTATATTTGTTATTTTATTGTTGCTTTACATTTACAATTTTTAAACGCCTTCCTACATGAGGGGAGATTTTCCACCATTCTTAATTTGTTGTTTTTTTTTTGTTGCTTTTCTTGCTTATTGCTTTTTGCATTTAACTTAATAATAATTAATTTTGTATGGTTTGTTTTTTTTTTGTTTTTTGTTTTGTTTTGTTATAATAATTTTATGTATGTATGTATAGTTAGTGTGATGATTTTCATAATGATGTTCGTCTTCTCCTTGTTGATGTTGATGTGCATTCTATTTGTTTAAACTAATTTACAACCAGTTACAAACATGGGCGAAGCATAGGAGGTACAACAGACAGAAGGAGAGATGTTCTCCCCTCCCTCACCCCCACAAGATTTTATATTGAACACAACCCCTCCGTCTGGCTACGCCCATGGTTACAAACTAGCATTTAGATCGTTTTGTTTTGCACCTGAATTTCTTGTCACTTTCTTTTGTTTTCTGTTTTCTGCTTCTGAAATTCTCGGTCGTTACGTGTGAGATTTTGGGTAGCATACTTTTTGGGTGCTAGCAAAAATTAAATTTTCTTTGTATACATTTTGTTTTTGTTTTTTTTTTTTTGTTTTTCTTTTGAATTTCGAATTTTATTTTGAGTTTTTTTGTTTTTCTTTCGATGTTAATAAACGAAAAATTTGATTTTCGAAATGAATCACATTAGTAGAGAGAATTTGTTTCGTTTTTTCTTGTATGTATGTATGTATAATTTGAGTTTTTGTTTTTGTTATACACCCTGTACACCCATAGGGTACAAATTGGGTATATTTGTTTCTATATATGGCAGCATTGTTCAGTCCGATATTGCAGTTTTCGAGCTTTAGTTGTTTATTATTTATTATTGTTGTTTGTTTTTTTTTTTTTCGTTTTTTGTTATGTTTTGTCGAAAAATGCATTTGATGTTCGGTTTAGCTTAATTACGGAGGGGTAAGTGGAAAGTGAGGTTAGGCTTACAAAATTCGGTGAAAGTTCAAATAAATTCGAATAAATTGCAAGGAATTTGAGAGAAAATGCAAAATATAAATGACAACAATTACGCAAGAAGAGTTAAGCAAGATTAGAACCAGTAGAAACTTTCAATTTTAAAAGATATTCAATAAACTATATAAATAATGATATAAATTAAGATTATTTATAGGAACTTTTACTATCAAGGGAAGGATACACAGATCTATATAAACTGTGTTGTTCTCAATTACCATTCGAAAATGTACGTCAATGGTTTTCGAAATCTAAAAAAATTAAGGTTTTTCCTACTAATAAGAACTCGAAACTTTTTATTAGAAATGGTAAACTTTTAAAATCTGCTTTTAATGGATTTAATTAAAGCAAAAACCTACTGATAATCATTTTTTTAGGTTAATGAAAATCTTAAAAATCAAGAATCTCAACACAAGGGCCGCTTTTTAAACTTTCTACCTTAAAAAAGTGCCTGAAATAGTATGCATATAATAGTATGTATAAAATTCGGCAATTGGGAGACATATTTCCATAAAAAAAAAATGCTTTCTAAAAGGATCTTGTAAGAAAATACTTTACTATATAATTTAGAAATCAGAATTTCTGAATCGACATGGAAATTGGAACAACATTCATAGAGTTTTTGTTTAAAGTCATGCATATATAAATAGAGAATACAAGTAAAAACATTAACAACAAAAAAAAAGTACAAATTACAACAAATTAAAACACATAATATAGAAAATTAAATTCAGTAGAGAGTCATAAATTATGCTACTGATTAAAAAAAAGAGGAAAAAAAAACAAGGAAAACAACAGTTTAGCCATGCATAAAGTGCTTTGGATTTGTGTGTGTGTGTGTGTGTGTGTGAGTGTGTATAAGTAGTATTTAATATAAGTAGAGGGGAGGAGGCGGGGGTTTAGCATAGGGGGTATACATTTTAAGGTACATAAGAGTTGTTGGTTTCTACACAAGAAAAAAAATCATATATATTGGAGATCAATTTGATTCGATTCGATTCGATTATGGATTGAGGAAGTGGAGTGGATGAGTGTTAATTTTCCTGTGGGATGGGGAATTGCTATAATACTTTTTCTCATTTTCAATGGGAGACGATGCGGATTATGATGCGGATGTGATGTGCAAAAGTTGATCATTTGGCGCATGAGTTTCAATTTACGATTGCCTAAATGTTAGTTAAATACCATTATCTTTTCTTTTACTTCTTTTTTTTTTTTGCTTTTTGAATTATTTTTACGGATTTCTCTTCGTTCCTTTTTCTTTTTTCTGTGTATATATAAGGCAAACTGTATGCTTAAACATACAAATATTGAACTATATAAGTACGTCATCTATATATATATAGATGTATATATATATATATATATATATATGTTTATGCCGGGGAAGATTTGGAGTTTGTTTTTATTTCGTTTTGTTGTTTGTCTTGTGGTTTTTGTTGTTGTTCTTTTTTTGTTACGTTAGAAACTGTGGAAATATTATGGAAAATGGCACAAATTTTGTTCTTTTTTTTTTTTGTCCTACTTCAACTTTCGTCTTCGTTTTCCCTTTCATATGGAGAGTCTTTTCACAAAAAATTGACTGACTTTTGTGATTGTGTGTATATGTATATATAAACCTTTTTGTATATATAAATCTTGTATATATATATATATATATATATATGTATGTATGTATGTATATATGCTACATGATGTCCAAGACTTCTCTGCTACGTCTAGGTGCCAGGAGGAATGACCAATTAGGTGAGTAAATGTATTTTTTTGCTCACTCACTCACCATCATTCAGGTCAGTTTGCTAAGTGTTAGCTAGTGAGTGCTAGTTTTATCCTTCTCTGTGTTTGTGTGAGTGTGTATGTGGTGTATGTGGTGTGTGTGGGTGTATGTAGGTTTGTGGTGTGTGTACTTACCTCTCTAATTCACTTTCTTTGTGTTGCAACTTAATTTAAACATTTGTTTTACTTGGCTGCCGCTGCTGCTGCTGGCGCTGCCTGAGCCGTTGATACTTTCAGCTTGATGAACATATTATTATCGTTGTTACTATTGTTCAGATCAAGTTTCTGTACCTCACATTCCAGATTATTGATACAATTCTTTTCATATTGGCTGGTGGCTTCGGCTGTGCTGGCCTTTTCGCCATTATTTGTCGTCGATTGTTGTTGTTGCTGCTGCTGCTGCTGCTCACTGGGCGCCACCTTTTTCTCCTTGCTCTTTTTGAGGGCATTCAAAAGGGTTTTCTCTTTGCTTTTCGTCTCCTTATGATTGCTGCTGTCCTTATCCTTGTGCTTGTTGTTCTTGAAACGCGGGAAAATGCAACCGTTTGGCAGAAAACCGCCCAATTTCTCTTTTTTAGCAGGTGCTGGAGTGGGAGCTGGTACTGGTGCAGGAGCAGGTGCAGGTGCAGGAGCAGGAGCTGGAGCTGGAGCTTGGGCAGGAACTGGGACAACGACAACAGGTGCTTGAGCTGGTGTTGGTGTTGGTGCTGGTGGTTGTGTCGCATTGGGCGTGACTACAGGCGCGAGTGTAGCTAATGGTGGCTGAATGGAGCTACTACCGCCTCCATTACTATTTATGCTGGCGGCCTTCACTTCCATTTCTAAGGCATCTGCATTCTCCGTTGAACCATTTGTCTTATCATGCGAAGCCCCACCGTTATCTGTTTGATCCACACAACTATCATTAGGTAAATCCTCTAACGATTTCTGCTGCTGCTGCTGTTGTTGCTGTTGCTGTTCCATTTGCTCACTGGCCACCTTGTTGTCCAATTGTTGGGCGAAGACAGCCAAAGTAATGCCATTGCCATTTCCATGACCATCTCCGGCCACTGATTCGGCTATGGTGGCTGGCTGCAATGCATTTCCGCCTTCAGTTAGCTGACCAGCACCAGCACCACTTGCACCTCCACTGGATGCGCTGGCCGCTCGTGCAGCATCCGGCGACTTGGGAAACATTTGCTGTGTGGTTATATTCTGATAATGTTGCTGCTGACGCTGCTGTAGCATTTGCTCTTCACGTTCACGATCTCGTTGAGCCTGCACCGCATTCCAAACGTCTTTCAGCTCACCAGAAATGTCACGATCCTTGAGTATGACGGCGTTTCTACAGCATAAAGAAAGTTAGAGAAAGTTAGTTTCAATTAAACAATTAAGTTATTGTCATTAATTACCTGACTAATTTTACGCCGGGATTCATAGCCTCCACAAAGTCACACATTAGTTCCACCATTGCACGACGCTCTTCAGGATCTTTGCTATGACGACCAGAATCTTTGAGTACCTCAGGATTAGCCATTACGGCAAATACAATTGGGGGGCTGCGCGGACTGCCGGGTGGCACCTATAAAAAAAAAAACGATAAATTATAATAAAACGAAAGAAGTTAGCACAAGCCAAATGTCAAAGTTCAAAGTTCTTGTCGAACTTACGCGCATTCCGCCATAGAGAGGTATGGGATCACTGGGTTCTTGTGGTATCACAATGCGTGTCCAGCTAAGGACATTAATGAATAGCTCTTCCCCCGTCTCCGTTGTGGTTCGTATGCACATGTGGGGTTGCGGTGGATTCTTGAAATGACGATAGGCTCTCGAATGGCGATAGCTGTGTGGGGGTGGAGAGGATTGCATTAGGCTAAGGCCCAGGCCGGTTAGGTCATTGTTGGTCTCCAATTGTTGTTGTTGTTGCTGTTGCTGTTGCTGCTGCTGCTGCTGTTGTTGCTGCTGTTGTTGTTGTTGGATTTGCTGAGCATGTTGCAGCATATTATTAAGTTGCAGCTGTTCTTCAACCATAATGTTGTTGTTGTAGTTATTATTGTTGTTGCTTGATGTTGCTAAAGTCTCTTCAATGGCAGTGCTAAGATGTTCATTTTGTTGGTGTTGCTGCTGTTGATGTTGCTGTGGTGTTTGCTGCTGCTGCTGTTGTTGTTGTTGTTGTTGTTGCTGTTGCTCTGATTTAGCCTTTCCTTCGGCCTCAAGTTCTGCTGCCGACATAATGTTAGGCTTTTTTGTCCTTTTTCCTTTTTTTGTTGAAAATGTTTTATTTTTGTTGTTGTCTGCTGTTTTGTCTCTCTCTCTCTCTCTCTCTCTCTTTGTTCTACTTTCAGTTCTATTTAGTTCCTTTTAGTTCTTGTTCTGGCTCTTCTTCTTCTTGGTGTGCCTGGTGCTGCTGCTGCTGCTGCTTCTTCTTCTTCTACTGGTTCTTGCTACTTACCACATAGCAATATTTAACTTTTGACCTTCTTTGGCGTAATTAATGGCCATGCATATTACGCGGCGTTGTGTGTCGTTTCGTTGTGTCGCCTTTTACTTAGCTTGACATTAAATATCCTCCCATACACAAATTCAGCCCTTACCTCTCTCCCTCTTCTTCTCAACACACTCGTTCTCTCTCCCTCTCTCTCTCTCTCTCTTTCTGTCGTCCCTTGCCCTACTGCTGCTGCTGCTTTACTGCGCACCCCCGCACCATACGCACACATACAAGTGGGAGTTGGTCGCTGTCGGTGTTGTTGTTTTTGTTGTTGTTGTATTTATTATTGTGGTTGTTGTTGTTGCTGTTGGCGCTGCTGCTACTATTGTTGTTGTCGTCTGGGTTTTTGAGCCTGTATAATTTTATATGAAGCAGATGAAAAGAAATTATGAAAACGTTCAACTTCAAAGCATCGGCATGGCCTTAATGCATATTCATTACGAAACTTACACATTTCACACGTTTTCATTTATAATAATGATTTTCCATTGCACCATTCAATATATATACATATATACACCCACACACACACATTCATATGAATGTATATATTATAGGGGTGCATACATAAACACACACACACACGTTTACACCAAATGCGTTTCTTTCTTTCGCCTCTGTGCTTTTTTTTTCAGTCGCTTCCGATTTACATATTTTTGATGTAAATACAATGCTCCTTGTGCTTGTTATTGCGGTTGTTGTTGTTGCTATTGTTCGTGTTGTTCTTCTCACTGGCTGCGCTGAATTTTAAATATAGCAAAACAGACAAACAGACGACAACGGGTGCCCTTAACATAAACAAAAAAATAGTAGGGTCTTCGATAAACATATCCAGCAAAAGTCTATTAATCGACCAGGTGGCGCCACTTGATTGGTGTCAATCGATAATTGGATGATGGCTGTGGACTAGAAGGATTTAAGTCCTAAGCCTACTCTGTAAGCGATTTAAAGTACAATTTTCCTTGTTTCGGGTATAATTTATTCATATTTTATGCATCCAGAAAAATTGATAACATTTTTGGTTTTCCCCCATTATTTGAGTATCATTGATTCCCATCACTAATATTTAGCTGTTTGTTGTCACCCCTTAAAAACGGTCACACTGAAATAACCCACACTAACTCACACATACATACAAACGCCGGCAACATTTGCTGCGAAAAATTTAATTATTTATTTGCAAAAAAAAAGGCGCTTACTTAGTTGACGAATAAGCTAAGACAAAAGCTTTGAGCCAAGCGTTGCAATAAAAAGTAATTGAAAGTATTAATCGGATACAATATTAAGCTGACATAGCAACTTTTCGCATTTTCCCGTCTGCGTGCGTGCTTCTGCTCGTGTGTGTGTGTGTGTGTATAACATAATAATGGCGTCCACACAAGTCTCAAATAAGTCGGGCAGCGGATGGCCGCGCCGTGGCAGTCAAGGCCAGGCGGATGCCTCGGCCAGCAATAATGGCACGCAAAAATATAACAACAATCAGGCTCTAACAATAAATCGTACAATCAATCTGTGAGTGCAACACATATACAAGAGAGAAATGCTTAATACTCCGCTGTTCCCTTATTGATCTTTTTGCTGTTACTGTTCCACAGATATCCCTTAACCAACTACACATTTGGCACCAAGGAGCCGCTGTTTGAAAAGGATCCATCGGTGCCGTCACGTTTCCAGCGTATGCGTGAGGAATTCGATCGCATTGGGATGCGACGGTCTGTGGAGGGCGTTTTATTGGTCCATGAACATGGTTTGCCCCATGTCCTGCTGCTGCAGTTGGGCACAACATTCTTTAAATTGCCTGGCGGTGAATTAAATGCCGGCGAAGATGAAGTCGATGGTCTAAAGCGATTACTATCCGAGGTGAGTTCTTTCCCTGCCCCCACCATCAGTGAATTATTTTGAATCAATCGTTGTTGTCGTTTCGTACTTAGACGCTGGGCCGTCAGGATGGTGTCAAGCAGGACTGGATTGTGGAGGACACCATTGGCAATTGGTGGCGTCCGAATTTCGAGCCGCCGCAATATCCCTACATTCCGCCCCACATAACAAAACCCAAAGAGCATAAGCGTCTCTTTCTAGTGCAGCTACATGAAAAGGGTAATTATCGAACTGAATTCTTTTGTAGGCCATACATTTAAAAAAAAAAACAAAAAAAAAATCCAAAAAAAAGCAAGCCACCGGCATTAAAATCGTTTCCAAAACAAAAACCAAAAATTAAAAAAAAAAAAAAACAAAACAAACAAACCTCATGTCACATAAACATATACATATATATATATATATATCTATATATATCTCTTTTAAATGCTGTTTAGATACGGACAGGAACGCCAGTTACGATGTACCCTGAGCTGTTCCCCCACATTTTCTCTCTGTGTGTGTGTGTGTGATTATCACTCGTTAACCAAAAATCCAACCTCTCCAACTTTATTCTCAAGAGTGCCTCCACATAGCAAAGAGCAACCAAAGCGAAAGCAAAGAACAGAAAACCAGGCGCACAACCAACCTATTCCATAGTTCCTTGTTCTTGGTCTCGATTCGGTTAATTTTTTTTTGCTTTTCCAATTGTTTTTTTTTTTTTTTTTGTCGTTGTTAATGATTCTACATAAATTCTTGATCATATATAGTTATTGTCGATATCATAATATCTATCTTGTGTGTGGCTCAGCGCGCGCGTGTTGGCATATGTTTTGTTTTGTTTCTTGTTCCATAGAATTATTTCCAAATAACCAAAATTTTGTTGGGTTTGGAATGTCTTCTATGTGAGAGAAGAGATCGTTGTTGTTGTTTATGTTTTTATACATATATATATATATAATTTTGTAAATATGTCGACATTTGGCGGCTTTATATAAGACTCCCCCCTTAACCAACCAACTAACTGCCCTTAAACGCAGTCACCACTCCCTACAATTGATTGTGATGTTAAGGTTTTATATACATACATACATACATACATAGATACATACCATTTATCTACTTATACATAGAGGATGATGATGTACTTTATCTACACAAATTGAAGTATTTAAACAAGCAAAAACAAAAAACATTAAAATCGAGCAATTTTTGTAACAATTTATTGTTGTTATTATTGTTGTTGGAATTGCTGGCTGGTTTATACTTATATAATGCTTGCAAATCTTGCGTGTTTAGGCAGAGATTTGCTTGCATACGAGCGCACAGCCAGCATCCAGAGGTGCCCCAAGCAAGTCCTCCCGTCCCCCCCACACCATAATAATAGCCACCACTCGCCGAACCCACCTATTAGTAGTCGCTCTTACTAAGCTAAGCACCCGTCAATTTATGAATTATGTAAAAGCAACTCTGTTTATAGACTTATTTTCATTTAATATTTTTTTTCAAAAAAAAAAAAAAAAACAAGAACAAACTAAAATCAATGAAAAAAAAGACTAAAGAAAAATTATTATTTAATGTGCTCTAAATTGGTTGGATGACAGTCTTTTCAGGGCACATTTTGTCGTTATTGTTGTTATAACTACATATTATTATTATTATTATTATTGCCTCACTTTTTCACTTTCTATATCAATCGAATCTATTGTCTCGCTCTCTTTCATGTGTGTATAAAAATTATGAAAAATTATGTTTAGTCGACTCCTGTGTAGTTCTTTTTTGTAGTAGCAGCAGCAGCAGCAGAGCGCAGCAATTAAGACTGAAATCCTAGTAATAATAATCTTTAACCCAAAGCAAAGAAAAAAACAATGTAAAAGCAAATGCAAAAACGAAGCAAAAACAAGCAAATGAAATGAATGATAAAATCATACAAAAAAATCAAAAAAAAAAAAAGAAAAAAAAAACCATAAAGAAAAACGATTTTGTATATGTAAAATTGTTATAAACCAATTGTACAATCAATTCGCTCTGTCTCTATAATTCTTTCTTTTCTTTCTTGTCTAACTTTCCAAACTGTTTCACTCTCTTTCTCTCTGGTCCTATATCTCTATATCCGCATATATATTATTCTGTCTGTATCGTTTTCCCCACCATCTAGCACTATTTGCTGTGCCCAAGAATTATAAGCTTGTCGCTGCCCCATTATTTGAGCTATATGACAACTCACAAGGCTATGGACCCATTATATCATCTCTGCCGCAAGCCCTATGCAGGTGAGTTAATCACACATACAGGTTGCTCTATTCTCTAACTCTACTCTATATTGTTTCAGATTCAATTTCATCTATATGTAAAGGACACAAGGATTATCTTCAATACTTACAGCTCCAGAACCACCAGAACTCACTCACTTTAAGGCCGCCGCACATCTTTAATATAGATATCCATTATCTGTGTGCAGGTGTGGCGCTGTGTGTGTGTGTGTGTGCGTGCGTGTGTATAATATAAAATTTACATCAATTGTAACTCTAGTTCTTTGCATATAGAATCTGAATTTGAATCACAAAAAAAAAAAAAAAAAACACATCAACAACAAATAATTTGTGTGCTTTATTTCATTTATTTACGTCATTGAGAGATATAGATTAGTTTTGTTTGGTTTTTGCTGTTAGCCTCTAGAACTAAATATTGTTACAGATTTGAGAGAATGTTTTCTTGCATTTTGATTATAGTTGTGATAGAGAGAGAGAGAAAGGACAATAATAATGTGTGACGCGCATGTTTTGGCTCAATGTTTTGGGCTCTTTGTGATTAAAGCATATAATCGCTATAGATCTGCTCGAAATATTCACGTTTGCTGCAATTGGAAGAGATACACACACGGGCCGGTTTATGTTAGTTAATAATTACTTGAATCGACATTGGGCAACAATCGAAACGGATCTCGATCTGTTGTCCCATGTATATATGGGTGTGTTTCAACTAAATTATGCTATTATAGATTATTGATTTGACTATGGCTAACAATAATAATATTACATTAGATTTAGATTGTTTGTTTGTTTCTGATGTGAGAGAAGAAATACTCTATTCAACAAGGTTTTTTACTCTTAGCTGCTCTGTTAAGTGCTTTTAATTATTGTGTTGGATGGCCGTAACAAATGATGAGAATTCAAAATTAACAAAAATTAATAATTCTTACAAAGAAGCATGACGAAACAGAAATTAAACTATGGTTAAACTAAAGAGAGAGAGAAAGAGGAACGTCCTTTCAAGTGTTTGACCTAAGCATATATTAGATTAAGTTAAGCTTATATGCTAGTCTGTTAATTCATTTTATAAGTATATGCCACGTACAAAAAAAAACTCAAGGTAAATTTGAGGCGCAACGCTGGCCTGGCTCTGGCGAATCTCCTCCTGTGCTCCTATGCTCCCTAAAATTTAGAAAATTTACCACAATTTATTGTGATAGAACTTGAGATCGTAGTAACCCTGATCGGTGAGGCCGCCACCATTGGCACCCGACACCGTTGACATGGCATCTGTGTTGTCTGGCCCCCCCGGTGAGGTTAACTCATGCCCTGGCGGACGATTGATCTTGACCACACCGAAATCCTCACGTTCCAGCTGATTGAATTCCATCTTACTGCTGGGCATAACGGCCATGCCCACACCAAAGGAGCGATTCTTCATGCCTGTATGCTGTTTGGACAATTGGAATGCCGGCGGCTTGCGATTGTCGCCAATGATGCTCTCAGCGGCCTCCGGTGAACGCACCGACGGTGGTGTCGGTGTGTGCGCCTTACGCGGCGGTGTTGGCGGCAATGGAGACGGTATCTCATCCAGTTCCAGCTCCTCTTCCTCCACCTCTGGCTCGTGATCGGGCTCGACGTGAGATTGAGGTTCGATTTCGGGTTCGGGTTCATGCAATTGCTGCATCTGCAATTGGGCGGCCAATTCTGCTAGGTCATGGCCGCTGTGAAGAGAGTTTTTTTTTTTTTTTTTTTTTTTTTTATATAGAGGATCTTATATTAAAAATGCTAAATTAAGAAATGAAGGGTCAGACGGCCCTTTACAAATGTGGTTTAATTATGCATTTATTCTTTGATTCTGAATTTGATTTTGAGGTTTATTGCACTTTGAAAGAAATAGTAAAATTATATAAAATAATAATAAAGTGGATATGGGGGCAGTGGGGGGGGAACAAAATAAATTATGCATTTAGTATTAAAATTGTTAAATAAAAATGTCATCACAATTAATCAGGTAATTTGTGTGTGTGTGTGTGTGTGAGTGTGTATGTGTGTGTGTGAGTGAGTGTGTTGTATGTGTGTTTCCAATAATGTTGTTCTTGTTGCGGACGGTGCAGTGGCAAGTGCAGCAGAGGCAGCATCAACAGCAGCAGCAGCAGCAACATCGCATCTTTTGCTTTTCGTTTAAATTCTTCATTTTTCTTCATGTGTACATATATAAGTACATTTTTATGTATTATGCATATAAATTAACTAGGCAAACAAAAATTATAAATATTTATCTATATAAAACGAAAGATTTGTACAATTTGTTGTGGTTGTTCTTTTTCTCTGATATTCTGTATGAAAATGCCAGCCGTATATATATAAATATAATCTGTGGTGTGTTGTTGTTGTTGTTTTTCTTGTGAGTGTGTGCTTTATCTTATTTGATTCTGAAAGAACATAAACGAAACAACAAAAACAAAAAGGAAGAAATAGAGAGAGAGAAAGAGAGAGAATGAAAAAATGAAATGACAAATGATACCCAAAAATGAATGAAATGAATGCACATAAAAATATATATAAACAAATATATACATATATAGGACTAGACTCTCTCTATATATGTGTATATATATTGTAGGCGAATGTAATTGATATAATTTACCTGCTCGACTCTACACCACCTCCGCCCGCTCCTCCTCCGCCTCCACCGGCTACTTTGTTGCTGCCGTTCTTAGAGCCACCAGCATGAATTATCTACAACAACAACGAAAAAATAACATTTTGATTCTTATCAATTTCAATTTAATTCAATGATTTAATCCACTGAATTACTCTATTAATTGCTTAGAATATGGTCATAATAGGAATTTGGTATACATAATTAAGTTTCTCTTAACCAACCATTCCAACCAACCCCCCAATAAAGCCCGTGGAAAAATCTAGCACACAAGTGTCAAAGCTAGAAGAAAGTTTATTTCACATGACACCACACACACACACACAAACCGCGCCTTGGCACGCAGCCAATGTAAACTGACTGAAATCGGAGCCACCCCAAAGCAGCAGCAGTGGCCGCCGCCGCCACAAGGAGCGGATTCAGTGAAAATATGCTAAATAAATTCCTAATAGACTTTTCCCTCAAGCTAAAAATATTTGTATGAAGCTCACACCAAATTCTATCTCATTTTTCTTCACTTACTAAAATTTGTCTTAAGCATGGCTTGACCCACCCCTGACTTGACCCACTGGCACATTCCAAGAAGAATGTCATAAACATGGTGGGGTGGTTTTTTGTTTTTTTTTTTTTTTTGGTTTCTGGTGGTTCTCTTTTACTTACACTAAAACACGAACGATTTGTATTCTAGCCCGCCCTCCTTTATTCTCTATATACAACTCATTTACAGCTCTTTCAATGGAACGGCAACACAAGCGGTGAATAAATTTAGTATTGAAAGACGGTAAACCGACT
This sequence comes from Drosophila nebulosa, assembly GCA_024703675.1. NCBI lineage: Eukaryota > Metazoa > Arthropoda > Insecta > Diptera > Drosophilidae > Drosophila > Drosophila nebulosa. The sequence goes on from JANFPS010000005.1 coordinate 920,875, forward strand.
TTTAGGTGCCCTCGAAGAGGCTATATTACAAAGATCTGATGGGCTTATTAGTAGTAATCGTTATTAAACTTGCTTTAGGCGCAGCTAAAGACGGGAATCTATTCCTTTGAAGAATCAAGACGACTAAATTACTTTTAAGTTGCATTTTTTTTTTTTTGACATTTTTGGCTAACAATGCTTTAAATTTACATTTACATTTAGGTAAATTTCCGTTTTTGCTTTGATTTTGGTATGGATCGATTTAAAAAACAAAAAAAAAAAGAAAAAAAAGCATTTACATTGAAATTTGATTTTAGAATTTCGACCAGAAATTTTTGATTTTGCATGCGCGCGCTGAAAGTAACGAATTAAATTGAATTTTGTCTTCCGATTCCCGATTATTGCACTGGTGAACCAGCATCGCCGTGTCCCAACTCTGGTGAGCGAACCAAATAGATGGTTGTCTGGCAATTGGGACAAGTGGTGCACATTTCAGCATCCGGTGGGGGAGCACCACCATTACCTCCATTGGCTCCATTATTATTACCAGCAGCAGCAGCAGCGGCGGCAGCATTTTGATTAGGATTGGCTGCGCCACCGCCAATTGATTGCTGGGCAGGCTGTGAAGAAATTTGGATCAGGGATTGATTGGAAAGGCAATCAAGAAATTTGTTCATATTTACGTAGCCCTGTTGCAATTGTTGTTGTTGTTGTTGTTGTAGTAGTTGCTGCTGTTGAGTCTGTTGAGACTGAGCCGCTGCTTGTTGTTGAGCATAGATTGCTTCCTGTTGTTGTTGTTGCTGCTGTTGCTGTTGCTGTTGCAACTGTTGCTGCTGCTGCTGCTCATAGGCCGCCTGTTGTTGATGATGCTGCACATGAGCACGTCCTGAAGGTGCCGGCTCTAGGCGTGTGGGCTGCCCGGCAGCTGGTGGCTGTACATATTGTTGCTGTTGCTGTAACTGCTGCTGCTGCTGCTGCTGTTGTTGTTGTGGGGTCAGAGCAGCCACTGGTGGAATCTGTTGCTGCTGCTGCATAAGTGGAATCTGTTGCTGCTGCATGGGTGGCAGCTGCTCTTGTCCACCGGCTACACGCATGGGAGCCACAATCGATGGCGCAGTTGCTGCTGTTGCCGCTGCTCCAGCACCTCCTCCTCCTACGACTACTCCTACTGGTGCTCCCGGCTGTGGCATTGTGGCCTTTGACATTCCAATTTCCAAGCCCGAATGGCGCACACGTGGGGGCCGTGCAAAGGCATTGTTGGACAAGAACGCCTCGTCCACATCCTGCAGGCCAGAGCGTCGCTCAAAGGGATCTTGGCGCAAGTTGCTGCCGCGACTCAAGGCATCCAAAGGACTCTTGCGTGGCTAAATGATGTTGGGTGTTAGGACACAAATCAAATCAATTGCTGTTGTTGGTTGTTGTTGTCTTACATTTTCGGCATCCTTTTTGGCCTGACTGGGACTTAAACTGACCTCGCTGCCGCCAAACTTATGGCCAACGTTTGCTGCCGCTGCTGCTCCTGCTGCTGCTGTTGGCTGGTGGACATGGCGTGACTGCTGCTGTAAACCAAAGTGGCATGAATCGACTGGACTCCTCCTCTACCTTTCTCCTTTGTGTGTGTGTGTGTGTGACCAACTTACCGCCACGCTGGTCTTAGAGGCAGCATTAGCATTCTGGCGTGCGGCTCCACGTCTTGGATCCATCATCAAAATTATAACACCGAATAACGACTAATTCACACGAAAAACTTTAGCACAAATTTCGCGACGACAATGACGACGACGCGAAGACGAGAAACGACGAAACTAAAGTAGTTACACACTTAATATATATTTTTATTTTATATTATTATTATTATAACTCTTCCTTTTTGTATACTTCTTTTGTTTTATGTAAATTGTTTGGAAAAATTATTTTTTTTATATATATATTTGTAAAGTGAGGAGTGAGGAAAGCAAAAACGTTGTGAATTGTATTGAGGAAAAATGAGAACTAAACTCTTGTATACCAAATTCAAGGGACTATGAAAATTTTCAAAAATTCTTTCAAATAAAGGCCTACTTAGATCACAATATGGTCAGAATCCAGGGTTACTTGGATTGGCTGGGTCAGCACCTTAGTATTCTAGTTTTGATTAGATTTAATTTAATTTATGTATTTCGTAATACCTCCGCCATACTGCAAGTGGGTCGAGGAGCACCATAGCGTCCCGATGGTGAGATCTGTGTTATTTGCTGCAACAAAACATTCGACGAGGTCTGTTGTTGCTGTGATCCACGCCTTTTGTTAGCCTCATCGCCCAGATAAGTAGCACCAAAGAGTTGGGTGTTAGGACTTTTTTTTTTGTTTTGGTTTTGATGGTTCAATGTAGGTAAAATGCGTTGATGAAGTTGTTGTTACATATATCAGTAGTTAGTTAAATGCCATAAAAAAGAGAGAGAGAGAGAGGGAAAGAGGTAGAGAATATTCAATTAGTTAGCCACATAAAAGCAGCAGCAAGCCACCAAATTAGTCGTACTTTGTTATACCCTAGCTAAATTATTAGTGTATTGTGAGGCTAGAGATTAGAGACTAATTCTCTTTCTGCTATTAAAATTTCGCATATTATCGCATGACTGAAGACTCTTCTAAAGCCATTGGCTAGTTCAGGGGGCTTTGGTTTAGAAATGTTTTTGAAATGAAATTTCTTTTGAAGTAGTCTAAATTGCAAATTAAAAACAAATGAGAAATAAATTTTGTTACTTGAATGTTAATGGAGAAAGCGCTTGGAATAGTTAGAGAGGAGGAAAAGCCTCTTTTTTGATCCAAATGTTATCTCACATTTATTCTATATAAATTATTATAATGCTCTTAGCCAACTTGAAGTTTAGATGAACCTAATAATATAGCAGACACTTTACTATATCTATGGCCTCAAATGCTCACAAAAATATGGATATCAAGTAGTAACCAGGGTCTTTCGCTTTCACTTTCATTCGTTATCCTTTCATCATGAATAGACACTATTTGGTAGCGCGATATGCAAATTGCTAGGGGGCCAATGTAGGAAATGAAATGTTTCCTGATACTAACCTGTTTGTTATGTGCAGGCCATTTCCATGTCCATTGGCCGTGGATTGGGAATGGGAACTGCTGCCTGAACCATTGGCATTATCATCATTATTATTGTTGAAGAAACCCTCGTATAGAACAAAATTATTCGCCTGCGGTATGGTGCGATGCAGACCATAATGTTTGCCCAAAAATGCCAATAGCTTCTCAGATGGTCGATCCACTGAACATTTAATGGGAGTCCAATGTTCCTCCTTCAGCATGGTCTCAAACAAACGTTTGCCCAGGCCCGAACGTTGACGCGACTCATGGACATAGAAGTCAAGAATCGATGGAGCCTGCTCCACTTTACGTGTCTGACCGGTTTCATCGAACAAATAGAGATCCTTAGTGCCGACTTTAAGAAGGCCAATTACAGCACCGCTTTAAGAAACACACACACACATAAAAAACCAATGGGTGTAAAAGGTTGAATTTTTTTTTTTTGGTGCTTTACTTACTTGTGTCCCGCATTGCTATCTGCCAGCAGATAGATTGTTTGATTCTCAGACATTCTGAGACGTTGGGCTGTGGTCACTGGTTTGCTAAGACCCTGCGATGTGGCCGATAATTGACCTAATCTGTCAATTATTTCCGACATCTTTGAGGTGGCATCTCTGCGGGGAGTGGCAGGAGTGTTGGAAAATGTAACGGTTCGGTTAATTGGTTGTTCAATTTTTAAAAAAAAAACAAATTTCAATCCAAAAAATGTGCCGCATACAATTTCAATACTCACAAACACTGACGCCGATCGCCGCGAAAGGTGTGCGGCAAGAGATTGGATGTCACTTTAATAATTGACTGCGGAAACAGCGGTTTAATATCAAAACGGAATTCCACCATTCTTCTGCTTTTGCTGCTGCTGCTGCTGATTGGCCTGACCTATTTATAATCTCCTCTTGTCTCTGGGTCTGTCTCTATGTGCACACCGCCGCTTCGTCTGCCTCTCGTCTGTAATTTGGTAAATGCGAATTGCGAATTCAAATTTAATGGAGCGTTACATAGGCGTGCTCTGGGAGCGAGTTTTTTTTGTTTTGTTTTTGTTGTAGCTCGTTTGATTATCAGTTTCGAATTTCGTATCAATTATTAGTTCGCGTTTCTGTTTCTATTGGGTGTGGTATTGGTGTGGTGGAATCATTGCAATTGCAACTAATCACTGACTGACTTGGAATGATTCAGCAGCAAAAACGAACGCCTTCTGACACGTGTAGGAAAGGGAGTGCCATCAACGTGGCAACGAGGTGAAGGAAATTTACGCGATAGGTTCACTGGGACTGTTGGGTCTAGTGCCAAGTAGACAATTTCATCCAAATTTAGAATTATTTAGTTGTCAGTTTCACTTAAAACAATCAAAAGATGTAAATTGTGGGTTGAAATTTGCAATTGTTTCAATAAAAAACTTATTTATTTTAAATATTTAATAAAATTTTATGTTCAGACTGTAGACAAAAAACATTTGAAAGTGAATGATTTCAGAAAGCTTCCTCTACTAAAAATATATAAAAAATATATTCCAAATTTATGATTAACTTGATTCTGAAAGCTTTCAACTTAAAAACAAAAACTTGAGAGTAAAAAACAATCGATTAAATCGTTTGGATTAGTGGGTTCAAGTTGTAAAAATAGCTTCAATGTGATGCCATTTTATGTGACTTTATATACATAACTTATGACTTATAAAAGTCACCTTTAAATGTGTTTAATTGACCATAAAAAAATGTCATCATGCTTAGTTTATTTCGGTTATTAGAGACTATATCATGGAAACAATAGTTTTCCCCCAGTCTTTGTTTGTTATTTTCTTAAAATTTAACCCAATTGAGGATAATATTCAGTTGCTTAAGCAAAATCATCGCCTAAGCTGATGTGAATTGCGTGTGGTAATCGGTATATAACCGATACACATGTACATACATATGTACATATGTCATAATGTATGAATAAATGAACGAATGTGTGCCATAGTTTCAAGAGTCATTAAACTTGTGGGACAGGACTCTAACTAACTCTTTTGCTCATGTTGCTGGTTGCCGTTTTTTATTGTTGATTTTGGCGAGTGCAACGAACTGGGCAAAGACTGACGATGTCAGAACGATAACGCTTGCCTTTGTAATTACATTTGAAAAAGGGACCTAACGGGGGGGTAAGGTAGAGTGGCGCCGGTAGGTCTACCTAATGGGTAAAAGGGGGGCGTGGCTTTTGGGGGAAGGCACATCAAGTTTTTGCCATTGTTATTTGCTGCCGCTGCTGACTATTTTCTATAGTTTTGTCAGCGTTAAAACTTAAACAAGCAGCTCGAATGTCAAAATGCGATAGTCACAAAACTGCAGGGGCATAAGCATAGCAAATGACGTATTTTTGATACCCTCTAGTTGTCATACAGAGTGTAAGCGGGGTATACAGGGTTATGAGAAACTAGATCTGAAGTGAATACTACGTCAAAGATTGCTCAATCTATGGCGCCTCAGATCTAGAGCTATTTCTAATAACAGAACCGATTTATGTATTTAGGAAAATTTTTAACTCTTTTCCCTTTAATGAAAATTTTCACCTTTGAATTAAATAATAAAATTTTACTTCTGAATGATTATGAAAAAGATTTAGAAGAAAGTGATGTAGAAGAATTGCAATCAATTGCCTACATCTGTTAATACTGATAATGGGTATCAGATAGTCGAATACAAAGAATTGTTTATGCAGTTGTTGTTCCTTTTTCCTGCATGGAGGCCCCCAGCAGAGGGGAATTGCCTTGCTATTGTTGTTGTTTATTTGCCCAGAGCATAAAGCATTGACGTTGCTATATAGCCATCCCGCTTCTACCACAAAGCGCAGCCTAAGCTCCATTTATAACTGTAACTTTTTATAAGCCAAAGCAGAAGCAATGACAACCACAACAACAATAACAACAACAAAGACAACGTTCCGTTCCTGTTGCCCTCCTCTAAAAATGTGTCAAGCAAGAGATGGGGAGTGAAAAGAAAAAAAACCCAAGCTGGAGAGAGAGAGAGCAAGAGAGGAGAGAGTTATCAAAAATCGCGTGCAGGTTGTAAGGCAAAAACAACAACAACAACACCTCTTACTCAATTTAACGGTTAATCAGCGGACAGCAACCACTGCACTTGGCAACAGATGATGATGATAGCTTTGGGGGGAGAGAGAGAGTGAGGTAAAAGTGAGTAGTATTATTAACAACTTGCAGTTTTTTCTTCTTCTTCTTTTCCTTTCAATTTGTTTGCTTTTTTTTTTTTTGTGTTTTCCGCAGCAACAAATCAATTGCAGACAAGTGAAAAATAGAATTTATTTTTATTATTCATTATTGTTTTATTTTTGTTTTTTTTTCCATACAGGCGAGACGATTGACTTAGTGATGAAATTAACTGTGGCAATTGCAGGCATGGCCATTCAATCTCTCTGATGATCCGATCCGATCTTCAGACAGATGATGATGATGATGACACATCGTATTTCTCTATGCCGACAGCCTATCAGCTGTTTTGCCCCGTCGGAAACCTTTCAAAAACAAGCCCTCTCGAAAAAAAAAATAAAAAAAATATGACGTTGCGTTAATTAAAGTCGTCATTATGCAACAAAAACACATAGGCAGGGAAAGTCTTCTACCAATAATAGTAAGTAGTAGTATGCAAATGTAGTATTACTATAGACTTTGATTCTAGCTGCTAGTTCACTAGATTTTGCAGTACACTGAAATGTAAACACGGAAGGTAATCCCAAAAGCAAGATTAAAGCTAGAAATTTATGGAGCTAAAATAAGAAATTTATCACCTTAGTCGGTAAAGGATAACAACAGAGATCTAGATTCGGAAAATTCCTTTAGAATCTCTATAAAATCTAGAAATACTTGTGGTCGATATAAAATTTTCTTTTAAAGATATCATAAGTGCTCATTGTATTAGTTAAGAATTAAAAAGCGAATTTAAGGGATCTGCCTCACTAAATTTATTCTTGCCCTTCTAGATGTTAATTACAATTGATTATCACATCAAAAAAACATATGTGACTTGACCAAAGGGCATTATAAATGAGCTGTAAAAAGGGACATATGTGTGTGTGTGTGTATTTTTGGACATGTTTGTGCCTGTTCGTACATACATATGTACATATGTACGGAGGCAGGCAGGCCTAGAGCCAAGCAAAGCCAAGCCAAGCCTTACGTGGTATTCTCTAGGTAAATTTATGCAGCAACAAGGTCAATCGATACTCAAGTTACCAAGGCAAGGGAAAAACTCAACGTCCAAACAACAACAGGCGCCTTTGCTGACAGGTGCTCGCGGTTGATTTCACCTATGCATGTACCTTCCTGCCTGCCTCCTTTCTACGATTTTTGTCCACCTTCTTGTTGCTCAAGGCAACGTGTGTGTTGGTATAATTAAAAATATAACTAAACGAATGTTTACGACTTTGTTCAATCGGTCGAGAGAGAAAGAGAGCTAAGCTTTACTTATGCATGAGAACACGCACTGCTAAAATTGTTTATTTTTATCAAAGTGCAACAACGATGATGGCAATGAAATACTTTTTGCGGTCGGTATGAACAGCTCCGGCCCCCTTTTACTCTATAATTCCCTCTCTCTGTGTTGTTTACCAGACCAGGCCAGACCGACAACCGACAAACGAGCAGCGATCAGCAAGCACCGCGAGCAGCAATCAAAACAACTTGTTATTCCACAATAACAATAACAATAACAACAACCACAATGGAAAACCGCAACAACATCCATTGCACACATTGCAATTGGAATTGCACGCGCGCTTCACTTGTCTTTTATCTAATTGAATTGAACGAAAGAAAGACGGAGAGAGTGAGAGAGACTTCTAGAGAGAGAGAGAGAGAGAGAGATAGGATGGTGAGAGAAAAGGTTAAGGAAGGATCTAGAGATCTCCTCTTCCATCGATCTAACGATGTTGTTGCATAAGATGTGGTTATTTTCCATAATCTAGTGATTAATATACGCAAAAGAAAGTGAATATCAATTTCCCTGCCAGACACGCTGCGTAATGGGGTCTTTTTTTGGAAAGAGAGTGATAAGAGGTATTCGGGGGTATATAGTATTTAGATTTGTCGAACGAGGTGCAAATACAAAACAACAAAACACTCGGTTTGCCTTAGTCCAAATTTTGGCAATTACTTAAGGTCTTCCGGTGGTCGGTCGAGATCCTCTTTACTTTAATCAGCTGGTTTTTTGTGGGCTTTAATGGGGTGTGTGCTAAAAATGATAAGCAAAGAGAACGGAGCGTGTGGGGGGAAGAGAAATGGCTAGTCTAATCGTCAAAGTCTGTGGTCAATAAACCAGTTCAAGCCGGTTCTCTGGCACTAAACCACTTGACTTCGGCAACATTAATGACAGCATTTTGTTGTGGTCTTGTTTTTTTTTTCCTTTTTTTTTTTGTGTTTTTTTTTTTGTTTATGTTTTTATGATAAGCACAGACATTGCCATCTCGTTTTTACTCGCATGAGAGCAGCACGTGAACGCCAGCGGAGGGCAAAGATCCATTTTCATTCACAAAGGAAGTCTAAACTTAAATAGGTCTCCGTTTAAATTTGAGGAAGGATCGATCAATTACAAGAAAGAAAAAAAAACACATACAAAACAAAAACAAAAAAACATTCAATTGATGGCATACACGATCATTGGCTATCGTACGATTAACGTGGACACTGTGGAGAGTGAGAAGAGCCAGCAACGCTGCCGACGCCAACGACGACTGAGCGACGTAATGTAGCTCTGTGTCTCTGCTGTGTTTCTCTGCTGAGCGAGTTTTCTTATAAGGGCGATCGACAAGCGTCAAGTCAGTTGTAAAAAGTCAGTCAACGCGACCACATATCTCGTGTGTGTAGAGAAAGAGAGAGAGAGGGAGAGCCACTCAATAAACCAGACACTAGTATATACATACATATACATATCTATCTATCTGTATGTAAGACTAATAAACAACAAAAAAACAGCTGACAGCCTAAAAGCGCGTGTGCAAAAAGGAAAAAAGTCCAACCAAATTCAACGCATACACAAAAAAAAAATATACAAAAAAAAAAAATCCAACAACAAACGAGACCAAGAAATCTGCGCGTTGGCAGCGGAAAATTTTTGGGGATAGCACGCTCTCCATTCAACATTCATTCGACCAACAACAGTCATCGGGTGTAAAGAAAGTCATCACAGTGTGGTCGTCCTTCTATTTCCGTGAAATCTTTAAGATGAGCAGCTCAGTACTTAGCCTGGCACGTCCTTCCCATCCACCAACAGTTGTTGGACTGGCCACAAAGCAATTGAATGGCAATTGTAATGGCAATGGCTCCATACCCATAGCAATAGCTGCCAATCCCTCAGCCGCCACAGCGGCAACACCACCCAAACAGGCTCAATTGGCTGCCAAAATCATTCAGCAATCGCAAATTGTTTGCTTCGATGTCGACTCCACGGTCATTTGCGAGGAGGGCATCGATGAGCTGGCCGACTATTGCGGCAAGGGTAGCGAAGTGGCACGCGTCACCAAAGAGGCCATGGGCGGCACTATGACCTTTCAGGATGCCCTCAAGATACGTCTGAATATCATAGAGCCGACACAGAAGCAAGTCCAGGACTTTATACGCGAACGCCCGAGCACTCTGACCAGGAATGTGAAACGTTTTGTGACCCAATTGAAGGCAGATGGCAAGCAGGTTTATCTCATATCCGGCGGCTTTGATTGCCTGATTGCACCTGTCGCCGCTGAACTTGGCATACCACTCACTCAATTGTATGCCAATAAAATGCTCTTCGATTATCAGGGCAATTACGATAGCTTCGATATCAATCAGCCCACATCCCGCTCCGGCGGCAAGGCGGAGGCCATTCAATTGATTAGGCAGCAACATAACGCAGACGCTTTGATTACAATGATTGGAGATGGTGCCACCGATTTGGAGGCTGTTCCCCCGGCAGACCATTTCATTGGTTTTGGTGGCAATGTCGTACGGCCCGAAGTCTATAGACGCGCTCAGTATTACGTAATGGACTTTGAGCAGCTGATTGGCGCTGGCGGTGGTGGCCAGTAGACGGCGAAGGGGTAGACGGAGGATGCCAGCAGCGCATTTAGTATTGCAAATCGACGTGTTATAGCTTATGTATAGTATAAATAATAAAAGTGTTTCTGTCTCTCATCTGTGTATGCATGTACGTATTATATATATTTATGTATATATATGTATATGTATATATCTGTGTGTATATTAGTTCATAGTCAATTGCTAAAACAATAAAACAAAAAGCGATAGTAAAATTACATGGAAACCTATCCGCCCGCCCACTCACCACTCAACACGCTGTTAAGTGTCAGCTGTTTAACAGCATTCTGTTGACACAGCGAGGGAGGGAAAAAGACTGAGAGTGCTAGAGAGAAAGAGCAAACAACAAAAAAACGGTTAAAATGTAAAAGCTCTAATCCAACAGTTCGTTACAATGTGCTTTCATCTCATTTCTAACTTTCCTTTCACTTGCCCTGAAGAACAAACAAGTTTACAAAGTATTTGTATTTTAACAAGTATTTTAAAAATCGGTTTCATTAGAAATTCAAATATTGCTTGGGTAAATGGTAATTCATTATGTCTTCGAAGAGGCAGACATGGGCCTTAAAGAACGGCAAATATGTAAAAATAGGTCTGATAGTCCCATTTTTATTAAATTTTGCTACCAAAAATTTTAAAAAAATATTACCTAAATTTCCTTTATTACTTGGAGTTAACGTTTAATTTAGGACCTAAAACCCAGCTAAATCCATGGAAAAGAACTGCTAGCTACATACAATATTCATTATCTATAGGATTGCAGGCATTATCTCTTTGATAAATAGCAGCAGGCTTTTAAGTATCTTATTTTGTTTACTAGATTGTAGGTACATTGGCGTTTATACCAAATTCCATTTATAAATTTCAAAGAATGCATGTACCGGGTACAGTAGAACCTCAATTATTTGATGGTAATGTAGGGAAAAGGGTACTTTGGATAAGGGAAAACTTGAAATTGTAAAATTAAAGAACGTTTTTGTAAGTTTGTATTGCCTTTTGTGGAAGGTAGTTCCTGGGAGAGGAGGGCAGAACTGGCCAAGAACGAATATTTGGCTAAGACAGATTGCTCACATGAAGTGAAGCCTCAGTTAAGTGAACGTCAGAGAGCAGAAAGTATTCCATATACTTTCTTATTATTTTTTAAATATCGATCGACTGATCAAAGACTTAGAAGAGGCAGCTCAATTAAAATAGAGTTTCTCTGTAGTCTTTGCTTTGAAACTAATCTAAGCCAGTTAAAAAAAAAAAAAACTAAAATTGGTACGAAGGTTAAAGTGCTTACTACCAAAAAAAAAAAAAGTACTTTCTAAACGGCAATTAAAAGCAAACGAGTTGCTAAATTACACGCCCGCTCACCCAGACAGACAGAGACCAGAACAGAGTCAAAGCAATTAAGAATTGTTTTAAACAACAAAGCCAAACCAAACAAGGTTAATATGTGGGCGCCCGATACGGCCGTTTGCGATGAATGGGCGCTTCGTGAGGTGAATAAATTGAGGGTCAACGTCATTGCGTTTAATTGCCGTAGTAGAAAACGCTCAAATGTTCAAACGTTCGGCTCTGGACTAAAACCTTATTAGGAGCAAAGCAGCAAACGGCAGCCTCAGCGCGGTTTCTCTCAAAGATTTTCAACGCACAGAGGCGTGAATTAAGGCCAGAACGAGCAAACGAACTAACGAACATGCAGTTCTGGGGCAGAACGAACTAACGCTACCAACGGAAGTAAGGCGCACACGAGAAAACCAGCAATGGAGATGAAAACGTGAAGAGATACTGGAAATGGGATGGGGATGAGATCACCAAGCCAAGCATAACAATATATGAGAGTTGTTTGTGTGTGTGTGTGTTTGTGTGTGTGTGTGTGTGAGGGGGGCGAGGGAGTATATGAAAAGGGGGGCTTTGTGCATCTTTGCGGCAACATCCACTGGGATGACGCATGCAAATCTTAAAGAACTGACTCACCTCAGTGTGGCACGGGCACTACGCACTCAATATATGACTACTACTACTAAAATAAGGTACAATGATTGCCAGCATGACGTAAAAACACCAAATGGAGCCCAAGAGGGACAGAGGGACAGAGGGAGAGCGAGAGCGAGAGAGAAATACAGCATAAAACGAAAGCATAATTATCATTTTCAACAAAATACAAACATTTTTGTTTCGTTGCTTGGGCTTGGCAAAAACAAAAAAAAAAAAATGAAAATAAACTATAGACAAAGGCTTAAGATGTAATATCTAAGATTTTGTGTCAGAAGTTAGATGCGGATGCGGATGCGAATGCGTGTGAGCGTTCCAGTTGCAGCTGCTGCGCCCTAATAGTCCCACTCACACACACACACTCACACACATGGTGGCAAAATTTTCTGAATTAAAATCAAACTGTGCATTTATTATTTAACAAAACAAAAAATCATCACTGTTTCTTTATCTTGTTGATTTTTTCATAATGCTTGTGGTGGCTTACATTTCGTTTTATTTATTTATCAATTTGTTTAGAGTTTCGGTTTCGGCTTTCAAGAAAACTGTAACTGTATATATCTGTGTATGTATACGCGTGCCGCGCCGCTCTGTTATGCGAATTGTTTGTTACGACCAACGAAAAAAAAACACACTCGAAACACCGACGACTTGACTGGGGACGTTGTTGTTGATGCCACGAAAACTAGATATAAACTGAAATTTAAGCAGCAGCAGCGCCAAGCCCCAAGCAGAGATTTTTCTTTCTGGTATGTTTTTTTTGGGGGTTGCGCAGAGCGGTATTAAGCCCCAAACTTGAGACAAGCAACAGCTGTTTGTTATTAATCGGCCAAAATGTCTATCGATATCTTGTTAGTTGTGTTAGAGCTGGACAATTGCTGTAGCCAAAGCCGGTGGTTGGTAAGACAGCAGGGTGGCAACCTATTTATAGGTTCCATATATATGCATATTTGTTTTATTGACATTATTAAAAAATACCCTAGCTCTTTACGAAATTAATTTTGTGCTAAAGCCAGTCTAGTTATTAATCCCTGATGATTTGAAGAAAAAAGTGCATTGTTTAATAAAATCATTTATATACTAATGTCCAAAGTATTGAAAACGTTTATTTGGCTAATTCTTTCGTTTTAGTGATGGATTTTTTGAATACAATCGATGCCATCGATAGCGATGTACAGAATTTAGTCGATAATGTGGTACTGATTCTTTTGCAGTGATGGCACATTTGAACTAGTTTAATTATTTGGGCCTTTATATATTGTAAAGCGAAGTGTTTTTTATTTTGATGTAACACATTGAACATAATGTTATAAATGCATTTATTAAAAAATGATTGCTACATATTTATAGTATAGTATAATCAGTTATAGATTATTTAGCTTACTAAGCAGTCGTGTTGAATGGTTGTCTTCACCACTTTTTGCTTAGAGGTTAATTTGGCATCTCTTACGCCGGTTCTGGTGGCGTTCCCTCGTTATTTTTGTTTACACTCTACAAAACCATTGGTTTTAAGCGCAAATTGGCAAATTACGGACAAAAGGACGATGGCAAAGCGAATTTTGGTCATCGACAATGGCTCCTACGAGTGTCGAGTGGGCTGGCATAACAGCAAGGAGCCGGAATTACGTTTTCGCAATGTCTTGACGAAACCACGCAAGGATCGTAAAAAGGAGAAGAATGGAACTGGCGATGCTGCTGGTGCTAATCCCCTTCCAACAGATGCAGCATCCGCATTATTAGCAGAGGGGCCGGCTGAAATCCAAGTGGGCAATGATATAACCAATATCGAGGCCGTTCGCGCCCATCTGAAATCGCCCTTTGAGCGAAATGTGATCACCAATTGGAATCATCAAGAGCAGATCTTTGACTATGTCTTTACGAAAATGGGATTTGAGGGTGCCACAAGCATCGATCATCCCATTGTGCTAACAGAGGCCTTGGCCAATCCCAACTTTTGCCGACAACAGATGAGCGAGCTACTCTTTGAATGCTACGGAGTGCCGGGCGTCTCCTACGGCATAGATGCCCTTTACAGTTGGGAACACTATCAACAGCAGCAGCCAAAGCGCGGCAAGGATGGCCTTATCATAAGCTTTGGCTATAGCACCACACATGTTATACCCGTCCTGGACGGGCAATTGCAGCTGGAGCATGTGCGTCGGCTAAATGTGGGTGGGTATCACATCATTACGTATCTGTTTCGGCTGATGCAAATGAAATATCCCGTCCACCTGAATGCCATCACCATAAGTCGCATGGAGAAGCTGGTTCACGAGCATTGTCACGTGGCCACCGATTATCGCGAAGAGCTGATGAAATGGTCACGCATGGAATACTATGAAGATCATATAATGAAAATCCAACTGCCTTATAATCCCGTCACTGCTTCCAATGCCCTGCTCACGGCCGAACAAAAGCAGGAGAAGCGCCGTGAATTGGCCCTGCGACTGTTGGAGATCAAGAATCGCCGGGAACGTGAAAAAATGCAGGAGGATGAGCAGCAGCTGCATCATTTCACCAAACTCCGGGAACTCTATGAGCAGCAGAAGTTACAGAAATTTGAACGTGCCTTGGAGCAGCAGCAGATCAAAAGTCTAGAAGAGTTGGATGAGCTTATTCTGACCATTCGAGGACGCATCCAAAGGATCAAGAAACGTCCACCAACAGCTCCGCGATCCAGCAAACAGGACAAGATGCCCAAACCACCGGAAGGTGTGCCTCAGGCGGATTGGCTCAACGAATTGCGAGCCAAGCGAGAGAAATTAATACAGCGCAAGCAGACACGTCAACAGCAGCGGCAGGAGCAGGCCAAACGCCACACACATGCCGCCCAGGAGCGCATGAGAATAATCTCGTCTTTGGCCCGTCACGAGAAGCGTCGCAAGCAACCGAATGGCGAGGAGGAGGACGATGGATTCGGCATGAATGACAACGATTGGGATGTCTACAAGCGTATCAATCGCTATAACGACGACTCCGACTCGGATGCGGATACCGAGCAGCTACTGGAGTATGAAAAAATCCTGGGCCACTACGATCCCAACTTTGACGAGGCCCAACTCGATGGTCAGACGGCTCAGCAGAGTGCCGCAGAAAATTATCAACTGCACTTCGGGGTGGAGAGCATACGAGTGTCCGAGATTCTCTTTCAGCCCAGCATGATTGGTTGCACCGAGGCCGGTCTGGCGGAGCTGATAGACTTTGTTCTCAAGCTATTTCCCGCGGATAAACAGCAGCGCCTAGTGCAGCATGTCTATTTGACGGGCGGATGTGCACAATTTCGTGGTCTTAAGGACCGTCTGGCCAAGGAGCTATTGGCGATGCGTCCATTTCAGTCCACTTTTGCAATTTACGAGTCAACCGAGCCGACTTTAAGCCCTTGGCTGGGGGCGTGCCTGCAGGCCCGTGATTCAAACTTCGCGCGCAACATGACGACACGTAAAATGTACCAGGAGTATGGCAGCAATTATTTCCAAACTCATCGATGTAGCAATCCATTTTATCCTACACAAAAAGAATAAATTGTTATCTCTGAAAATCAAATTTGGCATCTAAATACATTTAAATTTTGCGGTAAAATTATTAGCGATTGTTGTTATCGATAAGAAGTGTGTCAGCTGCCAGAGCTCACTGGCGCCACGGCTCATTGAGAAAACGATTTGCAAAACAAACGAAGTCGCCCAGTGTTAAGAAATGCGAAACTGTAATTGGCCTCTGCAGCCAAACCAAACAGTAACTTGCTGCAAGTAAATAACAAATAAATAATTAAGAAAGACGGTGTAAATGCAAAGTGCAAAGCTAATGAAACTGTAAATTAATACTAATTCAAGTGAACCAATTGAGAAATGCTAGCGTAACACTATTAAAAAACAAGTGCACAAACAAAAGTGGTTGTTCGTTGGGTGGAGGGTGGGGTGGCAAAAACAAAAAATGCCAATGCAGGGAGACAAAGAGCGAGAGAGAGAGAAAGAACGTGTCAAGTGTACTCTCTTCTGTTATCATTTACATTTACGCGGCAATTGTTATTGTTCTCCAGACTTTAGAATTCAAGAGAAAAACGGCATTGGCCACCTTTTTCTACCTGCCAGTCGTAAAAAGCGAGAGTAAACACAGTCCGAGCAGCATAAATAGTTTATTAATAGCAAGAAAAGCGCAACTGAAGGCCACCTGTCGAGTGTGTGCATTGTGTTTATTCAGGCGTGAATATGTTATAAACATTTTTGATGGCTAATTAAAATTGATTGCGTATGTGAGTCTGCGCGCGTGTGTGTGTGTGTGCGATGAAAATTATCAATGAGTTAATTAAACTTCTGTTGAAGTTTCTGACCAAAATCAATGCTGGCAACTAAGAGAGCGAGAGAGAGCATTAAAGAACAAGAGATAACTGAGTTGCGCCATCAAATCGGAGTTACCACCATGTCTAATTAATTTTTCTTGAATGAAAAACAAAAACAAGTTATATGCAATTTGGATGTCGCGCCTTTTGTTAAGCTTAAGAAACGATCAATTTTAATCACATAAAAATAGAACACAATGTTTCATAGAAACTTTTGAATTATTGTGCATTGACAACCCTAAAAGTAGAACTTACAACGGCAACTCCCCTCATTTGCAACGCGCAGCTGTTTTGCTGGCTCTCTCACTGCCTCTTACGCTTATTGGTTGTTGGCTCTCTCTCTCTTGGTCTCTCTCTCTTATTGTTGTCACGTCACTTTTGGCCAAAACACACACAGACACGTTGACTCTGGCTGACGCCGTTTCATTTCTGTCAGTCTCTTTCAACGTTATTCGACGTGAGTAAGCGTTTGTGGCTCTGTCCTGTCTTCTACTGCGGCGGCTAAGAAATGCGCGCGTGCTAAGAACTGTGTGAAAAGAAAAGTGGGGAAAAAGGAATTGAAACAAAAGATTGAAAGATAAAAGTTCATTATCAAATGCAACAAAAATACCAGAGCTAGAGAACAAAAAGAAAAGTGATGCGAAAGGTCCAAGCGCAACGGACACTGCCCTTGAAAGTTAGCATGTGTCTGTGTGTTTGTTTGTGTGTGTGTGTGTTGTGTATGCATGTATGTAAGTGTTGGGTGTCTTTAATGAGTGTGTGTGTGTGTGCGTGTGTGAAACATTTCCAAAAATTCTTCAATGTAAAAATAAAATTCGATTAAGTCTTAAAAGAGCAGCAAGCTAAAACACGAACAACAACAACAAAGGCAACCTTGAAAAGGCAGATCTGCCGCTGCTTATTCCACTTTGCTTAATTTTTTTACGTTTTTTTTTCGGCTATTTTTGTGTGAAATGCTTGAATAGTTGTCCATGTGTGTGTGTGTGTGCGTGCGTCCAATAAGAAAAACAGTGTCCAAGAACAATGAGAAATTCCATTCAACACTTGTATCCGTGTCCGTATCAGTGCACCCAAAATATGCACACATTTCTAGTTAGACCTTTTCTAATTGGCACATAACGGTCAATGAACTAGATTTCACTCTCTTCGTGGTCAAATGTGATGTGATTTTTTTCCAGTCCTGTGCCCCAATCCTTTTTACCAAGCCAAAAGTCGTTTCAAAAACCCTTTTTTTCCCCCAATTAATTATCATATAACTGTATTTTGCCTCCCCAATTGGAATTCCACAGTACCGTATGCGGAAAAGCGAGTCTAGTTAGATAGGAATTTCGCACCCAAACAGTGAGCTGCGAAAGTATTGTTACGCTTACCGTTTCACCAATTGTTATAATTCACTCGAATTCTTGTTCGTATTGAGGAGTCAAAGAGAAATATGTCAAGGGTTTTTACATGCACATTGAATAACATTCAGCAGTCAATAGTCAGTATTCAAAAAGCAATCATTGTGTTTGTGTGTTTTTACGTAAAATTTGTCGTACTATTTTTGCAAATTTTTCCAATACAATTTTTTTTTTGGTGTTTTTTTTTTCCATTTTCATTATTATTGTAGCAGCAACGTTCAAGGAATCCGCCCTCAAGGAAGAGAAGAAACTAACGCAACTCACGCACAAAACGCAGCAGCAGCGGCGTCAATGTGCAAAAGCGTAGTAGAAATAGTAGTAGGCAAATAGGCAGAACGAGAAGAGAAAATGAGGCGCTAATTAATTAACTAATTAAAAAAGTGAAAAGCGGCGCTGCGAAAATTAGGTGAACCCATATATAACCAACCAACAACAAGCAACAAAAGTAACAATAACAACAACAATAAAACTCTTAAAAATGACATCATACGCAAATGAGACAACAACAGGAACAACCACAGCAGCGACGGCAGCAGCAGCAGCAACAACAACAACAACAGGAAATGCCACAACAGCAGAGGCCAATGAAGGCAGTGGCACAGCAGTTGGAGCAGGTGTCGTTGGCGGCGGAGGAGTAGGAGTAGGAGAAGCTGCTGCGGCAATTGAATCATCGTCAAAAGTCATGGCCAAACAATTGGCAGCCAACTGTAGAGGCAGCAACAGCTATCATCATAACGACGATGACAATAGCTCCTCCGATGGGCGGGAGAAAACCGATCATACACCCGAAAATATTAAGAAAATTGCCGAACTGATGAACGAGGATGTAGGAGCCACGGCTGCTGCTGCTGTTGCAGCATCTGCCACAGCCAATTCCAATTTGTCACCACGTCACAATCTCAATCACCATCATCACATTCAAAACAATGCGAATTTTGTGGGCTTGGGAGCTGCCATTGATGAGTCAAATGCCAAGTTCTGTCTTGGCAAGCCGCCGCCATTGCCGGCTGAAAAAGGTGAGTGACAA
Organism: Drosophila nebulosa; assembly: GCA_024703675.1. Taxonomy (NCBI): domain Eukaryota; kingdom Metazoa; phylum Arthropoda; class Insecta; order Diptera; family Drosophilidae; genus Drosophila; species Drosophila nebulosa. The sequence goes on from JANFPS010000005.1 coordinate 939,750, forward strand.
AATCATCAGCAGTAACAGCAGCAACAACAACAACAATAGCGGCTAATTTGCAATTCTCGGTTGTTGTTGTAGTTTTTAATTTGAATTTTTAATGAAGTTACTTTTTTGCGAGTCGTTTTACTTTTGGCCACGGCTCTTAACACAAATATTTATTGCAATAGTCATAGCCAAAAAAAAAAAAAAACAAAAAAAGGCAGCAAACAACCACAAGCAAGGGGCACAGTGGGTTTAGATATGTATACAGTATAAAATTGGCTAAACGACGAGGCAAACACTAGATCGTCTGTCTGTCCAACAAAGTTTTCACTGTATTCATGAAAGATAAATCTCTTAGTCATCAACAATTCCACTAGGCACACTGAAGCAGAGGCGATTAAGAATCTGGAATTTTACACCCACATCCTTACCTGGTTAGAAACATATGTTGTCCCTGGAAACAATGGTAATCGATCTGCCTACTTTAGAGAAGAATTCCATTCGAGAAACACTGATACTTGTTGGGCTTAAGTCAGGGAATGCAATCGCCAGTAAAAAACCTGTTGACAAAGATTCGCAATCGTAGAGGAGACCCTGGGAATTATTTGTATAGTAAACGTTTATGGATTTGAAGAGCGGTCATCTGGTGGGCATACTTGATAAATATCTGAAATCATAATAATCTTATGCAGATTGCCAAAAATTGTTTTCCAAATATTTACAATTTTAAGTAATTGAAAGATTTGTATATATACATAATTGCCATCTCTCGATCCATTTGCTTGTTTGCCTTCACTTTGCAACAACAAAACCTTTTCACAAATTCGATCTCTCAACAAGTTTCGTTGCTGAGTCATCGCCCAAGTCCCAGTGGGGATTGGGTTCGGGTGTACAAACTGCGTGCGCGGCATGAGAATGTGAGATAATGCGTCTGACTGACTGACTGAGTGAGTGACTGGATCGACCGTGTTAGGTAAGATATTTGGCAAAGAAAATAAAAGTAAAAACTGATTAACGCATAGGACAAAACACAAATCAAAGTACATGCTGCTTAAAGCTGAAGTGTGTCTCGATTGAATTCAATACAATTCAAATCAAATGAAATCAAATCAAATCAATTGGTTTATACAGTAAACACTCACTCTATAATGAGGCGTGATATTTTTGATTTTCTAGAGAATTTCAAATATGTTTTTGGCAATACAATTAATTTGAGATGTCACAAAAGTAATTATTTGTCATAAATTATGGGAAATTTTTTGTTGAAGAACTTTAAATCTATGCGATATAAACTATTTATAGTCTTTTAAAAGATTACAAAGTCCGTATGTATGTATTGTAGATGTATATATGTATATATATATATATAAGCAAGTCGATGACCTCAATCAGATGGATGACAAATGAAGCAACTCTGATGACCGCTGAACACAGTCGAACACCATCAAAAGTGGTCGTTGTCACAAAGCTTTCTCCATCCACCGTCGTAGCCGTGTGTTGTGTGTGTGTGTGTGTGTGTGTGTTTCAAGCAAAGCAAAGAAAATAAATTTAAATATATAATAATAATAATAATATATATTTTTGCATGTGAGAAGCACAAAATAAGCATGAATTAAAGAGCAACAATGTCTTTGATACCCTGTAAACACTTGCCTAAGGCCTCTTAAGATAGTTCATAGTTTGGTTCTGTCTAGATATAGGCTATATGGATCTGTCATTAATCCAAAACTTTTTTTTGGGTTATTCAGGATCATTTTGATTCTTTCTTTATTGCCTTTGCAATCTATATAAGAGAAATTTCACAACCAATCACACTTTTGAAGCTACTAAGAAATGAAACGCACTACTCAAAAGAAGTCTTTGTGCCTGATAATTTGACTGATTTAGCATCTGTTATATGGCTTTTGTTTAGTCGATTATACCCCAACGAAACCAGAGACAGAGGGGAGACAGCGTGGAGAACAAATGATGAGAAAAAAAAGTTAAAACATTTAACAAAATGTCTTGCTTTTAAAACGAATTTGATGATTGAATGAATGAATGAATTGTTTCTATTCACGAATGACGTAAGACGGGAAACTAATTAGAAACCAATTGAAAGTTTGTTCAAAAACCGACAAAAATTATATTATAGATTTCCGTTAACAAATTTGCTTACGCTCACATTTGGCCTACAGAAATTGCTACATATGAGAATACCTCCTAAAAATCAGCAGGCGGTCGGTCAATATAATAATTTCCTCAGTTAGACTTTCCAAAAGTACCAAAATAAAAAAAAAACAACAAAAACAAAAAAAAAAACTGTAATATTTTGCAAAAAGTAAAAGCTAAACACAAACACACAACAAATAAAAAGCGGTAACAAAAGACTTTAACGCTACTCAACAATTGCCAAACAATAATAATAATAATAATAATAATAATAATAATACTGTAACAACAAATTCAATGTGTATGAATATTGTGGCCGCAATTTTCAATTGCCAATAGAAAAATGTGTTGTGAGCCAAAAGACATTTTGGCCATGCACAGTGGGCAATGTAATTGGCCATTGTTGCTGCCTGGCATATATACACACATACCTAAATATCTACTTGTGGTTGCATATCGCGGATAGACACACACAAACACACACACACACACACACACACACACACACACAATTTCCTGTCAATTTTCTGTTCTCAATCTCTATTTTAAAATTTACCAATTATGGTGCGAGGGAAATGAAGAAATATCACAAATATGTTGAAATTCAAACTAAGAATTATCTTAAAACGAACTCAATCATCTCTCCTCTAGTCAAGCTATATAAAGAATAAGTGGAAGACGTCAAGTTAAACAGTCCATGAAAATCACATCATAGTCTACTACCAAGTTGTTAGATCAAAAAAACGAGCTTACGCACGCACCAACTACTCACAATGGGTGAATTGACTTTAGCTTTCGTAAATTGCTATTCTAAATCAAATTATCTAAAACTAATCTTCATTATCTAAAACCAATCTTCATTAATTGTAACGAATCAAAGTTAACAAAAAAGACAATCGAATAATGTAGACTTAAAAAAAAGATAAACCAATTTACATTATTGTATTGAAAATTTCCTAATTGTTTTTATTAGTTTAAAAGTTACCCAAAAATGTTAATTTTGAGTAGCTCGAACTCAGGAAATTTTCATTTCTTTAATGGTTTATACAAATTTGAAATCCAATTTGGCATCAAAATGTTGAAAACAAAGACTTCGAGCAAATTTGGAAATTTCTTGAAAATTTTTGCAAAAGCTTCAAAAGTATTGATATTGAAAATAAAGTTATTATTATCGGAGAATAGAAACAGTAGAGAAAAGAGAGATTTGGAACCAAGACTTTACTTTGCAAATCTTTGCCCAATACATAGACATTCCTCTCGGGATTTGGGTGACAGATTATGGATACGACATCTTTAATAGAATTTAATGGAATAGAAAAGTTCGGTTTAGTTTGCTACATCATAGAAAGCTTGGCAAGGTGAAAGAAAAGTAACAATTAAAATGAATATTCGAATGGAAGAACGAACTGCTGCAAGGGCACGAACTCACGCATTTAAGTTTCCGGTATTATTTTCTATTGCCAAATAATCTAGCTAATTGATGTCTACCAACTATAGTTATTGAGCTGGAATCGAGAGATAGAGAGAGAGAGAGGGGCAAAGTGACGCATTATTAATATGCGTTAGCCTGTTCGTCTGCCGTAATACGGAAGTTAAATGGTGACCACCTGCACCCTAGCAAGCTTCTTCATGGTCAGTGGTTAGGCAGAGCGTAACTTAGTTTCCCCCCTCCCTATCTCTCTCTCTCTTTTTTGCTGTCCATCATTCCCTACAAAAATCAACGAACTCTAACCTTCACTTGGCTTGGTTCGATACGATGTGTGTGTGTGTGTGTGTGTGTGTGTGTGTGTGTGTGTGTGTGTGTGTGTGTTGTGTGTGTGTGTGTTTGTGTGTGTGTGCGTTCAGCCAGCCATCGATCACGGATTGCAAGGCGAGGCGACGGCCCAGTTCGGACAGTCGGTTCAGTTTGCGTGGCCAAGTTGAAAGCAAATTGTTTGATTTTCTTTTACTTGCCGCGGAAATGTATTGTCTAGATAGAGAGAGAGAGAAAAAGAGAGAGAGATTATTGCAGTAGTTAGCGGAAACAGTGGGGGAATGCCAGGTAAAACAGGTGAGAGCAAATAGAGAAGTGGACGGAGGCGGACCCTAAGTACGACTCGTATGCAATCGGAAGTTCATTGAGTGGTTTCCCTTTTTAAGAGTAATTATTAGAAGAGGGAAATTATTCACATTCACATTCACATTTTGATGAGCAGGGGCAGGGGGGTCAGGGAAAGTCCATTCCATTCTCAACTGTTAGCTAGCTAATTCCGTCCCTGGCTTGGTTTTTCCTTCTTTTTTTTTTTGCTTTTCACTGCATATAAATGGTAATAATATGAATAATAATAACAATAACTGTAAATAAAATGTTAATTTAATTGTCTGCCTCTTCTCTGCCTCCATTGCAGCAGCGGCCAAAGCGAATCATCAGCAGCAGCAACAGCAACAACAACATAATAATCAACACCATCAAGACGCAGACGAAGAAGATAACTCAACGGAATCAAATTCAACGTCGACGGCAACAAAGCAGAGTCTGGCCTTTACCATAGATCACTTTGATACCTCAGCGAACGATGCAGCTGCTCAGGCGGCTCGCTATAAGACCATGATGGAACGCTTCCAGAATCGTCACAAGCGTGGCGCCTCCATGTCCAAGTTAGAGAGCGATGGCGGAACAATGACGCCGAATGGTGATGTGCCCGCCACGCCCACACCGACCAGTGAACAAACACCGCCGCCTCAGGTCAAGATGCGAGTACGTGAACGCAGTGCCTCGAGAGTTAGAGATGCCTCCAAGCGTCACAGTTGGTCGCCACGCAGCTCCGCCACATCCGAGTCGACATCCGTCTCAAATGCGAATCGTCCCTCAACGGCAGCGGCCAGTAAATCAAAGCTGCCACCCCCAGCCACAGCCAAAGGAGCTGCCAATCTGATGGCCAATCGCACTGGTCAGTTTACACCGCGCTCAACGGCCATGCAACTGGCTCTTAGGCAGGTCGAAATGCTCTGCCCACAGCCACCGCTGGCGGATGGCAAAATGCAGCTCGATGAGGATGCTGTCAGTGAGGCTGGCACCTATACGCTCGACGGCGACAACTATACGGAGGAGCAAAAAGATCTCATGAATATCGATCGCAATGCAGCAGCAGCAGCAGCCGCTGCCGCCGCCGCTGCCTCAGGCAAACAGCGACCCAAAAAACTTCCCGTAAAGGCAGCAAGAGCCAGCAATGTCCTGGAGGTCAACTACTATCATGAGACGCAGCAGCAGCCGCTGCAAGAATCGAAAAGCAAAGGATCAACTACAGCCAACACAGCCAATACGACGGGTGCCTATTTGGAGCAACTGAAGTCACGTGTATTGCGTCAATCGTGTCCACCGCCCCGGTCGCCGCCATCGCCGGCCGCCGATGTGGGCTGTTTCACTAGCGTCACCACCAGCGGTGTTCTGGCCAAGCAACGGGCCCTCGACACACATCCCAAGTTAACGCGCCACTCGCATAGTCTGTCCACATCGCAAATCGATAGCTCCGAATATGTTAGCAATGAGGCCAAATTGCGTCAGGCTCCGGGTGGTGCGTTGGCTGGTTCAGCCACCGATTGCCAGAAGGCTGAGTATCGTCTCAATGTGTTCACCACCAGCAACAGCAGCAGCAATCAGCAGCCAGAGACTCCAACAACGCCCACCTCCAATACGGAGGCGGCGCCTTGTTGCAGACGGCACAAACGAAACAGGATTGGATTCAGGAATGGGCTCGCAATGCTCGTGCGCGCAGTTTGGCCCAGGATGTGAGTGGCAGTGCGGCAAGTCGTCGAAAACAGCAGCAACAACAGGCACAGGTAAGCATTCAAAATCCAACCAATACATCAAAAAGATTCCAGGCTTTGAGAACCCTAGGCTGGTCTTGCTTGTGCGTTCCTTTGTTGCTTGTGCGACCAAAAATACATCTTCAATGTAAATTCGTCTTGCTTTGCGAGATTGCCACATTGATTTGTAACCCATAGAGAATCTTTTAGGGATTATCGGGGTATATACATATATATATAAAAATCGTTTATTGATTTATTAGACAAATCAACTGCAAGTCGGCACCCGGAATTAGGCATCCAGGATATTTATTATAGAAGTTTTTTTTGTTGTTTTTTTTTTTTTGGAATTTTGCAATATTTGTGTGATTGATGACCAATTTGATGATTGAACTAGAACAAATTGGCAATAGCATTGGCTGCATTGGAGGCGTCTTTGGCAATAGTGTTGGCAGCATTGGTGGCTGCGTTGGCCACACTGTCGGCAGCATGTACGGCACCGCTGGCCACATTGGTTGCGGCATTGGCCACATTGCTGGCCACATTTGAAGCCGTGGAGACAACTGTGCCAGCGGCACTTGAAGCAGCAGAAGCTATCTGGCCAGCGGTACTGACAGCTGTTCCAACTGCTTTGCCGGCAGCGCTTGCGGCATCAGAGGCAACTGTACCGGCATCACTAGCGGCAGTACTTGCCACTTTAGTGGCATCAGAGGCAACTGTACCCGCGGCACTGGCAGCTTTAGAGGCAACTTTGCCTGCATCACTGGCGGCAGTGCTTGCGACCTTGGTGGCATCGGAGGCAACTGTACCGGCAGCGCGAACAGCACTGCTTTCAACTGTGTCAGCAGCATTAGCGGCACTGCTTGCTACCTTGCTAGCATCAGAGGCAACTGTACCGGCAGCTGTGGCAGCATTGGAAGCCACTTTGCTTGCATCGCTAGCGGCAGTGCTTGCCACTTTACTTGCATCAGAGGCAACTGTACCGGCAGCTGTGGCAGCATCAGAGGCAACTGAACCTGCAGCACTAGCGGCACTGCTTGCCACTTTAGTGGCATCAGAGGCAACTGTACCGGCAGAACTGGCAGCATCGGAGGCAACTTTGGTGGCAGAGCTAGCAGCTTGACTGGCAACTTTGGTGGCATCGGAAGCTACATTACTGGCCGCACTGGCAGCACTGCTTGCCACAGTGGAACCAGTCTTAAGCAAGGCAGCGGTGGCACCGCTCGATGTGGCCTGAGAGGCAACTGTATTTGCCATGCTGTTGGCAGTCTTGGACACTTGACGGCCCATTGCATTGGCTGTCTTCGAGATATCCCTGCCGACAGCTGCAGCTGTTTGGGCCACGCTAGCCGAGGATGAGTCACTGGAATTGCTGGCTGCCGCCGATGCAATTTGGCTGGCCGCATCCGATGCTGAGCCATAGATCTCGTTAGCCAATTCGCCAACAGAGCTGGCCACTGCTTTGCCGGCTTCAGATGCCGTTTGATCCACGCTGCTTGACGAGTTATCACCAAAATGGAACTAATCACACTCTGAGCACCATCGATGGCCGTATCGGCGACTTTTTGGGCACCAGTGATGGCCGTATCGGCCACTTTGTCGGCTCCAGTTAAAGCTGAATCTGCCACGCTGGTGGAAATCAAGACCGTTGTCTTGGGAGTTTTAACTGAGGTACTTTTCGTTGCGTTCTTTATGGCTGATGCGATTTCCTCGCCAGCTAGAGCTTCCTATAACAGAGAGGGAGAGAGAGAGAGAAATAGAGACGTCCTTTTTTTTTTTTATTCGTATTCCAAATGAAAACCTACCGCCTCTTGGGAAACTGCATGACCAAAGGCTATGGCACTGTTCGAAATCTCTTGTCCAAATTGTGTGCCCTCCTGGCCCAAAGCATCGCCAAAAATGGAGGCATCTTGTCCAATCTCAAGACCAAGATTGCTCTACACAAAGCACCAAAATCAAAACCAAAACCAAAACAACCAATTAATCTCGTTCCCTCTTAAAATCCTCGCCGCCCCTCACTCCTCCTTACCAATGCACTCAATGCCAACGCACTCCTGGCGCTAACTTCCCGAATTGGCAACGAAATGGCCAAAACGGCTACCAACAAAAATGCTGCTACAAATTTCATGTTTAACTTGATTTTTTCAACTAATAATATTTTGCTAATTTCCCATGGTATTTATACCAAAAAAAAAAAACATTTTTGTTTTTTTATGTATAATCGATAAAATTATTTGAATTGTCACAGTCAATTTCTATTGACTAATGGACACAAAAAATTTGTTTATACGATATCTATGGAATTTTTTTTATTTTGTTTTCGTTCTCGACTAAAGGTGAACTTTTGTGTTATCTATAAGGCTAATGGAGTGGGTTGGTAGTAGGTGATTGATCCATTTTTAAATATATATAAATTTTACCTCCACGGTTGAGTGCAAGCACCATTTAGACACCGATCCTCATTAACCCGAACCTCCGCCAACCCAACCTCAAAGCTGCCCATTTTTACCTACCAATGGAGAATGGACAACGTTTGAAAGAATTTGTAGTTCCATCCGGACACGACAATTGCCCGTCTGTGCCCAGGTTATCTAAAAAGTGTCTGGTGAAAATTTAAAGAACTGCGCACTTGTCATTTCCATCCGGTTTTAATTATTACGACATCAAAATAAACAAAATTATCAATACAACAAAAAACTATTAGCAATCGTTATCGATATCTATGATGAGGTAGATGGTTCTCCTATAAGAAAGATCTAAGCAAGTCTAAGACAGACTTAATAGGTTTTCTCTATTTGACATTGGAATAGCTTTTATAATCGATTTATCGAAAATGTTATCGCAAATTTGATCGATTTGTATATTCCAATGTAAGATTTCTGTGCGAAGATTCAAAAACAATCTTCATACATCGCTTATATATATCGATTTATCGTAATAGATCCTCAAATTCCAATATACCTTCAAAAGTAGTAGGGTAAATCGTCGCATTAATGACGCCTTAAGAACCAAACATATCTAAATTTAGACTGCGAAAAGGCGTAGAAATTTATAAGTCAGTTGAATGAATGAATAATAACTTATAAACAAATGAATAAACAAATAGAAGCCACCACAAGTTGTGGCAGATTAAAAAGATATGCTGGGGATTTCGTTGAATGGTAAATTCCCCGTAAAATAAAAAGCAATTGTGATGCAATAATCATGAAATTTATTTGTTAAAAGAATTCAAAAGTTTACAAAGATTAGAAGGAAAGATTTCTTTGTTTTTATATTTTGTTAATAATGTGATTGACTTTCTTGTCCACCTTGTTGGTGACTTCATCGGTTTTCTTATCCACTTTCTTGGTAATTTTATCGGTTTTCTTATCCACCTTGTTGGTAATTTTATCCGTTTTCTTATCCACCTTGTCAGTGATCTCGTTTGTCTTGTCATCGACCTTATCCGTTATCTGATTGGTCTTGTCATCGATTTTATCCGTTATCTGATTGGTCTTGTCATCGACTTTATTTGTGATCTCGTTAGTTTTATCGTTAACCTTGCTAGTTATCGATTTCTAGAGGGGAATACGAGAGAAAATTAGACTTAATCCGCTAATGGGAAGGCACTTCACTCTACTTACAGCTGCCACTTCCTGTTGCGCCACAAGGACGCAGGCCACAATGGCGAACAAAAGGATTGCCAGTGAATGCTTCATTCTTGTTGTCGTTGTTCTTCTTGAAAATTTAGTTTCTCAACTAATACCTTTTGACCAAATTCTCATGATATTTATACGCCATTCTATGTGAGATTGTCACGCGCCACCTTTTGAGTAATGCCTAAATGTGTCAATCTATTTTTAATCAAAATTAAAACCCCCCCCCCCAAAAAAAAAAGATCCAATCATCTAGATAAACCACCTTCCCACGAAGTATGTTTGAAAGGTGTCTACCAACTTTTGAATGAATTGCATCCGGTTGATCATCATTATGTGACTAAAGGTATTACGCATTTTAAGTTATTTTTGATACGGTTTATCTTGTCCGTTAACCGATTTGGAGTGCTCTGTTGATGGTTGGTAAATTTAACAATTTCTCTTACAAGAAATTAACAAAGACTCAAACTAGTTGAGAATTACAACTAAGTGAAGCGAATAAAGGGGGGGGGGGGGAGCAGCACGCTGTTTCCGTGTGATTAGTTAACTATTTTTAATTTCCGTGATAATGGATCAAAGAGTATTAATTTCGAAATTAAAATCAAACCACAAGCAAGCAAGTGCCCCTGCAAGCGAACACGGTTATCTTATGGAAAGTTACACTCATTCAAATTTTATTGATTGTAATCGAGCATAAATAAATTGATATTTTCACCACCATCAAGTGAAAATGAGTTGGATTTTTTTTTTTGCAATTTCATTAATACATCTTTCACTCTCTTTCTCTCTCTCTCTCTCTCGCGCGCGACAGCAACTGATGACACGCAGCTATAATTGCTCGGATACGGGTGTCGATTCCCTCACCGATGACAGTCTTAGTCTATATCATCAGCATCAACATCTGCAGCAGCAACAGCAACAACAACAACAACATCGGCAATATGGAACAACGGCAGGAGGAACAAAATTAAATAATTTAGCTGAACGATATCGTTTATTGGGGGACTGTGACTACGCCAGCGATCCGGCGTTGTGCAGCCACAATGATGGGCTAGGAGGAGGATCTCAAATGATTGAGCCACCATATAAGCCACCCAAGAGTCCAAGCAAGATACCATCACCGTTGCACACGTTGGGACGTGCGCGCAGTGCCAGCCGTCCGCGTCCTCATGCAACTGATGCCTATTTGGAGCAAACGGCAGCGGCCATTAGCTGCCTGCAGCAGTCGCTTTCGCGACGCAGTTCGGTTAAATCGCCGGCACAGAGTAGTCCACAGCACAGCTTAGAGACTGGAGGAGGAGGAGGAGGAGGAGGCAGTGGCGGTGGCTATCGTCGATCACCGCTGCATCGGGCTCTCATGACCAGCAGCATCAACGAAGCGCAATTGCAGTTACTCACCAGCGGTGATTATCTGCTTAAGCAAATGAATCGCCGCAAGAATTCCTTGGATGACGATATAGAGCCGCTTGATACATCCGCTCCGTTGTCGCCGCTGCGTCGTTCGAGCTCTTTCCAGCAGCAGCAGCAGCAGCAGCATTCATCATCCCATCATCATCATCATCATCATCACCATCATACTGGCCGTCAGGGTCGTCCCAATTTCCAGAATCTATATACACCGCCAGCAGCTCGTCATGCCCAGCAGCAGGAGCAACTTTTGCAATTGCTAAAGAAATCCTCAAGTAGTAATAATTTCGAGCAGGCCTACAGCGATTATGACAACGAATTGCAATACTATATCAACGATGAGGACGAACTGGGCACTGGAGGTGCCTATTACTCCAGCAACGAAGAGGAGGATGAGCCGCCAGATATGGAGCCCCAAGAGTCAGTTCCCCTCACCAACACGCGCCTCAATAAGGCCCTAATGATGCGCATCGAGAGGAGCAAACAGCGTCAGCAGCAGCAGCAGCAACAGCAAACCAGTCATACACCAGCCAAACCCAGTTCAGCTCCAGCTGGCAAATTGCTTAGTTCAGCCCAGCAACAGGCGGCTGGAGCAGCCGGTCTGGTTGCCTGTCCAAATACTCCAGAATTGCCACGTCGAGGCATTAAGAGTGCCACAGCGCGTACAACCGCTGGCTCCATGAAGCCCTCACGTCAGTCCATGCCACGCGACACTAGTCTCAGTCGTTTGGCCCAACAAGTTCCCAGCTCTTTGGCCAATGCCAAGAAGCAATTGCTCCAGACGGCCAATGCCAGCAATCGGGAGCAACAGCAGAGGGTGCAACCCAAATATTTGGACATATCCAAATACAAGTCGGCACAATCCAATAATTTTCTGCGCAAAAATGATGCCAAGAGCACACTGAAACCGTCGGAGCAAATGAAACGCAGTCCCAGTGCCTCGTCCATGGGTCTAAGCCGAGGCGAAGGCACTCGGGCCAGTAATCGTAGTGTGCGTAGTGCCGCTTCCGTAATGAATAGCAGCACCACATCCCTAGGTGGTGGTGGTCCTGGTGGTGGCCTTAGTGGTGGTCAACGAGCTTCTTCAGCAGTGCGACGCGATGCCTCAGGTGAGTTTGTATGTGATTAAACCCAATTAAAGACCACGACTCATGCAATCTCTCTCTCTCTTTGTCTTTTTCAGTGAACAAACAAAAGGAAGCTGAAATGGCCATGTGGAAACGTCGCTCCACCTATGATCCCATGAAGGCAGCAGCCGAAGATCGACGCAAAAAGGAAGAGGCGCGTCGTGCCCAAAGTCAGGCACAACAGCGCCAACAGCACCAGCAGCAGCAGCAGCAGCAGCAGCAGCAGCATCTCGATGATGAAGTGCCTTTCGAGAGGTAACCAAAAATACATACCACATAGGATAGGCAAACAAATATTAGCCAGAATCTTTCTCTAGATGTTTTTTTTTTTTTTTTTTGATTATTAGGAGAAAAGTCAATTAAACTAGGTCCAACTTTTGGTTAGCTGTAATTAAATTGTAATTAAACTAACTACACTAAAAGTGTAACTAAAACTATGTGAAACATTGATAAAGAGTGAGAGGAGAAAAGTTTTAATTTTAAATCAAAGACTGCATATGAGTTCCTTAGTTAACATATATAGTTATATATATACCTTCTTCCTATATAGTATTAAATATTAATATTGATTTGTAACATTATGTTTTTCTTTGATTATATATATACATATATATATATATATATTCCTTTAATCATTAGCTTAAGGTTATGGTTAATATCGCGACTAGAGGTAAAGGTGCGTTTGATTTCTTTCTGATTTTCCTTTTGTCAATTAGATTCAATCAACAAATCATACTATATCACTCGTATGCCAACTAAACAATAATATTACCTAATTAGTATTGCTAACTAGACCAAAAGTTGTTAAAACCAAAACCAAAAAAAAAAAACGAAGCAAAACCAATTGTACACATTCAACTTATTATTAGAGTATATAAATTAGGAATCTATATATACATATTTATGTGGCAGTTAACCAGAACGACAACAACAACAAGCATTTAGTTTATTTTATGTATAATTTTTTGCTAATTATGTTTCTTTCTCTTTTAATTTCTGTACACCTTTTTCAACCAAAACACCAAAACACCAAAACTTCTACTTAATATACACACACACAAATCCTGTCAGACCATCACGCTCACACTATCGTCGTGGACAGTTATGACCAACAACAACAACAACAACAACAAACCACAACGGATTTGGAGGGTGTGGTGCTAGTTACCGATTTCTAAGATATATTCTATCTCTACACCTAAATCTCTAACCTCTACTCTAACCTATAAACACGATACGACGATTACGATTTACGATACGATATTAATTCACAAAGTGTGCAACACGATGCAGCAGAAAATGGCTGCTTAAGCTCCTCTCTTTCCCCCGCCCCCTTCGAACGAGATATAGCGAACTCACACACACACACACACAAGCAACACACACGCAGACATGCCGTGAATATTGCAGCATACTTTTGGGCTTTGGGTCCCCAAAAAAAAAAACAAAAATAAGTTGCGAGTGGATTAGAGCGAGACACACTACTGAATAAGATGCAGCGAGAGAAGTTTCTTCTGTTTGTATTCTCTTCCTACCAATTACCAATTAGTGTTTTTTAATGCTTGTTTGTTTGCAAATATTTGTCTGAAATCTATAATAATATCCTACATAATATGTAAAAAAAAAAAAAAAAAACAAAATTTTGTTTGTCAGTTTGTTCGTTACTTACTTCCTTTGTAGTTTCTCGTTCGTACTCGTTTGTGTCTTGTGGCGCTAACAGCAACAGCAACAACAACAATAATAACAATAATCAAAACAAAAACTGCATATTACTAAACAAAAAAAAAAATATATAAAAAATTCAAACTTCATGCTGCCAAATATTTATAAAATCATGTGAAATTCTATCAATTGGAATATCTTCAGTAGAATTCTAACTCACATCTAACTCTAACTCACATCTAACACACAGACAACAACTACCTCACAGATCTTTTATTTATTTATCTATTTTTTTTTTTGAGACGTGAATTCCCTTACCTCTCTCCTCCCTTCACAACATCCATCATTGCTTATCTTTAACCTTTTTATTGTTTTTTCTTCTTACTTCTTAGAGTAATCCTACTTGGCCCATAGTTTGATTGATGTCTTCAATTATATATAAAATGAAAAAGTATTTATTTGTTTCATTTCCAAGTTCATGTTATTAGTTAGTTACAAACTAAATGTGGCACTTATTTTCATTCATTTGATTCATAATGGAAATTCGATCAAAGAGGAAGAGGAAGAAAAAGCGAGAAGTCCCGTCCCAAAAAAAAAAAAAAAAAAAATTATTGTTCGTTGTCTCTGTAATTCCCATTTAAACTGTCTGTTCTGTTCTGTTAATTGTAAAAACGTTTGTCTTGGTTTTTCTTTTTTGTTCACATTTAACCACCCACACAACCACCCACCCACCCACAATCACCACCACTAAATTTGGCTAACCACAAAACATTTAAACAACAATTAAGAAAGCTTTCTTAGAATATCGCTGCTAGAACAAATAATAAATCAGATCTCACTCACCCACACACTCACACTCACACACACACACACCCATTGCGAGATATATATATATACATATAGTATTCAAGCGATTTGTGTTCGGCCTTTTCCACTAATCTTGACCTTTTCTCACCAACAGTCTCCTGCGGCCAGTCAACAATTTAACACTCACAGGCAGCAGCAGCGTCCACTACAGTCCACGAAACTCAATGGAAAACGACGCCTGGACGCTTGGTGAATCCTCGGAATTTGGCGATGATTACGATCACGGGGAACTGGAACATGAGCACCGTCACCACCAGAAGGAGGAGGATGATGATGATGATGATTTAGATGGAGAGGATGTCGATGTCGATGTGGATGTGGATGATGAGTTAGATATTAATAATTATCATAATGTTGCCGGTGGTCAGGAGTCCGATGATGTATTCGAAGTGGAATCTGTAGAGGGCACGGCCCAAATCGCCAAGTAGTAGGCAGCAACCGTGATATACATATTTATATACATACATACATATATAAAGATCCTTATAACTCTCTATACATAATTAAAATGCATATATGTATAACATATTGATTGTATTAGTGTGCGCGCGCGTAGTGTGCTATATAGAAGATATATACATACATACATACATACAAACTTGCATATAGAAGAGATCTGTAATCTATATGTGACATTTTTTTTGTTTTGTTCTTGCTCTATGAATTGATTTTACAATGGATGATTTCGTGTTGGTTTTTAAAGGAAATAAACTGATAATGTATATGCTTATCAATTGCGATTGATGCTGTCCACAATTGTCCCTATATATATATATATATGTATATGTATATCTATGCCATAACTGATTAATAACAAATAATTGTCCAACAAAAACCAAATGCACCGAACGATTTTTGTAAAATTTTATGTTCACGCGCGGTGCATTTAAGCAAAAGTCTTGATTCAGTTTTTAACAAAATGTAACTCTATATATATATATATATATATATATATATGTATGTGTATTCTGTATCTGTACCTGTATGCGTACAATACTACTCACATGTATGTTCCAGGCATTGTTTTTTTTATCAGGCACACATGGACGACTGCAAATTATATTATAAGAATTTTTATTCGTACCATAAAGGGAATTGAATTTATATATATATATATATATATTGTATGTATGTAATCTTGTGCCCCGAACCCCCCCTACTCCCTACTCCCACGTTTAGTGTCCTGGGTTCAGTAAGTTACTCCCCTCCCGCCCTGCCACACTAATTTTCGTAGGCTTTGTAGAGCGTTATACAGTTCTTTTTTTTTTTTGTATTATTAAGAAATAGTTTTATATATATGAAAAACAAACTGAACAATTATAGAAATACTATAAATATAAATGTAAACAGAATGTGGGAAAGAGAGAGATAGAGAACGAGAGGGAAAGCTATTTGCTTTTTTAAGTTGTTAAAATTTGATTGTAAATTATTTTAATTTAATTTTTTTTGGCTTTTTTTTTTTTTTTGTAATCGGTGTTGGTGTTCATTCTAATCAAAAATCGTATATAGATTCGTATATATATCTTCAATGAAGCCTGAACTGAGGTGGTTAATAAATCAAAACAGAGTTTTGTGTTATTTTTAGTTCCCAATTTGGAAGCTTCATTGATGATATATGAGTTCTCTTGAGCAGCTGCTCTTAAATTATATTATACACATTTCTATTATTCAGTTCGAAATGAACACAATTCAGCCAGAAATTGTTTACTCTTCTACTACTTACTGTCTTGTTATTTCATTTTGGCATATAATTTTAGATGCAAAACGAAAATAAACGAAAAACCATAAAAAAAAACAAAAAAAAAAAAAACAAAACCGTCTAATATATGAGAAAAGAGAAATGAAATGAAATTTACTTGTTTATAATGAATGCAAATGCAAATGCAAATGCAAATTTCTCCATCTCATTCAGCGTTTTTGCTAATTTTCACAGAATGTTCTTGCCAAGCAAAACAAAAGTGAATTTCTTTTCAATAAACATGTCGATTGCATTTTAATTGCCAACAAAAAATGGAGGGGGGGGGGGGGGGGCAGAGCAGAGAGGCGAACGAATTCAGGCAGCGGAAATAGCAGCGGAAAATGAAGCAAAATATGAGTAACGGAAATGGCGAAAAAGCAAAGCACTTGAAATTTATGCATATTCAGTTGTCATTTTATATCTGAAATTTAACCGAAACGGATCACTATATCATACAGCTCCGATTTATCATTTTTTTTTTTAACAGTTTAGAGTGTTTTAGATCGAACTACTATATCATATAGCTCTTTCTTTTTTAAGCGTTTGTCCCAACATGATTCGTTAGTTCATTATATTCTTTATCTCTGACAAATTACGTCAAAATCGAACAAAAACAGAAAAAAAAAGCCAAAAGGTAAAAGTTTTTCCAGTTTCCAAAACTTGCAAGGGTATTTAAACTTCGGCACAGTCGCAATTATCTTGACCTTTGGATTTTTAGATTTTTAATCTGTTTTTCGGTGGCAAAGAAATTTTTAAATAAATTAATTAATTAATAATTTAAATTGAGATTAGGTGTGGGGGCTTGGTGTGTGTGTTGGGTAGGGGCAGGGGCAGCACACACGTACACCCACACACACACACACACACACACTTACCGCACCCCTCCCTGCTCCTCATTACTTCATGCAGCTAAAGTATGCTACACTTTATTTTCGATAAACAATTTGTTTTTATTTTACAGCTTGTTGGTTATGCAACAGATTTGAATTTTTCCTCAGTCAGGATATCAATCGGATAGCGTACTTCACAGAACTAACATCCTTTGGCCAGCAGAAAGTTCGTTCGTAATTCATTCGAACTTAACACACTGAAAATTCTCTGCTAACTCGGCTCTTTAGGGCTCCGGTCGAAGGAGAAAAGGCTATAGACCTTTTTTTTAAACAATTTTTCTGTTTGCCTATGTAAATCATTCAATTGCCTTTACGATAATATTGGCAGAATTTGAGTTAAGGTTAGTCCTAGACTTCAGCTCTTACCTCTCTAGATGGCTTTTAGAACATTTTAGCTACCTTTTGAAGTAAGTAACCTTTAGTTAAAACCTTTCTAGATTTTTTCTGCCCTTTGTTGCTTTGCGAAACAATAAATTAAAGTTCCTAAATTGAACATAATTGGTATTTAAAATAATATATCTTCAATAACAACTCATCATCAAAGGCCTCATCGACTGAGGCGCCGTGTTAACTTATAGATTTAAGAGAAAAAGTTCCAGATGAAATGGCTTGACGATTCAGAGGGCGAAGATCCCGCCCAGACGAAACTAATTAAATTTAAATAAAGTTCCCAAAGTAAACAACAAGTCAAAACGAATCGGAACGAGACGAGACGAGCACACAACAAAAAAAAATTTAAAAAAAACACAAACATCAAAACAGGAAAACAAATCTCCAAGCAATTAAATGCTGTTAGTTATGCCACTCGATTCAAGGAAATAATTAATAATTAAAGAATTTTGTAAAAATTTAATAAAAAAAAAAGAGAAAAGAGAAAATGCATAAACTTTTGTTAGTGATTTTTATAAAGAAAGAGAGAACAAAGAAACAGAAATTGTTTATTAATAATTTTGATTGTTATTAACATATTCTGTTTGGTTTGTTTATTACGTCTAGAATCCCCGACTTGTGATAGCTTCTTATTCTTAACTCGACTATTAACTTGGTTTGGAAATTTTAATTAAAAAACAATATCAAAGAAACTTATTTCGGCTGTGGCAAAGTGCTTATACCCTTTCGCATGGTTATTGTTTTTTTTTTTTGGGCTAAAACTACATGTTAGAGTAGTCGGTTCGGGCCAGTTCTGACAAATGTTTTGCCTGCAACAAAAGGCAGCTCATATACGAAATTTGGCTACAATAGCTGGCAAATTAAGTGAGTAGTTTGTCTGGGAGCAGACAGACAAAAATTACTTGGAAAAACATACAAATTTTTAGTTATTTGTATAGAGTATTTCTTAGTCGGCTAACTTGGTTGTTTCTGCATAGAAAATGTTGTGTGCTGCTTTTGTGGTAGTTTCTTATTTTTGGTTCTGTTTAGTCTGGTTCTTGGGGGGCACTTAAAATTTGGTTTATTTACGAGTATTTAGCATTTGTGATATATCCAGGCGATTGGCAATAAACAATTAATGCATTAGCTCATAAACAATGCAAATTATTATTTACGAAAAGTGATTGAAAGAATTCCAAATTAAAATAAGAAAATCTTCTTCATCGTTTTTCCACCACATTGCTGTGAACCGAACTGAACTGAACTGTATAGATGGATGGATGGATGGATGGATGGGTAGATAGATAGATAGATAGACGGATGGATGCTTTGGATGGGGCATTCCACTTGAGGTTCTCACTTAAGTGAGGGCATGATATATGAAAATGGACTTTTATAATTTTTTTTTTTTGGCTATCGCTCACTTTGAGGCAGTGCGTCATTCGATTGTGAAAAGAAACAAGTCGCTATAAGTACATCACCATCATCTTTATATATTATTGTTGGGTATATTGACGTTTAAAATTATAATATAAACTGGGACAATATCTATCATATAACGGATGCTTCATGATGTAATGCTTAAAATGCCAATTTTCAGCCAATATGGCCAAAATGGCAATCGAATAGCCAATTATCAAGGCCACAAATGAGCTCCAGAATTTACGTAAATTCATAAGGGCCTCTTGTGGGGCCTCCTCCTCGGCGGGCAAACGTTGTATGGCATCGCGTAACCATTTTGCAATTAAACCTATAAATCAAAAGACTAAAATATAATCCGATTTAAGTGATTACCACCCCCTTACCGCTTTCAGCTAAATATTTAATATACATATCCACATGCTCCTTAATGGCTGAGTTCTTCTCTAGAGCAATAACCACCGGCATATGGATAACACATTCATGCATTATATGTAGAGCAGCAGAACCGGATCCAACTCCAACTCCAACTCCGACTCCGACGCCAACTCCAGCATCATCAGCGGCAGCGGCAGCATCACTAACAGAATCATCCGCTGTGCGTAG
Organism: Drosophila nebulosa; assembly: GCA_024703675.1. NCBI lineage: Eukaryota > Metazoa > Arthropoda > Insecta > Diptera > Drosophilidae > Drosophila > Drosophila nebulosa. Next base: position 959,383 of record JANFPS010000005.1, read on the forward strand.
ATAACGCAGATAGAACTCGTTATCATAGTAAGCGCACTGACCCTTGGCAATGCGAGCGATCTGCAAATAGGGTAAGGCAAATTGATAACAAGCAATTTCTTTATGCAGAGTACATACATACACACACAGCCAGATGTGTTCTATATATACAGTGTACACTGTACAGTTTTCTCACTACTTAAACGATAAGTAAGAAATGAACAAACAATCTTTTTGAGTAACTACTTCACTGGCCAATACAATGGAAATTTGGATGATGACTTCTGAAACCTCAATAAAAGCCGCCTCAATGCCGCCGTCCACCCATCGCAGAAGTATTTAGTATTTAGTTCTATTGTGATCGAAAAACTATAGCGAAAAGCTAAAGCAAGGGAACACTTTGCCATTCTCTGGCTTAATGTAGAGATGATCTTCTTAAAGAAAACTTAGCTTCCATGGAGGAAGCCACTGGCCATTGGCCAACTCTGCACCAAGAAAGCGCTTAAAGAGACTTGGAAACGATTTCCTATAAAATAGAAGGTCAAAATTTCCTAAAAAATAAAGCAATTACGTTTAAAAAATTATTTCAACAATCTTGCAAGTGCCATAGAAAATAGCTTGAATTTTTATGAAAATTTTCAGAAATCTAAATGAAGTTTTAGATGAAAATAAGCTAATTTTGAAACAGACAAAACCACTTTGAAAATTGTGAAAGAGAAGTTTAAGAAGATCGACGCAAATTAACTAATTTTTATACTCTTAACTTTCATTTTTCAAGAGATTTTGTTTTCTTAATTCCCAATAATTAGTTCTATGACTTACCACATCTTTGCTGCGCGGCATTATATTGATTTTGGTGCCCAATTGTTGGGCTAAAGGATCACTGGAATCTAAGAAGAATTGCCTATTCTCGGCCACTTCCGTTGAGAGCGGCAAATGAGAGTAGAGCAACTCTTGCAGGGTATCAATGGTTATGCTGAAAATTTGAAATATTCTATTAGAAATTCGATTGAGATTCGTTGGTAGTTACCGCGCCGCCGGATTGGCCAAAATGGCTGTGAAACTAGCTCTATAGGTGGCCACCAAGAGGATGCAATAGATCCAATACCAACCGGTTAGGACACGCAATGGCCAATTCCGGGGCATGCGTGGCAGGGCCACATAGAGCAACATGCTGTAGGTGAGCAATATGCAGTTGGGATAGTCATCAAAGATGTCGCGATACTTGATCACCGCTGGACGAGGACGACTCAAGCCGATGCGAAGACTCAATCTTTGCAGGGCATTGGCATCCAAACGATTTTCGGGCGCAACGCGTCGCAGGCAGCGAAAGAATGACATCTTCTGCGGATCATTCGAGAGAATGGCATTGAGAAAACTAATCATATAGAAGACACTGCCCACAATGAAGAGGGAGAGCAGGACGCCAGCCCACATGCCGCCACTGAAGGGCAAGATGAATGTCTGCCATGAGTTATCCGAGGTCGATTCGGGTGTTAGAAAGGTTAAACACTCGAAATTATGGGGATAACTGAGCTCCACCAGTTGCAAATAGACCTGAAACAAATGCAAATCGCCAATGGCAAAGCGTGCATTGTGGCGAGACTGCAGCAAAAAGGAGATGCAAATGAGTCAGTCTTCTTCAGTCTGATCCTAAGTCTAACACTTACCACCTCATCAATGATGTGGCTATCAATCAATCTGGTCTCATTGTCATAGAAGTCGGACGACTGCTGATCACTGGCATTGGCCTTGTAGTAGATTGGCTGAAAGTTTAGGACCTTAGCCAAGGCGTTCATTATGTCTATTTCAACACCTTGATAGGTATTCGTGGATTTTATCAATTGTACCATGGGATAATGCTCGGCAATGGCCACCGGCAATGGGGAACCTGTTGAAGAAAGGGGCAAACAAATTAAAAGGAAAACTCCTTTGAAAGGGCAAACTCCATTTGGGTTTGCAAACCTTTTAAATCTTTTGTTTTCTCCATAAAGAAAACACTGCCCTGAATGTGTTGACCAAATGACCAAGTGTCCAGCTGTTTGACCACCAAAACTCCACTCAATATGCCCGGATAGGCAATGGTTGATATCGCGTAACTGCAATTAAAAAATTTGCAAATTAAATGGCCCCTTAAGAGCATTAGCAATCCAATCCAATTTCAACCTATTATCCATGAGGCGTCTAAGGAACAGACATTCCACAAAGACACTCCACAAGTGCAGCATGTCCTCGACAAAGAGCCTGGAATCATGCAGGAGTATATATTTCCTTTGCATATTGAGTGAACGATTGCGATAGACATATTGAAGAAGACGCTTCACTTGATTGGCATTTAGTATGGTTATCACATAAATATCACAATCACTGGCCTTCATGGCCGACAGATTCAATTGAATACTCTTGTGAGGACGACCCAGATCTTGACTTTCATTAATGTGCATCATGTAGCTGGGACACATATTGCGTCCAATTGACTCAAAGTATGAGCGATCGTAGATGGGAAAGTGGACATCGTCGGTGATAATGGCGAAGCAACGTTTCACATTGGCCAACCAGAGTAATTGCTGTAGAAGTTCCTTCAGATGACTCTGATACTCATCCAAGGGCCAAGAGTTCGAGAAATTCAATGGAAATTCATCGTACATCATTATGTTGGATGGAAACCAGCAAGCAGTAAGGAATATTATTGAATGCCAATGCATTCTAACGGCCAGGCACAAGACAAGCAACTAGAATTTCAATCCATTCGGTTGTTAACTCTCAACTCTCAACATTCTCAGACATGCAGATCTAATTAAATTTGCCTGAACTCCATGAACTCCGGCTGTCAATCTACCAACCAACCAACCAACTAAACAATTGTTGACCTGATTTCATTGTTTCGATTTCGATTTTGATTTGATTTAATTTGGATTTGGCTTAAAGGTTTTTTTAGGCGCCAAATTAGGTCAGTTGCAGGCCGAGAAGGAGAAGTAGGCGACAGAGATGCCCATCTAGTAGGCCTTTCTGAGTGTATCTCTCTCTCTCTCTCTGTTAAATCTTGCCAGCAAGTACTCGTTGACCTTTCTGTCTCTCATTCGATCTCCAAACATTTAGACTGTTCACTTGAAATTCATGAATTTGAACAAAAATGAATAAGTTTCTGTACAATTTGCTGATTATTTTGCTACTAATTAGCAGCGTTTGGAGTCATCAGCAGCTGGAGCCGGAGTCGGAGTCGGAGTCGAGAGATGAGAAACGACATGTGAAACTTCTATTGACCGAACGTACGTGGGAGAAAATGCTGAAAGGCGAGTGGATAGTTGGTTTCTGTGTTCCTCTCGTACCGAATTGCTTTGAATTCGAACGGACTTGGATCAAATTTGCTTTGGAAATGGAGAAGAGTCAGCACGAGCAGCGTAAAATTTCAGTGGCAAGCATGGAGCTGGCATATTCGGAGACACTTGTGCGGCGTTTCTCATTGAATGCATTGCCCACCGTTTTGCATGTTAAGGACGGTGTATTCCGGCAATTTGAAGTGTCCTATACTGTTAAGGAGCTAAAAGATCTCGTACTCTCTAATGCATGGCAGAAGATTAGACCGCTGCCATTCTGGAGGCATCCAAACGGGTATATAATTCATATTTCCATACTTTATATTGAACTCATAGATAGGGTATACGAGACTCAGTTCCTTGGCATTGAATACAATCAGGCTACATGGTTGGTTCGCATTTGCCTCATGCTAACTGCAACTACGGCAGTGACCATTATTTGCATCATTTACTCGCTCATCCGCAAGCTAGCCAATTGGCGGAGAGCCTTTTTATCCCGTCCGCAAGGGCAATCGCCAACAGATGGGACGAAGTTCCCTCACATGGAGACGCCAGCGGACGTTGAACATTTAGAAGCCCGAGATTAAGTTTACTGGGCGTTAAATCAAATATAAATCATCCTCGGTATCATATATACAAAATTTTTGTGTTAATGGAACAATTTGTGCATAGCCAATAAGAAAAAAACAAAAAAAAAATAATAATTCTGCATTGTTAGGCGTTGAAATGCTTTAAATAAATTCTTGAATAAAGAAATTTGTGCATCTTATATACTTACATGCCCCAATATCAATCAGAATCAAAATCTACATTGAAATTATGTCTTAAATCAATTTCTAGCCCCCAGCTTAAAAGTTGGGGGGCAATTTAAATATTTGAATTCAAAATTTGGCCGAATTCCGTTAATAGGGGTTTTTTTTTGGGCAATTTAGCGCTTTTTGGTTTCCAAAATGCACTAACGCGAGCAGAACTAATTTTTGCCATGTGGCAACACTGTCAGTTTCGTTTTTTCGTCGCGGTTTTTTGGTTGCAAATTGTGTTTTTATTTTGTTTATTTGCGTTTAAAACGGGAAAAATGTGAAAATAAGTGATATTAATATAATGTAAGGATTAAATGTGTTTGCATAGTTTACATACGCATTGAAATCTGTACGTCGGTTTTCTTATTGTTGCAGAAAGCTTGTCTCGTAGAAAGGAGAGTGCAAAAAAAAAAAAATGGGACACCGCTGCCACAGCCGGCGACGCAGGCGCATATTCCTTACAAAAAAGAACGAAAAAAGTAAATGTATGTGAATATATAAGTGCACAAGTGTTTTTTGTTTTGTTTTTTTGCATAATAAGTGTTTAAAATAGTAAAAAAGCGGCCAAGTAAGCCGTGGCGGCGGCGCAACTACGTTAAGCCATAGTAAAGAGAGAGAGAGAGAGAGAAAGAAAAAGTGTTGCTTTTTTTGTTTTTGTTTTGTGTGTTCAGTGTGAAAAAAAAGTGTTAGTGTGCAGCCCTGGACTAAGATAAATGGAAGAAAAAGGAGAATAAGAAAACAAATGGTGAGGTAAGTGAAATTGAAAAATCACATTTTATTAATATAAGAAAAAAATTTCTATTTGAAAGTTACATATGTATGTACATACATTCATATTTCGATCAAAAAAATACATACAATACGCCCTAATACATACATATGTAAGTGTGTATGTATGTACATACATACATACCTTTGCATTTTTAGTAGGAAGTTTTGCTTTGCTTACTTTGGACTTTGTACCAGAACAAAGAAAATAGACATTTTATGTATAATTTGATTTTATTAGCATTTGAACTAAAATTCTCTGAAGTGTCCTGACTAAAAAACATTTCTTTGGATGATTTTCTTTCCTTTTTGAACTGAACTGCTTTTCGTAACTTCTTATTACTCATTTTGATGACAACTGCATTTGATTCTGCATTGAAGCTTAATTTAGAGACACTGTATGGGGGAAAGGGGGCGTTGGGGGTAGAACCAAGCATTGCGTAACAAAAAAAATTGATTCGACTCTCCTTTAAATGATTGCATAGGGCACTTTGGAGAGAAGAAGTCTCCAAGGTATAGAAAGGTAAAGGGTTAAATATCGGTTGATTTGGGTTTTTGTAGACCTATTAGGCCTATTAGCAATTAAAACCTAAATAAGTCTCTATGTCGATTTGTGGTAATAAAGGCAAAACTTCAATTAGAATGGCAATTATGTACGTTGGCAAGTCGTTCAGTCGCTGATAATAATGGTCAGTGGAAATTGTCTTAGTCATTGTCAGTGGCAGACGACGGACGCTAAGCTAAGCGTTAATGCTAATGATTATGCGCACATGCGACAGCCAAAGAGCTGAGAGTCGAGCCGAGTTGGACATGTCACCAGGAATCAGTCAAACAAACCGATTAAAGCGGACCAGAAGCCAGAAGCCACATTCAAATACCCATTAATGTCAGGCTTAAGTGGTGCAGAATGCGAACCCAAAAGCCAACCAAGGTAAATGCAAAAAAATAAAAATAAGGCAGATATGTCTGTAGGTATTCTCGACCTGCTGCCGATCCCCTTGGCAATTTGTGTGTGCGTGTGTGTGTGTGTGTGTGTGTGTGTGTGTGTTACCATTTCCATTCCCATCATCCCGGGGCTATCCCATAGTGCGTTGGTGTTGAGGTTACCCTCTCTTCAGTGTGTGCGTGCGTGTGTGCGTGTGTGTGTGTATACTTTCTGCTCTTTATTGTCGTGTAATTAACTTTTTCCGAATCTCCGGATTTCGAATTGTTTGCACATAATTGCAATTTAATTATTTTCCTCTTCTTTGCCGTTGTTGTTTTTTATGTTTTTATGGATTTATGTGTGTCGGTCTGGGCCATTAGTTGCAGGTAGATACCTACCTACCTGGTCAGCAGGTAGGTAGTCGCGCCGCTAGTTGCTGGCCATCGTCGTTGACGTCGACAACGGCAACGACAACGACAACGACGACGACGACCAAAATCGATTTTACCATCCCGTCGTTCATCATCTTTCGAGGCGACATGTCGCTGTCCCAGTCGCTATCGCTATCGCTGTCTTATGTCCCAGTGTCCAAATGTTGGTTAACGGTGGCGCACAGTGGAAAAACACACATCATAAAATGCTATCTCAATTGAATATGTTTTGAAAATAATTTCCATTTCTACCAATTTTCATGTTGCGTTTTAAATATATTGAAATTAAGTTCTTAAGGTGTTAGTTGTTAGACAATCGTTAAATATTTAAAGTATTTCCATGGTTCAGCTGACTAAAAAGGATTAGGAATTCATTAATTCTAAAAATAAAGATTCAAGATTCAATGAAAAAGTTTAAAAGTTTTCGTCTACTACCAGAAAAATGGGTCCACATAGTTTTGGGCTTTTTTGTTAATACTATAGCACACTGTGCACACTGCACACTGCTTAACGATTGCATTGCATGCCCATAGAAGAACTGGAAAATATTGATAGCAAAGAGATTTTGGTTTTTTTGGGAAAATTTTTGCGCATTTATGGTTCAGGTCTTGGTCCAGAGACACTTTGGTCCATCGTCGTCTAGAGTGTATAGGGAACGACAACGGCAATGACAACAACTTCATACAATAAACCAAAATATGGGTATGAGGAGAGTCTATGTGCGAGTGAGAGCCAGAGGCAGCGCGCCTTTTCTTGGCCGCTTTTGTTACGTTTCTGTTTACATTGACACATTTTGGCTATTTTTGTTTTCCTTGGAGATTTTCTCACAAATTTATGGGTTTCTTGAGGTTTTCAATACACATGTTGTTGCGTGGCTCTCACTTTTTTTGGTCCTTTTGCGCCCTGAGCCTGAGCCTGAGCCTGGACCCGTGCGAAAATGAGGTGTAGGTGATAGCTGATGGCGGGTTCGACACTTGGTTGTTGGTTTCTATTAATGTTGTTGTTGTATTTGTTGGTGTTGGCAGCATTCGATATGCTTCTGTTTTAATTTCTCGAAATATTTTATGCGAATTTCTGAGTTTATTGTTGTTCTTTGAGTTGGGTTGGCTTGTGTTAGGTGCGCCAGTATTGTTAGGCTGGGCTGGACTAGGCTACATCTTGTAGTTTGCGTTTTTGTTCGGCCTGGGAAATAATTCAACAGTTTTTCCCTTGGATTATAAATGTTTCTAGCATCTGCTAGAAGGTTTTAGCATTGATATTCATACCATATATAAGGTATATCAGAAAGTCTCTTATGGTGACTAAACTAAATCATTTCTTTCAATGCAAGTTTCTTTTACTCATGCTTAAAAGATTTAAAAAAAAAGTGAATTCAATACTTGAACAAGCCGTTCACATAGAAGGGATTTCATATCAGAGCAAATATGATTGAAATCGACTATTATCGAATATTAAGGTCTTATAAAAATAACTTAAAAACCTTTATTAGAAAATTAAAACGCTCAAAAAACTAAATTTATTCTTTTAATTTGGAAAAATCAATTCAAAAAGGACTTTGATTTAACTTTTTAGTGCAATAAAAATAAGCAATTTTAGAAATTGAATGGAAGTCTTCTTAAGGGTCTTTTCAGTGCTGTAACTTTTGAAACTCGTGTTGCAAAAAAGTATTTAGGTTAGTATACGTCAAATGAGAGATATTTTGTGACAATTGTTGGAATATGATTTCAGTTTTCCCTTTAGCATTATGCAAATCCGGTGAAATTATTGGCTCAGCATGAAATTGGAGCGATAGTGATGAAAGGTTTGGGTCTGGTTCTCTGGCTCTGATTCTGATTCTGTTTTTTATATAACTATCATATGGTGGGCGAATGATTGTTGAGGCATTCAATTTAATGAGAAGTACATACAATGTAAGTATGTATGTACATATGTATGTATGTATGTACATATATTGGAGGCTAATCAATGTATGTGAATATCAGACAACTGTCTATTTGAACTAATTTCATTATCTTAATGAGGCATTATTAAATTATTCACGTTTACAAATGGGACACGTTGTCCCCATAACTACACCATATATTTACACATACATACGACATATCAATGACTAATCTCCAAAGTTCCTACTATATCTCTCTTTCCTATGCATGTCTATATATACATATATATGCATATATATATATATATTTGAGTGTGTGTGTGTGTGTGTGTTTCATTGAATAAAACTTAATCAGCATTTAATTAAAAGCACAGAAACAAGCAACGGCCAGAGGGGGGCTCTGGGGTGAAATGGGTGGGATGGGCAGGGGTAGGCAACAACGCGATTTCGTTGATTATGTAAATCAATTGAGCCAGCGAGATAAAAACGTTTTCATACCCTGCCAACCCATACAATCCAAATGGGTATATTTAGTTTTAGTTTCTCTTGCAGATTTAATCTCAATCAATCTGCTAACCTTTAGGTTAAATGATAATTAGTCATCGGTAAATATTCAAAAACTCTATTTATAGTCGTTAAAGTTTAAGAAATCATATAGGATTTGATTTACTTTCATTTAAACATTTCAATTTTAGAGTTTAATTAGGGCTAAAATGAGTAAGAATAACTAAATTAGTTATAAAAATGATTTAGTATGAATCTTGTCGGAATTGTCAACTATAATTTGTATTACTATATAATTTAAGAGCCATATACATAGTCCCCCTAACTTAACTTCATCTGCCTTTTAATGTTCATGTTTGCCATCAAAAAATAAATTTTTAAATTCTTGAAATCTGTTTAAAATATTTTTATAAACTCTTGTGTCAATAATTTGTTTTCAATCAGTGAAAAATTGAGTTTTTAATGATGCTTTATTCTCAATAACATTAATTTGTAGAAACTAACTAAAAGAGCTCTATTTTAGTGTTTCTAGTTTAATTATCTCTAGTATATGTATTAAAGAGTCTATGAAGAGGGTATTTAGAAAGTCGATTTGTTTGTTCTATTACCAAATTGAATGCACAACATTTTCAGTACTTTGTTGTTTTCGCTGATAAATCGAAATTGTTCTTTTTTGTATTATGTATTTTCTGTTTTTCTTTGCCACCGCTCTCTCTCTCTCTCTCTCTCTTTCTCTCTCTTCGCCCTCTCTCTCTTGGTGGCGCTCTCACTTGGTTGTTCTTTTGTTGTTGTTGTAGTCGTGACTCGGTTTTTATATAATCACTTTTGCCAGTTGTTGTTGCTGTTGTTGTTGTTGTTTTGCTAGTATTTCATTTTCCACTTATACAAATCACAACGAGCCTCTTTTTTTTTTGTTTTTTGTTTTTTTGCTGTTGTTTTTCTTGTTAGAGTAAAATGCTTGGATTTGCGAAATGCATTGAAAATCCTTTTGATTAAAAAGCACACACGCACCGACACAAAAACAAATTCCATTTTAAATGAAATTAAATCAGTTATGGGTATTATAATGTGATATATATGTACATATATATATATATATTATACCTATGTATGTATATAGAAGAAGGTATAGAATTTGTTAGTTAGGGTGGGTAGAGGCCGCCTCCCTGTCTAAGCGAAGCGACAAGATAACGATAACAAAAATGCAATTTGTCATTGTTTAAATGTTCTGGCAAAAAAATGAAACAAAAAAAATAGTGAAAAGTTTTTACCACACACACACACAGAAATATCTTCTCAAGGCAATCATCAGATAACTACAGTTTTAATATTTCACCTTCGACGACAATCGGTCTAGTTAGTCAGAGTCAGATATATATGTATATAGAAGTGTATATCAAGAATATTAAATCAATATTTTACGGTGCTAAAAGTAAATATGCGTCACATTATAACTATATATATATATATATATATATACATATATATATATATAGAGGGGAAGAGCAAAACCAGAGTGGCAAAGAGAGTTCGATTTTATGGCTCTTTGTTGCCTGCTGACTCTGATGCCTGCAAGGTCGCGTGTTTATCGCAAAAACCTTCTTGCCTTCCTTTTTTTTTTCATTTTATTTCATTTTGTTTTTTTTTTCTGCTGCTTTTTGCACTTCAGATACGGGAGAACACAAATGGGGCAACATGCTGATGAACGCGTAGACATAACAAAGACGAGACATACACGTATGCATCATATAGTATATGTACGTTCCAACTTGGTGACTTTGATTAGATCATTTGCCAAATATAATGATAAGAAGGCCCAAGTGGCGAGATATGAAGCAGAAATGTGTCATGAAACCGGACAAGAAAAAAAGTCGAGCCTCTCTTTCGCATTTGCTTCCCATTTTGACTCAACAAAAATCAAGTAAAAGACCTGTTCAACTGGTTAATGTTGAGGAATACCCTTCAATTTCTAAAATATTTCATCATTTTGGTAATCTTAGAATTTCTTCTTATAAAATACACAGAAAGAAAACTAATAAAAATTAAAACCGTTAAACATAAACCTAATAAAACGTAACCGAAACTGAAACATACTTTAAAAGATTAAAAAATTGGAAAAATAATATAACAATTCAAGCTTTTAATGTTCATAGGTTCAATGGCTTAAAGGAAAATTTTTAACAATTTTTTTTTAAGTTTACAGTTGCCCCAAAAAGTAGGCCATCCTTTTTCAACTATTCCTTCTATTGTTCCAATATACTTTTGGCTGTAGTTTACATAATTATATGTTAAGAAAATATGTAATTCGTCTCACCACATTATGGAATATTCTAGAATTTAAATGCCTTGAAAGAACAAAGATCTAAAAACACACACAGAAAAGAGAGAGAGCTTCCATTCTTGCCAAACTTTTTGAAACATATGAAATTGAAATAAAGTTTTAGCATAGATTTTCATTAATACCCATATACCCGTTTTGATAATTTTGCTACAGGGTAATGACAATATATACTTCCAGAAATCTAAGTGAAATGCTTCCGCATTTTGTCATATTCGTTATTTCAATTACTTTATATGACAAAGAGATTGCATCAGTTTTTGGTTAGTTAGTTTGCATGGCAACAGAAAATCATTCGATTTAAGGTTTCAGCGTATTACTCAGAGCCTGGTCTATGGAACCTATTTCATCATCGTCATCAGACGACGTCAAGCAGGGCAGAGCAGAGTGCATAGATAGACAGAGGGAGATAGCCTATTAATGGAACACGTAAGCTCTGTGCAAAAATCAAGGGGAAGACTGAGAGGGGTAAAGATCGAAAACATATTCATATATGTATATATATATTCAATTTCTTTGTCAACAGAGTCATAACACTTACCCTTAATAATGGTAAGACGACTGGGCTAAGGGCTAATGGCTAAGGGTGGTGGGGGAAAAACCCTTCAAAAATACAAATTCATTGTGGAAAATTTGTGGATCATTTTTGGGTAAGAGTTTTTTCCAGTCCAGGTATTAGACTAAAGGGAAATTTGAAGAGCGCGCAAAGAGAAGGGTCTTGTCTCGTCTCAAATATCAGGTAGTCTGTCGCTTACTCACTCTCGCCCAGTCAGTCAGTCAGTCAGAGAGACCAGCAACACTTTTGGCTAATGAAATCAATTTGGAAAATCAACTTATCTGCCATACATGACCTCTTGCCTCATACCCTACCCTACCCTAACCTCCCGTCCCGTCCCTCTCGTCTGTTTGCATAAATTAATGCCCCAGCCCTGTCGCATCGTTTCTATTCAATAGTCACCAATTGGTTTTCTGTTTTTTTTTTTCTTTTTTCTTTTTGTTTTAAATTGATTTAGTATGACCTGAACCCGGGAAGCATTTATTTTTAGTTTTTTTTTTTTCAACCTTTCACCCTCGACATCGACATCGACGACTTGAGAATCTAAGACCGACTGGGAGGAAACGGGAGTTCAGGAGTCCGGGAGTCGGGAGTCGGGAGTCGGGAGTCCGGGAATCGGAATTGGAATCCGTTTTGGCTGACCTTCGTTTGGATGGCAACGCACACGCAACAATTTTAAGGGTGATTAGCGCTCAGATGTCTCAGGCATATGGTTGGGTTTTCGTTTCGTTTGGTTTCGTTTCGGTTTGCTTTGGTTTTTGGTTTTACTTCGAGTTGAGTGTTAAATTGATAAATTGCCTTGATTGGGAAAGGAAGTTGAAAAAGTTCTTGCTTGTTGCCCCTCGCGGGTGTTCATTCAAGTAGTTGTCTGTCTCGGTGTTGTCTCTATGTCTCTGTGGGTGTGCGGCGAGGGGAGGGGGGGGGGGGGGGGGGAAAGTGTGAGTGAGTGGGTTGAGAAGTTACTGTTACTTAGTTACGGGGCCACTGGCCAATTTCCTTCTTCATATTCAACAAGCAACAATCATGGAATAGAAAAGAAGCTTTTCACTTTGAATTCTCAACTTAATTAAACATTTTTTTTTTTTTTTGTAAGCTAATTTTTCACTGTTCTAGATTTTGACAGCGAATTATGGTGATCATCTTGTTTATCTATTAGATACATTAATCATTAAGATTGAAATGAAATCAAATGAATATGGGATGTGAGGTTGAATTGAGTTAAGTTCAGTTGAGATGAGATGATTATGATAGTGATGATGATGATGATGATAATGATGAGATCAAGATGTGTACAAATAAGAGATGCTGGCTTATGTTAACTGGAAATACATATATGTATGTATGTTATGTATGTACATATGTTTGTTTGTTTGTTTATATACATTTCGATATACATACGTGTATAGAATCTGCATACATTGTCATTTACATACATAATAAGTATTCATATTACATATACAGGTGTGTGTGTGTGTGTGCGTGTCTGTGTGTGTGTGTGTGTGTATTTGTGTTTATGTGTCTGTGTCAGCAGCATACAAGTTACAACTATGTATATCTCTTATTTTGCCAAGTTTTCTATAGAAGACATCTCCATGTAGCAGCATTTTATATGTATGTACATACATAAGATACTTGTAGGTGGCTGCCAAGGGCGTACATAAAAGGGGGCTTAGCAAGAGACAAAACAATGCGCCACCATAATCTTACCCACAACTTGTAATATGACTATTTTAATTGACAAAAATTAAGATTTTGCATATTCTTAACCAAAATCATTGCAATTTTTGTCTTTAAAAAACAATTAGTAAATTATTATGGATAAATTGTTTATTAAAAATCTTTCTTAGGGCCGGTTAACTTAAGACTTAAGTGTATCTAAAAAAAAAATTAACTATGTAGTTAGTGGTCTTTTATATCTTTTCTTTATGAAAATTTAAAATATTAACAAACTAACACTAACACTGATTTATCTTAAGTTAGAAACCCAAACTATACATTTTAGAAAAAAAAATAAATATAATTCATTTTTGATTGATGGAAAATTAATGAAGAAATATTGTTGGGAATTGGGAAAAAAGGCTTGGCAAATTTGATTTAAACCACCTTGATAAGGTGCTTGAATTATATATAATATCTGCTGTATGTATATGTTGAAAACATTTTAAAGAAAGGATTCAATTGGTAATCTAATAGATAAAGTATCTTCAATCATAATTTGTAGACTTTTGAATTAACTTTAAGTGCAATTGAGAATGCAATGCATACAAAATATGGAAGAATATGTTTTTGACCGAATTTGTCAGGTACATACATATGTATGTACATATGTAGATATGAATCTGGGCCTCTTGTGGAACCCCTTGACATCTTAAAGTACCTTCTACATATGTTTCTTTGGAGAAAGAGTGTGGAGGCGGGGGTGGGGGGGTCCGACAACAGATAGTGGGGATTCGCTGGTATCCACTAGGTTCAGTAATTTCATCATTGCTACGTTTTCTCCAATTTCAGGCAGCTTTACGTAGTGTCTCCGCCCCTCTCGCTCTCGCTCTCTCTGTCTTTCTCTCTGAACTACAACAGAAAGAAAGAAAAAAGCAAAAGACAAAAAAAAGAAAAACCCGTTGCCAAGCAGAAAATGAACCTATTGATGGAAAAAAGCTGACGTCGAATGCAGGCAGAGAGATACATAGAGTCATGCAGCTGTCTCTGTATGTGTGTGTGTGAATATGTGAGTGTGTCTATCTGTGTGTGCAGAATAAAACAGATGATTGGGCTCAAAAGCTTGCCAACAACAAAAACCGAACGGCTGGGACCGGCCGGGTCTGCACTCTCTCGCCTCTCGCGTCTCTCCCTATCCCTATCTCTCTCTCTCTCTTTTTCTCTGTCCCTCTGTCTCCCTCTCTGGCTCCTCTTGCCACTGTCAGGCCACAAAAAATAAATAAATACATAAATAGACAAGCTAAAAACAGAACACACACCAAAAACAGAAGAAAAACAAAAAACAAACACAAAAGTAAAAAAAATATAAAAATGAAAAAGGAAAGAAAGAAAAGAAAGAAAGAAGGAAGGAAAGAAAAACAAAAAAAAAACACAGATGAAACGTTGCCGTTGAGCAACTCGTTTGGTGTTTGCCAGCCGATCAGAGCTAGCCAAGTAAGTGAAAAACGGCAACAGTGCAGCAGCAGCAGCAGCAGCAAAGCGAAAATATATATACCAACCAAATCTATCTATGTATATGTGTATCTATATATCTCAGTGTCTGTCTCTCTGTCCCTGTGTGTGTGTGTGTTTTGGGGGGCCCGTTGACTGCGCTGCGCTGAGCTGAGCTACAGCAAAGCGAATTGGAAAATCAAAATACTGACTGCGCTGCAGCAGCGACCATAAAAACGTTATATGTATGTACACACAAACACACATAGACATGGCACTGCATTGGTAGCAGGGAAGCACTGTGGGGCGCTAAGGAGCAGGGCGGGGGTGCGTTGGAGCAAACCATATGATGAGCACAGCTGCAAACTTAGCGGCAGAGCTCAGCGACAGCAGTAAATGTTTGCCTGGGCTCATTTGAGTGACTTTAACGGAGAGCAAGAGCCGAGTCACAACAAGAGCGAGCGAGTGAGCGAGTGAGACCCATAGAAAGAGTTTATAAAATATATGCAAAAGCCGGTTGAAAAAAGAAAAGAATTGTCAAAAATTAACTAAACTTCTTTCAAAAATTGATCATACAAGTTCTTTAAAAGATATTTTATTTCAAATTTTCAATTTGTCTCATACATTTTCCTATTGACCAGCTGAGCAGCTCAGGTGGAGCAGCCACAGGAGGTGGGCAACAGCTGAGCGCTCTTTCGAGCAAAGAGCAAGAGACTCAAAGTCACAGCTGTGCCGGCCCAGCTGAGTGAGCCCGAACTTCTCACTCACAGAGAGCAAAAGAGAGAGAGAGAGAGAAATCTCATGTGTTTGCCACATTTGAGTTACAAATTTTCTCTTGAGCCAAACTTTTTTTACTCTTGAGTTTAACAAAAAACCAAACCAATTGAGTAAAAGAGATCAAGGAAAAGAGAAAAAAAGTAGCTCAAAAAGTAACTCGACATGTTGAAGTCAATTTCTGATTGTGAACACATTTTAAATGTATCTTTTTATTTATATTTATTGATACATTATTTATGTATTTTGTTTATTTATTGAACAATTAGGACAAATAATCTGTACCAGAAAATAATATTAAAAACAAAAAAAAAAAAAACAATAACAGTAACAACAAGTAAGCAAAACAAACAAATCAACTTGCAAATGTATCTTATGCAAATAACTCAACATCTTTAGAATTCAGTTTTTTTTTTTTTTTTGCCTTGGATCCCCACTGGACATGCCACCAACAACAACAACACAACAACAACAGGAACAAGGATAATATTGGACGATGGGGAGAACTTGGGGGGGGTGGGGGACAAGCAAAACTTTTACGCAAAATTGTGTGAAAAAGTTTTCAAAGTACTTTGCATATTGAGCATAAATCAATTATGCATTCTTAAGATACTTTTTTCTTCTACTACTACTGTTCCCTTTTTCTTTTTTGTCGCCTTCTTCTTCTTGTTCTTGTCAAAAGCATCTTAATTCAATTCAAGAAATAAGCAAAGCCATGCAAAAGAAAAAAGAAACTGTGAAGAACAAAAACTCAAATGAGAAATTGCTGCCACAAGCAGGCGGCGGCAAACTGTGGCCGATGGATGGCGCCACCAGTACTGTTTTTTCATTCACGCATTTCAAAAAAAAATTACAATTTGTTTATACTGATGACTATCAATGAGACAAATCGAATCGAAAACAAACAAAACAATCAGTTATAGATTGCAGATATGATAAAACAAATATAAATATGACAAATGAATGAATAATTTGGCTTATCATGATTATTTATCAATCAAAAATAGATATATGTAGATACAGATATATATATATACATATATATATCCAGAGAGGTAGATTTAGGTTTGTCATCCTATCTCTAGATATTGTTCTAGAATGAAACTGAAAATACATATTCATATATGTCTATATTTATTTCACCTGTGTTTGCTTTTCTATATTATTTTAGGTTTGCCTTTTCCAAGAAGATGATTTTCTTTAATTTTATATTATTTTGTTGCTGTTGTTGTTGTTGTTTTTGTTGGGCTTCTTTTTCGCATAACTTTTTCAACTTATTCTTGATAATTTTTGGGAGTGTGTGTGTGTGTGTGTGTGCTTTTCTTGCCTTTCTTTTTCCGCACACGTTTTCTTTTTCGGGTGTTTAATGAAAATTTATGCATATGTGTGTACGTTTCGGTGTATGTGTAAGTGTGAGTGTGTGTGTGTGTTGTGTTTAGTAAAAACTAATTTAAATTTACAAATTGCTTTGAGCAAAGCATAAACTTTTTAGATACCCTAACCAAAGGGGGGCATATTAGTTGCTAGTAAAAGATTTCTAAAAATTCTGTCTACGATTTATTCTTTATTAAATGAATCTACATATGCATACCTGCATACCATTTTACTTTCCATGACATTATCTTAAGCCAATATTTTTTGGGAACTTCAATAAAAATCATATCAAAAAACTAACTTATTTAGGGTATATTAACTTCGAGTTTATTGATTTTGTTTGGTTGGCGTTTTTTTTTCTCATTTTTTGGGTGAAATTTGGTTTTCTTGGAAAGAAAATTTTGTTGGTTTGAAGAGGTATAAAGGGATTTTTGTTTAATATATGTACATATATTCATGCATAAATATGTATGTTGGGAGAATTTTTCTTAAATATACATACATATTCAGCATATTCATATTCATATTAATATTCATATTAAATCTTAAAATCCAATGTCTAGCTGAAGAAATTTGCAAATTGCAAATAATTGCGAAATAAATTTCTTAACCTTTTCACTTCGTTTGGGTTAAAAGGCAAGACTTTTATCAGTGTTTAATATACACATATATCAATACCATGCCCCTTTTCTAAAGATACATACATACATATATATAGAACTATAAATCTATGGATGTATGAGCACAAACACACATACATACATACATACATATATGTATGCGAATGTGTTGTCAGAAGAAAAAAACAGGTCCAACATAGAGAGCACAATCTTACATTTTCAATCTATGTTTACGTGCAGTTCCAGAGACCGACACCGAGGCCAAGACTGGGACAGAGACTGAGACAGAGACTGAGACAGAGACTGAGACCGAGACTGGGACTGAGACCGAGGCCGAGAGACTGAATAAATGTTGAGGCTGTTTTGGTCCGGCTAAAAATATAACAATAGAAATCACAAATAGAAAAATAGAAATATGTAATCCATATCTATTAGATGCATTAAATTTGAAAATATGTGAAGTGAATGAAGAAGCACCAAAAAAGTAAAATAAAGAGGAGAAGGAAACAAAAAAATGAAAGGACACAAGCATCAAATCATGATATGAATATAAAATTATTATTCCGGCTTTTTCATTTGCTGATGAAATTCTCATGCACGAAAAAGGGGCTAGCTACATACATAGTATACTACCCAGAGATGAAGTGAATTCGATGGAAGACAAGAAGTTGGAGAGAAAGAAGGAGCCACAGTGTTTGGCATAAGAATACCAATGGCTTTGCCATCGCCTGTCTTTCGAGGAATGATGAAATAAATGGCTTGGGCGAGAGAGAGAGATAATGAAATTAGAAGACAACAATTTTATTAAAAAATCAAATGAAATCATAAAAACTCAACAACAATTTGTGTTCAAAATGTGCATAAAATGCACTTAAAATTCTTTACAAATATTCATAGGGCCAAGAAGAGCAAGAGAGAATATTCTCTCAAAATGTATAAACAATGGCAATAAATTTAAGTGTTGTAACTCAACAATTATTGTACGATAAATGAAAATAAATGTTGAGTTATACATAAGTGGCGTCGGGGTCACCAGTTTTTTTTTTTCCTATCCTATCCTTGTGTATAGCCCATGAAACAGTTTTAGCTACAGTTACAAGAGAGAAAATCGAAGGAATATGACCAAAGATCGAATAATCATAATGTGATTTTTAATACAAAAAAAAAAAAAAAAACATTAGTGAAACTTATGTTTATTTAATTTCAATTCTTCTGCTTCTATTGAACAATCATAATTAAATTATTTTCAATTTCTCTTGATATAAACTCTGAATATCTATCTAGACGATTTGTAGAATAAGTCAAACAAAAAGCAATATAAAAAGTTAGAAAAGAAGAAGCACTATTAGAATGGGAAGAATATGAAACTGTTGCCTTAAAATAACAAAAGAAATTTTTGCAGCAAACTAAACAAATTGTAGTTATTTTTTTTTTTTTTTAATAAGTATCTGGGCATAGGAAATTCCCAGTTATTGTTTCAAGATACATTTGTATCTTTTAGCAATTTGATATTTGTGGGTTGAAGAAGTAGGGGGAGTAGCCACGACAGCGAGAGAGATAGAGAGAGAGAGAGAGAGAGAGGGGAAAAAGGAAAGAGAATCACGCACTTGGCCATTGGGTTTCGAATTTTGAATTTGAATTCTGAAGTTGGCAAACTGCAGTGGAAAATTTCAATTTTGATATGGTGCGTCCTAGCAGCAACAGCAACAGCAGCAGCAGCGACGTCAACGATGGCAGCGGCAGTAATGTGGAACGAAACGGCTGCACGACGGGAGGGTGTGAAATGCCTGTGCTGCAGGCAGGGGTAGGCAGAACTCGAATGCCTGTGCCTTGTGCCCTGTCCCTGCGTCCCTCTTGATCTCACTCTATCTCTCTCTCTCTCTCTGTGTGTTTGTGTGTGTGTAAGTGTACGTTTACTTTGGTTTCCCTGGTCTTGTTGTTGTTGTTGTTGTTGCTGCTGCTGTTGCCAACTTCCTTGCTAGAGAACATTTTCATCATCCTTTTTGTATGTACGTTTTGGCCTGCAGCGTTGAAACATGCTCAACCGGCACAAAGTCACGTATGCATTGCACACACACATACACACACACACACACAGACACACACCGGCACACACCACTCAGGCAAAGAGCGAGAGAGTGCGAGGTTATAAGCCAAAGCAAGAGCGAGAAAAGACATTACCTAGAGATGGGCAGAGAGAGAGGAGAGAAGAGAGTGAGAAGCATACATACACCGACGCCGGCCGGTTGTAGGTGCGCGCATGAGCGAGTCAGTAAACAGCAGGCAGCAACAACAACAAAAGAAAGAGTGCAATTGAGTGGAGTGAAACAGCTGATGGTGTTGTTGCTAACGCTGACGCTGCTGCTGCTGCTGTTGCTGCTGCTGCTGCCACTACTACTGCAATCAAAGAGCCCCCTTTGACTGACGAGAAACAACATAGTGCGAAAGAGAGTCGAGTGAGTCCACCGTTGTAAAAATTAAACCAACTTACATCAGCCGATCCGTTCGTATTATTTGCTTTCCTTCTTTCTTCATCTACACTGACCCAAAGTGCGCACCCACACTCTCACGAACAAACGAGAGAGAGATAGAGAGAGAGACAGAGAGAGAGAGCCTAAAACTTATGCTCAATTTGCGGTCGGTTGGTCGGTCGGTCTCTTTGCCTGTCCAAGAGAGAGAGCTGCCAGCCAGCGTGAAAGAGAGCGAACGAGCGCTAATTGTGTGGACCGCCACCACCACCACCAACTGAGTTTTTTTTGAGTGCCGTCAGCGTCAGAGACGACAACGACGACGAGAACAACAACAACAACAACAACGACGACGACCAATATATCCCCCCGGCCTGAGCAGCGCTGCCTATAAATAGTCGGGCCCAGAGCATTTCGGTTCATAGTAGCTTCGAAACACTGCTGAGATACACACCATACACACACTCACACAAAACAGTAACTGAAACTGAAAAGCGAAAGATACAATATATTTTAAAAAGAAAAAGTTCAGAAATTCACATCAAAAAAAAAAAAGAAAAATTATTTTTTTTTTTTCCAAAACCAAGAAAACAACAGCGTGTATTACAAAAGAAGAATTCTATATTACAAAAGCAACCAAGAAAATTGATGTTAAAAGAACCAATTTGAGACTCAGAATCAGATTCAAATGCAGAAGCAAAAGCAGAAAAAGAAACTCTATTATCTATATCTATAATAATTAGAATTTTGCCATCAAACAAATGCAACGGACCAACGCCATTTAAGTGATAAAACATTAACAAAATAAATTATAAATTACAAAAATAAAACAACAACATCTACAAAAAGTGCTGTGATTTCCAACTACAAATGAAAAAGTTAATTTAAACCAACCAAGCAACAACAACCAATCAACATAAATAACTTTAACAAATTTCAAGCAATCATTAAAAAGCAGCAGACAGCAAATAATACCAACAACAACAACAACAAACAAACAAACAACAACAGCAAATTGTGATAAATGAATTAATATAATCAATAACTATTTTAATATTTGTTAAATGCTTCAAAGTTTCAAGTGATAAAACGCAGAAGAAAAACCTTAAGCAAAAGAACCGTCGGCGAAAAAGCAAAAAAAAAAAAGAAAAACAATTTCAACTTATTTTCACACACAACCGATAAAAAAGAAAATTCAAATGAAAATGGAAATTATGTCGGTGCAACCCATCTACGTTAGTGATCTGCGATCCAACAAAATTCGAGGTAAGTGTTATTGCAACTCCAAAATTTGCAAAAAATAAAATAAAACTAATTTCAAAGAAATTGTGTGTGTGTGGCGGTAGTTCTAGAACCTTCTTAAGAACCCACAAAGGTCTTGCATAGTTCTAGAATTTTCTTAAAAAAAAACAAACCAAAAAAATTTCAAGATTCATATTTCTATAATTGCACTTGCCTATATAAAATTAAAACAGATTCAAGAAACAATCTCTTAATGCAAATTGATTACAATATATTTTTTTTGTTTTTTTTTTTTTTGTTTTAAATTTATATTCTTTCCTTGTTCTCCTTAACGCTTTATACATTTTTTTGTGGGTTATTTTTATAAAACACAACAAAAAGAAATGCATAAAAAATCAATTTGCAATTACAAAAGAAAAATGTCGTAAAAAAAAGTAACGAAAAAAATAAATAAAAAATGAAACATTAAAAATAAAACACGAAAAAAAAAAACCGTTGAACAGCAAACAACATGGTCACGTACACAGCAATAAAAAATGATTTTGGGCTCTTGCCCTCTCTCCGGGTTGTTCGCCCGTTGTGCCGCACCGCACCACACCGCACCACACACTATACACACACAAACACGCACACACACACACACACACACACACAGAGACAGTGTGGTGCGTTCGATGTATGTTGTTGCTGTTCCGCTTTTATCTCGACATTCGTCGCTGTTGCCAAGTGCTAGCCAAGTTGTTGCTCAACAACAACTTGTGTACCCCCACACACACACACACATACACACACACACACACACACTAACCCACACGCACGCATTTTGTTTAAACAATAGGCATTTGGACTAATCAAAGGTTTTTTTTTTTTCTTTTTTGCGTTTTTGTGTTAGATTGGACCATAATGTCACCGCCGACAACGAGCGCCGTTGATGTGAGCGTTGTCCCCAAAAAGGCAGCCATTAAGAAATCCAGCTCCATTTTCCAGTTCCAGCAGCTCCAGCTCCAACAGCTCATCGTCCGGCAACAGTATTAAGCACAGCAGCAGCAGCAGTAGTGCCAGCAGCAACAATAAGAAAACCAAATCCAGTAGCTATCAGCAACAGCAACAACATCAGCTGCAGCAGCAGCAGCAGCAGCAACAGCAGCAATCCATTTATAACAACAACAACAACAACAACAACTACTGTTATGATGATGATGATATCGCCTCACCGGCCGATATCGATTATGTTGCCGTACAAGAGCTATCCGAACGTCTGCTGGATGAGCTGCGTGCTGCTAAATCGCGTCACTTGACCTGCACTGAAGTCTCGCTACCCTGTGATCTCACGCCCAGCATTGCGGCGGAAATAATACGCGTTTCGGAGAAGGAACCATGCGGCATACGCGGCTGCACCATCTACATTGAGTTCGAGGATGAGCCACAAAATTCGCGACGCATCGCCTCAATGAAACTGGACCCGGAAACAGTATCGACTTTCGAGGTATATTTAACATTGCGTCAGGATCATCGCGGCTGGACATCGCTGTTGCCGCAATTCATGAAAAGTTTGGCACGTACTTAAACGATCAGTCCCGAATATACGATTACCAAGCATAAGCTCTATTCGGCCGATGGCTTGGGAGCCAGGCGAAGCTATAGTTTTGGCAGTAGTCAACAGCAGACACAGGCACAGGCCATAGCCACGCCAACGATATAATATGATAATATATATATATATATATATATATATATATACATTCATAATATATATATGTATATATATACATATAGTATGTATAGTATATAAGTACGAATCGATCGACATGATATGAGAATGATATGAGGAAGTTATGTTGATGTTGAAGTTACAACCTCAATCCCCCCTCTCTCCCCAAACCAACCCCCTGTGATGATGTCCAGCGAGAGAAAAAAGCAAGATATAGAGATAGAGATAGATTGAGAGAGAGAGAAAGAGAGATAGTAGTTAGTTGCCTTTAAACACAATGTTGAAGCAACGACGAATTAAAGTATTCGAAGCCCCCCCACCTACACCCCACACACACACACACACACTCCACAAAAACAGTACACACACACTCACACACAGTACACACACACACACACACACATTTACACTCTCATACTAAATACTAAATGGAAAAAAAAAAACAAAAATGCATAAAAAGAAATGAAAATTTTCTTCTTTATGATTTTTGATTTTTCTCTTTTTTTTTTTGTCAGTGTAATTTGTGACTCTCACACCATTTTACTTAGATGCGTAGAATCTTAGGAGTTTAAGTTTGAGAATACGAAAAACAAAAAAAAAAAAAAACAAAAAACCAACAAAAAAAAACCATGAAATTCAAAGACGGCCAGACAGCTGCCATTTAGGTACTATATATACATTGGATGTCTGTTTCCCAGATATCCGTGTATATAGAACTATCTATCTGCCCTGTCCAGTTAGTCGACAACTCATGAATATGTGATAACTGTTTAAGATGCTAAGTGTTCCTTTGCCTGACCCAAGTTGCCGGGCAAAGGACAACAATTGATAAAACAAAAACAAAAAAAAAAAACAAACAATGATAAACACAAAAAAACAGATTCTTTTTTTTTCAATTAAATGCTAGGCTCTATATACTATATCTATATATATATATATATATATGTATGTAAACACATGCATATATATGTATATATATATCCAAACTTGATCTTAACAAATTTCAAATTTCAATACAACAAAGCGCAGTGAAACGACACAGAAGCGAGAAGAAGGTCGGAAGTCGAAAGTCGAAGTTGATGTTAAAACAGAAAACAAAAAAAAAAAACACACGCTCCAATTTTGTTTAGTTAGACGCAGCTTGCTGCAATAAAATACAATTTTTTTTTTAAATTATTAATTAATCTTAATTAAAACCAACAAATTTTAGGATTTTAACAAATTTTTATAAATATATATCTATATATATATATATTAAATGTATAGCGCGTACTACAAAAACGAAAGAAAACCATCAAAACAAACAACAAAAAAAAAAAAAACAAGAAGATTCAATGTTTAAGGCAAGCAAATAAATTTAAAAAATAAAATTATAAACAACAAATATCTCAGTAAATGTGAAAGCGTAAAAAATTTGTAAAATTTTTTTTTCTGTCTGTGTAAAAATAAAAATAAAAAAACAAAATTAAGTAAAAAACACACATACACACAACTCCAATTGCGATAACGAAACAAAATCTTTAAATGTAGCAATGCGATATAATTTTAAAAAATTAAATTAAAAATTAAAAAAACAACCAACATTAATGTTCTCACCCACACCAACATACATACACACTCACACACACACACACACACACACACATACACCAACATACACGAAAGTATCTATTACCCGCAAAAAGTATCTAAAAACAAAAAGCAAAGCGACAAAAAATACTATTTATTACGACAAAAATACAACAACAAAAAAATACAAAAAATACCAAGAAAAATACAAAAAATGATGCATGTATTAATTTTTTTTCTATTAAACAACAAACCAACAAAAAAAAACAACAAAAAAAAAAACAAAATCATATATTGTATTTAATGTTAAGTTTTTTTAAAAACAACAAAACAAAAAAGAATTGTGAGAAAAACAAATTTGTAACCAAAATGTAAGAGAAAAACATACGACAAAAAATACCATTTTTTTGTGAAAAACACCACACACACATACACAAACAAACCAACACACACATACAGAAAAAAAAACAAAAACAAAAAAACCAAAAACAAAAAAAAATTAAACAAAAAATAAAAGCATTACAGTTTTCCTGCGCTAGCGGAAAATAATTGTGGAAAAAATTAAAACGAAACGGCTTTCTTTTTTTGCACTACAGCGGGATGGGGTGAGGATGGTGGCGGGGCAATGGGCGATTGGATTGAGCGGTGCTGGTGTTGGTGGTGGAGTGGGGAGTACGACAACTTTCTTTTGCAGCCTGAAAACTGAAAAGCGGCAACGTTGCAACAACAGCAACAGCATCAATTTCAACTTCAACTGTTACTGGGGGGGGTTGGGGGCGATCAGTGCAACCATGTACCAAGCCAAGTGGTAGGGTAACCAGTTTGCTTTTTCCATTTTTTTTTTTTTTTTTTTTTTTTTTGGGTGCCCAAGCAAGTTGTTAACGTTGTTGTTGATTTTCTTTGTTCGTGTTGCTTAGCCCACTGTGAACTTGTTTGAAAACGGGCAACACTGCCCACCACTACCACCACCACCACAACCACCAGCACCAGCAGCAGTAGACAACGTGAAAAACGTTGTTTCCGTATTAAAGGAACTAAGTAGGCACACCAGAACGGTGCTTAACTCCTTCTCATAAAATGCGAATAAACTCAATACCAACCCAACTCAACCCAACCCACTTTCCTCCTCCTCTTCTCGTCGTCGTAGTCATTTCCGTTAAAACAACGCTTGACCACCGTGGGCTAGAGACAGCACCGGGACAACCGACTGACTCCAACTCAGAACCCACAATTCGCAGTTAGAGCAGATTTATCGTCTAGTCTCGCTCTCTCTTGCTATATGAAAATGTGACGCACATTTATCTGATGTGAATCATTTGACCATACATACATATATCGATCTTGTTTTTGGGGCTATGTGTCCCAACTTGATTGAATTTTTAATAATACTTTTGGCTCTCGTTTAAGGATTAGCCCTAACAACAAGCAAGTAAGCGTAGAAAAACCAATATTTTCCTTTCGCTTTGCTTCCTTTGATTTCACTTGCTGTAATTCTCAACTACAGTGCTTATCATACGAATAATCCACCCAGCAGCTTTAAACTTTAAACCAATTTTAACAATGATTTTAAGGTTCAAAAAAGGTTCTACTGTACTGTGTTCAGTAGAATTTACCACATGTTCTGATCTATTTATAGAAAACTAAGAAAAAATCGTTAACTTTTGCTATGTGCTTGCATCTTTGAATATTTAGATAATTTTCAAGAAATGCTCTTTGGAAAACAATAATCTGATTATAAAAAGGTCTGTTTTTTTCTCACTTTTCGAGTCAGAAGAGTCTGTAGTTTAAGCGTTTAAGTGGTTAGCGAATGAGAGATTTTCTTTAATGGTCCCCAAACCACGATTCTGTTTGAAATACTAAAGTCAACTATATAGAAGGGACTTGAATTAATTAAGAGATAATTTGTTTGATTCTACTCAAACTTTTAAATTGCTTTAAATGAGGTTAAGACTCCCAACTCCCAACCCCTTCAAATTTTGCCTTCACCCAACCTTGGGTAAGTGGAATTATGCCTTAAACGAAACAAAAGTACCTACCAATATGTATTTTAATATAAATTTTAGTTGGTTAACCCCAACATAGAGCCACCATCTGGCTTACATAGAAGTCTCTAGACCACATGGACCTGACCAAGAATATTTTCATTGGCATTTGGTCATAGGGATTTGAGTTTTTAGTTGCTTGATTTGAATAAAGACTTTTAATCTATGGATTTTAAACTATTTCAATTTCATTGCAATACAAACACACACACACACACGCACACACACACAAACACTCACATTATAAATGGTTTTCATGACTAAAAAAATGTGTCCAACTTGCCACATGTGTGTGCCATATAGTGGAACCGATCTACTTATTGACTTGACAATCCCTCGAAAATTAAAATATTTGCTGCGCAAATCTTAAGAACACAAAAAAAAAAAAAAAAGCATAGAACGTTTTCTAAATATCTTAGATATCATGATAGATCTATCTATATTTCAAAAGTCCACACGTGCCGACGACAAACAAAAAAAAAAACAGAAAAACGAGAAAAAACTGGAGACTTTCCATGCCGAAAAACCAAAATTAATTGACTGCCAACTGTCTGAGAGGAGGCGGAGACCAGAGGCCAAAGAGAAGTAGTTGGAGGAGGACTTGAGAAAATATTTGCCATTTTGTTCAATAACAGAAATTCCGCACTGTTTTTCATCTGGTTGTTGTTGTTGTGTTTTTGAAATTTTTATGTTTTATATTTTTATGCAGGCGGCAATTTGTTGACAATAAGTGACACACCCCAATCTATTTATTCTACTATATTTATTGTTTGTTTTTTAATGGAACGCTCAGAGAAAACAA
Organism: Drosophila nebulosa; assembly: GCA_024703675.1. Lineage (NCBI taxonomy): Eukaryota > Metazoa > Arthropoda > Insecta > Diptera > Drosophilidae > Drosophila > Drosophila nebulosa. Next base: position 986,632 of record JANFPS010000005.1, read on the forward strand.
AGCGCGCTATTTTTTGTTTTTTTTTGTTTTTTTTTGTTTTTTGTTTTCGAGGGTAAGGGAGAGAAAGGCAGCTGATGGGTAGGTGGGTACGGAACGGTTGGGAAGTTAAACAAGAAGTTAAATAATATTGCAAATATTGGCAAAACTTTTATATCTCTCTTTACCCATTCTTTTTGTAGCTCTTTTGTGTTTCATATGGGGAGACTCCCCAAGAAAGTGAGACAAGTGTTTTGGTTCGATTTTTGGAAATACCATGCAGATTTCACTGAAACTAGAAAGAAGGTATTTACGGTGCGAAAGAGGGAGGGGTGGGGCATGTATAGTGGGATAGTGTGTGTGTGTCTCTGTGTGTTTGTGTGTGGGAAAACACGCCGAAAATGTGTGACCAAGTGACAAAGCAAATGAAATTGGGAAAAATGCTTATGGAAAAACACGATGAAATGGCAAAAATTGCCAGCACGCGTGTGAAAACTATCAAAAAACTACGAGTTAATTATTTTCCATATTTAAGGTGATGACTTTGAGATACCCTAAAGTATTGTGGAATAAATAACCTTTTGCACAGGTTGCAACAATGTTGCACATTGAATCATCATCCTTAACATTTATTCCTTTTTGCGATTTTGGCACTGCTTCTGTTTACTTTCACGAGTGTAGACCTTTTGGATACCTAAATTAGTAAATAAAAATTAAGTTCCAGTTGTATGCACTTTCATTTTATAGTGGATTGTCAATCTGTCGAAAGAAATCTGTAAAAAAAAGTAGAAATATTAAATTGATATTGATTTGTTTGAATTGATGAATTGTATTGTTTACCTAATTTAACTTATCATTTAGTGGTGACCCCGACGTCATCTTTGCGGTTTTTCCTTGTAAGGTCACCGAAATGGGTTTTGTTTGTGTATTAGTGTTGATCTTGGCATCTTTTCCTGATGACCTTCATGAGTTTTTGTGGACTAATCCCTTCCACGTGCTTTGGTGGTGACCCCGACGTAATCTTGGCGTGTTTTCTGATGACCTTGATGGATTTTTTTTTTTTTTTGGGGAAATCCCTTACATGAGCAGCCCCTTTAAAGTAGTCCATATATATTTTTTCAACTGAATTGCCAGATAACCTTGAGCAACTTTCCCTAAATGCAGAATGTGGCCATTTCTGACCAAAAATGTACAGGGTATTCGATTCTATTTGGAACGTGTTTGTCTGTTAGAGAGGTTGGGGACTTTGAAATATTTCTAAAACAACTATAAATTACAAAGTCAAGGAAATTATCAGCGCAGAAAACGCGTCAGAGGAGCCTGATGAAATCGTATAATGAAATTTAATGTGCGTCCCCTTATCCGCCCCCCCCCCCCCCCCGCACAGACAAACGCACACACAAAATCAGAGAAATATGCAAAAATTGTGACGTGAAATTGATTTAATTAGGTTTTTGTTATGACGTGACAATTTGAATTAGTTGAGAGACACATTTAGTTTTGGACCACAAACCGAGAATATTTATTAGTTTTTTTTTTTTTTTTATTTCTGTTCGCCTTGCTATTTTAATTTTGTAGGTTTTTTTTTGTTGTTGTTTTCTTTTTTCTTTTACGTTCACTTGCACTGAAAGCAAACAAACAAAATAATGAGATTCAGACAAAAACAACACCAACACAAAAAATAGGCAACAACAAGACGAAGGAAAAAAAAAATGAGATGGTGGGACAAATAAATAAGTATAAGTACGAGTAAAATATACATTTAGTCAGGTAATTCTATTCTTAGATATGACAACAGAGCAGACCAGGCCAGGCCAGGCCAGACCAGACCAGAACAGAACAGAGCAGAATCAAAGCAAAGAGAGAAAGAGTATGAGAGAAAGGGGAGAGGGTGAAAGAGGTAACGGGGGAGGAGACAAAGGCAGACAAACCTCTGCGGTCATCAGCCGAGTTGGAAAGTGTTTTTTTTTCTTCTACAAAATATTCTATCAGCCTCACATTAATTTCTTGCAGAAAGCCAAAACTCAAAATGCATCTTCAAGCTTAAGCCTGATCAAAAGATGTATACGATCATCATACTTTAGTCTAAAAGGTCAATGAGATGTGTGAGGAAGATGTCTTAACACCTTTCAAGAATGTCTCCAATCAACTTTTGTAACCTTTTAGATGGGCTAATAAGAAACCACTTTCAATTGTTGCTTAGAGAAAAAGAGGAAATGCGTTTGCCATTACCTTTAAATCTATGATCAATTTGAATTTAACAACGATATCCTCTTTGGCTTTATACCATGAATCTTAGAACCTATTCGAATGGGGTTTGTATTTATTAAAATACATTTGTTGCTGTTCCTAATAGAAGATGACCTTGTGGATATTCTACCAAGTCGATATCTGCACATGATCGAGTATATTTTCAGATATATATACACAAATATTGAACTACATGTAGTCAACAGATCGGCAAACAATTGCAAACAACTGTCAAAGTAATGAGTATACAATCCGACTATATATTTGTAGATATGTATATATATTTTATAGGTAATATTCACTGTTCGATTGTTTACAAAAGCAAAAGTTTGGTCAATATTAATATTTATTTAAGCAACGTGTCTAAAATCTGACAATTAAACATTTTGAAAAAATTTTGCAAGTATTTGCCATAAAATATTTAAGAAATTTTACCGATTCACCCTTTAATTATTTGGTTAAAAATCAAGAGTGAATACCCAATAAATAATCTAATAATTAATGAAGAAAATGGTTTAGTTTAATGGTTTTCTAATGCAATTAAAATTTGAATAAAATTTTGTTTGTAATAAATTTAGATATGATTATTATTAATGATTAAGATATTTGTGCCTTTAGCTTTAGAATCAAATATTTTTGGGCAAATTGCCCAAAAATAGGAAAAACGAAACAATTTGCATAGCAATTAGAGAAAATTTTCGCCATAGACACACACGAAAATTTATTTGAAATAAATAAAAATTCGCCATTCAATCAAAACAATACGATGACATATTGCAGACTACCAACAAACGACCCGGCCGACTGGCTGTCTGTAGACAATATATAATGTATGTTTGTACATATATATACATATATATATATATATATATATATATAGATATATATCCATACAAACAATTGACAATAGTCAGTTTTTTCCCACTCACTGTGTAGATTTGCCATTATCTGACCATTATTCTTTAGTGAAAAGTTGACCCACCTTCTCAGCCGGACAACAAACAGCCATACAAAGTGTCTATGTATGTATGTATGTGTGTGCGTGTGTATCTGTATCTGTATCTGTATCTATCCTCCAATTGTATCTGTGCTGCTCTTCATGTCAATTTGTCTATGGGGTAATCATAGCAACTATTCATCTATTTTCGATTCTGTTCTGTCTTTTCTTTGGCTCTTGTTTTCTCTTTCTTTTCTATTGAGTTCCCTTGCCCTTGCCTTTGCTTTCGCTTTTCTTTTTTCAATTTTTTTTTTTTTGTGCTTCTTTTTGTGTGTGTGTCTCTTCTTTGTTATAGGCAACCACAAATACGAGCGCACACATAGCAGCAGATCATACAATATATATGTACATAGGAAGACAATTGGACATAGGACCCCCCCGCCGCCGCCCACACTCCGTTCATGGACACGGGCCTGGACTTGGTCGGTTGTCTTGGCCCTTTTTTTTTTTTGGTTTTTTTGCTCAGTTTTGTTTTTGCCTTTTTTTTGACGACCTTTGAGTTGAGTTGTGCATTACGAATTTTGTTTTTCAACTTGTCATATCTTTTTGTGTTTTTGTTGTCTTTGCCTCTGTGTCGATCTCTCTGTCTCTCTCTCTCTCTCTCTAGCTCGAATTCGGTGCTGACTCAATTGGTGGTATCACTTAGATTTTGTTTGCTTCAAAGACTGATAAGCAGTTTAGGTTATGTTGCCAACGGACTGTGACAACAATTGACGACGACGACGACTGTTGCGAGGCAAAGAAAGAAAGAGAGAGAGAGAGAAAGAGTCAGTGAGTGAGCCAGCGGCAGGAAAGCGGAAATGCGAAACTGGCTAGAAACAACAACAACACAAGTCAAGAGTAATTGTAGCGTTCCAAGGTTTTCACAATATGAATTTGTCTATATCAACATACACTTGAAGGAAAAATGTCAATCCAGTTAATACAGAAAACTTTCTGTTCCATTAGAAACTATTAATTAACTAAGCTAGAACAACTGGACTAACTGATCTTAAAGATTCTTTTAAGCCAACTCGATCAGGCTTACATATAGTCGATACTACTATAAGAAAAAGTAGACTAGATTAGTTTCTTGAATTGTCTTGAGTCTAGACAAGAAACAAATCTAAATAGCAAATATCTATATACGAATTAACATAAATAAATAGAATATGCATTAAAGGTTAAAAAAGTTGGCACTGAATTCAATTTTTAGAGAGAAGAAGGTGGGACACAAAGTATCTAAAGGATGCAACGACTTGAAACAAATTTTGTGTACATATATGGAGATATATTTTGATTTATGTATATGAGTTTCGCTTTATGGCTTATTTCGCGCTGTGTACATTTGCATTTATACCTGGGTTAGCAGCAATGCGACTACACACAACGGCAACTTTTCATTGCAATCACAAAAGAAGCAGCCGCAGCAACAACAACAGCAACAGCAACAACACTAATGAACAGTGAAGGTTTCCTAAATCGAAGCAGCAACAACAATGAAGTACTTAAAACAACAACAGCAATAAAAGAAAACCAGCAACAACAATAACAATAACAACACAGAAGTCGGATGGTAAAGTGCAAAATTGTTGTGAGTCATCTGCAAGTTGCTGCTGCTGCATGTACAGGTTTTTTTCGTTGTTGTTGTTGTTGTTGTTCGTATTGTTGCTAGGGCCCGCAGAGTCCGATTGCTTGGTTGTTTGGTTGGTTGCTTTTTTGCTTCTCTGAATGAGTCGACACAAGGTGCAACAACAACAACAGCAGCAGCAATAATAAAATACGCACCCAAAGCAACACAAAAGGCCACATGTGCAAAATTTTTAGCATAAAAACAAAAAGATACACGACAACAGCAACAGCAACAGCAACCACAGAGAAGAGATGCGCAAGGGGGGGCGACAGAGAGGGGAAGAGGTGAGGCACACAGGCCCGACTGTCATTATCAGATTTAGCCCAAAAAGAAAAAAAAACGTAATCCCCTTTGGAGAAGGAAGAGAGTTTCGAGTGTGGAGAGATAAGGCAGTGGACGGGTGGAGGGGGAGGGGAGGGGGAGAAGGGCAAATGCCATTTGCCAGTTGGCAAATTAACTATATTTTCCGGCAAAAGTATCTCAAAGATATGAATTTGTAACAATAAAAAATGTAAATTTTTATGTGGTTTTCGAGGAGGATAAGCAGAAGAAGAAGAAGAAAGAGAAGTGATGAAGGAGCAGCAGCTACTGCTGCTTTCTTATCTCAAATGGCTTTGCCTAACCTACCGTGTACAGCCACCCACCCCCAACCGCTCGTACCCCTCACCATCCCATTCCATTGCTAATTAAATAAGAATCTTTGAGATACATTTCTCTCTCTCTCTTTATCTCTTCTTTGTGTGTGTTGTTGTTTTTTTTTTTTTTTTTGGTTTTTTAGCAACTTCCATTACTTTTTGTCATTGTACACATAGAAACAGTTGAAAATGCTAATAGTTTGCTGAGTAATACAAGAATGAGGAACACAATACACACACACACACACACAGACACAAAACAACAACAAAAATAACATTTCTTTCATTTAATTCACATAGATAAAACAAATTTGCATTAATTTGAAACTTTTCTTTTGTCATGGGAGGTTTTTTTTTTTACAAACAAATTTTATTTCCTCTTGTTTCTTTCTTTTGGATCACTTTTGACACAATTTTGGATAATTTGTTATATAAATCAAAACTGTATGATCTTTACAATAGCTCCGACTGTGAAATTTTTTTTAACCTTATTTTGAAAACAAAAAAAAAAAAAAATTGCAAACAATTTGTAGAGATCAGAGAAAGATATTGACAATAAAAATGTGTGTTAAATAAGTTAATAAAAAAGATCAAACTAGTTTGCAGATAAAAGAAAACATCAAAATAAAATAGTAAAAGTAACAAATATTTTGGGTTGGAGGGGGGAAAAACTTTTGCTCAAATTCATTTGTATCTAAAGTAGTTAATATAAGTTTTTGCAACTTTGATTGTGAGCGACAAGAAAACAAAAAACTTTTTTTTCTAACTATTTTAACTTGAGGTTGTTTTCTTTAAAGCGAATACATATTTAAAGAAATTTATTTTGCACTTTTTACAAATACAAACTAGATTGATACATATATTTTCATTTTGAGACACAGTTTTTAATTTGCATTATGCATACTCATGTATCTGTGTATCTATTAGAACGAATCAAAAAGTGAAACCTGCATATGAATGAAATAAGAAAGAGGCCAGTGGAAGGAGGAAGGGAAGAGGGGCATGGAGATCGGTCGGTTGAAGTTAATTCTTGAAACTTATTCATCGAGCGACCCGTCATCAAGCAGCAAACCATCAAACCATCAAACCATCAGCCATCAATGCCGCTCTGCCACCTGAACCATCACCATCCAACCACACACTCAACACGCCGCCGCACCGCCACCTGAATGACTTGAAATTCGTTCAAGTTTTTCTTTTTGTTTTTTTTTTTTGTTTTTTTGGTTTGCTTCAATTTTAAATTGGCATTAGTCATCATTCGGACGGATCAGCAGTTGCATTTTGCTTATTTTTTTTTTCCATTATTTCTTTTTTTTTTTTTTTTTTTTGTTTTGTTGGTTTGTTTTTAAGTCTTCAACCTGTTGTCGGTTTTATTTTATTTATTTTTTTTTTTTCTTCTGTTTTTTGTGTACTTGACAGCCATCGAAAGGGCAAGCAGCAAACACATTTCGCAAAGCTCATTAAGTTTGTGTTTTAATACCCTCGTAATAGTCGGGTCTATGCGTTTAAAGTCACTAGAATAGATCAAATAAATAGCAAATGCTACTTTTTCTATACGTTAAGCAGATGACTATATAGATTTTATCATCATGATGCACCAAAAGATGAGCAGCTTATCTAGAAAGCTATTTCAGGAACCATCAAGTTGTATCATTAGCAGGTCTTGCTATCTTAGACGCTAAAACAAGTTGGGAATCACTACTGAATGAAGGGAAAAAAGATAGCTATTAAACAAAGATATATCCTCTTTAACGTAAAGTAAAGTCAAAGTTTTGAACCTTTTTAATGCATTAAGTTTTAAGCCAAACTTGGACTTGGACTATATCTATATTTGAGGACGAGAGTAGTCAAAAATTAGAATGCCTTAGCATATCTTACTTGCTTTCTTACTTAGTCTTTGGCACTTAAAAAGGGTAAAGATTTATTCGTTGTTTAATTGAGCAAACGCTGCCATTTATATCGTATTTTCTTGTTGTTTGTGCTGTTCATTTCAGTGTTCTTCTCGGTTCGTTCTCTGTGTGCTAAATTTTGTAATCGAAAGTTGTTTTGATGTATTTTTGCTGTTTTTGTTTTCGTTTCGAGCAGTTCGGCTTAGTCAAAAGGTATTAAGTAATACTTAGATACGGGAAGGTAGTACTTAATGTACTTGAAAGCCTCATTTGAATTTGTAAATTCTTGATGATGTTCTTATTGGCGTTGTTGTTGTTGTTGTTGTTTGAACCTGAAGCGAAATAAACATTTACACACAGAAAGAAAAACAAAATAAAATTGTTTATGCAAGCTAGTATTAGATTAGTCATCGAATGTTAATGAGTATTGGTCGTAAGTATATGCACTTGAGTAACTAAACCAACTAAAAATAATACCAAAGACCAACAAAAACGACAACAACTACAACAAAAACAACAACAACAGCAGCAGCAATAAGAATAAAGCATTTAAAATGGTTTAAAATGATCTTACATGAGTTTCTATTAGATTTAGATTAGACTAAAAAAAAAAAAAGTACTTACAATTACTACGGAACTTAATTGAAGTAGGAGAATTAAAATTAGAATCGAGAAGGAGGTAGACTTATCATAAGTCTCGTTAATTATCGTTATCATTTGCTGCCATTGAAGTGGAGCTTAAGGGAAAGTGCGTTACAGCCCAAAATGAGTTTCTATTGAATTGACGTCAAGAACTTATGACTTTCTAAGGGCTCACAAGGGCACTCTGGCAACGTCATTTTTGTATGCCTTTTGAACTCTAATTCTCTCCCCCCTCAAGCCCTTTTGGTTTCACCTATTAGTTATTGGGAAAACCAAGCAATTCCAAGCCCTTTAAACTAGGAATCGAAAGTTTTTTATAGTATGGGAAAGCCCACTAACTAACTAACTGCAATTCGACAAGCATTTTGTGTTCTACGCAAATTTCTAGGAAATGTTGATATCTTAACCACATATAGACAAAGAGCACTAATGTGATAAATATTTGGCAGACATTTAGGCGCAAAAATGGTTGGTACTTCAGTGACAGTTCAAATGAAATGTGTATAACAATTCTGTGTAGTCATAGTCAACTTGAACCCGGACAATCAGACGGACCCAGACAATGATTTAGCAATATGCAATTAGTAATGCCCCATATAGACTTATCAGTTATATTATACACCTATGGGTAGACATATAAGTTGATGTATGTATATATAAATGTTTTGAAAAATACGTGCGGACAAGAAATTGGCACCTGCACAAAATTCTAAATGAAACTTGCCTAACAGATGGCACGTAAGTACGTGAAAAGAAAGAGAAATAGTTGTAAGTGCAACAATACAAAAAAGTAAGTCACATGTTGGCAAAATGCTGGTGTAAATATTTACGCAGACAAAGTGTACGACGTTGTCTGGGGATGTCTCGAGTGCCAGTGCCTGTTAGAGTCACTGTATGTAAGTTTAGTTAAGTTATCAGTGATTCAGAGTTGTAGGGATATTTATAGTTTTGCATGGGCAACAAAAGTACTTGTCCAACTTTAGACTTTATGGGGCATTACTTATCGTTCCGATCAAAATTTTTAGCTGAATGTCTGAAAAGAGTGCAGTCAGACAGTAGTTCTTGAAATGAGAGCTCCATAAAAAAAAAAAAACAAAAAACAAAAAAATTCAAGTGGGCTCTTTCGCTTTTGAATTGAACTATATAAATACCTACTAATTTCAAATCGAATACGAATATACGCTTTTCGTAATGCCCAATGACGCTCGACGACGACTTTTACGTTTGTTTTTGTCGGACGACATTGATAGGAATTTGGTTAGCTGGTAGTAACTGTTGCTGTTGCTGTTGCTGTTGCCCTTATCAGTATTGTTTTTTCCTTCATAAATTGAGGCAATTTACGGACCGGGAACTAGCCTAGCCCACCCTAGCGTAGCCTAGCCATGCATATCTCAAAAATTTTGCAGACGTTTAGTCTTCAAATTGCGATAATATATAATAATATTTCTTTTTTCTTTTTTTTTTTTTTTTTTTTTTTTGTATTTTTGTATGTGTGAAATGTTATTGACCAATTTGTTGTTGGTTTAGACGAAAACAGATTTGATAGAAAGACTTTAATTTGCTTGATTCATTCAGGAATGTTATTTTGAGCAAAAATATATACATATTCAAGTGTCTCTCTTTGATTTGCCTAGTTTTTTTTTTTTTTCTGTCTAATCGAAATGGCAAATGACTCTTTGATTGTGCCACATTTAGTCAGAAAGTGGAGATATTCATTTTTCTATTTAACTAATAAGCATCAGCCAATATATAAATAAAGTAAATTTGCTTGCATTTATTTTTTTTTGTTTTTTCTGTTTTTACTGATTAAAGTTTCCTGATTTCTCTCCATTTACGGTCCATGTATAAAGCGATTTAAATGTTTAAACAATTCTAGATCAGTCATTTGATCGTTCTAATTACAACTGATTGACTTGAATCTTGATTTGAGTTGAGTTTTTTTTTTTTTTTGGAAAATTGATTCTAAAATTTGGCCACAATCTAACGAAAACTAGAAACGTAACCTATGTACTTATTTGGCAAAGATTGCTCACTGAGATAAAGATTAGTTTGTGTCCAATTTTGTTTTTTTTTTTTTTTTGTTTTTCTTTTGAGATAAGATAACAATTTGTTGATGTTTTCGTTGTCCGTCGTCGTCGTCGTTGTCGTTGTCGTTGTCGCTGATGTCATTAAAATTCTGCTGTCTTCTCTTCATGGGCCACAGAAAGCTCTTTGCGAATATTACTACTTGACCCTGGTGTGCAAATAACGTTTACTCAAGTTCCTAGTTTGTCTCTCTAACATGCCCCCCCCCCCAAAAAAAAAAAAAACTACTAACTTAACTCCACAAGAGATGGATGGAGAGAGAGAGAGAGAGGGTGGAAGAGAGAAGTAAAATAAAACCGTCTTAAATGTCAACTTCTTAACCTCCCACCAAAATATTTATGTGTTGTGTTGCGTGTTTGCTTACATAACAAATTTGCAAAATACGGTTGACACCCCACATGCCAGGCTATATAACAAAATGTCTTATATATATAGTATATATATGTACATATGTAAGTACATATGTACCTTCTATATACACATGTATGTATGTACACGGCAACCAAAAAATAATATAGAATATCCCATAAACCTGCTGCAAGTTAAGAAAAGAAGTTTCATAACAATTCGTTTGAGATAAGTAAATGGCAAGTCTGAAGATCCTTTGTCTGGTTCCAATTTCAGTATATGTACATACATATGTACATATATTGTATTTCGAATACATATCAAAACGTTTGAAAACTAGAACGGAAATACGAAACGAATTTTTTTTTTTTTTATTATTTTTATTAGCTTCATATTATATCAGTTAAATGCTGATATGAAATAGTGTGCCACTAGCAGATTGATTGCCATTTCATATCATTTTTTTAGTCTCAGTGTATATGTGTGTAGTTAGTTGTGCTCTCGCTGGCTGCCGCCGCGTTTCGTCGAGTAATTCGGTTTTATATTCACTCGTTTTTTTTTTTTTTTTTTTTTTGCATGACGCGCTGATGCTGATTTTTTATGATTGCCGCAGAAGCGGCGGCGTCGGCGGCTGCTCGGTTGTGGCTGCTGTTGTTGCTGCTGCTGCTGCTTATTTTGCAGTTTGCATTACATGAAAATGACCTACAAATAAATTAAGCTTTCAACTTGTTAATGTCCGTTTATTTTTTAAAAGTACCCTACTAGTGTTGGTCAGGCATATGAGTTACCTAGTGATAGATCCGAGAGTAGAACTATGTATGCCTGAAGAATGCTCTGAGGAAACTCAGGCTTTTTTTCTTTAAGCAGTTAAAAATTACAAGGGTATTTAGAAGGTTAATCAAATTCAAAAGTGAACAATTTTCTAGCTTAATTTATAACAATGTTTTAAAAATATTTAAATATTTAACTTTAAATATATTTACTTTCAGCTTCATTTCAACTTATATACTCTTTTTTAACTTTATTTTTGTGTTATTAGGTGATTTTATTTTATTTTGATTTTTAATTTATAATTCTCAACTAGTTGTGACAATATTTTTGGCCATTTTGTAGGGAATCGCAAAAACTTTGTATATCGTTATCAATGCAAAATGTATTTTTGTATTTTCTCTTTGTTTATTCAAGTCTTACTCACTTATTTAATTGTGTTTACTTTATTTGCAGCGCAACAAAAGGGAGTCTCTCCATCCCACTTGCACGTATGTACATACATCTCTCATCTGTCCCTTTCGCCGCGTCACACAAGACCAGGGAACAGACCAGAGACCAGAGACCAGATCAGAGCCAGAGCCAAAGCCAGAGCCAGGGTAAGAGCTAGGGAACTGAGCCAGAAGAGGAGGAAACAAAGTGCAAGCAAGCCAAGAGAGTAGGAAAAGCGAAACATACTCGTACAATATATGGCGAACAATTTGCATTATTAATTTAATTGAAAAACTTGTTAAATTAAATATTTAAATTTCGTTGCAACAGCAAAAGTTGACAATTTCTGGATCTCTCTCAGTATGTGTGTGTGTGTGTGTGTGTGTGTGTGTGTGTTTGTTGTTGGCAGCCAGAGCTAAAGCCATCCCATGCCACGTCTCTGATATCAAACAATATGGCAAATAATAATACTATATGAATACTATGCAAATGTTAATTGAGTTTACATGGGAGCAAAGTGTGGAGCAACTTTTCACAGGAGTTCCTACTTAGTTAGTGCAATAATGGGAACGAACAAAAATACATACATATATACATATGTGGATATATATATTTTAGTGCTTTTCAAACTGAATGATAAGTGAAATTTGTAAAGCATTATCAAGGTTGATAGAGAGTGAAAGAGAGAGAGTGAGTGAAGGAGATTTAGTTCATCATAAAATTTGACAGAGAGTAATAGAGAGACAGAGAGTTCATCTAAAATATTGACATAATCAACATTATTCTGCAGTTATACTCTGAAATGAGATTATAAATCATATGACGAGTCATTATAGATAAGATTGAGCGTCTATTAATCGATTAATTTGTTAAGTCATTCAATTAAAGATATAATGCAAATATGTATTTTTGTTAATTAGGAATCTGAATGACAATGATTCTCTCATTAAGGCATTTTACTTAGTTACTTTTTTTTTGTTTTGAAGTAGTTTGTGTCCAGGTCTATTGTTAGTCAAACAGAGACATAAGTATTAAGTAACGCAATTTATAAAGAATTTCGATTAACTTCATCACTTTAGCGCCGCGTAAGGATCATCTGTACATCCTTTTTCCTTCCCAAAAGACAGAAATATCTTTCGTTTTGTTTCTCGTTCTCATTTTCGTTTCAGTAAATTACAATTCTCAAAGATTCTAAAGAAATTTCATTTCAAAGGATTTCTTTGACTTAATTAAAAAATTATATACAGTGCTTATCATATTGGGTGGGCTATAAATATGATAAGCACTGTATTTTAATGATTCCTGTTGACTTTTTCTAATATTTTAGTATACGCCGAATTAAATAGATAATATATATTTTTTTTTTTATGTATATATAATGCAGCTGTCATAGATACATTATTTTGCTTAATTATTCTTATACGAAAACTTTCTCTGTTTGCCAGATATATGTAAGTATCCACACATGGATATATAGTATCTGGGATTTGGAATTGACGCAAACGAGCAGTGCCCGAGAAAGTGACTCTTTTTGTTGTTGTATATAATTAATGCGATCGATCAATTTGTTAACCCGCCGACACCCCCACCATGAAGAGAGATAGAGAGAGAGAGAGAGAGAGAGTGGGGAGGGAGATGGGAGAAGGGAGATAGATACTGCAGTCAATTACCATATTATGCACAATATGGCATGCGCCCAGCCTCGATATATTCAATAGACCCCCACGCGTATCGGTCTAGTGCTCAATGCCTTCTCAATAGTTGTTTTATGACCGAGACGGCTAGACGTTTGATAGATTCCTCACTAACCCCTCCATCTGTTATATACATATATATGTATGAGACCAAGCCCAAGCCCAGGTCCGAGTTCGAGTTCGAGTCTGAGCCTGAGCCTGAGCCGACCCATTCAGACAGAAACGTGCGCCATTTGGCAGAGAGAGATTAGAAGGCATACAACATCATCTCAACAAACTGGGTCTGCGACGTACAAACTACTTTATATACATATATATCTATATATATATATATATATTTATATATATATAAATATCAAGTAAATATTTGCAATTGAGAATACGATTTTTTTACTATTTGTTTACATACGTAATCAATACAACAACAGAAATGCAAAAGAAGAAGAAGAAGAAAAAAACGAGTAATAAAAAAAAGTTGGAAAAAAACAACAACAACAACGAAATTGTCTATACAAACAACACAATGTGGCATAATAGGGCAAAGCGTGGCGGGAGGGTGGTAGGGAGGTGGGGAGGCATGGGCAATGGAAACACAATTATAGAATGCAACAGACGCGACAAAATAACAACAACAACAACAACAAAATATATGTATATATAAATATTTATAAATGATCGTGCCGAGTTGTTGCTGTTGCTGTTGTTCTTTAAGTTGTCTGGGATTGTTATTATTATTTATGGTTCATTTTATGCAAACAACAATTTTCATTTCGTTTTCATTTTCAATTTCATTGCACAGAGCACAACAACTAATGCCCTACACCTGCAATTTTGGGTTATATCTAGTAAATTTACATGTTGTCAGACTAAGTAGTTATATAAGTTTACTCAAAATTGTTAATATAAACTTAAAAAAGACTTATTTCTACTTTTCAACATTTCGTCTAAGGTTTTTGTCCTTGAAGGAATTAGTTATGTAAACTATTTTTTAAATCAAAATACTAAAGCCTAAGTCCCGTTCAGGTATTATCTGTTTAGGATGGGAAAGGTGGTAATAAGTTTTGTAGCCTTGTTTTTTTTTTAAAGGTAAACCTTTTTTAAAATCGTTCTGAATTCACTATTTATGAAAAGAATGTAAGAAAGAAAGCGAAAAAGGAAGATATTTCTGTGTTTTTTTTTTTTTTGTAAGTAGAGAGGTGCACAGAAGACCGTCGGGGGGAAAGGGGGTCATAATATTTAAAAGTTTATAAAATTTAGCCCATGTTATTTCATTTAGGAATCGAAAGTTTATTTAAGTAATGTTAGTTTAAGCCGGTGCACATCCTAACCCTAACCCACATAACTCACATGAACCGATTGTGGTCCGTAGTTTATTTAAGTAAATATTTTAAAAATAAATCAACAGTTTTAATAGAACAGGTTTGAAATATATCTTAGATACGATTTTCTTAAAATTTTTTTTATAAATTTTCTTTATAAAATCAAAATTCGGGACAATAGTCCTGGCAACAAGTGATCTGTTGTTGTTAAATAAATAAATTAAAAGTCAACATTTTGAATTAAATATTTTTATTCTTATCAGATAGCAACTAAAGTCTTTATAATGCAGATCTGTAATTTAATTATTTAGTTGCGATTCCCAACGAGTTTTAGTTTTTGATCTTAAATTTCATTGTGGAAATTTCTTCTTAATAAGTTTGCTTTAAATGCTTCTTTAGTTAAACAAAATGAAATGGAATTTTCTCCTCCCCCCAAAACCTATTCTTAACGAAGGGAAATAAAAGATTTACAACTTTATTAAACAAGACCCTTTTCGGTTTATTACCCAATTAAAAATATGTCCAACTATTATCTAATATTTACTACAAATAGTTAATGTAAAATTTATTTTACATAAAGACCACATGATGGCAAGTTTCATCCATCCACTTGGGATTGGAATTTGGAGTTGATGTTGGGATTGGGTGGGGTTAGGGTTAGGAGAAAGGGTATACAATTTATCGGTTCAACTCAAACTCTGTGTGTGTGTCTGTGTGTGTGTGTGTTTGTGTGTGTTTTGTGTGTGTGTGTGTTTGTGTATGTTAGAGGGAGACTTCTCAACAACATTTGATGACTTTTTGTTGTTTATAGTTTTTCGTTTGTAGTTTTCATTTTTAGGTGTCTTGCCTTAGAATATTTTTATTGCGCGTTGGCGAGACTGACTGATAGCGGCGTTTGGAACGTTTGAGCCCCTCACTCAGCACCTCCCTCTTCGACCCGACTCCCTCTTCAAACGAACGACAATAGCAATGTTTTTCGGGGCACACCTTTTTTGGAGTTGTCTACACTACTACTACTACTACTACTACTACTTCTACTTTTTTATAATACTTGGGATGTATGTAGATAGATATAGACATACTATATATAAAGTGAGACTGTGGATGGGTTGTATGTAGAACTCATAAGCATATATAAAAATATATATATGTATATGTATATATATAAACCATACAACACAACAACAATTTCCCAGCCCCAAGCCCCCGAAGCCCAGGTGTTTGTGTGAGTTTGTTTGTTTATCTTGCATGCGCCGCCCCGTCAAACCTTGCCCCGCACCCCCACTCTGGCCATCACATTTTGCCGACATACACTCATCTATGTATGTGCAAGAAAAAGAAGAAGAAGCAGAATGGGAGAGGGGAATGCGCGGTATGGGGGCCAAGGGTAGGCGGCCATATTCTTTATTTGCATAGCAATTTTTGTTATATGTCGTTTTTATGTCTGTTTATTTTTCAGTTTTATGCCGATACGCGAAAACGAGAGCGCCAAAAATAAATAAAATCATAAAAAAAAGGAAACAAAATAATATCAAACAAAAAAAAAAACAAACTTCGAAGTTTCAATACCCTTGCAAAAGTATCCAATATAACTAATTATGGTTCCATTGTGGCATTTTACACACTTTCTTTGAGTAGGCCATTCTGGTCTTACTTTGATTTAAGCCACTTGGTTTTCCCTGCTTGTCCTTCTTTTGATATCTATATGGGTTGACCTTATGATCGATTTATTGATGATATCATAAGTTAATTTTAAACCTTTTAAAATAAGCTAAATACCAAATGAGATCTGAGAGATACTCCCAATAAATTGTTCATAAGAAACTTTGCCTTCTATTTCAAAGGATTATTATGGTGGCTCGACTCATTTGGCTCAAACACAGTAGTCAGAGTTCTTTTGAGTATAGCGGCTCTGTTTCTTAGGCTGATCAAGAATATATATGTACATATATACCTCTTTTCTCTGCGTACACAAACATTGAATAATTTTTTATGCCCTCTGCGAGGTATCAAAAGTAAGAAACACTCGCAGTCACACTCAAACACACACCCACACGCACACACATACCGAATGCATATGTGTGTGTGTGTGTGTTTGTGTGTGTATCTTTTATGACATTCTCAAACTTGACCTAGACGTTAGGGGATTGGGAATGGGGAGTGGTTCAGGTTGGGGTTTGCTTTGACGGCGGCATTTTCAACTTGGCACGTGTATTAACCGCCACCTCACACCCTTTTCCCGTTCCGTTCCGTTCCGTCCCGACCCGACCCGAACCCATTTCACACACTCACACACAACAAACACAATTCGTAATATTTTAGAAATAATCAAAAATTCAATGCGTTTGCTTTTCCTATTTGCCCTCAAGTCTCTCTTCCATTTCGCCGCCTTCTTTACCTGAGATTCCCCACCTGCAACCCACTCTCTCCTACCATTACCCTTACCCTTACCCTTCCCCTTGCGGGCTGCTGCTGCTGTCCGGTTGCCTTCCTTCCCCCTAGTTGGTTTTATTTATTGCGCTGAAAAGTTTTTCATTATCAATTTTTGTTTCACTTTTGTTGTTGTTTATTATTTTTTTTTGTGTTTTTTTTTTTTTTTTTTTTTTTTTACCAATTTACATAAGGCAACTGAGCTGGGTTTGCAACTTTGTTGCGGCTTTGGCTTCCACTTTGAATGGCAAGAGATGGTAGTATTGGGGGGGGGGGGGGTTGGGGTTTTGGAGAATGGATGGCAAATACGAGGTGGTGGTAGGAGCTGGTTTTGGGTTTACGGTTGGCGGTTGGTCGCCAAATGGCACAAAAAGTAACAGCCAACAATGACAGCAAAAGGCTGTGTGTAAAACTTTTGCTCAGTGATAGCGTCGCATTGCAAGCATTCACCACACACCCACACACCACACAGTGGGGCATAAGCATATCCTTACATAATTGAGAATCCCTAAAAAAAAGATTTTTTAAGAGCAGCAACTCTAGACAAATATTAAACGAGCTTTTCTAGAATCTTTTTGGCATCTGTTTTTAACTCTTTATAACTCTGTTGGCTTCTTCACTGGTCCTTAATCCCGAATAACAACTGTTTTAGATCCCATTATCTGATGCTTATCACTGGATATTCCATTTTTCGAAAAGTAAACCTAAATTCGTGTCTTAAAAATCTCCTTAACAATAACTTAAAACGAAATTGTATAGAATTAAAAACGTATTGGCATTTTCTAAGGATAATGCATCCTTTATCGGCGATATTCGTCGATTAGAACTTGGATTTTGAAAACTTAACTTATAGTTGAACCTCCGCTTCTTCGAATGGGACTACTTTCGTGTACGCTAACTATTTTAGTTCCTGTTTAAGAACCCACACACACACACACCACATCCATGCATAATATTGTATTATCACTTAGTCGGACTCACTTATCACCCACTGTGACCGCCGACAAAAAGTTAGCACCAGAAAACTAAGCGCAGAGCGCCAAACAAACAACCAAATGCCATGAAACATTTTAAAATTCAAATCAACGCGATATTTTTCGTTGTTGTTTTTTTTTTTTTTTTTTTTTTTTTTGTTTATTTTCATTTTGTTTTCGTTTTGGTTTTGGTTTGGTTTTTGCTGTTTCCTTATTTTTTTTTTGCACAGTTTTTTGTTCGGGCCCTGGAACTGGGCCCGGTGTGTAGTTTTGTGTTTTATTTCTTCTTTATTTTTTGTTTTTTGGTTGCTTTTTTTAAATTTCTGGTCACGTATTTGTTTCGTTTGGTTTCATTTTTGGGAAACAATATTGTGCCATGACAATAATACCAGTCCAAGCACAGAGCCACATCCACATCCAGCAGAGCCATAGCCAGCAGTCAGAGCCAGAGCCAGAGCCACAGTGAGAGCCGAAATTCTGTAATTTGAGCCAATTACTGTGGGTGTGAGACGGGTCGAATGGGCTGGGACGGGGAAGAAGCTGAATGCAGAAGCACACAGGGTGTGCCCGAAAAGGGTGCCGGGCGGTGTGGAGGAGTCGGTCGAGGGCCGAGAACAAGGTGGTTTTTTTTGGGGAAGTTTTTTGGCAAAGTGTTTAGCATTGGGGCAACAAAAACCAAATTGAAATTTATTTTTGTGATGCACAATTTGGTTTATGTTCAATACTCTTGCAAAAAAAAAAAAAAAATTGGGCATATTTCATATTTAATATTCCTGTTTCAGTTGTGTCATTTGATTTACATAGTTCTTCGTTTGAAATTAATATTGATTTCATTTTTCAACCAACTTAAAGTAGTTTCCATAATTAAAATAGAAATCCTTTTAAGTGAGTGAAGACCGAAAGAAATTGGAATTGTTTTAGAAAGGGCATCGATATAGTGTCCTAACTAAATTTCTTTGCTTCTCCTTTTCCTACTTGGCTGTTTTTTTTTTTTTTTTGTTTGGTCTGGTCCTTCATAAATCGTCCTTCTATTATTTGCAAAATGCGAATACGTGATCTTCGCATAATAATTACTCCCAAGCTCTCACACACACACTCACACACACACACACAAAGAGTTCTTAATGGCCATGGCACATTTCTCTTGTTGTTTCGTGCATTTAATGATTTTTCTGCTATTTTTTGTTTTTATTATTACTTTATTTATTTTTTTTTTTGTATTTTTTTGGGTAATTTGATTTGACTGTTCTTCAGTCGTTATTGTTTCAGTTTTTTTTTATTTTTGCTTTTTTGTTGTTTTTGACTTTAATAGGTTTTTAATTATTTTTCATAATTTTTTTTTTTTTGTGTTTTTGCTTTTGTACTTTGGTTGAGAGGTTTGAGTCAGCTGGGGGAAATGATAATCCACATGTAGCCTTTGTTTGGTTAGTGAGTCAATATAGAAAACGACAGAAGAATAAGTTTGCTTGGAAAATTAGAAACATTTGGAGTGCCCTCAATTCAGGGCAAAGGGTTCAAAAAGATTATTTATGTATACCGTATTAAAATTTGCAAAAATTTGTTTGGCAATTCCATTGAAAAGTCCCAACAGCCACGTGATCATTAGATTGCTTTCTATAGGATTGAGTTTAAATATGTATATAAAGTTTAAAGAAGATTTGTTTTAAAAATGAGACCACAAGAGCAATAAGAGAAGAGAATAATTCTAGTAAAAATTGATAAGATCTAAACTAAATAGTTATATATATTTGATTTTTTCAAAAGATTATTTTTTAATATTTTGTCCGATCCTAAAATAAAAGATCTTATTCGACAGAGAATCAACATTTTTCTCTTATATTATACCAAATTAATAGATCGTCTATGATGTTTAGTGTTGTAAAACGACGTTAAAGACGAATTATATAAATTTGGAAGTTCCTTTAGCTGAAGGCTTCTTAGTTTTTTCTTTAAATAGGTCGACCCATGTATGTTATATCTAAACGAAAAATAATTCTGAAAATCGCATGAAAGGTTTTCCAAGTAGTTTTGTCTTCGAAAGGACATTACGGGGTTTCTTTGTATACATAGTTTTGTCATATTTTGTTCTATGGCTGAAACCAATTGAATATCAAATTAAAGTTAAAAAAAAATGATGCATTTAAACCCTTGGCATAAAATCAATTTGGATTTCTTAAGGATATTTCAGTATACATAAGTTGAAGCTTTTCAAACATCAAAGAAGTCGCTTAGAAGCGATGGTAAGGAAATTATGACATACAAAATCTTGGTAATTACCATGAAAGTAAAAAAAATATACGTTTAAAGAAGGGGTTAAACAATGCCATGATGGCGGCGGCAGCAGAGGAGGCGTGTCATGAATTGGGCGTTATTGGAGGTCGTTTAAGTTGTAAAACCCATCCTGTTTTGCTTACCGCAAAAGCTACCCGAAAGCTAATTGTAAGTTAAGGGCTGGCAACTTGAACACCCATTAGGGCAACAAATTAGCCGGGCCACAACCAACCAAAGCACACACAACCACACACAAAACACCTTGTGTTTTGTCCAAGGTCCATGGCAATCCAAATCCAGTTTGTATGTAGTTGCTAGCGCTGGCGTGGCTTTGGCTTCGGCTTCGGTTTGGTTCAGCCCATCATCCAGCTAGTATCAGTCCGAGTACGGAGGTCCGAGTCCAAGTTCGAGGAGTCATAGTAGCGGTAGCAGTCGCAGTCGTCGTCGTCGTCTAGCAGTCGCCAGAGTGTGTCTTGGGCATAATTTACGAGCAAATGCAATCGTTATACTTTGTGGAAACAGCATTTGTGCATTTTGTTTAGCCATAAATCATAATGGGGAAGTGCACGTTTCTCGATCCCTTGGACGACACGTAGCGTAGCCGCCCAGCCAAGTTAACAACGCAGTAAGCTGACTTACTTTTTCATAGTACCCCTTACCGTTCTGTCCCCTCACCTGCTCTAACGTTTTACCGCCTGCCTTTTGTTCTGATCCGGCTTTTGGCCTAATTGATTTACAACACTTTTCCAACCTTACTCAATATCAAAATGACAAATGCAGGGCTCTTTCCCTTTGTCTCTGTCTCTGTCTCTGTTTTTGCACAATACTTTAAGTATTACAGTTTTGCTGCTGCTGCTGCTGCTCTTCATTATTTTTTATCACATGAAACGAGGGGGAGGTGTGTGTGTGTGTGTGTGTGTGTGTGTGGGTAAGGGTTTAAGGGGGCCAACTGCACGATTGAGCGACAATCGCAAAGGGACCATATATATATATATATATATACATATATGTACATACATTCTATATAATACATACGTATCTATGCTATTTCGCAGCTTATCATCAATATTAGTATATGGGGAGGAGCCTGGGGGCTCCCTGGGGTCGCATTCGAAGCGTGAGCATTTTGCACAAATAATTTATGGCAAACTGTTGATTGTTGACATGGGGCCGACGCCACCGAGCCCGGGTGTACAGCAACAGAAAAAAAAAAGCGAAATGAATCCCTTCATTGGCATCCAAAGCGCCGACCATGCTTTACCCTCTAAACATGAGCGAGTTAGCTAAAGGTTTGAGCTAAAATGTACTTCTAAGTTTGGCTAGTCGGCTTTAGAATCGATCCTTTAAAGGTATATACTCTGCCTCCGCCTTTGGTTTTCAAGTAACCTTTCCTTTAATTTAAAGGTCAAAGAAATTGCATTTCCCAGAATATATGAAGAATCTAAAAGGAAATTAATGTTTCTCTTGCCCAATAGTAGGGCTACTTCAATATGCTCGTTTATTCCCTCATAGGTAGAAAAACAGAAAGCTGAAAGCTAAAGTTCGCTTGTAGAATTTATCATTAGTTTTATATATATATATATATATATATATATATCTACTAAGTAAGTTGCTGCTGTTGATTTTGCCAAGCGAAACGAAACGAAACGCAACGAGCAAAACAAAAACCGACAACATGATGGGGTTGATGTATAAAAAACAAAAAAATAATAATAATAAAGTACAAAAAAAAACAACTAACTTACATTACGTCATTTCCAGATGTTATAAAGCCTTATCCCGCGCCCCCCCATCCCCACAAAGCCCATTCGGCGTTGATGCCTCCTCGCATCGGCGATCGAAGCATTTCGCCTGGAGAGCTTTGGCTGGGGGGCACATTGCCTCGAATGGTTTTCGTAGAAAAACGCAGCGAATTCTACGAACTTGGAACACGTCGTTGCCGTTGTCGTTTGTTGCTCATATCGGAAAACAAACAAGTCTTGTATATACATATATCCACTAAACGAGACAGACAGAAAGAGTGAGGGCGAGTGGAGAGGAATGGGAGAAGTAGAGAGAGGGGGGGGGATACCTATGTGTTGTATGGCGGTTGTTTGTGTATATGATTGATATTTGCTTGCCATGATTACTCGCACTTGTATTCCCATCTAATTACTACAAACTTGTGTATGTTTGTATGTGAGAAATATGATAAAACATAAAAAGAAACATACATACATACACACACACACACACACACACATACATAATACATACATACACATTTGACGCTTCAAGATATTGAGCGAAGTGATCTATGCACTACATCAATTAAACAACAGACAACAATCAAACATCATGTTCTTCATATATCGAAAACATTGAAATATTTGATTATTATCACAATTATTGAAATCGAAAACATTTCCATTCGATGTTTACTTTTATAAAAATGTTTTTTTTAAACTACAGTAACGATTAAAAGGTGTTTCGATTAGTTACTTGAGTTGATTTTGACTTGAAAAGTTAGATTTGTTCTTTAAGTGTAAGGTAAAAGGTTTGCTACTAATCGAAAGTTTGTACATATATCGGTTTTGTCGTTAGTTATCAGCACTACGTATAATAATGGCCAATATGGCAGTCCAAGTATTTTAAAGTATTTTCTAGCTATGCTCAGTAAATACATCTCTTTTATAACCCACTATATGTCTGCAGTTATCTCTGTGTTACTTATGGACTTATCAATATTTATCGATAACACACACAAAGACAACATTTGTAATAACCCAAAAGCTTAAAGAAATCTGTGCAATACATTTTTTAGGTACTGGCAAGTTTTAATCAAGAACAACAGATATTGTAGCATATATTGTAGCCTTTTTATAGTTCTTCATATTAGTAGTACAGTCGACCCAGTGGGCTATAAATATATAGCTCAAGGAATTATAGCAATCATTAAGCAAATGAGTAAAAAGCACATTAAGATAAACAAATTGCCTTAAAAAGTGAAAATTGTTTTCTATAGCAAGCGTAACATAACAAAATATAATGAATTAATATACATATATGTATATAATTTTTTTCTCCCTTTTATTGTTAAATGTTTATTTAGCAATTAATGTGTGTGTGTGTGTGTGTGTGTGTGTTTGTTGTTATTACTTTTTTAATATTGTTTTTTTTTTTTTTTGCTTCGTTCTTACCA
Organism: Drosophila nebulosa; assembly: GCA_024703675.1. Classification (NCBI taxonomy): domain Eukaryota; kingdom Metazoa; phylum Arthropoda; class Insecta; order Diptera; family Drosophilidae; genus Drosophila; species Drosophila nebulosa. Next base: position 1,010,135 of record JANFPS010000005.1, read on the forward strand.
AATTGCCTAGTTCTTCGATACACTTGAGAGCATTTGTGATTTATGGGCGAGACCCGCAATGATTATTGTTATACATACTTACTCACACTCTACACACACACACACACACACACCACACACACACACACACACACACAAACACCATATGGAACATATGTATATTTGCTCACGACAAGGGCAAACAAAAAACTTGATTGTTCTATAGCTTTTTAAGATAAACTGCAAAATAACTCTGACATTTGGCTTTATCTCTTGACACAAACACACAACTAAATACTTCGACATTAGTTAATTATGATCTTGAATTGATCATGAATTGATTGAGTTTTATTTGAGTTTTAACTGCTTCTGGAAACACACATTAAACAAAAGTGTCAGAAGTTAGTGCAAAATTTTGTCTTTAGTTTAGCCTAATTAAATACAGACTTTAGATACATATATTATTGTCAAGAGATTGGCAAGAGATCTCTTTGGCCGCTTTAAAAAAGGATAATGTTAAATTAGCTTAAACTCTGTCAATTCGGTAACATATTATTGGAATATCTTTAACAAACTTTAAATCAATTTTACTTCTTTAAGTGACAAACTAAATGACAAACACATAACTTATTTAGAACAAAAGAGGGTGAGGAGGAGAGGGTAGGGAAAATGAAAGGAGGGTAACCAAGTCAACAACAAGTCTTAGAATTGCAATAGATATTTGCTATTTTTGTGTTAATTATTTTTGGTATTTTGTTTTTAGTTGGTGATTTTCTTAGAACTACAAATTGGCTCTATTTTGATGCGAATAAATTGTTGTGTGTCCAATTAAAATGGGTTTTAGGATTTCATAAAGTTATTCTATATAGAATTCAGTGGATCGCATAATTTAATGGGGCTGGCTCAACCTTGGCTAATCGTGGCAAATTGAATTAAACATTCGATGCATTTTGTGAGTGGCAATGGCAGTGGGCAGTGCGTTGGACTCTCTGTCCATGGATATTACGTTTATCAGATGTGCATTCATTGAAATGCACTTCCTTTCGGACTCGCTCAATGGCCAGGCCATTTCCCGTTAGCACCTACTTACTTAGGCTACAGCAGCAGCAGCCAGATACGCATCAGTTGCAGGAAAAAAAAAACTTAAAATAAAACTAAGTAAATAAGTAAACGTTCGCTCAGGTGAGTGAGTTGCCGATGTTGCTTTAGATGTTGCCCACTTCATTTTAGCCATGGCCAGAAGGAAGTGCAATTTCAAATTGTGCGACAGCCGGGTGGTAGCTAATCCGACAGGTAACCAGCACAAGCACAAGCAGCAGCAGCAGCAGCCACATCGGCCACATCGGCAACAGCAGCAGCAGCAGTCAACGTGCTAACGTAGTACGGTGGCAACAGTCTCCAATGAAGGGGCGAGGGGTCGCAGTCATCAACTGATAAATAGGAAGACCGGAGACTGTTGTTCAACGGGAGGAAAAATATTTGTAACAAAACACAAACCCATGACGACACTTACATAGATGACGTTACGACGACATTGTGGCGACGTGACGTTCAAAATAATATAAAATATAATATATATATATACATATACTTATGTACATATGTATGTATATAGGTAGTATTTTAGTAGTATGTGCGTAAATGGTTATATGTATGTACATATGTACATATTAGACTGGTTTTCTATTGTTAAGGAAATCGATTACACTTCTAAAGAGGAACAACTAGCTACAGATTACTTGTGAAGTACTAAAAAAGGTGTTAAGAATAAAGTTGGGGCAACAAATTGTATACTAGAGAATTGGCATTCAAAAACGCAGGTGCCAAAATGTCAAGGCAAGCTCTAAAATCTTTGTGTATTTTGACAAATTCAATTTACAAATAGTCACATAAATAAACTAAATATAAATTTATAAATTTTGATATTAACTTGAGTAGCTAGTATTAAGTCAAATATAATTTTGAGAAAACAAACTGTTTTAGTTTGGATCTCCAACTAGTCTTGATGTCTTTTACTTAGAAGAGGATGAATAGTATTCTTTAGTTTGAATCACAGGAAAATTATGGTGGCGGATGGCTTACCATCTTATGGACTATATTGTCCACCTATAACAAATGTTTAAGTCCAAGTCTGGTTGCAAAATCCCTTTTGAGACTGCTCTGAAGGGTTTTCTTGGTGGCCATCATGTCGTATGAGTTATATATTATTGCCTTGTCCTAATATGAATTGAAAATTTTATTCTGATAATGCAATAAAAATCCATCCCAATTTAGATATATATTTTAGTTAGTTTATATGCACTTCTCCCCGCCCGTTACCCAACGTCAATATCAGTTTCAGCTAAAGATGCACGCAACTGGCAGCAGCTAGTCACCTGGCCACACCTCTAAAGTTGATTGATACAAAACTGTTTGACTGCGGCAGGAGAAAGAAGAGGAGGTGGGAGGTGGAGGTGGAGGTGGAGGAATACCCACTTACTTGATGCATGGTGGAGGAAATAGTGTGACTTTGCTTTGATGGAATGGGAAGCGGGAGGGTGGGGACAGTGTGAGTGTGAGGTGGTGTCGTTGCTCTGAAGTATCGAGTTGCTTCTCTCTAATGTGACAGCTCAATGCAATTTAGTTGGCAATGACAACTGAAATAGCAATAGCAATAGCAACATCAGGAAGAACATCAATGATTGCAGCTGATTGCATACAGAAAGGGGAGAACAGTGCTAAGGAAAAGTTTCTCTCTTTGGTAAAAACAAATTATTTAACTAAAAGGATTTGGAAATTTATTTTCCCCACATTGAAAATGCTCAAGAAATTTTTTTTTTGCCGTTTTTATGATTTCTCTTTCGCTTCCTGGACACGAACTTTCTTCACAGACTGTAAGACCGTCGTTATACATGAAATGGCGAGAAGACTGCGGAAAATCATAAAATAATAAGGAACCAGAACAAATCCACGAATAGCGGTCTCGGAGGGGGAATATGCGGGGGAGGTAGATTGCTTACAGTCAATGAGATGGAGAAACGAGAGGAGGGCAGAAATGCAGCAAAACAGGCAGAAAACCAAAAACACAAACAAAAAAGACCAAAAAATTTACAAATTCTGAAACATCGACATGAAAGTACCTCACGAATTTTTACAAAATAATAATTAAAAACTTCTGAGCTGATTTCTTTGTTAACCCAAAGTTCGTAAATCCCGAAAGCATAAAGTTATAAGTCCTGAAAATATTGATTATTTCAAAAGGGTAAAAATATTTTCAACTTTAATTTTGAAATGAGATTTACAACTAAAAAAAAGAAATTTTGGAGAAAATAGTTTTTTATATGCCAATAACAGGTGCAGGTCTTTTAAATGGATCGGATTAAACCACTAAAGGTTAAATGAAAACCTTTAAGCCAAAAGCGTTAACATTTTACTTTTGGGAGAACATCTTGACTTGTCAATGAAAGTTTTTGGGGATTCGAAGAGTATATATAGAAGTATTGACCCACTAAAAAATAATGAAGAATCTTAAGTTTATTATACATATGGGAAAAGATTCTTAGAATTTTATTTGGGCGAAACCAACCGGGTTTGATCGTGAAAAATTGAGGTAAACTCTTGATATTTAATTATACATCTTTACTGATATACCCATTGATTTAATACTTGCTGGGTATGCAATGTAAAACTGTAACTGAAATGCTGCGCAAACAACTTTGAACGTCAATTTGTCAACTTGAAACGAAAATTGAATGCAAAAGCTTTGCGCCACGACGTTGACGGCGCTGACGTTCCCGCGACAGCGGCAGAGCCAATTTTTGAATTCAATTTTTTCCCTTCCACCCGCCAACCACCTTTACCCACCGCAACCCCCCTTTTACGACATTATTCGTTATTTTTGTGTTTGTGTTTTTTTTTTTTTTTTGTCTTCTGTTTTTGCGCTGCTGCAATCGAAAAGGCATTTGAGTTTACCACTGCACACTCCACACTTTGATCAAGGGGGAAGTAGGTAGTTAGGTTGGGTGGGGTTGTGTGTGTGTATGTGTGTGTGTAGGGTATAGCATGAAGCCGCAGCAGCCGGTGGGTCAACATAATGCCGTTATCGTAGGTGCGGCAAACACGTCGCCAGAGTTGCGTCGACGTCAGCAGCGGCGCTTGATAATGAGCAAGTTAAATCGAAAAGAAAGAAGCAGAAAAGCGAGACATCAGGCATAAAAGCTTCCGCAATAAGAAACAGCTGTGTGTGCGTGTGAGACAGAGAGACAGAAGGAGAGAGTGAGAACGAAACACAAAGTGAGTGGAGTGAGCGAGAGAGATTGCGATTAAGTGCAAGGTAAAATGCAAAAATGATAAGCGAAGTCAAATGAACATATTTTGCACGTGTTGAGAAGTGCGAGAGAGCAAACAGAAGAGAGAGAGAGAGAGAGAGAGAGAGAGCGCTAACAATGAGGAGAGCGGGCCAGCGAGGTGGGAGAGCAATGAAAAGGAATGAAACGAAGAAGAAGAAGATCGTGGCAAGACAAATTGTCAATGCAAAAGATGATGCAAATGATACAAGACAAAATGTTGCTGACTGCGTGCCTGTGTGACAGCCTGACTGTCAGGCTGCCTGCGTGCCTACGTGAGCAACATCAGCTTTCCACCACCCTCGCCCCTGCTTCACCCACACCCCGTGTGTCGTCATTCCATCCCATCGTCAAACAGTGGTTTGAGAGACAACCAAATTCGCCATGAAATGCAATGCAATTCCTTTTTCTGTTTCTTCTTCGCTTTCTGCTGACTCGCAAAATTTGTTACCGTGTTTTTCGAGCTTTTTTATTTTAGTGTCTTTTTGTTGTTTTTGTTTCTTAATTTTTTTTGTGGTTTTTATATTTTTTACTTTGTCCAACGACAACGACAACGACAACAACATCAGCAGCAGCAGCAGCAGCGGCGGCGGCAACGATAACAACTTCTCAAATCAGCAGAGAGCTGGATGGAGTAGCGAGACAAGGACAGAGATATAAATACATATATATATATATATATGGAGAGTGCGATGGAGTGTCTAAGAGAGCGAGAAAGAGAGAGTGAGCGAAGAAGAGAGGTGGAGAGACAGGTGGGGAGGTCAGGACCAGGCAGTAGCAGCGACAGCAACAATATTTACAACTGTAGCTGACAAGGCACAGTGGTGCGAATCTTAACCAAATGACAGGACAAAAGCAGGGTCTATAATTAAAACTAATTTCAACATGAACGAATGAATATTGAAATTTTTTTAATAATATTGAATCAAAGCTAAAGATGAAGTGATCGCACTTGAAATATTTTAAAGAAGGTGGCAAAAATATGGTTTCATCAGATTAGCATGCCTTTACAACTTCTTATGTCCCACTGTGGCAATGTCAAATATAAGAAATGATAATTGATTTTGATAATATTTTATTTGGGCATTCGATCGGAATTGTATTTGGCCCACTGTGCAACGTGTTGCCGTTGAGTTGACGGTAGCGACAGCGGCAGCAGCAGCAGCAGCAACAACAGCAAGAGCAACAGCAACGATCGCAAGTCGCGACACGAGCAAAACGACAAGGTTGGCAAGGTGTGAGTCCGAGGGGGCGGTAGGCGGTGGCGATAGCGGGGGCGCGGGAGCCACAAGCAAGTGACGAACTTACGGCAGCAGCAGCAGCGGCAACTGGCCTGTATGGAGGGAGCTGCTGCTGCTGGCGAGCAGCGTCAGCGCGCATGCCACACACAGTTTAAATATGTGAAATTAGTACAAATCGTGATTTCAACAGCGAACGACGACGAGAGACGACGACGACGACGACGACGAAAGACCACGACGACGACGACGACGACGGCGACGACGTCGACAAAAGCAACCTACAACCATCAGGCAACGCGGATCGTAGCGGTTGAGAGTGGCAGGCAGCAAGCAGCACGTCGCACGTATTGCGGCAACAACAACAACAACAGCAATAACAGCTTATATGCAATAAAATCAACAGCAGCAACAGTAACAATAACAGCCACGGCAACAACAGCAAGAGCAACACCAACAGCAACAGCAACAACAAGAAGAAAAACAGCTGATAGCAAAATAGAAACGAAACAACAGCAAGCAAAAGCTTTGCATTATCAAGCGAGCAACAGGTCTCGGAGCAGAGCGCACACGCTGCTGCAGCGGCACAAACACACAAAGACACACACACATACACGGACATACACGGACTCATACACACTCACAAAACTTAGCCAGAGACACTGACACAAACAGAGGGCGAGAGAGTAGTCGCACACCTTTTGCGTTGATTTTGGACACTGTTGTCGCCCGCTCGCTCGCTGGTTAGCTTGCGCTCACACCGTCAGCGTCACTGTAACGTCTCTCGCTCTCGCTAGCTCTCTTTCTCTCTCCCTCTCTCTGTCTCTCGCACAAAGTGCAGCTGAGCCGCCTCCGCTGGCCGCACTTGCCGCTGCTAATTCCTCTGCCACACATCGGCACCGCTGCTGCCGCTGCCTCAGTCGAAAGTCAAAAGCAACGTGTTGTGGACGCTTTTTTTCGTCGCGTTGCGTTCGCTACCTTTACACCTTCTTCTTTTTCTCAAACTCCTGCACCCACCACCACCACCACCACCACCACCACCAACCACCGATCACCACCACCGCCACCACCATCATCTGCACCACCCCACTACTACCGACCATCCAACCACCGTACCGCCAACCACCACCACCACCACCACGATTACCGCCAACTTTCACCAAAAACAAAATCATGTCCAGCAGCGCCGCCACAGCCGCAGCGCAATACAAACTCGACGCCAATTCCAATGCCATAGCGTTGATTGCAGATGCTGCTACTGCCCCCGCCGCTTTGAACACAACGACAACACAAGGAACAACAGCAGCAGCAGCAGCAGCAGCAGCAACAACAGCAACAACAGCCGCATCAACGACATCGCCCTGCCCCTCACCATCAACCGTAAATGCTGCTGTCAGCGTCGCCGTTAGCCCAGCCAGCGATCGCATTGAATGGTCACGCGCCACCATTTTGGGTTTTATCGAGGACTATCGGCGCCAACGCGTCCTCTGGGATCCCAATACAAAGGGCTATCACATCAAACAGACCAAATATGAGGCCCTCAAAATGCTTAGCCAGAAATATGGCACCGAAATTCGTTCCATACGCTCCAAAATCAAATCGCTGCGCAGCTCATTTCATCGGGAGCATGGCAAAGTGCTGAATGGCCGCAGTCGCGGTGTTAACTATCAGCCCATGTGGTTTGCCTACGAGGCCATACGATTCATATTGGATGGGGAGCGTGATGTGGAGGATGTGGATACAATTGCTGCCGGCGGCGATATAAATGAATCATCATCATCTGCTGTGGTTCCTGCCACCGAAACGTCCGAGAAATTGGTACTAATGCATAGCCTAGATTTGGAACAATTGACAAAGCACCAGCAACAGCAACAGCAACAGCAGCAGCAACAAACACAACAACAGCCACAGGTGGTTGTTGTTGAGCCACATGAGGAGTTTGCTGCCCGTGTTGCGGCCGCTGTTGCTGTTGTTCAGGCTGCTGCTGCTGCAGCTCGCGACAGGGATAGGGATCGAGGAGATCATCAATTGATGGATCCTACTGAAATGGATCCTGCCACCATTGAGGCCATAACAACGGGGGGCGGCGGCGTTGCCGATTGCGGTGGCGACGATGACAATGACAGCTCCACTACCACCACCAACAATAACAACAACAGCAGCAACAATAGCAACAACAACGACGCAGTTGCCGCCGCCGCCGCTGCCGCTGCCTCCTCCTCAGCTGCTGTGGTAAGCGAGAGCTTTATGAATATGTTTTTTTGTGTTCGTTTCGTTGTTTGTTTTTTCTGTTGGAGCTTTGGATGAATACAACGAATGTGTGTGTGTGTGTGTCTGTGTGTATGTAAGTATGTGCATGTGTGTGTGTGTTCGTTTTAGTGTTAGTCCGTATGGCGAGTGGTTTGACTTGTTTTGCGGCACCAGCCGCTGCTGTTGACAGCACACGCGCTGCTTGCTGCTCTGCCGTGGTTGTTGCTGTTGCTGTTGCTGCTGCTGCTGGTGCCTAGTGTCTAGCGGTTCGTCAGCAACAGCAACAGCAAAAACTGTGACTCACAGTGGGGCAAAGTGTAGCTGCAAATAAAAATGTGCAATCTATGTAACGTTTCTTAAATTTCTCACGTTTTACCAAGCACTTCAAAGAGTCTCTCCCTCATATTGTAGGGTTTGTCTTGTTTTTTCATTATAAGAAAGATAACAACATTATATCTCAGTTTTGGAATCACATATAAATAAATATAATATTATTAATGTTAATAATATTATGATTTTCCACTTTATGGATAGACTTTTTTTTTACACTTTTTAAGCCCACTGTGCCTTGGCATTGCTATTGCGTCGCATGCGCTTGATAAGCATGTGTGTGTGTGTGTGTGTGTGCGCGTGTTATGGTATGTGTAAGTGTGTGTCAACTGGCTTTGATTTGCGCACTGTTGTGTGTGTTGCATCAGCCAGCCGTAGAAATCGGCAGCCCCACGTTTTGCACCGACCCTACACCTGCCCCCCCTTCGGCCAACCTCCCCATCCCGTGCCTGCCCGCGTTCGCCATCTCTCTAAACACTAGGCTATATAGTCAAGCGTTCAGCCATAGCCATTACATGACTCGTGCCCGCCCCCAAGCAACAGAAATCAGCAGCAGCAACAGCAACAGCAGCAGCAACAAGAGCTCCAATATAGCAAGTTGCTGGATTGCGTTTTTTTTTTTTGGTTTTTTTGCTGTGTATTTCATTCGTTTGGCTTTGATTTGTTTTTTTTTTTTGTGGCTAATACATCTCACACGACTGTCCGTCCGTTTTGTCTTTCCACCCGTTGGTCCACTTCAATGTGGTGTTCGTCGTCTGCCGCTGACCAGTGCTCTCCACTGCCTTCTTTCAACTCCCCTCTCCCTCCCCTCTGTGCGAAGGCTTCTTTTCTCTTCGGCCGTCTTAACAACTAATTTAATCGCCATCGACTCACGGGTCTCTCATCGGTTTTGTGTTTGACTATGTACGTACATATGTCTGTATATTTCTTTTATTACTATTCTAATTTGTTGTTGCCTTGTTCCCATCACTTTGCCCCACCACCCCCTTTACTATTAACCATGTCTCTTTGCCTCTCTGTGTTTTGCGTACCTACATATTATTATAATATTTTCTTACCCTGTAAACTTTTTAAATGGCATATTGGCATCTACATTAAGTGGGCTATATGAACTGAAATTGCAATCCAAATGGTGTCCTCATACTGTCTGACTTCATATTTTCAGTTTTTTAGCTTTTTAATGGCAGAATTTTGTAAATTCTAGGTTATATAATAGACACATTACTATAGTGCAGATAGATGCAAAGTTGGTTAGATATATGGATAAATATCTATTTAGTGGATAAGCAGATGGATCAACGCATAGATAGATAGATTAATTGATAGATAGATATAACGATAAAAAGAAAGATCATTAGATAGAAAGATAAAACGATAGAAAGAAGAATCGTTAAAAGAATAGAAAGATATTCAGGGGAGACTTACTCAAACTATATCCAAAGTCTGGTAAATGTAACGTTTTAAATACTTTCCACATGAAAGTTAATGATAATTTTTTACTATCTGAGGCCTACAAAACAATAAATCCTTCTTTACATTTAAAGATATTTAAATAACTCATCATTCATATGTTTTAAAGGGTATCTAAATCGTCGTTGCTTAGTTGGCGTATGATTTTGATATTTTTTTTCTCTCTTTCTTATTTTGTTATTATTTGTCTGACAAATTCTTCACATTGACTGACTGGCTGCTGTTAATTTTTTGCGATTTATTTTTGTTTCGATTCTATTTCGTGTTCTTTTTTCTTTTCCTTCTCCCTTTCTATATATGTATATATATATGTATATGTTTGTATGTTTATATATTTGCAGACACGTTCCTCTTCCGATTTGGATGGCGAGAATTATTGCAACATTAGTGCCGAAGATGTGAAAACCGAAATTGTAAGTAATTCTATTAATAATTGATAGAATCGGTAAAAAAAAAATGAGTTAGTTTCAAGTATGAAGTAAATTTGGTTTCAGCTAGTCCCCAAAACAAAATTGTTTCAAAGGTCGAATGGAGCCGATTTTTTTTTTTTTTTTTTTTTAGAAAATTTCCCATTTAGTTTTTGTAATTTTTCCCCTTTTTGTATTCAAAAGGAGATAGAAGATGAAGTGATTGATTGAATGTGAAAATACTTTCTCCAAACGATTAATCAAAAGTCAATTTGCGTTCCTTGGAAGATTTGTTTGATTTTATCAGAATTTACCTGCCTGATCGAGTAAATATTTTCGTATTACTTATAATACAATTGAGGAACTGAAATATAATATATGATGAAAATTTGTCGCTGAATCACTCAATATAGGTTTTGCCCTATACGAACTTTAATCACACACGCCAAGAAACAGGTCTTATCTGTTACGTTGGGCATCATCTTCCTTGGCGCGCCCACCTCCACCTCCCTCCCATTCTGCCCTTTAGTTTCAATATGTTTGATATAGTTGATGAAACGAGATGAGACAGATTTCATCAGACAGAAATGTTTTGTGACATTGAGATGGGAAGAAGAAGGGAAATGAATTGAAGAAACAAACAAAACTGGTTGTTGTTGGTGTATTTTGGTATATTTAGTTTTGTTGATAGTCTGATGAAATATATAATACCTACTTCTAAATCATATATATATATATATTTTTTTTTTTTGGTGGGGGTATAAACACAGATTGAACATGAAACGGAGCTGGGTATACTCGATCGGCGGACAAGCACACCATCGCCAATTAATTATTATAAGGCAACCGATTTAACCTATAATCATCGCAAGCGTAAGGCTCAAATGGATGACAATGGTTGCGATGGAGGCGGCGGTGGCGGCATTGGGATTGGTGTTGCTGGCGTTGGGTCAGTTATGGAGCAGCATGTTGTTGGTGCCTTGACACTGACGCCCATTACAAAGACGGCAACGTCACAAATGGTGAACCACAGGCAGCTAGCGTTTCATGCCTTACAGCAGCATTTTAACCACAACCACAGCAGCATCAGCATCAACAGCAGCAGTAACAGCAGTAACGCCAACAACGCCAACAACACCAACAACAATGGCAATAATAACAACAACAGCATCATCATCAGCAGCAGCAGCAACCACAATGATAGCAGCCATTGCAATGGGCAAATGCATCTGCAACACCAACACCACCACCACCAACAACAACACCACCACCACCACCACCAACTACAACAACAGCAACAGCAACATTCCAACAACATGGCACTAAAACGTGATCGTGATCGTGATCTCTCATCGTTGGTGAATACGGGCGTTAACAATTCGTCCACTTCCTTGGAGCTAACATCAAGCTCGAGTGCTTCGCTGGCAACAGCAACATCGGCAGCAACAACATCAGGAGGAGGAGGAGCCGCAATAGCAACAACAAGTGCCTCAGCCACGCCCATTAAGCCAAGCCATATAGATGAATATGGTATATTTGGTGAATATGTGGCCATTACCATAAGGAAACTAAAGACAACAAAATCAAAAATCGTTGTCAAACATCTGATTAATAATTTATTATACGAGGCCGAATTGGGTAAATACGATCATGGTATACCCGCCTCCAAAGAGCCACCACAGCTATATAAAATGCAATAGAATCTCTCCATTTCGCCCATCATCCAATCAGGTGAAGAAGCAGGAAGCAGGAGCAGGAATTAAGATGTTGCGAGGCGTAACATATAAGGCAAAAAAACAGATCTGGCGGCATTTTGTAGTTAAACGTTTAAACTAATAACGCACACTAGTCAAAGGTAAAGAGCAAAGCAATAGTAAACCATATAAAAACAAAAACAATTAACCAGAGACAACAGAATTCTAAGGGCTATACCAAAATTTTTGTCATCGGTATATAATCGTGTAGTAGGTAACGGAATGGAACGTAAACCCGGGGGTCTACGAGTTTGAGTTATAGAGCATTTCATTCAGGGACAAAGACCATATAGAAGTACTTTAAATAAATACAAATATCTTTACACACACACACACATACAAATATATATATATATCTATATCGCCTTTCGGCGATCCATCAACGATATCAGTGAGTGATATCAAAAAGTCAGTAGTCAATCAGTCGATAACCCACAGAAACCGCAAACAAAAACAGGCAACAACAACAAACAACAAAAAGAAAACAAAAAACAACAAAAATAATATCGGAATACAAAAAAGAAAAAAAAAATCAACATACCATTAATTAAAATGAATTAATTATTAATACTTATGTTCTGCTTTTTGTTTTTTTTTTTTTTTTTTTTGTTCTTCTTGAAATACTTTTTTTTTTATTATTGATTTGATTTGCGTTTTTTGGTTTACGCTTTCCGTTTTTCATATAAAAAAGTTTTTTTTTCACTTTAATTTAATTCATTATTTTTAACACACATTTTGAACTCAGGTGCCTTTTTTTTAATTATTACATATTATTATAAAAAAAAGATATATACATAAATATATATATATAGAAGTTTGTTTTTTTTTTTTGTGAATTTTTTTTGTAGTCAATTAAGCGTTGTTATCTTATGCATAAACGAATCGACATAAATAAATAAAATGAAATAACATAAATTGCTGTAAATTTAATTAACTTTTTATTATCGCACACATGTAATATGTAAATGTTGAAATGTTTAAACGACAAACAAAAACCCAACCTTGTAAATAGCATAAAAAACAAAAAGCAAAAACAAAAAAAAAAAAAAAAGAAACTGAATAAACCTTTTTTTTTTGTTTTTTTTTTTTTTGTTACTGAAGTTGAATTATAAAAATTAAAGAGACAGAGAGAATGAACCCATATAAAATGGAACTTTATGTGTTTTACTATAAATAATTAACATGGATTACTTCTAAATATGGCACAAAACTTCAAAATTAAAACGAGTTCTGAGAACAAGTTTCTCCAAGTGGTCTCCATCCATACAGGGTGCCCCAACTATTTATAAATTAAATAATTTTGAAATGACAACCATCGTCATTAACTTTCTGACATCCCCTAAACTCCTAAATCGGAGTTTGTTTGTCGAAGGGTTCCCCGGGGAACGAGAAGAAGAAAAAGATGAAGAAGGAGAGAAGATCTATTCAAGTTTTGAGCTGTTAGCTTTTACGATTTCTTTCACTACACTTTGATTTGACTTTTGAAAAGGAAAATGTTCGTTTACCCCCTTTTTTTTGTTTTTTGTTTTGTTTTGTGTATTCCACATTTTCCGCTTGTCTTGAGTTCTCAGACATTTGAGGACAATGGATCGATCAATCAATTCTCACCAATGTCAGGATATATTATTCTATTCTCTTTTCTTTTCTATTCCATTCAAATTCTATTCTCTTTTCTTTTCTATTCACATTACTCTAGAGACAATTCGTAGCCGGAGAGTTTCTTTTATCTGGTATATTGTTTGTGGAAAAGTTTCACAATAAATGTTTGCTAGCTAAAAGGGTTGCTCTTTATGGAATTGAAACAAAACAGCAAATTTTCCCCCTTCTATCCCGCTTTCTCGCTCTTGGCATACCCTTGGTTAATTTTCGCATCAAAACTTAACGAGAATTGTTGCCTCCCAAACCATTCCACTGTTTGGTTCTGCCTGCCTCCTGCCAAGTTTTATTTACTTTGCTACTTTAGTTCTTAAAGCAATCGGCGGTCCATTGAAGTTTGTTTTCTTTTGTAGCTACCCCTAAAGAATAACAACCACAACTTTTTTGCTCTCCTCCCCTCCCCCCCACCACCACCCCACCACCTTGTTCTTTGGACAAGAAAAGTAGTAGAAGTAGAGGCACAACTCTATCATTAAAACTTAAATGACCTTCCTGTTGACATGAATGTCTTTCGGCTGCTGGCTCAAACTTTGACTCCTGATATCACACTTCGAAGAAGCTGGAAAGAAGCATGATGATGGGAGGGACAAGCTACAGGGCGATAGGGCGACCGGACTACATGGCCATGGACAGGGAGACGGGGAACAGACATCATCCATTCAATTTCGCACCCCGGACAGGGCAACCAGCCAGCTGCTACTGACATTCTATTACCGTCGCAAAAGATTTTATAAACGAGATACGCCATAAATGCTTTCTATTTAATGAGTTCTTTTCGCTACACACACACACACACACACACACACACACACACACACACAAACTAACATACACAACAAATTTCCATAGACTTTTTCCCATGTATTTATTTATGGCCTAAGCTTGACTATTTAATTGCCCAAAAGACTAGATCGGCATATGTACAATATCTATCTATCCATCCATATGCATACAAACATACATATATATATTTATATATATATATATGTATGCTGTTTGACCTAATGGAGGGGTTGGATCTAATACTAACACTTGCTTCGCTCATCCAAAACATTTCACTCTATGACTCATTTATCATGTGTCAGTGAGAGGAAAAAAAAAAAAGCAAAAAAAAAAAGGGAGAAAAAACCAAAGAAATGCGAAGAAAACTTTGGACTTTATGGGAGTGTTTGCTAAGTAGTTAGTTTTAATAGTCTTGGCCAACATAAATAACTCTCCTTGACCAGGAGGCGGCGGCGGCCTCGTCTCGTTGTCTTGTTACTTCCCCGTAAAGTGCTAACAATCTTTGAGATACATTTCGTACGTTGTTAGCGTGATGAATGAGAGCCTTATGTATGTATGTATGTATGTATGTATCTATTCTATGCCATGCAATAAGAATGAAGGGGGCGGGCAGGTTGAAGGACGACAGAAGCCTGTTCACCATAATTATATGCAGACCCCCAAATTGTTTGTCTTAGAGGATGACCGCAAAATGTCTTAATCGGCAACTTCAACTTGCTAATGTGTGTGCAAGTGTATGTGTGTGTGTCTGTGTGTGTGTCTGTGTGTGTGATTTCAAGTGTATCTCTATGTGTTTGCTTAGCATCACATTTCTGATAAGGTAAGCATATCAAATAAGCCCACATGAACATTCAGTTGCAACTATAATAAATGAATCAAACAGACTAAGCAAAATTAATTGACTTGCGAAGGATGTCGTCGAAAGGGTAAAGCAAAGCATTTAAATCACATAACAATATATACATATGTATATACAATATACACACAATCCATTATCCATTATCCCAAACAAGCAATTTAAGTCCTAATGTCAGCAATAATTTCATTAAGAAGCTCTATTATCGGATAAAACTTGAACAAATTTGCTTTACCTACATTTCATTTCACTCCAAAACCTTTAAATAACTAACTAAAACTAAAACCTCGACCGATCACTTCTATGGAAGCTATATGATATAGTGCTCTGATCTGTCTGATGTATTTAGAGGACTACGAGACGTTTGTGTTGATCCAGACGGACAGATCCGATATGAACTCATACATATGCTTTATATATGATACAGACTTCCTGGGTTTGACTGAAGCTCAATATCTTGAATACCTTTAAATTCTACTTTTTATTAGAAAGTAAAGCAGATCTCTTCCACTTGAGCTTTTTTAGGATTTTGATTAAGAATTTAAAAAATATTGTTTTCTGACATTTCCTTTCCATTTATTAACTGAAATATCTTCTTCTTTTCTATTAAAACAACTCTACATATGTTGAGATTGTGTGCCAACGCCCCTTTTTGTTTTGAAATCTAACTTGGAATGAAGGATAATGGAAGGTCCTTGAAGCATTTCATATAATTGATTGAACCCATGGACCATATCCGTATAACATTACAACAAAGTAACGCATCGTATCGTTCGTTTCTTTCCACACCCCGGGAAAGAGCTCAATTCTCAATTCTGGCTGCTATCACAAGGGGCAAGGGGCGGTATATTTGCATCTGTAAAATGGTCAATTGAGGACCGTTAAGTTGTATCGTTATCAGAGTTACACTATCGCTTGGCATGCAGGCATACAAAAAAAAATATTCCGCAATGCCACTTTCAATGGCATGGGGGGGGGGGGGGAGTATTGTCGGTTTGAAGAGGGATGGAAGAGGGAGGGGGGTCGCGGTCGTTGGCGTTACCATTTCCGTTTCATCACCCCGCGAGCCAGTGAGCGCGTTTTGCGTCGCACATCATTTTGCTCCTGCTGCGTTTTATGCCTTACGCATTTTGCTCATTCAAACAAAAAAGGGGCTGGAGACGGACGGGGAGTTGTCAGCAACAGCAGAGGCAGCAGAGGCAGCAGCAGCCGCCGTACACACAACACTTTTCGTAATAAGTGTATTTACACTACCCAACATTCCCCCTTTCTAGCCTTCCTAACCTATGCCCTATCGCTACCCTCTTCTACGTCTTTCTTTTGCGCTCCATAAGTACTTCTCTCTTTGCTGCTGCTGCTGCTGCTTACCTCGCTGGCGGAATGGCAATGGGTTTCGTAATAATGGATTTCATTAAGACCGAGCAGAAGGACAATGAGCTAGAGAACCTGGGTCTGTGTTAGGGGTTAGAGGGATGGAGGGGGGGTTTGATGCTGCCGCTGCCGCTGCCACTAACGCTGCTGACATGGACGCCAATTCAAACTACGCCATGCGTAACAAATAAATTCATTAAGCGCAGCCAATGCCGACGACGTCGACGTTCAAACATTATCATCAATGCCAACGGACAAAGAGGCAGCAGGACCAGAAATACACACACACACACACACACAGAGTGAGTGAGTGAGAGAGAGAGAGAGAGAGGGGAGTGAGTGAGGTAGTTGTAGAGAGGAACCAGAAACCGGCTGACTGAATGATAATAACAAAAGCCGCTCGGCTTGGCACGCGTAATTAAGTCGCATGTACGCCGAATGAGTCCTGTGAGGTCCTACATAGCATCGACCCCTACACTTCTCTCACCGTTATTCAAATGATATTTATGCCAGTGCGTGAGAGCGAAAGGAAGAGAGAGAGAAAGAGAGAGAGAGAGGAAGCAAGCGGCTTGGCATTAACGTGAAATTGTCAAGTATTTTGCTGTTCCGATTGCCACGTTTAATTAAAACGTATATGGAGCATAATTTTTGGTTGGGCAACCGCAGAGCAAAAGTTATGTCGATGTCGCTTCATAAATTTCAAATTAATCAATGGGCTTATGCTGGCTGTTCCTCACATTTCGTTTACAAGCCCAAGCCCAAGCCCATCTGCCCAGGACCACGACCACGACTAGGACCAGGAACAGGCCGAGGGCTTAGATGAAAATTGAAACTTATGCTCGACAGCAAACGGCAGTTGGACGACCCTGTGAGAAATCTATATAAATTCCATGGGCTCAACACAGCGCGGTGCGAGACTTCATCGTTGTTTCTGATTACATTTTGTTTTGGTTTTTTTCTTTTTTTTTTTTTCATATTGTTTTCATTGGTCAAATGATAGACGTGGAAATTTTTGGGCCTTCAACTTGTTAATTGCCAAGCAGTTAACAAAAGTCTTAGTTAATATGAGATGATGCCACAGAGACGGAAAGAGAGAGAGAGACTGAATGGGTGCGTGGGTGAAATTAATTTGCTAAGCATACAAAAGTCCCAAATTTCAAATTTATATTATAGCCAAAGTTTTCCAAAATACGATGGGTATCGTTATATTCGATTTATGTTGCTGCTTTTGTTGGTCTACTTAAGTTCTTAAGCTCAAATGCCAATTAGGAAAAGTTCAAAGGATTTTCTGCTTTGCTCTGCTCTGCTCTCTGTTGGGATTCACTTTCATCAAGAGCAAAAAGTCCATCTTTATATAAGTTTCTTTATCTCAAGTTAAAGATTCATTTAAATACTCACTGTCATTAAAGGTTTCTAATCAATTTTAAATACATCTAATCTAAAATTCAACAAAATACATAAAAAATACAAATGAACTTTAGATTTATTAACAAATAAATAACTTTAGTTTTTGTTAAAGAAATTTTAAATAAAAAATAAATAAAGTTTTTGTTTATATTTGTTCTATATAATTTTTGAAGTTTGAAACTTGAAGAGCCTCAGAACTTAAAAACAAAGTATTTAAATAGTTTGCTCAATGATAATTTTTGACTTACATTAAGTTTGTTTCACCTAATTTAGTAAAATGAAATGAATTTAAGAAAACATGCAAAAACTTTGCTACAATTAAAATGAAATAAACTTTTTAATAAACTTTTCAAAGATATAATACATAGTTATTCATTGAATTTTGTAAATTTTGTATACATTTTTAAGCTCATTCGATCTTCTTTTTTTCTGTTTTTTCAAACTGTTAATTGAACAGTTTTGTTAAGAAACAATTTTTTTGATCAACTTAATGGAAATACTTAGATTATTTAGCTGTCAGAATAGATCTGGATTCTATATCAATTCGTGACACTTATTCAGTTTTCATATGAATAAGAATAAAAGAATCCTCTGATGAATTGAACTACAATATTCCAATAAAAATCTTTATGAAACAAATAAATAAATTTTAGTAAATTTTACCCAAATACAAATCTTTGTTTTGATGTTTTTCATGTTTTTTCATGTTTTCACTTGCTGCAATTTTTACAAAATCAAAAATATCTCTTTGGAATTATTTTCCTTAATTTTTTTAAAGTCTTTAAGTCTCAAAACTGAAATCTTTAAATTATTAAAATTGTTTTTGTGAGCTGTTCTTAGCCGCAATCGGGTCAAAGGTACCCATCCCACCCGGATCCGACGCCGCCTTAACCATTTGCAAAAAGAGATATATCATTTTTTTTATTTTGTTAAGGCCTAAAATGATTTTCGAAATATGATTATTTATATTATTATTAAGTTGAGCGAGAGAGGCAGAGGAAATATATTTAGATTAAAGACCTTCTTTTTTTTTTTGGTTTTGATTATATAATTATGAGAATTATTTTCCATTCAGTTAAGTTTCTTTACAATTTGGAATTTTGTAATTTTCAAATAGATTTTACATATTTTTGTGCTAAATTTAGAAGCCTTTTTAAGCCGCATTAAAGTCAGTGCCAATGCCAATTTTGATTACATGAAAGAGTAAATAGAGTGGTGTATGATGCTTCTGTGTGAGTGTGTGTGTGTGTGTGTGTGTGTTTAATAGGTGTATTGTAGTACTGTCTACTCCACTCCATCTAGGCATACGCAATTTCATTTTGCGTAGGCTCACCTCGCCGCCGCCTCATACATACATAGGTCGGCGGCGTAGAGGCATTTTGTACGGTTTCGACGCTTCGCTAATTGCCGGAGCCCTTTCAGGTTCCAACAAAAATGAATGGGCGGCTTTTCGTTGGGGATTCATTAAGCCACGAAAATGGTTATTTATTGCGCAGATTTCAAAGCCAAATATGCACACACGTGTGCGACGGCCCAGAACATCAACAACAGAGAAAAATAAAGAGAAGCGGGCACAAATAAAAACCCTTTGCCTTTGCCTTTACTTTTTTTTTTTTTTTTTTTGGCACCGACAAGAGCAACAATAATGGTGTAATGGGTTAATTAGCAGCCCCAGCCCAAGTCAATGTGGATGATGGCAGCCTAAAAGCCTTGCCACCGCACCGCCGCGCACCGCTCAGGCCCAGGCCCAGTACCTAGGCCCAGTTGGTCGTAACAATAAGTCAGCAAAGTGTTACAAATATCACACTTAACGGCTGGAAAACGAAAAAAAAAAGAAAAAAACCGAAGAAAAGAAAGAAAAACCAAAAACTGAGGTAATTAATCAAAGGTAATAGAACAACAAACAACACAAAGACCAAAAGTAACATTTCGTTGCTCTCTGTGTCGGTATCCGTGAGATACGCAACAGTCGACCCAGTCGACCCAGCCGGCGGACCCCTTGACTGACCAACCAATTGACCAATATGCAAATGCCGCCAACCCTTAAGGATGTTGCGTGCCTTTATGGCCTGACATTGGTAAATATCTGGGCAATACAGAAACCAGCCAAAAAACTAAAACCAAAACTAAACTAAAAAGAAAAACGAACCAAAAAACTAAACTGAAATAAATTTATTTACATAACTTCCTGCCCCTCCTCCTACTCCTCCTTCTCCTACCACGTAACCTTATAGCGTTGGCATTCCTCATAATCATAATTTACGCCCAAAAAGGTCGACAGGTCGTGGTGGCTTAGAGAAACGTTAAAACAGCTGAGAGTAACGGTCGCACAGTGGTTACAACTTCATGAAATTTTAATCATTTGAAAGCTCCTCTAACAATATTCGTGTCATAAGTGAAAATCAGAAACCCAAAAAAAATAAAATTGCATAAAAAATCTAACCACTAGGAGTAAATCGTTTGGTTATCTTTGAAAAGGAGTCAAATACTTAACAACTGTTTCAAAGTTTCTTTAAGAATTTCCCAAAATTGCCTGAAAATGAGAAAACAATTCTAAAATTTAATCCATGGACAGTTTTGTAATAGACAATGGCGATAAAAAGTTTTCTTTTTAATGGATTTATTTTAATTTTAGAATTTTTAAGTTTAAGGCTTTAATTTTAAATGGCCTATTACATGTAACCCGATCGTACAATTTTCAAAAGCCAAAGAAATGTGTTTTTTTTTTTTTGTTTATTTCGCAAGCCTTTTTGACAGCTTTGGTGACACTGTAATGCCGCCATTGAATTTTACGCATGTGCGTGATTATTTTGCGCCTCGAATGCGGCAAAAAAAAAAACAAAAAACACAAAAAAAAAAAAAAAATGTTAATTAAATGATTTTCCCAGCTAGGGCGCCGGCAAAAAAAAGAAACGTTGGAAAAACAAAAAACCACAATTGTGGCCACCACTGACCGACCAAGCGAGCGGGTGAGCGGGCGGACGACCGGTGGACTATCTAACCTAGGTGGTGGTTGACGTGGTGGCGGTGGCGGTGGTGGAGGATTTTGTTTTATTTTATTTCATTTGGTTTCGTTGGTTCGCGCCTTGCCGGAAAAGTGCCTCAAATTATGCATTACTGAAGGTATTTTGCGGCAGCGGCCCACGCATATATTAGCGGCCAGATAGCGATCAGAGAGGGTCTCGGGGAAAAACAGCCACCGGGAAGCAACTAGCAAGCAGCAAATGTCATGCGTAGCCGGTGAGTGACGACTGACAGCGCCTCAAATAGGCCCAACTCACGCACTGACCGACCGAACTAACTAACTAGGCAGGTGATGGAGGTGTGGAGAAGAGGGGGTTTATGAGGCGGAGGAGGAGGAGGAGGAGAAGGCAGGCATGAAGGTGGTCGGTCATTCTTGACCATTCTATTTTTTCGTCTCTTCACACGTCAACGCAACAAAGCCGAAAATTAGTTAACATTTTTTGGTACTTTTTTCTTTGACCTATACATAAAGTACACCTGCTTATTAGCCAAAGAGAGTCCATGCCAATACACACACACACACACACACACGACAAGGAAACGTGAGAAATTTGACCCAGAAAGATCGTTAATGATCGAATTGATTGATTGCACAAAGAGCAAGCAAGCTCATTAAGGATTCCATTCCATTCCATTCCATTTTATTCCGTTTGTCAATGAAGACATATTTGAAAACAAGTAATATAAATGATCCACAGTTGCATTTACCATGGCACATAAATCCTAATTGATAGATCGACCATCAGCCGGAAGTGTCTTAAGAGAACTGTCATACATCTTAATGACAACAAATTGTTAGAATGCAAACTCAATTTTATAGAAATCGAGTAACACACAGAGAGAGAGAGAGAGAGAGAGAGAGAGAGAAGAAGAGTATTAGCAGCAGTTTCTCACTCTCCACAATTATATTTTTCATAGAGTGAAAGGTTCGTCTAATATTTCTTAACTTCTGCGTTGGGTTGGATTTTTGGTGGGGCTGTGGTCGGGGTTTGGGGCGGGGGAGTTCTTTTTCCAATTGTTGCTAATGAGTGCCACAAATTAATTAGGTTACTTCGTTACGCTGACGCTGCCCCCGGCAAGTTTATGTATGAACTGAAGTGGTGGCAATTGCTAATGGTGGAAGGGAAGTAGTGGGGGGTTTTAGCTGATAGTTGCTACCTAAAAAAAATTAGCATAAATTTCTCTTTCTTTCTTTCTTTTCATTTATTTTTTTGTGTGTGTTCGGTGTGTGTGTTTCTTTCCCGCATTTCTTTTGTTCGCACGGAAAATTGAGCAATTTTCCAACGTTTTTCGTTGCTTTCTGGTGGAAGGAGGTTTTCGTTTGCAGCTGAACTGAATTATTAATTTAAAATCTTTTTATCACGAAACGGAAACTTCTGTAAGTTTCCCGAACCGCCTCAAGTACCGGCGATCCTATCTCAACCGTAATAGATGACATGCACAAAATATTTGTGCCCCATTGTGCGGTTGTTGCGTTTCTTTCTCCCTTTTTTTTCGTTTTTCGTTTTCACTCCATTTCTTTTCGGTTTGGGTTTTGGAAAATTAATTTCATGAGGCGCCAAAATACATATATGTGTATATACATATATGAGAGATCCTACCACATCGAAGTGACCCATATCGGTTACCCAAGTGGTTGTAATAGTGACTCAACACAAGTGGAAGAAGAATCACAGAGAGCAGACAAAAGGCGTAGAGCCATAACGAATCTAGATTTAGTTTCGGTTCAAAGGTAAGTGGGGAAAAAAAGGCAACATCAAGAGATTAATAGGCATATAATTATAGCATATACTGTAATTGAGGTACGTCCGCACAAATCTACACACACACACACACCTCGTGAACGTAATGTGAGAAGGATAATTCCATTCACTTCCATTCCTTCTCTCTCGCATTGAATGTTATTTATTTCCATGTTATTATAGACTTAAGATTAACTTCTCCTAAATCATATTATTCAAGACAGAGCTATCAATTTGAAAGGCCCTGTAATCTCTATGAACGGAAATCGCTGTGATTGCCTCTAATCATCTTCCTTATCTTTCTTTTTATGGGTGTAAAAAGAAGCATTTATCAAGCAAAGTCTGTGACTCGGACTCTTAATTTGAATGGATCAGAGAAAAACGAAATATGGCTACAATTTTCCAAGAGTTTTTCTCTATATTCAGTTCGATAAAACAAACAGCAAACTTTGATATATTCTACCTATATTCCCCAGAGGTTGGTATCTTTATCTTAACTTACATTTTATTAAATACTCAAATTTTCTCATTTTCGTGGCAATTTTTCAACAATTTTTAATGATGTGAAATTTTCCAAAAAAAAAAAAAAAAAAAAAAAAATGTTGACGATTCAAAGTTTTCGATGGCAAGTTAAACTAACGAAATTAGGAAAGATAAAAAAAAAAAAAATTGAAATTGCCATTGGCAAAATGTTTTCGGCCTCTGGCCATTTGATTTAACACTCTTTCCATTAAAATTTCATTTAATATTTGCGGTTAACGAGGAAAAACAGAGTTATAATATTTTTTTTTTTTTTTTTTAATAACATTTTCAAGATCTCATTTATTGCGGGAATAAATCACACGTTAGTTGATTTCAATAGAGAATTGTCGACGAATTGAGAAACAGCATTGCCAATTTAATGGCCAAAGTCAATATTTAAATGCTTATTGCCCATGTTTGTTTCTTGGCTGACCTAGGCCTGGTATGTACTTAAACGCATAAAAAAGAAAAACATTTAAGCAACAAATGGAAAAACGCTAAAATAACAAAAAAAAAAAAAAAAAAAAAACAGAAAAAATGAAATGGCCCATGAGGGGATCGAACCCGCGACCTTCGCGTTATTAGCACGACGCTCTAACCAACTGAGCTAATGGGCCTTGTTGAAATGAGTGAATTTAATGACAAATATTTCTATAAAACAAAACTAAATATGTATAAAGAATATGATAAGATATATAATTCTATATACTTTTTTTTTTTTTTACTGAAGAACACACTTCATAAATATCTTGATGACTATTCTAAAAATATTTATGCTATCGCAAGGCAGCAAACACAAAGTAACTTTACTCACATCTTTCTTGGCAATCTTACATACCTCACACCACTCACCCACCCACTCAACCACCGACTTACCCACCCACCCACTTGCTTGCTTACTCATTCAAACTAAGGCGAACTAAGCTAAGTTATTAGGGCATCAACTAATCCAGCATCAAAGCTTTAAGGACCAAAACCACAAGGACGAATGGAGGGACGTTGGAAATTCTTTGCTTCGTTCAATAGCACCCCGCTCCTAACCCAGCCCCCCCCCCCCCCCCCCCCCCACCATACACCACCATCCTCATATATCCTCTAAACTATACAACATAGTTTGGTTGTTTTGTTTGATTTTTTTTTCTTCTTCTTTCTGGTGGGCGAATATGGGAGGGGGGGTTTGGATGTGGGGATTTGAACTTTATCAATAAAGATGCTGGGGATTGGCTGTGAGTTCAACGCCATTTTGTTGACGTTATCCTCGCACACACTAACACACTCACACACACACACCTAAACACGAGAGAGAGAAAGAGAGAGAGATCTCTCTCTCTCGAGAGAGAGGGGGGAAATGTGCGAACATTCACTTGGCATCTCTAATTAGTAGAATTTAATCTTCACACTATGGCAACGTCAACTGCCACGCCCACAGTTAGTCCACCCAGTAGTACTTATACACACACACACACACATGCACACCACTTCTTCATTCCGTTCGCGTTGCTCATTATGAAAAATTTCAAATTAAAAAGGGGGCAAAGCGCGTATGAAGCGCCAGCAAGCGGTTCGGTCGGGTGAGGTGGGGCAAAGTAAAAGTTTCTCAGAAGAAGGCAACATCAGGATTTGCATAAATAGCAGGACATATACATGTCTCTGTGTGTGTGTGTGTGTGTGTGTGAGCATCACACATCATGATTACATAATTTAGCTATTAAAACAGCGCCAAGTGGCCTGGGACAGAGAGAACGAGAGCGAGAGAGAGAGAGAGAGAGAAAGTAAATGAGAGGAAGAAGGCGACAGTGGGGATCCCTTGGCGGTGGCGGCTTATTTATGCCTCGACACGCCGTTTGGCGTAGCTTCAAAGGATGCGGTAGATGTGGGCAAGCGGGGCGGGTGGGTGGTTGGTGGGTTGGTTGGTTGGTTGGTGGGGTCCTTCGTTCGGTCGGTATATTCCAGTTCAACGGCACACATGTGCACTTGATTTACTCATTAGCGTTACTTTTCTCTTCATAATAGGCGCTTACCATGCCGGAAACCGCAACCGCAGCCCCCTCCCCCCAACTCTGCCTCTTCTTACACTACAACTTTGGCTCTACCTCTTCTCTTTGCTTTGCGTTGTTACTGCTTGGTGCCTTGGCATAAGCAGCTTAGGCGTATCCTTTGTGAATGTGTAATTGCGCAGGCAGGCACACACACACACACACACACATATCCTCTCTCCCGCACACATACACACACACACACTCACGCACATGCCTAAGCCCTAATAATCCTCACTATTTGCTGAAAACGAAGAATATAAAAAAGAAAAAAAAAACACAAAGTACAAGTGTGTTGTGTTGTGTGTGTCTCTCTCTCTGTGTGTGTGTGCGTGTATAAGTCCTGCGTAGCTGGGCACCAACTTAGCTCTTCTCCTTTTTCTATACCTCTGCCCTGGCCTCGTTCTCAATTTTCGGTTTCTGCCATCAAAAAAGTAAAAGTCAAAAACTCAAATTTCACATTTACATTATGAGTGTTTGTGTGAGTATGTGCGTGTGTGTGTGTGTGTGAAGTGGGGGTGGCTAAAGTTTGGCAACGCTGTGGCTAGATTACCTGGCAACGCGGCTACCAAGTAAAAGGATTCTTCAATAGAAAAGCAAACTTAAATACTGCCCACCATATTTGGGGCATCATTCTCATCTCTTAAGCAGTCAGACAGCATTAGATGGAAACTCAGCAAAACAAAAACCAAACATTTTCATCTTTATGCACTTGTAATTCTCAACTGGCTTTATGCACTTGTAATTCTCAACTGTCTTAAGCATAATTTTTAATTAGGCAGATTCTTAAGATCCCTTTAAGTTCTTACTAGAAAATTAATATAAATCGAGAAAAATTATTGTCCCAATGCTAAAAGCATTTAATTGTCAAAGCAAAAACCAAGTTTTTGTAGCAGTTTTTAGCCAAGTCTGAGTTAAAAAAAAGTATATAATATTAATCTAGATACCAATCGATACGATGATTTGTATTGGCCACCTGCAAGTGCCACCATTTTGAGAACTTTCTTGTACCCACATCAATAACCTATTTTATGGCTTTAATTCTAGTTATCATTGGAAGACAGAGTCGAAAGCCGCAAAGTTTTCGCACAATTAACTTTAGAACGATTGGAAAATGATTCATAAATAATGTATTCTCATGTCTAAACGTTTTAGATTTAGAGAAATTCAGAATACCCTTCTTAACTTCTTTGGGTCAGTCGGATCAAACGTCGCTTATAGGGTATACATTTTTCCCTTTCGACCACAACGATGAAGCTGAGTAAACGCTTTCACCTTTAATTAAGCCTTTTTTGTGGTCAATTTAATACTTTATATACTTTTTAAACTATCATCATTGCTGCAGGGCTTTCGAATTCGATCAGCTTTTTTTTTTTTTAACTTTGATTGTGAATGGGAAAACAAACAGCATTAACTTGGTTGAAACTGTTCCGTTCTGTTCTGTTCTGTGATGTTGTCACTAAAATACATACAGAAAAGTTCTTTATTTTATCCCAGTTTAATTATACTCATGTCATAAATGTGAAAATAATTAAAAATGGATTTCAGTTTTTGCCACATGCCACAAAATTTGGCCCGTAACTCACTTGACAGGAGGGTGGCGCAAGGCGCAAGGCGACGCAAGCCAAGGCAGGGCAAGGCAAGGAGCCATGCCATGGTTATGTGATGGGCCATGGGGCATGGGGCATGGTTATGGTTCTTGGGTATGGGTATGGGTATAGGAATGGAAATGGAAATGGGGTATGAGTTGGGTGGATTAAAACTAAAGTGGAGTGTCGGGAAAGTGGAAAGTTTTTGTTGAAACTTTTCGCGCTGTGTGTTTTAATTAAAACTCAGAGCACCAAATAAGCCTCGTGCCAGATTCCCCTCCAACCTCTTGCCTTGCCACGCCATTTCAAACTATTCGTAATATTATATATAATGCCTAAAAATAGAATTTTGCGTGTTTTAGCCAATTTGCTTAGTATTTTTTTTTCTCATGTGAGAGTGGGGGGTGGTTAAATAGAAATATATATTTAATCCGCTTCGCTTAGCTCCGAACTCTCGAAGCGACTTAATTAACTAAACCGACTTTAAACGTTCTTGACGGATTGAAGAAGCCCGCAGGCAACGGCTAAATCAATTACAAAATCAAACGACTGTCAATTTACTGCAGGAAGTGGGCCTAACAGAGCGAGAGAGGGTGACAGAGAGGGCCAGCCTGCCAGCCTGCCAGCCTGATGACAGGACAAAGCCATGCGAAAAAATATGCGTTTCTCTCTTCTTATTTCTCTAAATTTTCCAAAACAAAAAGAAAAAATATAAAGAAGCCAACCCATCGACAGTTGCTTGACTAGGCCTGAATGCCACAGCCAGGATTCACTTTGATGTTCTATCATCCAAGTACTTGACGAGGACTCTGATGAGGATTTTGCCGGTTTCATTTTTCTGGCATTGTACTTTGTACATAAGTGCCCGGCCAGGTCATAAAAAGTTATGTTAGCGAGAACAAAATAAACAAACAACAGTTACGAGGAGTTTTTTTTATTTTGCCAATTGGCTTTAGAGTTGGGGCCAAAAAAAAAAAAGATCCTTGGACCGACAAATACATTCTCTCTCTTCACCTTCCCACTTTATGTTTGGTTTATCGATATGTGCATTCGATAACTGTATCGTACAACCCGGATCAATATTTTTGAATGAGAACTAACATTGATCCCGATAATTAACTATTATCGACTTTTTTGAAAGGGGCAAAGTTCTTGTAGATGGTTTATTTCCTTATACAGGTTCATAGGTAACTGGAAGAAAAGAGCGATTATTCGATAACTAAAATCGATGTTTTAATTTTTGAGAAATAACTTACCTCTCCGGATGTTGCCTACATTTTCAAGGATTTCATTTAACTTCCCTTTGAAGTTTAAGTAAAGAATATAATACAAGAAAAAGGAGATAAAAAGTGCTGAGATTTTGTTAAGTGACAACTTTTCAACGGAAACTGACTTAAAGTTAAAGCTGTCCTTACCACAAGACGCTGTTGCCGCTGTTCCTTAGCTCTCAACTCTCTATGTGTACTCCAACTATTTCCATCTGCCCCCTACATTCTCAGACTCTCCTCCCTGCCAGGAAGCAATTATGAAAGCATCAACTCTAACCGAAAAGAGAGAAAGACGAAGAAGAATGAAAAAAAAGAAGGAAACCAGGAAAAAGAAATCTCTCAGAGTTTTTGCCTTGCCTTGGCTTGCCTTGCACTTGCAACAGCAGCGGCAACGGCAGCAGCAGCAACAGCAACGGCAACGGCAGCAGCAGCGGCAACTCCCCCAACGACTTTGCGCGTGTTGTGCTGAGAGATAAAGATAATAGAAAAGTTGAATTTATAGCAAAACACTTTTCAATCATGCAACCCAAAAGGAGGACCCTTCTTACATACATACATATAGATTCAGATACATATATATATATATGTATGTAAGTATGTATGTACAGCAGCATATAGCCGGGAGACGGTGTAAAACAGAGTCCCCCATCAAATCATTTCCGCAACACTTGCTCATTCACGTTGTTGTTTCGTTGCGTTTCTTTTCCTTTCCTTTGCTTTCCTTTCCTTCCCTTTCCTTTCGTTTCGTTTCGAGGCAACACCAAAGTTAATGGGAGATAAATATACATATAGAAAAAGAGATGATATAAAAAATAAAACGACACAAAAATCATAACAAAGTCGAAGCTTGTATACTCTTGTGGACTGCAAAGAAAATGATGACCAAAAATCAAATATTGTAACTTTAAAAAAATATCGTTACTTTTAGGTAAGAACAACATTAAATATAAACTTAAAAACAAAGTTGATTTCTTTGCTTAAAAGTTAAATTAGCAAACTATTTACATAAATCTAAATATTGCATGAAATTCGCAAAAACGAATTTCGCTTTTAAAATTTTTGGTTAATCATTTGGAAATTGTGATTATTTTGTATTTATTTGTTTGTTTGATGTGATTGGAATTGCATCTTTATATCGATTTCAATGTATACTATCTATTGTATATATCATCGTCATCTCATCGAATGATTTCAATGCATTTAAGCAAACTACATTTTCAGCTAAACAAACCCCAAAGTCAAAGTCCATCAAATACTCTGCCCGTAAAGTGGAAAAGTATTAGGTATATACATACATACATGCACATATAGATGGATATATATATTATATAAAAGTGTGTGTGTGTGTACGTCTAGCTGTTGTTGTGTGAAAAACATCTGCCAACGGATGTGCCTTGCCTGGCCAACCAAACAACCAACCAACCAACCAACCAACCACCCACATCCACATCCATCCACCGCTTTCTCATACCTCAGCAACTGTATCTTGCAGATAAACCCGTGTGCCATGATGTTCCATGGTCTTCCCTCTAACCGCCGCTCATTCTTCCTCTTGCGCTCTGTATCTATCTCTCCACATAGCCCCAGGACGATCTAGCCTGACTATTCATGCGTTTCAAATTTGCAATACACTCAAAATGAAAATGGGGAGGGCGGGAAGCAGGAGGAGCAGAAGCAGGAGGAGGAGGAGGAGGAGGAGGAGAAAGAGAAGGAGATTGGCAAAAGAAAAGGATGAAAAAACGCCGCATGTTACATTTTAAAGCTTTGGCAAACAAGTTTTTCTTTTTTGTCTCTCTCCACCTTTTTTTTTTATTTTTTTTATCTTCATATGAGATTGAAGGGAAATTGGTCCGATGCGTCCATTGCTTGCAGGCAGGCACCTGTTCTAATGGCGTGACGACGACAGACGACTGACGACAGACGGCTGGACGAACGAGCCAGCGAATGAACAAGCTGACTGGCGAGGTGTGGGGGGGCTGGGGACGCAGTATAGATAGACGGATTTGTCTCTTTCACAGACATATCAATAGATGCGCCGCCGCCTTTTATAGCAAAAGGGGGCGTGTTATGGCAATTATGGAGAAAGCTTTTTTTTTTCTTTATTTTGCCTTTCCTATGGTGAAGGATAATTTTTATATATAAGTATAAACATATGTAAGGAATACATACATATATAAATGTATACAGTAGTCGGGCAACATTGGGGTGGACAATATCACAACAACAACAACAATTCAAATTCAAAAGAAAATGGTCCAATATACTAAAAGGTTTCATTATGGATATCGATAAAAATATGAGCAGAACTTAAAGGTATCGACACTATCGATTTCCCTTTCTTTTTGTAGTTTTCGATTCCTTCATTGATAAAGACGGACGTGTTTTTTTTATGGCGCTTATTAATTTTGATTTGCCATAATTAATTTATAAATCTTAATAAAATTCGGTAATAATTAAAAATACGTTTGATTCTTATACATATGTAAGTATTTTCGTTCTCGTTTTGTTTGTTTAATTTGTGCAAATGCAAATGCAATTATTAATGCGTAAAAACAAAACCTCCCGTTTGCAGTGTTGTTGTTCTTGTTGTTTGATATTTAGTTTACCGTTAACCGTTAATCTCTTACTCTAGCGCCTACGCATTGCATAAATTGTTGTTGCATTCGATCAATTTGCTTGCTCTCTTTTGCTGCTCTCTCTCTCTCTTGTTATTCTGTCACGCGTCTAAGCGGTTCATGCTTGTTTGTGTGAGTGTGTACTTGTGTGTGGGAGTGTGCTCTCGTTTTCTCTTGTTTTTTTTTCTTACGTTGTGCAGGCTTAATTTGCTGGTTAACCCTTGCTCATATTACCTTTTGAAATCCAGCAATGATACATAAATCTAAAAGACCAATCGATCTCCTATAATATTTTAATACCTATGCAAATCTAATATTCGTTGCAGAATTCGATACTTGCAGAAGTTTAAAAGACATTAATCGATTGTTCCAAATCGATTTCGATTCTTTTTTGTATGACGTCCGTCCAATTGGATGTAATCGATAAATTAAAGGTACTTTGCTTTGACTGAATGACTGGACCGATTGCATGTAAGTTAAATATCGATTTACAAAAGCTAAATATTTTTGTTTTAAGACAAAACGAAAGCTATTTATAACGACTACAATCAGCATTTTTAATATTTGATTATAATTTTACATTTTGTTTTTTGGTTGAATTTTACTTTTTGCGTATACGTGATCAACTAAAAAACATTTAGAGCAAAGAAGGCAAAAAAAAAAATTTTATGTTGAAAATTTGCAAGTTTCTTGTTTGTTGTGTAATGTGTTGCATATTTTCTGAAAATGTTCCTTTTAAGTTTGTTTGTGGAATATGTACTTTTTTTTTGTTGTTGTTGTTTTGTTTCCACTTAAATGTATTCCTTTGGCATGCCCACTGAACAAAGTTTAAGATGCTGAACAAGACAGAAAGTGGAAGACAATGTAGATACACTTTTTTAAATCCATTTAGATTTGTTGATGCTGCGAAAAAAGAACAATTGTAAACGCTTTTCGAGGGTATACCAAAGTCGTTGCCTCACTGACACTTTCCATTAACAACGACTTTCTATCTCTCTCTCTCTCTCTCTCACTCTCTGTTCTTTTGCTGTGTTTTTGTGTTTTTTTTTTTTGCCTACTAAATTGTAATGCCATGATTTGAATGTGGATCCATTCGTAAGCCTTCTTTTGTTGTATGTGTCGTCATGCCAAAGTGCCAAAGTTTTTTCCATTGTAATAAATATTTTAATTTTCAACTTGAGCAATTAACCCAAGAACGCATGTGGAAACGAAAGGTTGCCTGCCTCACTGCTGCTGCTGCTTTTGCTGTTGCTGCTGCTGTGGATGCTTGGGCAAGGAGGTGAGGATGGGGATGGGGCTAAAGATGGGGATGGGTATGAGCTTCAGTTTTGTCATGGCTGCTGTCACCCTCAAACCCCTCTGACACCTTCTTGGCACGTCTTGTTGGATGTTTTGCCTCATACATGTATATATGTATATATATATATACACATATATATGTATTTGTATGTGTACATGAGAACATTATGAACTTAAGCTTGGCACAAACAACAAGAACCATAACAATAAGATTCTTAGACACATGCCAAGTGGTTAAGTCTTCGGGGCAAGAAATGTTTGGAAAAAGTTTTGTGCGTCGCATTTGAAATGATTTTGCATAATTCAATGTGGGGTGAATATGGTGGAATACTCTCGACACTCCACTTCACTCTCTACTCTCTACACTCTACTCTCGACTCTTCACTCTTCTCACTCCCCTCTCAACTGCAAAAGGAAACTTTTTCGACAACGAAAAAACGAACGGCAGGAAAATAAAGAAGGTAAAAACTTGGCCTGTAATATATTTTCTTTAATTGCGCACAATTAATCCTTTTTATGAGCAGTTGCGCTAGCAAGGATTCCCTTTGCCAGGTGGTCTGACTGAATGACTCGCTGGCTGACTGCCTACCCGCCTCATAGGCGGAGGAATAGAACGTTTTTTTTTTTTTTTTGGATAGGGGGAAGGGGTTGACTTGATGGGTTGGTTGACTTGGTTGGTTGGATGGCTGTTCGAGTTCCATCAACTGGAAATGTACACAAAAGGCTTAATTATAAAAGTCAACATACGACCGAACGACGAATGGACGGACTGACTGACGGACGGACGGACGGTAGGTTGGTTGGTCGGGCGGTCCGTTAGTATATCCGTCCATCCGTTGGTGCACTCAGTGTGTGAGAGATACGAGTATGTTTAGGGATGGACTTGACGAGGACACCTCTCTCTCTCTCTCTCTCTCTCTCCCTCCCCCTATTCCCTCATACTCCTCTATGAACTGGTTAAAAGAGATGAAAAAATGAATTTCGCATGTAATTAAAATAAAAATCCCTTTTACGACTGATGTGTACGGCAAAAAGATTTTTACGGTTATTTGCTAAAATAAAACAGTTCACAAAAAGAGACAGAGACAAAGAGAGGGAGGGGAAGAGGAAGAGAGAGGCAATATGAAAATAAAAGTAACGGACCTGCAGAAATTTTCAAACAAACGTAGCGGAAATATACTGATACTGATAAATTTTTGTAGGTACCTTCATATACAAAATTGTTTCTGGCCCCCCATCTAATTTAGTGTGAGTTTGTGGCCAGCGAATGTTAGGCGGGATCAATCAAATATCAAGAACATAAGCCTTGCCACAGGATGCGGGAATATTTTGGGCCAATCTTGGATACAATTTTTCGCTCTTAATTTATGGCACATCGATTTAAAAAAGGGCAAGAAATCTTAAAAAGACAAATGCTGAACTTACTTGCTATATCTCTGAAAAGAAACTAAAACTTTCGAGTTTAGGAAATGCGACCCTTAAAAAAGATGTCTCTTCAGACCTCTCCCGACGAAGGAATCTTTTTCTATATACGTATTACCTACAAATCCATTTTGGGTAACTAATAACATGGCTCTTGCTCTTCTGGTCCTTGAGTTCTTATATAATTGTCAATGTAAATGATTTTGTACGAGTGTGAGTGCCCAGTGAGTGAGTGGTTTTGCTTCTATTTGCTGTCATAGTCTGTTTTAATTATTGTCCGCATTTTTATTACAGTCCGCAGCAGATAAAATTCGTGTGAGAACTTTGGGGAATGTCAGCGTAGTCATTGTCACCCAAAAAAAAAGAAAGAAAAAAAAAAAGTATCCCAACAAACGAACAAACACAAATAAAAAAAAGGGAACAGAGAGAAAGAGAAAGAGAGGGAGAGACAAAAACGAAACCAGGCAGGAATAACAACACCAAAAACAGAAGAAAAACGCAAACCAAACCCCCCCTTTGCCCCCGCCCACAGTAGAGATGCAGTAACATCAGGTTGGCAACAGGCCGATGGGACGGCTAACAGGGGGCTGGGACAAGGGGTTTGGGGGGCTGGGACTTGGCGATTAACTTTTCAAAATTCAGTAACCCTTTTTTTTTATATATACATATATATATATTTTTGCGCCCGTTTTTCGCGACGGATGCTGTCGGCGATATGCTAATGCCGATGTACACTTTTTTGTGTTTTATTATTATTTCCCTCGGCCTTTTTTGCTTTTATTATACGCTCAAGTTTAATTAACTTTTGTGCACATAAATTTCATCTGAGGTGTGGCCTGAGGTCCTTTTTTCCGGTGCTGGTGATGATGGTGGTTGGCCTGGGTGGTTGGATGTGGGCCTGCTCGATGGTCGGCCGTCCGGCCTGGCTGGCTGTGCGAAATTTGAGTTAGCTTAGGCCAGCCAGAGGCCAGCAGCCAGTAGAGTTAGAATCAAACCGAGACAAGGATATAAAACGAGTTGTCCATCGTTTCCCCTCACCAGGTTTTTGCTGACTTGCAAATATTCAAGGACAAACAAGCGCAAAACGAGAGCCACCTGCTCAATGTCCTCGTAGTCAACCTTCTCGTATATTTCATCAAATTGTGGCGGTTGGGCTGGTGTGATCAATGGCAAGACTGAAACATCGAAACGCATAAAAGGCAAATGATCACTTCGGAGGCGTAAAATGTTATAGGTTATAGTTTTAAAATACGTTGTTCTCTTGTTATAAAGTAACTTCTCCAATTGTCTCAGTCGCAGAAACCAAATGGTCGTAGCACCTTCCATATGAAAAAATTGTATTTCTTTGGTTACAAGCAGATCGATTGGAAGAAACAAGTCGATGCTCTGCAAAATATCGTTCTCCTCCCACAGCTTAGCCAAATGATGAGATCCGTGTATGGAATTTTGTTCGCGTCTAATGCTTTCTTTGCCATCGAAAAAGACCAACATTAAACTAATCTCCGAGTGTCCAAGGGAAATACTTTGCAAATGTTTTTGCAGCACATGGGCAATGTTCAAGAGCAGGGCACATGATATGGCCGATCCGGTGGCCTTCTTTAACGGTTTTCCATCATAATGACATCCCAGCATCAGATAACGTTTGGCATTTGGCATTAGCGTGGCAATGATATTATGCAATTTCACTTTGCCCACCTTTTGTATGTGCGTCTCAAATGTATCCTCTTCCACATGCCAGGCTAGATTGTTGAGAGAGTTTTTGATATATCTTCTGACCGACTCGTGCCCGGACCGGTTTACCGCCCGTTCTATGGCAATACTCTCAACTGCTTTCTGCAAATGATTCACATCGGCGAATTGGGCAAAATATTGCATTTCCCCAACTGTCAGCTCTTCGGGATGATACTGTCTGCTGCCCTTTAGACCCACTCTCCAGTGATTTCGGGCATTGGCTGATACAAGCCACAGACCAAATGCTAGAACTACTACAAATGGAGTCATTTTGGAATGTGAACCAAGTACTCCATGTATTTAGATTTTAGTTCTTACAATTATTTACCCATTTGTTTCAGTTACGCTGGCTTAGACCTATATAATCAATACTAAAGCAGATTGTTCAGTTTTATATTTTGCCTTTTTTTTTAATGTTAACACTTTTCGAAATGACATGAGCAACGCTAGGCTAAACCTTCTTGACCATTATCACGAGGCCTAATTGGTATTGTTAAAAAATCATAATAATGAAAACATCGCTTTTACTTTTACTCCTCCTACCTCTTCGCTATCCATTCTGTTCTTACCTCTTTTGTTTTGCAGTGCTTTTTTTTGTCCTCATCGGTTTTAGATAATCCCTTTTCATTTGTGGCCAACCTGAAAGACATATTTTATAAATAAATATTTAGTTTATCGTTTTAATGCCATTTTCTTGGGCTGTGAGATGCATTAGATTCGAATCAAATTGGCTTGAAATTTAAATTTTCATTATTCAAAGCAAGAAATTTCAAATAAAGCTGCTAATGTGCTGTAGTGCAAAAAAGAATATATATAACGATATATGTATGTATCTAGATACATTTACAAAGGTTTTGTTTGTTTAAATCTATAATTCATTTATCCCAATATATTAACAGATTGATGCAGCTTAATTATCAAACGAATTAAAAATATAAAAGTATCTACTGTATCGAAGATTTTCAATGAATTTCGCATCTCTATATTTATGAAAATTATCTGTAACAAATACGCATGGATATATCAGAACACATAAATAAAAAAATTTTTTTTTTTGTCTACTCCTTAGATAAATGTGAGTAAATTAGCATGGATTGAATATCAAAATTCAATAATATTTATAAATTATATGAAAGTTCAAGTCTAAACAATTATCAGTTAAATTCTTAGAGACCTAATAACTGTTTCTATCTGTATTAGTAAATTATAAATAAGTAGATGATATTCCTCAAACTTTGAGTCTGGAATAAAGATGGCCTCTTGCCCCCTTTTTCACTCTTGTCCCGCTCGACTGAACTGATAATCCTTGCCAAAATAAACCTGTTGCCTAAAATATGCATTTATTTGGGTTTAATAAACAATGTAATTCCAATTTTCAAATTATTTGAATTACATTTTTTGCGTACCAACAAGAGAATGACAATGACAACAACAACAACAACAAGGAGAGACCCAAAAAACGAAAACAAAAACAATTACTTAATGCCACTCCATTCGACCGATGTCTGGGCTTACGTAATTTCGCACGCTTATATAATAAATCGCACCAACACAACAAAAAACACATCTTTTCTTCAGCCCTCCTTCTTTCCTTCCCTTCCACCGCCTATTTGTCCACCTCTCTCTGTGTGTATGTGTGTGTGTGTGTGTGTGGATTGTATGAATATGTCTCCTTTTTGGCTCATTTTCTTTGCCGCCTTTGGGGGCTGCCAGTCTGTCTGTCAATTAGACTTTAATGTATTGTACTTAAAGTTATACGCAATTACGATAGAACTTCAGCCTGCTCAAGACGTTGAGAAGGCGTGACGGGGGCGGCGGGCGATGGGGGGCGGGGAGACGGAGCGACAGCGGTCTGGGCAAATGAAGGGGGGAATACTGGTTTCTCGGGTAAACAAATGAACACATAAAAACATGAGCGACAGCCAGAAGTGCCTTTTCAGTCACAAAAAGCAAAAAGAAAAATGAGAACAAAACAAAACCAAAAATCAAAAAAAAAAAAAAAAACAAACAAACAAAAAAACCAAGTAAGAAAAATTCAAATTCAAATAATCTTCAGTGGGCACTTACATATAAACAAACAAAACATATTGTATGTAATTACAAACCCCCCCCCCCCAAAAAAAAAAAAAAAAAACAAAAAAACGAAACGTTCTAGTGGCAAATCTAACAGAAATTCAATTTAAGAAATTTAAACTTTTCCGCTCATGGAATTGTTTTTCTATTCCAAATGGCATTTGGTAGATATCTCTCTATATGTAGTTATATATATTTTTTTTTGTTTTGTTTTGTTTTGTTGTTTGTCATGCGTCTGGCATCGACAGCTTCTTTGCCTTCTGCCTTACCCCGCGGGCTTTAATAGCAGCGACCTCCATTCTTTGATTCGTCTGTCTGTTGCTCTTGAGATTTATGTCTGCAAAAACCAAAAACCAAACAACAACAACAACAACAATATCCAATCTTCCAGTCAAAGCTAACAAACAAGCATTGTCTAACCGATCTTGGCCGGTTTTCATACTCTTACAAGAGAAAAAAAAAAAACAAAAACTAAAGCTCGATTTATTCAGCATCCGATTTTGTCTATAATTTCAAAACATAATTCCAAAAGTGTTTCCCAAGATATAACTAAACTGAAATACAAAGGATATGAAGGAGGAGTAATAAACTCTCGTTTGATATTTGAGAATAAAGGTTTTCAAGAAGAAAAATGGATTAACAATTGGCATGCTATTTAAAGACTGTAGCTACATATATAAGAAATAATAGAAAAACTAGCCTTAAACGCAGTCAGTTGAACCTTTGTTTTGGGTCTTAGAATCTAGCCAAATACCTTCAAAGAACGGTAAAAGTATTGCTAAGTATTAAAAAAAGATATTTAATAAAATTTTCTAACTTTCCCCTTTAAATAATTTAACACTTTTTGCACAAAACTGACTTTAAAATTTGTTCAAAAGTCGTTAAAACTTATTACTATTTTGCGGAATGTTTTGCCTTTAAAAAGATTCAAATGAAGAGTGTAGAAAATTCTGCATATTCAAAGTTTTTCTATATTTGTTTTGGTTTTAAAGTTTCGTTATTATTATTTTGCCTTTTTTTGTGTGTGTGGGTTTTTTTTTTTTTTTTGCAAGTTCTCTTTATGCTAGCATAAATTAACACACTAAAAAAGAACTGAGGCAGTATTATAAATTTTAATATTCAAAGTCAAAAAATCCGTCTGGCACAGACAGATGAATATTTATAAGAATTCTGGGGCGCCAAGTTGAACAATTTTTTAAGCAAATTATTGCACATTTTCATGTGTCTAGATATGAATATATTTTCAATTCGAAACGTGGTATTTAGTTTAACAAAAAGAGAAGACGAAAAAAAAGAACAAGAAGAGCTAACTTCCCTTTCTTTCCGTCTAGCTAGGTAGGATGAAAAAACTAGCCATTTGAAGATTCCTTTCTTTTCTTTTAAGTTTTGTCTTTGTTTTTGTCGAAGGACCATTTTGGGTAATTTTATGGGAAATCTGTTAGTTTGAAAATGAAACCAATTTGAAATTGAGAACTTTGTATTTTAATTAGAAGGAAGGCAAGAGGCAAGAACCTTTTCAAAGAATAGTTGCTACCTTGACTACCTTGAAACTTTAATTAGGGTGAAAAGTATATTGAGACTTTGTTATAAAGTTGATAAACTTTTCGCTCTCTCATTTTTAGTTTTCCTTTTTTTTTTTTTTTGGTTTTTTAATTTCGGCTTGAGCGATCGGGCACATCGGGTTGTGGCAAGAGGCAAGAGGCAAGGGGCAGCAGCAACAGATACGTGAAATGAAGTAGATAATACATGTATGTATATATCCACACACTCTGTATGTGTGTGTGTGTGTGTGGGTTCGAAGGTGCGGCCTGATGTTGCTTTTATAGTCGATATAACGTTGATTTTTTTTCTTCTCTTTTTCGCCGTTTTTTCTTTCTTCTTTTTATACCCTGTAGGCCTGCGGCTAAACGGGCATCTTGGCATCTTGTTAAGCTCATGTCGCATCAACAAAAGTGGGCATATGTATGTAGCCACGCCTCTCTCTCCAGCAGTTATCGATTACACAAATAGGTTAAACATTTCTTTATCCAATTTATAGCAAAGTTGTTTTTAGATCGATATCAATTTAAATTTTTTTAAATCGCTTTTTGGCAAGATAAAGAAGAAAGTTGGAGAATTTGAGAAGGGATAACGACCGATTGATTATTGACAAGGTTGATTTCGATACATTTAAAGCCGCAATAAGAAAACTAAACGAAATTCAAGTTCCAGTTCAGGTCCAAGTCCAAGTCTAAGTCAAATTATAACTTAAGGATCTAAACATTTTCTTTTTTTAAATAAGGAGAATCTGGAATCAAGAAAAGCTCTTGATTGTATAGGGAAAAGTAATACCCAACAAGGGAATAAATTTGAAATTCTTCTAAAGGGATCCAGAACTCGAAGGCAAATGTTTTGGATAGCTCAAGGAAGTAATACAAGCAAATCAACAATTAGTTACAGGATATCTTTAAGTCGACTCTTGTTGTCGGTATATATGTATATATATATATATATTTTTTCGTTTTACTGTGGTTAACGTCGACTTGAACAACAAACTCGGCTTAAGGTGTGCAGTGGCTGTGGTTGTTGCTGTTGCCGTTGTTGTTGTAATGGCCACAGCATGCGTTTTGATTGCAGTCACTGTGGTTGTTGTTGTTGTTGTTATTGCCCGTGTGTTGCCTTTTTTCATGCCATTTAAGTCTTATTTATGGTTCTCGTTGATGATCGTGTTGATGGTCGTACTTTTTTTTTCTACACTTTATTTTTTGTTTAACGTTTTTGTTTTTTCCTCCATTTTTTTTTTCTTTTTTCTTTATAGTTGATTTTTAACCTTTTTGGATTGCGCTACATTCGAGATGAAAAGGGGTTTTCGACTCTTGTGAGAGTTTGAGAGGAAAATCGGCCTAAGCACTGCGAATTTATAACAGTGGTTAAAATTAATGCAGAATCGAAAATCAAACCCAAAATTTGGGTTAAAGACCAAAGACAAAAAAAGGAATAAATGTGGTGAGTAAAGAATAAAAAAAGTTAATGATTAACAAATTAAAATAAAAATTAGAAACGAGAAATGAATAATAATGAGATGTTTGCTTATGAAAAATAAGCAATTGAATGAGAAATACTTAGATGTGTAGATATAGTCCAGCTTTTATACGATTTGGGAAAGTCGTAAAGTCAGCGCCTGCTAGAGCGGGCCAATTATCGATAGCAGTGCAGAGGTTCACTGGTTTTTTATCGATAAACTGTCGTTGGTATTAAATGATTTCTCTCTCCACTTGAAGAAGAAGAGCCCCATTGAAAAATTATCGTTTGAGCTTTACCTTTCGGTCTATCGATATACACTAGCTTTGCTACACAACTGTACAAAGCGTATTTGCCATTCCCCTATGCCATCCTACTTGATTTGGTACTTCACTTTGATGGCTGATTTTTAACCTTTTTTTTTATTTTCTTCTTTTTTTGTTGATGTTGTTTGTTTGTTTATTTGTTTGCTGGTGTGTTTTGTGCCTTTTGCCGAGTTTATTTTCACCATTTGTTGTTGCTGTTGCTGTTGCCATTGCCATAGCCGCTGTTGTTGTTGTTGTTGGTTTTCTCTTTTTGGTATGCATCGGCCCAGGCAATCTTTATTTTAGCTGCAACAATATTTTGTGCAATTTTTCTTCTCTTTTTAAATTTTTTGTTTTCCTTTTTTTGTTTTTTGTTATTTTGTTTTGATGCCCTGTAGCCAAAAAAGGGTATGGCATGGGTATGATAGTCAGTTAGGAGGGACTATCTAGCAGCCCATCCTTAAACAGCTTAAAACTGTAACTATCAAACGCTATTGGCCTAATTCTATGGCAATTTTCATTGAATTTAACTGAAACTTGAGTAGTTTTCTCAATTTAACCACTGTCCGCTAGGTGGCGCTTTGAAAAATAGTGTTGGAAAGTAATGAAACATAACCCGCTCAGTGCTCCACAACTCAAAGGACTTCCACAGATCTTTGTGGCCCTCGCTGCTAGTTGTTAGAGTTGTCAGCTTAACGCTTCACGATAGGGTTGCCAAAACTATAGAATTTAGAAAATAAAAATAGGCACAGGGTATCTCAAATTAGCGACTTCTTTCAAGCCAAGGAATTGTGTTTCTGTTTTCGTTTGTTTTTGCTTTTTTTTTTTTTAGCTTTTCTTCAACTACAAAATGGTTTTGCACGGTAGTCCATTTTGGCTTGCAGTGGTGCAGTAATGGCGGAGTGGTGAAGTGGCGGATGAAGTGAAGGGTGGAGTGGAGCAGCGGTGGTGGACTTGGTGTTCAGGTTGCTGTTGTCGTTGTTGGTGTTGGTTGGTTTTTGTTTTAAGCCTTTGCTTTCTCGTTTTATTCGGTCGCACACTGCAATCGCAGGAAATCAATTATAAACAAAAAACCTTTGCTGTTCAGCTTCACTGGCCACGTTAATTCGTGAAAAATGTTTTTTCTTTTTTTTTTTCGTATTTAGTGTTGTGCTGTCCCTCTCACTCACTCACTCACTTACTCACTCGCTCACTCACTCTGGTGATCATTTGAAAGAGTTTTCATTATTTCTCGAATTGGAGTTGAAAGTGTTTGGCTGCTTGGGTCGGGTCGGTCGGGTTTTGGGTCGCTTTTCTGGGAGTAACGGAGCAGCAGCAGCAGCAGCAGCAGCAGCAACCCAACCATTTTGGGATTCGGACAATGGTATATATATATATATATATATATATATATATATGTATACATATATCTATATACACATTTTTTTTTTTTGTTGTAAGCACAACAAAGGATTGCGCGGCAGCACAGCGGAAAAAGTGCAATAAATTTTACTACAATTTCTTGTTGTTGCTGCTGCTGTCGATTTTGTTCAATGATTTCTCTATACATGTTGCCAAGAGGCAGTAGCAGCAGCAGCAACAGCAGCAGCAGCAGCAGCAGTAGCTACAAAACCAACAGCAATTCAACAATCCAACGACCTTTATTTATGTGCCTTTGATAATGCGTTTTTAAATTCGGGAAGTTGTTGCATTTTATGCTTCAACCGTTGACTTTGCCTCAGTTTTCTTTTGCGTTTTCATTTTCATTTTCCGCTTGATTGCTGTCGTTGCTGCTGTTGTTATTGCCACTGCCACAAAGTGTCTTGAAGGCATTAATTAAGTCTCTTGAAATGAGAGTCGTCGTCTAAGCACAAGACAAGACAAACAACTTGAAGCAGTTAATTGCTTTACATAAAACTCATTTTTGCAAGCCTCTGAAAAAAAAAAAAAATAAATAAAACAGGGAATATCCGTCCAAAAGTAGATATTCTGATAACAATATTTTATTTTATTGTCAATAGTTATAGTAATCGATTTCCGTTTAAGATTTTGCAATGATGCATTTTTAAAGCTCTTTTATAGGGTATTGCTAAAGTCGTGCCAGTTGTCTTAAGTTTCATTTTGCGGTTTTAATAAGGGTAATAAATAGAAACCTGATAGCCCATCTGATATATCACCTGTATTCCTTTGCCAATTTATACATTTTCTTGTTGTTTAATTTTATTGTGTTTCTTTTTGTTTTCGCGGGGGTTTTATTGTGTAATCGATCATTTTTAACAATTCATTCCGAAATTCATTTGACTTCATCTATATTCAATTAGGTTTCTCACACATTTGAGATTTGTGGTTTAATGGCTAAATGAAGTCATCAAGCAAGTCTTCGGTCAATGAAATATTAAGGAAAATTCATAGAGTTCTATTCGAAAATCAATTTTGAGTATATATCCTATCTATCCTATTCCTATTATAACCATTGCAGTGGGGCAATATCTCAAATGATGATTTCTAATTTCTATATTATAATTAAAAGCAGACAGCAATCAAATTACTGACTAATTGAGAGTTAAGTGGAGCTTATTAGTTCTTTGAAGAATCTCTTTGGTTAATTATTTATATGTCCCATCAGTCGAGATGGTTTCATTTAACAAAACTAACTTAACTAATGAACTGTGCGCTTTGGCATTAATTCCTGCATTAAAGTCAGAAAGGATTGTGTGTGTGAATGTGTGGTAGAAAGTGCTAGAGTGTAACCCGATGCTACTCAATTTCCAAACAGGAAGCGAATGAGTAGCGACATTTGAGAGCTGGTCCAAAAGTCCAGCGCACAGGCTCGAGAGCACTCGTGGCCCAGACTCAGAGCTCAGAGCTGAGAGCTGAGAGAGCTCCATGTACATATACCAGTTGCCTGCCTGGTCCACTTCAGCAACATCTTAGCATCATCAGGTTAGGCCTATTGGACAATCCCTTCACCCTCTTGCTCCCCCTTACTCCCCCTTGCTCACGAATACAATGTAAACAATATCATGTGGAGCGGCCAAAAGAACGCGACATGAATTTATGAGATCATGTTTGAAGTTAATTATGCCAGGGCATAAATTTCACGTTGTGGCCAAACATACTTACATATAGATACATATATAAATATATATAGATATGTATATATATATCTCTCTCGATTTATATATATTTGAATATATG
The DNA here is from genome assembly GCA_024703675.1 of Drosophila nebulosa. Lineage (NCBI taxonomy): Eukaryota > Metazoa > Arthropoda > Insecta > Diptera > Drosophilidae > Drosophila > Drosophila nebulosa. The sequence continues at coordinate 1,053,764 of JANFPS010000005.1, forward strand.
TATGTATATATATATTGTATACCTATGGCTCAAGAGTCGCGGTCGTGTGCTGGAGTGCAAATGTACTCCATCTTCAGAGCTGTCAAGATTGTTGCTGTTGTTGTTATTGTTACTGTTGCTGCTTTTGCACGTTTCACCAATCATAATAGTTTTTATCTTAAAATCCATAAACATGTGCAACAACACCAACAACAACACCAGCAATAGCAAAAGCAACAAAACATTAACTCAAAACTAGTTCCTAGACCTAGGTTAGTTCTTGACTCGGTTTTTTTGTTGTTGTTGTTGTTGTTGTCTCTTAACAAAAAAAAAAAACAAAGTCCGTCTCTCAATTTTGAAAAAGATATACATACATATATTTATTTATAAATGTATATAGGCACATATACACTGCAAAAAACAAATGCTTGAAATTTCAAAAAAAAAAATGTGCAACTTTTAGATATCTTTGAGATGGTAGCATACTTTTTATAAAAAAAAAGAAATACTTGTAAAATTATAATTAGGCGAATCTAAAACAGAAATTACAACCAAATTTTTAACTTCAATTAAGGTTAAGAGCAAATCAAATAAACTCCAATTGTTCTTAAAATTTTTTTTTGTTCTTTCTACAATTTAGATCAATAAAAAATTAAACAAAAATTATTTATATCAGTTTTTAAGAATTTAAATAGTTTAAAAAGCAACTCAAATATATATCAAATCAAGTGGGAAAAATGTTGGCTGATGTCTGAAAGTTAGGAAAATTTAAGTTTTTTAGTTAAATCAAAAGAAATCTAAAATCATCTGAGAAGTGATCTCATGAGACAATTAAGAATCTACTCATTTTTTTGCACAGTGTTTTTGAATAGAATGACAGAGGCAGAAAGCGAAAGAGAGAAAACGAGTGAATGAGTGAGTGAGTGGAAAGGAGATAGAGCGTTAGACCTGTTTCGTGGCTTAGATTTGTTTTGTTTGGTTTGTTTATGGTGCCTCGGACCAAGACGGGACCAAAGTGGTTCGGCCAGCCAAACAACAACCCAAAGAGTCTGTCCCATAGTCCGCTCTGCTGATGTTGCTGCCTGTTACTGGTGTTGCTGCCGCTGCTGCTGCTGCTGCTGCTGCTGCTGCTGCTGCCGCTGTTGTTGTTGTTGTTTATGAACAAGAAGTTTTGCGGCTATGGATGTGGTTTGTGGTTCAACTGCTTTTATGGTAACAAAAAAAAAAAAAAAAAAATATAAAAAGTATAAAAAACAACAACAAAAATTATGTATAATAAAACAAGTTAGAAAAAATATGGTCAAACTAAGTTAAGCCGAAATTTATATACTCTTTGTGAATCAAAAGTGAATCACGATGAATCGAGAGAGACTCAAAAATTGATTAACTAAAAGGTTCTCAGAAATTCCTAGAGAGTCTTTTATCTTACATCTACTATCCACTTTCAGAGTCCTCTCCCATCTGGTAGGGCTAGTCTTAGACATTTGGACAGAAACAGCAACTTTTAGGAAAAATTCAGTGAACATTTCCAAATGGTTTCTCTATTCTTTGGAAAACCTTCTCATTATACCATAAACCAATCTTCTTCACACCTAATGTCTATAAAAAGACGTACGATCGACTATATATATGGTACTTTAAACGAATATATATATATTATTTTAGGGACTTTAGCAACAGAATCACAGTTGAACTTTCGATAATGAATTTAAACAGAAGCAGAAAAAAAACCTCATAATAATATCCTGAGAAAGCTTATAATGAAAGGGCCCATAAAGAGAAAACAATTCTTTGTATAGAAATTTTAATACATATCGAAAAATATATAAAATGATATACTGGCTGTAGCTATGAATTTAATTCATTATACGAAGAATTTTATTGAATAGAAGTTAACTATAAGGAAACTAGTCAAGCTAGTTTTTGCTCTATTTCAATATTAAATTTTTATAATAATTGTCCTCCTAATTTGATTAAAACTAATCTTCGAATAACTAAGAGAAAAGTTTTTCCAATTTAACTTAGAGAACATTTTTGCTTACATTCTAAAATTGTGTTAGTCTTTCTTTAATTTGAGTTTCAGTGATTTACTCTTGAAACACATGTGGCCAGGGTGATTTTAAAATACTTTTGTAATTACTTTTACTTTGGTAATTACATTTTTTTCTAGGTCTAAATGTTAGGGAGACAATCTTGCAAAGATCATTAGGAAATTTGACTACCCACTATGCAAAGTGTATATATAAAATCGGCAGTAAGAGCAGCAATAACAACGATAACAGCAACAACAGCAACAACAACAGCAACAACAGCAACCGCAGCCGCAGCGACTTTTGTTAAAAAATCATCAAAGACCAAGACAGCAGCAACAACAGCAACAACAAGAGTCACGATGTTGGGTTGGTCGATTTGGTCGCTTGGACGGTTTTGTTGTTGCTGTTGCTGGTTGCTGGTTGCTGGTTGCTGTTGCTGGTTTTGGTGTTTGTTCCCCGAAAAACCAGTTTTGGCTTAAAGTCTAAACTTTATTTACAATATTGTTTTCTTTTACGATGCTCGCGATGCTGTTGCTGTTTGACCCAAGCCCCTTTTTGTAATAAAGAAACTGGAAACTGGTATACCAACAGCAACAGCAACGACAACAACAACGACAACAACTACATACTACATTGAGTCCCTCACGACAATTTAGCCAATTTGATGTGCATCTCCTCCTTCCTTCTCATCCTCATCTTACTTCTCATTCTCCTTTTTTTCCAACTCCAACTCCTACTCCGCCTGGTGAGTGGTGCCTTGTGCCTGGTGCCTGATGCCTGGTCCCTGTGCCTAAGGCTCTGTGCCTCAATCAGATCCGCAGTTTGAGTTTTTAGGTTGGTTTTCTCGTTTGTTTTTTCTTTTTTTCTTTTTGCATAGAAGAGAAGTCTAAAGTCAGGATGAGATAGTGAAGGATGACAACGCAGATTTCTTCAAGAGGTTGCTAATGGTTGTTGTTGTTTTATTTTTGTTGCTGGCGTTGATTGGTCCCGTGCGGTTTATCAATCATTAGAAGTGACCGTGTAGAGCTCGTAAAAATTTTCCAACTCTGACCCTCTAAAAGGCCATCACATTACACCAGATGCCCATCTTTTAGATTTATAAATGGCGTCGCATAAAAATAAAAAAGAAAAATATATATATATGTATATCTAGGCAAGAACCAAAGTAACCAAAAATGTTCCTATGGTCCATAACATTTAATAGATGACTGACTTACACTTTTGGGCTAAAAAGAAGCAAGGATAAAGAATAGACACGAAGAGGCAGGGGCATGAGAAACGAGCAATTGGTCTGTTAACTCGATTATACACTCAGCGAATATGTGTCTAGAAAAAGGATTCTTTAACATAATCCTAATCCTATTGAAATTTTAGCATATAATTTTCAACTGCTTCACTAAAGAGGATAATAATGGAAGTGAGTTTCCATTTTTTAATCACTCAAAAGAAAAGTAAACAGAAACGATAAATATCAAAAGGTAATCTGATCAAACAAAAAATGTTTCATATAAGTCAATTGAATGTTTCTTTTTCTTTAATAAACTTTTAATAGAGGATATCAAATTATTCAAGACGCTATATAGATTTTGATATTCCTAGAAACTGATTATTAATAAATAAAGAATATGCAAAAACCAAATCTAATAAATCAGCAGAGAGGCAGAGAGAGAGAAAGAGAGAGAAAAAAAGAAAAGTTTTTTTCAAATAAATGACCTTCACATTTACGATCAAAACATTTAAATGTATGACAAATTTCTAAGGTTTATGTTCACTTCTTAGGTTTATGTTTCGATCAACACATTATACCCGTTGCGGCATTTTCTTTAGAGGGTAATGAGTAAAATATTTGAAGAACTTCAATTAAGGTTAGTTTGTCGCTTCGACAATCTTGTTGCATCCAAATGTGTTGTACCATAATATTCTCTGACACAAGTTCGTAGCAATTTTTCCGCTGCCCTCTGCCCCCTGTCCAGGGCCCTGCAGCAACCGTGCGTAACGTACGTAAACCTCAGCCACCCCCAGTGACCTCAACCGCAGTTTTGCTGCAGAGCAGAGCAAGAAAGGGCCAAGAGAAAGAGAAAACAACACGAAAACAGAAGAGAAGAAAAAAAAAAAAAATGTCAATAGCTTAGGCGACAACATAATTTGCTTTGCTTAATTTCTGTTACGTTTTGGTATTTTTATTGCAATTTCTGTTTTGGAGTTAGCAAAGGGGACACACACACACACACACACACACAAAGCCAGAAGATGGAAGACAGAACACAGGACTCTAGCTAGAAAGGGACTGGTGTGGTCGGTCTGAATGCCCACCCAGATTCTCTTTACCCCACTTTAGTTCTTTCTCTAGTTTAGTTTTATTCCCTTTTGCCATTTTGCCCGGCTGTGGTTGGCAATGTAACATGCCAAATGTGTCCCGGAATTTAATTAAACATTTTCTGCGCTTACTCGTGTATACTACATTTCACTCCTCCTCATTCTTGTCATCCTCCTACACGGCCATCACATTCTCCTTCTCCACCCCCCTTGCCAGCCTGCCTGCCTGCCTGCCTGCCACTAGCTGCCTGGCTCATAGTCAACTACTACTAACCAATGTCCTGTCCGAAAATTCTTGTCAGAGGGTTGCTTGCTTTGGCTATTGATTTTGACCCCCAAAGCAATTCTTGGATCCCAGTTTCCCAGTTGCCCGGTTGTTCGGTTGCCCGATTGCCCGCTTAGCTAGTTGCCAGTTCCAGCAGTCGCCCGCTTGTCGAGCAAATGGCAAGGTTATTGACATATTTTAACAACTATTTGCAAAAGGCTTTAGTTTCACTTCAATTCCATTCCCATTTCCATTTCACAATTCCCTCTATTCGCCATTCGCCATTCGCCATTCGGCAGTTCCATCTATCTATCTTCTATCTATCTCCGCTTTTGGCCTTTTTACGCATAATTGAAGCAAGTGCAAAATGTCTTCATCCTTTTGAGAGTTTTTTTTTTGGTCATGGCACTGACTTGCTTTCCGCAGATCCGGTACTGTCTGTCTTTCTGTCTGTCTGTTTGCCATCTTTCCATGTTCAAAAATGTGTCCTCTCGCGGCATCAATATTTGTATCCTTGCAAATATTTGACATTTGGCATGTAAATAACGTTATTTCAATTACTTGATGAACGAAGAAAACGGACGAAAAACAAAAAAAAAAAAAAGAGACCCACTGCCAAGACACAAGGGCGCACAGGACAACAGGACATGGAAGAGGACATTGAGACGTTGAAACGAATTGCAATATTTTTAAGTATTTTGTCTGTTTGCATTAGCCAAATAACTTTGAGCTAAAAAATAAAAGGGAAAATTATTATTAATATTCCGTAGCCCTTTTTCTTAACCCTCTGCAAGCAGAGCAAACCGACAAACTGTCAGTTAGTCAGTCAGTCAGTCAGTCAGACAATGGAAGCAATTGAATTAGCAAAATTACAACAAGATGACCCTTTTCAAATAACCGAAAGGAAAATTAGGAGAGAAGAAAACAACACAAAAAGGATATAAAACTTTTTAACAAAATCTTAATCAACCTTTTATTATTATCAATGTATACACACACACACACACACACACAAACGCACACACACACTCTCTCCCTCTATTTATATAGAAATCCAAACGATTGAGATTTCATCAAGTTATTATTTTGTAAACTCTTTACTCTGAGTTTGCCAATGAGTCAAATGTTGCCCTCCTTGTCACATTACTAAATGTGAATTGAGATCTTCTTGAGTTGTCCTTAATTCAAGTTAATTGATCCTTAGTTATTCCTGAAGACAACTTTCATCGAACTCTGAATGTAAACTTTTCTTCAAAAGCCTCTCAACCACAAAAGCAAAACCAAATCAATTGGCATCGATTAGGAAAAGTACATTGCTTATCATATTTATAATCCACTTTTAAACGGAAAAAACACATTGATTAAAAATTTTTCCCAAATGTCATATTCCCTCAAAATCTTGAAAAATGAGTAGCTCAATTTTTAAATTATGAGTGAAAAGCAGCTATTACTTTTTTAATAAACGATTTAATAACGATTTCTTAAAAAGAAATAAAAACAAAAACAAAAAACTAGACCAATTTCATGTTTTGGTCAAAAATATATGTCGACTTCTTTTCAAGTTTTGTCAAATACTCGAAATAGTCTCTCCCCTTTTCATAATCAAATAATTGTTTTTTAAAAATGATCTAAATTTAATTAATTACAATGTCTCTAATAAAGTCAAATTTGCTACAGTTGGCTATAATTATAATAGACAAAAATGCAAGCCAAAATGCGAGCACACAGCAAAAGTTTACGATTATTTTTTAGTTTTGTATATTGTCAACAAAGAATAGTAAAAATTATTTTTTTGAAAAACCTTAAAAATATTGTTAAAATTTCCTTAAAGCTTCTGGGTGGGTTATTAATATGTTAAGCACTGTATTTTAAAATGAATAGAGACCAAAATACCTCCGAATGATCCTTAAGGGAAACCAAATTTTTTTTACTATGCAATTGCAGGAAGATTGAAGAAAAATCTTTTTTAATTCGAGGGAAATGTAAATCACTGTAAAAGGAATATAAACGAAAATGTGTAAGTTTTATTGCCAAATTGATTAAGTGGAATACATAAGTTGATTTAACTATGTGATTGGCTAAAAAGAATTCGGTCATTAGAGTTAATAAGTTAAACTAGTTTTCAATTCGTTTTCAAATTATATGATGTCATTAAGTTTTCTTTATGTTCCAACTGAAACACTCTCACACACGCACTTCCTACTCCCTACTCGTTTTTTTTTTTGTTTATTTTTTTTTTTTTGTTTTTTGGCTTATGCCTGACAAAATAAGCATAAAATTGACTGGCAGAAGGAAACACATTGATTTGCAATTTGAGCGCAAATTCATTGCAATAAAATCAGCGCCGCGTTGGGTAAAAGTTTTTAGTGTTGTTTTTTGCTGTTTGTGTTTTTATTTTTTTTAATGCCACTTTCAATATTTGTTTTTGCACACCCTGAAAAACACACACAGACACACACACACACACACACACAAACTCGCACTCCTTCTCTTTTCCTTTTCCTCACTCCCCCCCGCAGGCAATTGTAAAACGCGTTTGGGGTAATCGAAACTTTTAACGACTTGATGCGATTGGAAATTGTGTAATATTGGGGCGCTCTACACACACACACACACACATAGTGTGTATGGGTGTGTGTGTGTGTGTGTGGATATCCTCCATGCTATGTACAAATAAATTTGTGTGTGGATATGTATGTCCTTGTTTGTTGGTAAGGAGGGTCCTTCAAATGTGCTTTACTGCTGCTGCTGCTGCTGCTGCCATCGTCGAGCACTACGTTTCATTGAGCAGGGCATATTGGTTGGTTGACTAGGCAAAAGGGAATAACTGAACGCTTGATAAGGTCAATGAGTGTGGCTTTTTAATTGGCAACTATTCAAACTTTGGTTACAGCCATCAATATGAACCACTTACGTATATAATTATAACAATTTTGTTAAGTAACAACTTTTGGTCGCCATAAATTTTCCACATTTTTCTCTCTCTCTCTCTCTCTGCCTCTCTCTTTCTCGCTTTTGCTGTGCTTAGCACTTTTTTTTCTTCTTTAAAAGTAATTCGAAAGCAGAGAAAGCGAATTTATGTGGCATCCTTTTTTTGTGCAAAACAAATCGATTAATATCCACCCCCCCCCCCCCTCACTACCCCATGCCCCCGCCCTCAAGAAAAGGGATAAAGGGGCTTTTCAAATTCGTCACACCCGCCCACACCCACGCCCTAGATGATGGCAAAAAGGAGCCTTTAAGTGCCTTTTCTCTGGGTTTCCCTTTTCTTTTTTTTTTCTTTTTCTCTTCGCCTGTTTGGAAATGCGAAAAACCAATCCAGAACGACGACAAAGATGTGCTAATAAATTTCAACTTAATTTCCGAAATGTGCAACTAACACATAAAAAACCCCCCATACCGATACCGATACCGATACCCATACCCATACCCATACCCATACGGATACTCATACCGTTACCCATGCCCAATTCTCTTCATGATTCCCTGAGACCCAGTGAATTGTTCTTTTTCCTCCTCCGTTTGCTTGCTCGTCGTCGTTCTCTTAACTTCTTCTTGTTTTCTGGATATATTTAAGAGTAGCGAGAGGGAGGGCGGCGGGAGCAGCAGCAGCAGCAGCAAGCACAGGATGCGAGGCAAAGCAGGCGAAAAATTTCAAGTATGTTTTTTTGCATAAAACTTCAATTTAAATTGACATTTGAGTGGAAAGTAATTGCATGATATGCACAGAGACTTGAAAAAGACTAAAGGAGAGAAAAAAAGAGGGCGATAGAGAGAGAGAGAGAGTGCGAGCATAAAAAAGGCTGAGCCCTGGCTATAGGAGGGCGTGGCAGTACGCTCGCTTGCTCGCTCGCCTACTCTGTTGGTTCTTTCTTTAATATATATGAGCTTGGAGCGGGCTCTGCTGAGCTCTGGGTATAGCTACTATTTTTAGGCATTAAATGCGATTTGCTTGCCCTGCCAACCAACCAACCATCCATTACGAGGAAGTGGAAGTTCTTCTTCTACTGAGCTCATTATGCGCTCGTTTATATGCCGCATTTGTTGATGTGGTTCCACATTTCCCCACCACCCCCCCTCCCCCCACTCCCTCCTTCGGCCGCCAACTTCTGTTGTTCTGTTGCTATTGCCCCCCACCATTCTCTGTTGTTGCTTGTTGCAAAGTTTTGTGCACATTATGAGGGTTCCGGAGTGTAGAGAGAGAGAGAGAGAGAGGTGAAGAGATTCTCTCTTGGGTTCCGGAACACCAAATGCGGGCAATGCTTGCTTGTTTTTTTTTTAGCTCTTCTCATACCCTGTAACCCATAAACATGGGCCAAAGGGTATAAGTCAAGTCGTCCATAGGCGAGGGGAAAATCAGTTTTAAATTACTGCAAATCAAACGATCTTAATTATTTAATGAGCGAAAAACTTTTAAAATTTGTTCATCATTCAGCTAGAGGGTATTTCCCTAGTCGTGGCTTTGGCTTCACATTTTTTTTTGTATCTTTTTTTTCAGCTTTCTTCTCTTTCTCTCTTTTAAATTAAATGCCAATAAATTTGCATTTTTTTGCTTTTTGTTTTGTTTCGAATGCTCTGTTTCCCCTAGTAAAAGTGTCATTTGCTTTGGCCACTCGTGTGTCTTCGATTTGGTTTTGTTACGTTTCCATTCTGTTGGTATTCCTGATGGCAATGGCGATGACGATGGATGAACCCCCCCACTTATCCCCACTCTTAGTACCCCTTGTCACCTACCCTAGCCACACACACACACAGGGGGGAGAAAAAGTTTTTCAATTCCCCGTACCCACACGGACAACGGAATGGCCAAGTTTTTGCCGTTGCAAATAAATGTTGTTAATTTGTTTTAATTTCAAGCACATTTATTTGCTAATTTTTGCTGGTGGAACATAGAATGAGGGAAACGACGAAATGGTGGCAAAGTGGTTGGGGGGGGGGGGGGGGGGGGGCAGGGTTGGGGTGAAATGTGAAATGGTTGGCGGATTAAGATTTGGCAAATGGCCTAGGTATTTGTGTTATCTAACTAATTACAGGCTTAGGGCATTGTGCTCCCATCAAAAGAGAGAGAGGGAGAGAGACGGAGAGAAAGATATAACTTTTGTTATGACAAATTCTTTGCATTTCCTTTTGGCAAATTATTTGTCGCCAGCACTCAAAATTAATCCATTTAAATGTCCTCAAAATATATATACTATGCCAGATATTTGAAAATTTCCAAGAATCTGTGAAATTATTAAAGTCAAACAGAACCCAATTATAGTTGCATTGCAAAAAGGTTGAGGGATCATCTTAGCAAACGGTTATTACCTTAAGTAAATGATCAATTTTACTATACGATTTGCTTTTCTTTTCTTAAAGGAAAAAACAAGGATCTCAGATGTGCTAAGCCAGGAAAATTTGTGGCCTGTTTAAGTCCCAATTGTATGAAGCGAATCCCATTCCGATTTTCTGCATAGAAGGATACCAACATTTCAGGATCCTGCTCGGGGTAAGTGTTTCTAATAAAGAAGTGAAAAACGGGGTCAAATTTCGATTGAAGTCCCAACCAACTTTTCCAGTCCACATTGGGATATACGTATATCTAAATTTTAGATTCAGCTTGCAATTCTAAAAAAAAAATATCATTTACACCAGACCAAAGATGCAATTTATAGGCTGAGTCTAATATAAGAATATGATATATAGGAGAGTGTAACCCTCAATTAGATGGAATAGAATGGGGTTCATTCATTAATTTTCCATATATTCCAAAGCTTATCTAATCGCCTAACTAAATTGACAAATCATATTCCCAAGTCTATTAAATTGTCTAAACACTCTCACGAAAATCACGATAATATTAATAAGAATTATGTAAAATCTGGCAATAAAAGCTGCAAGAAGGATAAATGGGCCAAATGGTAGGACATTTTAATGCGACATTAAAGGGATATTAACAAAATGTTTACTCCTAATAAGCCGCCTTATCAATTAATTGTCGTTACTAAGCCATAATCACATTACTTTTGCGTACATCGGAATGTAAAATTATTGCCTTGCCATAGATTATATAGTAGGTACAATACATCTACATACATATAATAAAAGCGAAACTTTTCATGCCCATTTTATTTTCATTTTTGTTATCCTATCGTCATCATTTTTAATGACGCGTTTTGTTGCTTCCACTCGGTGGTGATAACTCAAATAAAAGCGGCAACAAACTATGGATATAAAAAAAAAAACAAAAGTTTACTACTATTTTGTTGCTGTAGTTGTTTTCGTGTTTGGCCACCCCACCCCACCCCACACCATCCCATTCCACCCCACCCCACACCATCCCATTCCACCCCACCCTACACAATTGTCACCCTTTCCTCACCGATTGTCACTCCTCTCAGTTCTCTCTCTCTCTCTCTCTCTGTTAGCCTTTGCCTTTCTTTTTATTTTTTTTCCTTTTTGGGTTTTTTTTTTGGTTTTCTGTTGGCTAAAATTGACGCATTGATTTTTCGATATACAAAACATTTTTATCCGTTTTATTGCCCACAAAATCAACGCCCATTGCCACGCCCATATCCAGCACCACCTGCCACACACACACACACACAGAAAGCAATGGAGAGGGAGTTAGAGATTGTGGGCGGCAAGAGGGGGGGAAGCAAGAGGCAAGTGAGTGCAAGAGCATTTAACGGCCTCTCCAATGGAGCTTTTTTTTTTTTTTATACCCTAGCAACTAAAAGGCACATAAAGAAGGGTATATTCTACCGTTATGTCAGACATTCATAGAGATAATATATAGCCCCGATCCACTGAGCGTGAATCCTTTTTAAAAGCGCACTCAAATTTCTTTATTCTTCTTAGCAAGCAAATTAACTTATTTCATTAATTTTTCAATTCAATTCTTCAATTTCACCAATCTGAGTTACAGGGTATTCAACTGAGTCGACTTGCCCTTAGGAGAAACGCATTTTCTGTGTTTTGTTGCTTTTTGTTTTTATAGCCGGGGCCATGTAATGTGATTTATAGCCTGTTCGGGTCCTTAAAATAAATTCCTTTTAATGGTTTTTTATTGCCATCAGTAGTAGTAGTAGTTGTAGTCCGTAGTCTGTAGTCCGTGGTCCCGTTGTCCCGTAGTCCACACAGTCCGTGTGGAGCAGGAGCAGGAGCAGGAGCTGAAGTCGGAGTCATCGTTGCTCGGCGTCAGCGTTAATGTTAATTAAACTATTGTAGTGCTTGTTGCAGCAGCAGGCACAAAGCTCTCTTCGATCCAACACCCTCCTTCCCTCCTTCCCCTTCTCTTCACTCCTCTATTCCTGCCAGAAAAAAGTTTTGGCCATAGAGAGAGAGAGAGAGATTCGAGTTGGATTATGTGTTACGATTTTGCAGTGTGTGCAGTTTTAGTTGCTAAACCAAATCGTCCACTAAAGTACAAGTAAGCAAGGCTTGAAAGCTGAAATAAAAATCAATTAAATCGACATATTAGTTGGTTTTTTTAGATGAAAATAGCAAATAACTGCGACAGCCATTAGGCAACTCGGCAAAAATCTCTTGACCATTATTTACAATTTTAGAAAGCAAAGGCAAATATTTGTTATCCTTTGCCTTATGGCCAAAAGTATTCACAGAAGTCAACAAATTGATCAATATTTAGTATTATATATAGCCATAATGGTGGAAATTTCGTGAAATTGAATAGTTTGATCTAAATTGGCGTAGTCTTAGTTTTAATCTAGTCCTAACTCTATAGAAAATTGATCTCTATTAACTTCATATCGTTCTACTAAAGTTTCCATTGCTTAGTAAACAATAGAAATTAGATTTCAAAGGTTTTGATAAAATCTTATGAAGTGAATTCGATGAAACATTTTAGTTGTCAAAATTGATGTTACAGGCCCATGCGTAGGATCTAGCTGAGGAGGGGGGGAAGAGGCTTTTGAACTCCTAATAACATAAATTTTTTTGCTAATCAACACTTTTGAAGAGATTCGAATTGCACAAATCGATTTGTCAGTATAATTTTCCCAACTTCAATCGAGCAATATAAGGGGGAGCTTGAACACCCACAGCTTCCCTGCCCCCTGCCCCCTGCCAACGGCTCTGATGTGTTAGATCTATTGCAGAATTAACTTTAGAACTTTTAGCTAAACAAATATAATCGTCTTTCCTTTTGTTTCGATTTAAAATTCTCAATTGATCTTAAATGAAGTCATGAAGTTGCTAATTCCGTTTTGGGTTTGGTTTTAGGTGCTTCCGTAATGTATTTCGGTTACTCAAGTTAACAATTAACAATTGGCTTAAATGAAAATCTGTTTTAACTTAGTTTTCAACTAAATTTTTGTTGTTCTTCTTCTTTTTCTTCTTGTTGTTTAAGTGCAGTTTCTATGCTCTGGCTTGTTGTAACCGCAATTGCAAAAACCCAGCAAAAACAGCAACAAAAAACAAGTGAAAAGGAAAACCGAAAAGAGCAGCACCCAAAACTCTAGACAGCTCATTAAAGCCATATTACGTCTAAGCCTTATAAACAGGCAGCCTTTTTTTTTTTTTCTTACGTTTTTCGTTGTTTTGCTTTTATTTTTTTGGGCTTATGTCCATGTCTCGCACTCCTTCCTGTTCCTGTGTCCTCTTCTCTCCGCTCCCGTTCTCTGTCCTGTTCTGTGCCATGCATTTGGGATTATGATGTGTTGATATACAACACTGCCAAGCACAAGCTCTCGCCCTACCGACCTCCCGCCTCCCGCCTCCCGCCGCTTCTCATGGCTGTGTCTCCCAGCTGACCAGCTGGTGTCCACTTCTTGGCCACTTCTATGTCCAAAATCTCCCCGCTGTCTAATTTCCCTCTCTCTCTCTCTCTTCTCTGTTTCTCATTCTGTTTACTTTTTCACTGGGAATACCCTGGCCAACAGAAAGTGTGAATAATATTTTCGGAATAAGCTTGACAAACTTATTTTCAGAGTCTAAGAAGTTTTCAATTTAAATGATTTCGTTAGCCAAAACTGAATGATATAGGAATTCTCGTCCTCGTTTTGGCCATGAGAAGCAAAAAAGGAAAATGTGCAAAACTTTCTACAAAGTATCTTCAAGTCGTTGCCCGAAACTTGTATACAGAATTTCCTTTTTATTTTGTTCGCTTCATTCTTCTTATTTTTCTCAGCTCGTTTATAAATATTTAACGATTTAAGTTTCTTTTCTTTTTTTTTTCTGCTTTATTTTTGTTGTTTTTTTTTTTTGCGTCAAAGTGTTTGCTCTATCGTCTGCGTTCATGATAATTGCGGTTCAGTTTCTGGGCCCTGTTCTACCCATGGGCCGGCCCCAGCTGCGTTTAATGGCTTTTCAGAATTTAAGCAAGTCGCGTAATTTTGGTTTTCTGTAAATCGTTTTTCTGTTTGTTCTCTCTACTCTCCCTTCTTCCCACTCACTCACTCTCACTTGGCCCTTTCTTCGGCGTTTTTGGTGTGTTTTTGGTGGGCCTACAATTGCCATAAATTTCTGATATTACATATACACATTTTGTTTATTTTAGCATTTACTTTTTATATTATAAAACAAAAAAACCAGCAGGAGGGGAGAGGTGGGGTAGGGGGAGAAGAGTGTAACAACATTTTGTGGCGGATTATGCGGACTTGTAAGTTGTCGTGTCTACCAAAAGATGGGAGAAGGGGCGCCTTGGCTGTTGGTTTGATTCGATTTTTTGGGGCTAGTGGATTTTCGTGTCCGGCCATCGAAAATTAAAGCCAAATTGGCAGACTATTGAACTGATTTACACAGGTCGAAGATCGCCCCATAGTTCGATTCTTTAACCTACTGACCTGCCATCTGCCTGATCCCTCTAAAAAAAGGGTCCCTTTGTTGAAAACCATTAACCAATACAAAGAGAAGGTTAGGACGAACGCTGAGTCAACTCGTTTGATCTCTATCGAAAATATCGTTTTTTATTGCTTTATCTCTACCAGAAATATATAATCCAGACTTAAGATCATGTCGTGCCATCAAATATTTAGAAAGCAGGCAAAAATTTAATTCATATTAATGAAAATATACAAAAATTGTTTAAATAATTTGGCTTTTAAGTTTTTGTGGCAACACTTTTCTGATTAAGAATCAAAATGCTTTACTTTTTCAGCCTCCAACTAAGTCATTATTTTGTTTTCGGTAAAATTTCTTAAAAAAAGAAAAAATTAAGCGCATTTAAACTAAAAGCAATAAAAAAGTCTTCAACAATCTTTGCCAAATATTAAACAAATTTGTTTTTTAGATTTCAACATCAAACAAAATAACTTGAAAGTTAAAAAAAAAGAGAAGAAGAAGTACCATATGAAAATCGTCCAAAATTCGACTGAGTAGGAAGAGACTTATTCTATAAATTCTTCTAAATTAATTGCTAAGCAAAATACTTTGTATAGAGATCCAGCTGAAAGCTCTACAATTCTAACAAAGTAACCAAAATATAATACTTGTTCTACAAAGTTTTTCAAAGCTCAAGACAAAAGTCTACAATTTACAAGACTCGGCAAAAAACCAAAAAAACAAAAGAAACAAACGACAAAAAGTCAACTTAAATAAAAAAAAGAACAATTTGTTACCACATTATGCTTTGAGGGTCATTTTTGGTTTTGTTTTGAATATTTTCAACATCATCCCATGGTTAGGAGGTACTTGTCGAAGGGCCATTTTGTGGCCCTTTTGTTCGAAATGAAACGAAGAGTTCTCAATAGTTTTTCAATAGACTCTGTATCTGTATCTGTATCTGTATCTGTAATTGTACAAAGATCTAAGAGCTGTGGTATTGGGTAGGAACTGCTTTTCAGCACTCGACATCAAGGCAATTGTTTACACAAAAAAAAAAAAAAAAAAAAAACTATTGGACAAGGTCAAAAATTGGTTAATTAAACAAACATTCTCGTGTGTGTGTGTGTGTGTGTGTACCTAAAGCCATATAGCCTGGCATGGGGCACTAAACAAACAAAATTCTCATTTGGGCCTTTAATTATGCGGCTCCAGGTCCCCCCCCCCCAATTCCCTTCTCATTCCAATATATAGCCAAATGCTAGAGCCCCATCACCTCCGGCCAAATGGCGTCTAATTATTCAATCCCGCATCAACACAACAGCAAATCAAGCTAAATAATGTTGTAATTTACAATGAGCCAAAGCAAAAATTTTCTGTTTTCCTTTCGATAAACAAAACACGCATACAAAAATGGAGGAGGAAACAACAACGAAACAAAAAAAAAAAAAACAAAAAAACAAAAAAAAAAAAGTTAAATAAATAGTGAAAAATAACAAGTCATAAAAATGATTTATATGCAAAGTGCGAGGCAAAGAGAGACGTTGCTCAATAATATTTTCGATTTCTGAAGAACGCTGTCGGGGAGCGATGATAGGTGGCAAAACCAACTGAGTCAAAACCAAAACCTCTACACACACACACACACACACACACACAGAGACACGTAGAGTGTGTTGGTGTGTGTGTGTGTGTGTGTGTATATGCCTACCATATATTAGCAACAATTTATACATGTTGACTGGGGTCTATACAAATAGCCAGATCTTTTTCAACCAGAGACAGAGACAATGTACCGCAATTTAACTACCAAAATACGCCAAGATCAAACCGTGAAGGAACTGGATTTCTTGGTAAGCACACGCAAGAGAGATTCTGTGTGTGTGTGTGTGTGTGTGTGTGTGTGTGTGTGTGTGTGTGTGAGTCTGTGCGTCGATCAGTCAGTCAGTCAGTTAGTCAGATCGTCGTCATCTTCACGACCCTCACAGTGGGGGAGATGATCATAAAAACAGGCACAGAGAGATGGTCACGTGATTACGTGATCAACTTGAAAAGAAAATGTAAACCCAAAATACAAAGACACTGCAACCGAAATAAATAACAATGTCAATTTTGGTTATATATGTATATAAATATATGTATACCTGCCTAACTAGATATGTACTGAGTTTTCTACAAGCAATTGTCTTTTGTTGCCTAATTGCGCTTTCTTTTAATTTGTTACTTTCATTTTCCACTGACTGAGGTGATCCTAGATACTCTTTTTCCTCTCTCTCATATCCCAAAAGTAGGCAATGAAAAAGTTGTTTATCTTACAATTCACAACTAGTTCACAACTTAAAGTGTTATAATCCCTTTTTGTAGTTGCAAAATCAAATATATTCCCAAAGAAATTATCCATTCTTTACTATATTCAACTATTTATAAAGATGTTTCAAGTCGTTGTTTTAGATTGTAGCTAAGTTTTACTCAAGACCTTTGAAATGTAATAAAAAGAATTGTCTTAGCCTCATATAGAATTGACTATAATGCTCACAAAATCTTTCGTATACGGTTTTCAATTTCAATTTCTCTTACTCAAGAACGTGCTAATTTCGAAACTAGAAAATCGGTAATTGTATGCGATAAAAATTGCAATTGGGCATTTCTATTATGTACTTGCAGGAGTTCACTTTGTCTTTAGAAAATCTTCTCAATCAATCACGTTGCACGCCCATCTCTATGAGAACCTGTGAGCCCTTAATGTTTGATATTCTCTCGAAGGTTTTCTGCTGCTGGTTGTTGTTGCTGTCTTTGTTTGTCACACAAATGAAGAGTTGATGATGGCGATGACGTTGCGATCTGCAGAAGAGAAGAGATCAACTCCATCAAGCAAGCAATCCAAGCAGAGGGCAATGGAGGGTTGCTTAGGGATTTGGGTTCTTGATCAGGTTTTTTTTTTCCTTCGTTTCGTTTCGTTTTTTCTTGCCCTGTCATGCCGGTTGGAGGAGTTGAGGGTCTCTTTCGCTTGTTAGGCACAGATTGTTGTTGTCTCTCTGTCCCTTTGTCCCTCTGTCGCTGCTGATCGTGGGTCTGGGGCATGTCAATGCATGCACACACTTGTGCCTGACCAAAGGCAAAGGCAGTGGCAGTGGCAGGGGGCAGCCAGCTTCTTTCTTTGTTTGGCCTTTTTTTTTTTTTGTTTGGTTGAATGTGTGCAATGAGCAATGATTAAATTAATTATGTCTGGCAGGTAGAGGAGAGGTAAGAGAAGATCCTCTTAACGATCCCATAGAATTGCATGGGAGCGTGAAGCAAGAATTAAACTGCAGCAGGTCGTCTCTGGCATAGACAAGGACCTGTCTGTCCACACACACACACACACACACACGCACACACAAAGGACATTTGATATTTTTGACACTTTTTGCTAAAGGGGATCGTCGGTAAATTAGAAAATACACGCTCTAGCGATTGCAAGCCCAGTTAACAATTCCAGTCTCAGTCCCAATTCCAATAACCATCATACCCAACCCAACACACAATTCTCGATCCCAATCCCAGGCTCATTCCAACAATTGAAGTGTAATTTATGACAACAATGGCCTGCGCCTGCGCGGATAATGCCTTTGCCTCTGCCTAGCCTCTGTCTCTGCCTGGCCAGGTTTTTTTTTCTTCCTATTGTCAGTTTTTTTTTTCTGGGCTCTAGACTTGATACCCATGACAAATGCACTGGCCAAGAGTTAGAGAGAGAGAGAGAGAGAGAGAAAGAGAGAGCGAGACTGACTGACTGGGCCCTGTCGATCGGTGAGATAAGCCCTTGATCAGGTTGCCAAGCGCACTTGCAGCGAAAGCCGATACGATTTGTATGAAAAGCATTTCAGCATTTGGGTTCAGGGGTTAAGGTCTGTGTTTGAGCACTCATGCAAAAGATGGCTATCGGATTGGCATCTCTCGTTCGATCCCTTGCACTCTTAAGTCGCAGACAACACAGGAAATGTGCAATGAAAATGAAAAACAATTTGGGAGTGAGTTATATATGTACATGCATAGATCCAAAATGTGGCATAAAACAAAACACAACTCTAAAGACAGATTATCCATCAGCGACTTTACACCGTTTGACGTTTCCTGGTTAGCTAGTAGGGGCAGGGGAGAGGAGCACAAAATATCTAAATCGCCATAATATTCAATTACATTCAAACACTCATTGAGACAGAAAGAAAGAGTAATGAAATTTTTGCACACTTCATTGCACACTCATTGTATGTTTTTTTTTTTTGGAAATATTCTTTTGGGAAGATCTTTCGAAATCCATTGATCGATCTAGTGATTTTTCGAGATAATTATAAAGCATGTGAAATATGTAAATTAAGTAATAAGATTGGCAAAATTATAGCGCCATTTTCAGAGTTTGAAACTGTGATGGAAATCTTAAAGAAATTTGAGATTGATTGGTCTGTGTCTTCAAACAAAGTTTGAACTAAGTCATTGATAGATTGATCAGTGAAAGGACAAAGGAGATTTACTCTTACTGTCATCTGTTCATCAGAAGAGTTTTTAAGATATATAATTTTAAAATACAATTTATGGTCATTTAAGGGTTAAGTGAAAGAGAGGGAGAGAGAGAGAGAAAGGAGAGACATTGCTTAACCCTTTATCTGTTAACGAATGAGTCAACCTGAGTCTAACTGAGTTCATGAGCCTTTCTCTTGACGATATCTGCTCGAATATCGTTTCAGTTTTAATTTAATAGTTTAATTCGTTAGACATTTTTCTATTTTATGACAATCAAATTGAATTAATTTGAAATGAAAATCAAATTTCACCTAGTTTTAGCCGTATCATTGAACTGATTAATTGCCCCCTAACTCCGTAGACCAACTAACCCGTTCTCACAATATACAAATGTCCATTGGTAAATCCCAAAAACAAAAACAAAAAAGTATATACACACACACACACACACACACACACGTAGATAGATAAAATAAAAGCCAAGACAAGAGACAAAAAGCTGGTTTAGAAAACGGGCGCCAAACATGGTGTGGATGAATTAATTTGGATTGTTGTTTTTAATTTCTCAAAACAAAAAGTGGTTATAATTATAATTATATTATCCATCTTGCTCTTTCACTTACAATATATCCCATTTGCTGTCTCTATCTCACGCATTCAATGTTTTTAATAGATTGCAAACAAAACAAAAATTAGCATACAAACAGAAAGAGATGAAGTGAAGGGGGAAATAGTAAAGTGGAGATTGAGTGGTGGCTAAAAAGTTGGTCGGAAAGGGGGGGAGGGGGGGGGGGGATCATGAAGGTGCCCTGCCCAAAGCATTTGTTATTCTTGTGACATCACCAGCGGCAGCACCAGCAGCAGCTCTTTTTTTTTTCTATACCCCTTAACTTATATGGTGAAACGAGTTTATCAATATCACCAAATCAAATGTATGTAACAGAAGCAGCAGCAGCAGCAGCTTGCTCGACATCATCAGAAAACACCAGATATATGTATATATGTGTATATATAATATATATCTTCCTACACATAAGCACACAAGCCAGTCTAATTTACTCGTTCAATCAGAAACTTTAATAAGCACGTCGGGGTCACCTTTTTAGTATTTTCGCTAATTTTTTTGTCTCGTAGGGGTCACCACTTTAGAGTTTTAACTAATTTTCGCCACGTCGGGGTCACCTCTTTTGATTTTTCCCTTATTTTCGCCACGTCGGGGTCAACATTTTAGAGTTTAAACTAATTTTTGCCACGTAGGGGTCACCACTTAAGAATTTTCGTTACGTTGGGGTCACCACTTAATAATCATTGCTCATTTTCATCTCGTAGTGATTACCACTTTAGAATTATGCGCTAATTTTCGCCACGTCGGGGTCACCACTTTTGATTTTTCCCTTATTTTTGCCACGTCGGGGTCACCATTTTAGAGTTTAAACTAATATTCGCCACGTCGGGGTCACCACTTTAGAATTTTGCGCTAATTTTGCATTATTTGATTGGAAATTTGTGTTCTTATAAATTTAAATTGTTCAAACTTGTTTGAAAAGGGTATTTGGTGGTCGATGTAATTTGATTTCTCCTTCCGAATCAACAACAATTGATCTAGGGCATGAGTAGAAGAGATGGGATAGGGGTTGGGTAGGAAAGGGAAGACAAACAAAACAAAACAAAACAAACGATCGTCCGTCCGTCCAGACCGCAGAGAGCGGCTCTAAAATAGGTGCAGCTGTGGACCCGACACTAAAGTGTATTAGATAAGTTGCTTGGTTGTGGTGTGTGTCTGTGTGTGTGTGTGTGTGTGTGTGTTGGTGCGGGTATTAAAATGCAAATTAGTTGGCGACCAGGCTACATCAACAAATACCTTCATACAACACATCAGCAACAACAACACCAAAACCAAATGATGAGTGATTAAATGTATTTTTGCCACTGCCAACTTGCGCATTCGCAATGCTTTCGTTTTACAGAAAACAATATAACAGAAAATTGGTTACCCTTTCGTTTATGGAAATTATGGTATACATATATTCTCGTTTCAATCCTTCTTTATATCGGTTAATAACTCTTAAATTGAGTTTGTCATCTTATAGATAAGAGACAAAAAGAATCACAAAGGGTCCTCTTTTCTTTTGCAGGGTATCATTTACAGTCGATAGTAATATTTTTCATATATGTATCACGGAGGAGGTAATTTTCGCATATTCTTCTATATAAATTCTATTATTCGCTGCTCTATACAAATCACATTATTAGCTTTGCTGCCCATTCCATTTTGTGTTTCCATTTGACTGCCATCGAAATGTGTCTCTCTCAATATCATGCGACGACCGTGTGGCTGGCTGGCTGGGGCAGCCATTTGGGTTTCGGTTTTGGTATGGGCATGGGGTTTGGGGTTTGGGGTTTGGGGTACCGGGGTACCGTTTGCAAAACTTCAACAGATCGTTTTCGTTTCGAAAACAATGGACAAGCACTCATCGAGTGGGACGCCCCAGAGCTCCAGAGCGCCAGAGCACACGAGCGTTCAACGATTGCGACTTTGCGGCGTAGTATGTAGTAGTAGTAGTTGTAGTAGTAGTAGTTGTTGTTGTTGTTGTTGTTGTTGTAGTAGGAGAAGCCCCGAAGCTCGAACAGAGGCCCCAAGCTCTATGCGTAGGAGGTGTTTGGCGCGTGTGTCAGCATATTGAATAGGTCGACCCCCAGCTTTGGCAAGACAACAATACCAAACGGCGCGATCTTACCCCCCTCCCAACCTCCACCCCCACAAAGCGATGTAAAGTGGCAACCGGGTCCGGGCTTCGGGCGTGACAAATTTTAGAGGGCGCGCATATTGCGACGCCTTTTTTATGTTGTATTTATCGTCTGTTTTTTTTTTTTTTTTTGTTTATAATTTTATCTAATATGCATATAGCACTATGTATATGGTAGGCAGTGGGGGAAGGGGTTGAGGAAGGGCTGCCCCATTATGCCTATTGCCCCCTTTCCCTTTCCCTTGAAGTTCTTTTTTTTTTTTCGTAAACAAAATGCGGCTCGCACGCCATTTGAATTTGAAATTTTTTCAACTTCTTCGATTTGAACAACAATTTCCAAATTGCTTGTATAATAATTATACCCTGCAACCAGTCAATATATAGCTTATTCAATATCGATATGCCAGATACCGAAAAAAAATAAATTTCAAATTAATTTAAGACATTTAAAGGACTAAATCTGAATTTGCCTCTTTTCCATGACCTTAGCCTCCAAGGTATTTGCAGGGTATTCGCAGGTCGGTGCAAATGTTTTAACCAATTTTTTGTTGTGTCTTCTCGATATTATTATTTTTATTTTGTTTTTTTTATTTTTTATTTTCTTCTTTCGTTTATTTTTTGTTGTCTCGGCATATCATAAATTGTCTTTTATTTAATATTTGATTTGCATTTTTGCTCTCTGTTTGCTTTTAATTAGTAATATTTAATTTTTGACTTTGCCATTTAAGTGGCGCCAGTCTCCCGTCCTCCTATCAGCCGCCCCTCGTCCCCTGTCCATCCGAATATGGTTAGGCCGATGAAAAATAGTGTTTGATTTAAGACAAGTTTGGTTTGTTGGATTTTAGGGATGGCTTTTTGTGCAATATCCATTTGATTTATATTGCGTGTGTGTGTGTGTGTGTGTGTGCAAACAATATTTGATTAATGTACATCAATATAAATCTTTATGCCGATTATCCATACACTATAAATACATTTCATTTGAAAGCAGACAATTTTTCAATGAAAACTCAACAAATTAAATGGCCGAAATGTAGAGATAAAGTGCTTGGCTAAGCCTTTGATTCAAATGACGTTGGCCATGAAAAAGACAGTTACAGGCTATTCATTATTCGACTCTGAGAATTTTGAGAATTAATTATATATAATTATACATGCAACGAGGATGACCCTTGTTTTTCGCAATGTCCACATGGTTTCCACTTGCACCCACTGACCATTGTCGACGGCGAAAGAACGCTTCTTGGTCTTGTCCAGTTTTCAATGATTTGTGCCAGGCAATTTCTTCTCATCATCAGCACAAAAGTTAAGTTCAAAGTTGAACTTTTTAACCCATAGTTTCGACTGTCCTACTGCTCAATAAAGGTAATAAATTATTTCATTTTCATTGTTAGCAGTTTTACAATTTTTACAAATTTTTCTAACAAATAAAAATAGTTTTTAATTATAACTGATGAAATTGTTCTTCATTTCTAATATTTTTGCACCTTTTTAGAGGATGGCAACTATCTTTAAAAAAGTTAGTTGCTTTGATCAATACTTTTGAATGAAAATCAGAAAGTTTTATTCTATTTTTAGGATTTGTTTGGATTGCCTGTTGCCAGTTGCACCTACATATATAACATATTTTATTAAGTAAGTTCGTCTATGTTAAATCTGCCAATGACACTCTACATAAGTTGTAGTAAATTCGATGGGAATCTGTATAAAAGCAGTTTCTTTTATTTTGCTTTTCATATTTTGCATTGCGATTCAAATCCCAATCTACTATTCTATTTTAGTAGACTTAAACATTGAACAGTGGGATTGACTCCCCCGACCCGTAGAGTCAGATTAGGATTTCTATTACGTTTAGAAGGACCCTTAATTATATACCGCTTAGACTAATGCCATATATTATGGCCATACAAATTGCAATGCCGTCTTTTCTTGCTCGTAACTAGTGACTTCGTGTACTCATTTTTACGTTTAAATTTTGATTAAAATTTTTATAAACTTCAATTTAATTTTATTAAATAAAAATATAGACTAATATATAATAGGCCCGGGCCTGGTGTCGCATGGGCCACTTGAAGGACAATATTTCATTTTTAATACTTCTTTTTAGCACGAGCTACCTTGGCAGACGTTGTTCCGCTTTCTTTTACATTAGAACAATGGGTTATACGGGGCAGCGCCACCTGGCGTCAAGCGGCATCAATGAGCATGTCATACAAATCTTCTTGGGAAAATATAAATAGATAGATAGATCGATTAGTTCCAACTGAAAATGTATTCCATTTTGGTTTTCTTTTAATTGAAAACTTACATTGGGTGCTTTGAGTTAAGTCATCTGTTATCTGCATTAATTTGGCATTATTTTTAGTTGTTTAAAGTCTAAATTTGTTAGATTCGCTTCTTTGGCAACAAAAAAATGCTTTTCGTCAAGTGAAAGTGTGGATATGCATTAATAACCAATTGATCAATTGTATAGACTAAAATCGTTTCAGTTTCGTTGGCCATGGCCAGGCAATTTGGTTTTCTGGGTTTTATTGTGTTGAATTTTGTATTTCTCGTAGTTATTCCTAATATATATATATATATCCATAGACATTTATAATGCATTGAGTATAGGCTGATTTGATATTCGGAAAACAAAACGAAATATTTGTTGATCGCTGAGTAGCCAAATGAGATCCATTTTGAGCTGTTGTTGTTGTTGTTGTTGTTGGTAGCAGACAGCGTTCATTCTCATTCGCATTTGTATTCGCATTCGCATTTTCATTCATTCATTCCAATTTGCTCATTCATATCGTCTATATACATATATATATATATATATATATATGTATATACATTTATATATATATGCTTATTTTTGCGATATGCTTTTGTTTATTAAAACATGTGCTGCCTTTTTGTTGTTTTCTACCAATTTTATTTATTTATGCAAAAAAGCACAACAATATCCAAAAACGAGAAAAAAAATAAAAACAAATTGTTGTTTTGAATGCAAATTACGGCGTACACCAGTTGAAAAATTGTTCAAACTAGAGATTCTAATATCTAATATAAATGTACATATATATATATATTTATATATCTAATCCTCATGAAATTCAATTGATATTCTGCCCATTGAATGGGTTTGACCTATTAAAAAAATATAGCCTAAAGAAATTTAATTAAGGCTCAAACTTATTCTTTTGTACAAAGACTTTTTCGCTTGACTGTATGCAAATGCTGTTGGCTGCACTTTTGCCGGTTTTCCATATATTTAAAGAATTTTTAAGTAGCTATATTCATATTTTATTGTATTCTTGGCGACTAACTAAAACAGAGGGTTCTACTACACTATGGAGGGGAGTGACTGAGCGAGGGGGGGGGGGGGGAGAGAGAGAGAGAGAGAAGGGGTTGAAGAGATAGTGTTGATAATTTTGTTGTATCTTTATGTTTTCCATAAGTTCTTATACACACATTTTACAACTTGCCTCAGTCATGCCGCTGCTGCTGCTGCTGCCTGTCCGAATGTGTGCCAAATCTATTAAATTTCAACTGTTGAAAAACAAGAAAGAGTAAAGAGATAGAGAGAGAGAGAGAGAGAGCGCCAATTGCGCTTTATTTAAGTACAAAAATAACAAGAAACATAGACAGAGATATATGGTAGTGATTGGTATAAGAGGTATGAGCGGGCGTGGTCCATAGGGAGGGGCGGGTGTGAGTAACAAAACTCGTCACTAGAATAAATTTAAATTCACACTAAAGTAGTTTCTATACCCTAACTCAAAGGTACATTCATGCTTTCATACCCTTTTCTTTAGTATTTAACACCATTTCATAGAGAGAGAGAGAGAGAGAGAGAGAGAGAAAGGCAGAAGGAGGGAGCTCACACACATACACGCACACACGCCGCAATTGGTCAAAGAAAGTGTTTGCTTAATGCCCTACAATATTTTCCCTCTGACTGGAACTTTTGTTGTAATAACTTTCGGCATCTCTTTCAGGCATCCTTTTCAGCATTGTCTAAAAAATAAAAATTTTAAGGATGAGTTTTGTTTTTAAAGTTCTCATCGATTAGCATCTTGGATCTACTGATCGGTAAGGGCATACAAATTTCAGCACAGTCATCCACACACACACACACACAGCTTTGGGTTAGAGCAAAAATCAGAAGAAGAGGAGGGAGGTAAAAAAACCAAAAGAAATGCCTCAATTCAAAAATTCTTTTTGTGTGTGTGTTTGTTTTTTATTTTTTTTTGCTTTTTCCTATATATGATTGTTGTTTTTTCCCCTTTTGTTTTTATTTAGTTTTTGCGTAGAGTCTAATCAAAAAGGAGAAAAATAGTTTTCCAATTTTTTTTTTTTTTTGCCGCTTTTGGCTCAATCTGCTCGCTTGTTTTGATTGCAAAATGTGGTGCAAGCATTTGCATTGGTTAATTTTCACTTTTAAGGTTTCCAATATATATGCATTTCACTGATTATTTATCTTGTTCTTGCTGTTGGGAAATTCAAAAATTTGTTTGAAAATTGTTCTCGTTAAATTTTGTTTGTTTATTTATGAATACCTACATTAAATTTTATATAACTCTGCAGGACATTGAATGTTGTTGCCAGGACATGTACGTATGCCTGATCCTTCAGCGAGATGTGAGCAATGTGACTGGGGAATTGAAAACTTGTCAGTATAAGTAAGTAATTTACTCATAATGAACATTATTATATATAAACTTTCTGTTGTTTTTTTAGGTTCTTAACATTTTGAAGGTATACGCGTCAGCTGGAATTGAACACAGCTCACGTTGTATGACTCCTTGCCGAGCGACAACGGATAAGCAACAAATAGGCTAAGGATATCGCACAAGGAAAAAGAATACGGAGAGCAATGTGACCAGTGTCGACAAAAACATGAATTGGAAATGTCCTGTTTTGTCCCTTTCACGAGGACATTGCAGGATTATGCCAATCGACAGCACCGATCCAGGACTTTATTGTGGCCGAAGGATATTCAAAACTTTATTCAAATGGCCGAGATATGCGTATTTTTTTTTTCCTGATTTTGACTTGTAATTTTCTGCCAACATCGCAAAATCATTGATATCTTAGCCTTCCGCAGGATTATCGAGATGTCCTTCACACAGACGATAGTCCTAAAACAGCGAGTTGATGGTCACTTATTTCGTCCTTTAAGCAAAAAGGTTATTTTTCGGAAAGATAATGAAAATGCGGAAGGATAATAGAAATCCGTGAACGCAGATTGATAGTCCTGAACCTGGCGGTTCAGAAAATATATGTCCTAGTAAGATCGGTTAGTATAATGCAGAGATATTGCTTCGAGATGGTAATCCTTTTTTCGTTTTTTAGCTCTAAAATCCACAAATCCTGCCGCAGGACGAAATGACATGGCTTCCTGGGATGTCCTTGAAGAAGTCTACCGATTGGCATCAAAAAAAGTATGGGTCATCTCAGGATGCAGGACAGGATTTATTTGGAAAATGGTCTGTTTTTCGGTCATTTAAAGGACTTTACAGGACCTTTTTGTGTCAGTTGACGGCGCATCACCAGGACTTCCATCTGGCCAAAGGATATGTCGATCGTCCTTCAAATAGCCGAGTTATGCGTTTTTTTCTGATTTTTGGAATTGTAATTTTTTTCCTGAAAAAGCCCAAAACGGAGGAAAAGTCATAAGAAACCGCAAAATCCTTGATATCTCTGCTTCCCGCAGGACGATCGGTAGTTCCTTTACACAGATGACAGTCCTTAACAAGACGAGTCAATTGACACTAATTTCGTCCTGATCCTTTAAAGGACTCGCGAGGTATTCGTATTATTTTCGTTTAAACAAAAAGTAATCCTTTTTTCGTTTTTTAGCTCTAAAATCCGCAAATCCTACCGCAGGACGAAAGGACATGGTTTTCTAGGATGTCCATGAGCAACTCTACTGATTGGCATCAAAAAAAGTATGGGTCATCTAAGGATGCAGGACAGGATTTTTTTGGAAATTGTCCTGTCTTTCGGTCCTTTAAAGGACTTTTACAGGACCTTCTTGTGTCAGTCGACGGCGCATCACCAGAACTACCATTTGTCCAAAGGATATCCCAATCGTCCTTTAAACGGCCGAGATATGCGCCTTTTTCTGTTTTTCGACTTGTTAAATTTTTGCCAAGTCCTGGAAATGCCCGAAACGAGGAAAAAATCGTGAGAAAACGCAAAATCCCTGATATTTCAGCTGTCCGCAGGACTATCGGGATATGCTTTACACAGGTGATGGTCCTTGACGAGACGAGTCGATTGACACTACTTTCGTCCTGATCCTTTAAAGGACTCGCGAGATATTCGCTATTTTCGTTTAAGCAAAAATGTCCTTTTTTTTCAGCCCCCAGAAGGACCTCCCAGGATCTGACAATGTCAGTCGATGCGGCTCATCAAGAAAATCGATCTGACCAAAGCGCATCCTGATAGTCCTTGAAATGGCCGAGTTATAAGGACTTTTATGGGTTTTTTCCGAAAACTTGGCCATTTTTGCGACTCACCCCCTTACAAAAATGAAGGATAATTTGTTGAGGGATAATGAAAATCCTTGAATGCAGATCGATAGTTTTGATCCTGGCGGTTCAGAAAATGCATGTCCTGACAAAATCGGTAAATATCCTGCAGAGATATCGCTTCGAGAAAGTAATCCTTTTTTCGTTTTTTAGCTCTAAAATCCACAAATCCTCCCGCAGGACGAAAGGACATGGTTTTCTGGGATGTCCTTGAGGAACTCTTCCGAATGGCATCAAAAAAAGTAGGGGTCATCTAAGGATGCAAGACAGGATTTTTTTGGAAATTGTCCTGTTTTTTGGTCATTTAAAGGACATTCCAGGACCTTTTTGTGTCAGTCAACGGCGCATCACCAGGACTTCCATCTGGCCAAAGGATATACCAATCGTCCTTCAAATAGCCAAGATATTAGCTTTTTTCTGATTTTTTTAATTGTAATTTTTTTCTAAGTCCTGAAATTGCCCAAAACGGAGGAAAAATCATAAGAAACCGCAAAATCTTTGATATCTCAGCTTCCCGCAGGACTATCGGGATATGCTTTACACAGATGATGGTCCTTGAAGAGACGAGTCGATTGACACTAATTTCGTCCTGATCCTTTAAAGGACTCGCGAGATATTCGCTTTTTTCGTTTAAGCAAAAATGTCCTTTTTTTTCAGCCCCCAGAAGGACCTCCCAGGATCTGATAGTGTCAGTCGATGCGGCTCATCAAGAAAATCGATCTGACCAAAGCGCATCCTGATAGTCCTTGAAATGGCCGAGTTATAAGGACTTTTATGGTTTTTTTCCGAAAACTTGGCCATTTTTGCGACTCACCCCCTTACAAAAATGAAGGATAATTTTTTGAAGGATAATAGAAATCCTTGAATGCAGATCGATAGAGTTGATCCTGGCGATTCAGAAAATGTATGTCCTGGCGAAATCGGTCAATGTCCTGCGGAGTTATGAGCAGTTTAAGGTTAATTTTGTACGTTAATTTAAGTTTTTTGAAAAATTTGTAGCATACTTTTAGTGAATTTTGTAATAAAGGAAATTTAGCAGAACATTTTTTGCTGAGTCATTTGGGTTTAGTTGTTGTTGTAATTGGTGTTTTTGTTGTTGTAATTGTTGTTCTTGTTGTTGCGGTTGCTGTGGTGGTTGTTGTTGTTGCTGTTGTTGCTCAAAAATTCGAAAAAAACGCACCTGAAAAAATTGAAGTACCAGGCGAACAGAAATGCATAGCAGGTAGATGATTTCTTAGAAACTCATATAAGTATGCAGCACTTTTTTTACAAACTGGAAAAAATTTTAAATCATCCACCTACTGGGCACTTCTGTTGGCCTGGTGCTTTGCCTATTTTTCTGTACAAATTTGCGACTCTCGCGGGCTGAAAATTGGCCGGCCGTTTTGCTTAAAAATCCAGCTGAAACACCAGGCGAACAGAAGTGCCTAGTAGGTGGCTGATTTTTTAATTTTTCGGTTTGAATTTAACGGCCGACGAAAATTCAAAAAGAGCCGTTGCGAAAATTTGAAAATTTCCGTTCCAACGAACGCAGAATTCGTACCGCAAAAAAAGTGAAATACCAGGCGAACAGAAATGTATAGAAGGTAGATGATTTCTTCGAAACCCATATAAGCATGCAACACTTTTTTTTTTAATTTTTTCAAAATTTTATTTAAAAAAACCTAAAAATAACGGACAAAAATCTACTAAAATGGAAAATTACTAGGTCACAACTCGGCCATTTGAGGGACTACCATGATGTCCTTTGGTCATATCGAAGTCCTTGTTGAGCCGCATCGACTGACACCATCAGATCCTGGAAGGTCCTTTAAGAAACTAAGAAAAAAGGACCTTTTCCCTAAATAAAAACAGCGAATATCTCGAGAGTTTTTTGAAGGATTACCTTGTCCTTTGGTCAGATCGAAGTCCTTGTTGAGCCGCATCAACTGACACTATCAGATCCTGGAAGGTCCTTCTGGGAACTGAAAAAAAGGACATTTTTTCTCAAATCAAAATAGCGAATATCTCGCGAGTCCTTTAAAGGATTACCTTGTCCTCTGGTCAGATCGAAGTCCTTGATGAAGCGCATCGACTGACCCCATCAGATCCCTGAATGTCCTTCTGGGAGCTAAAAAAAAGGACATTTTTGCTCCAATCAAAATAGCGAATATCTCGCGAGTCCTTTAAAGGATTACCTTGTCCTTTGGTCAGATCGAAGTCCTTGATGAGTCTCATCGACTGACACCATCAGATCCTAGAAGGTCCTTCTGGAAGCTTAAAAAAAGGACATTTTTGCTTATACGAAAATAGCGAATATCTCGCGAGTCCTTGAAAGGATCAGGACGAAATTGGTGTCAGTCGAATCGTTTCGTCAAGGACTATCATCTGTGTAAAGGATATACCGATAGTCCTGCGGGGAACGGAGATATCAAGGATTTTGCGTTTTCTTACGGTTTTTTCCTCGTTTCGGGCATTTCCAGGACTTGGCAAAAATTTTACAAGTCAAAAAACAGAAAAATGCTCATATCTCAGTCATTTGAAGGACGATTGGGATATATTTTGCCACATGGAAGTCCTGGTGATGCGTCGTCGACTGACATAAAAAGGTCCTGGAAAGTCCTTGAAATGTCCATCCTTAGATGACCCATACTTTTCTTATGCCCATCGATGGAACTTGCCAAGGACATTATAGAAATCCATGTCCTTTTCTGTTTTGCGGCAGTATTTGCTGATTTTAGAGCTAAAAAACGAAAAAAAAGGATTACTTTCTAGAAGCCACAATCTTGCAGAATACCAACCGATTTTGGCCAGGATGGATGTTCTGGTGATTCGCCGACGTCTGACATTAAAAGGTCCTAGAAAGTCCTTTAGACGGACAAGAAACAGCTCGTCAAGGACATCTTAAAACACCACTTCCCCTCGTCCTGCGGCAGGATTTTAGGGATTAAGAGCTAAAAAATCGATCAAAAAATTTATTTCAAGCAATTTTAATAAATATTTGAAAATTTACATTAAAAAAAAAAACAACACAAAAGAGCAACCAACAAAATTGCAGTAAACTTATATGGGCTTGAAAATTCGCGTGCTGGAAATTCGCCGGCTGTGGCCTTAAAAAATCTAGCAGAAAAGCAGTCGAATGATTTAGCCAGGCTAAATCGCATAATAGTCAAACTTCGCATAGGCTTTACGCTTTTAAATTGTGGTCTCTGAAAAAGATATATCCATCTTCTTCTCACTATCTCAGCTGGAACTATCTCTCAGTATTTGGACAGTATTTGGTAGTTTGTTATCCTTCTTGAGCTCGGTAGCAGCAGTCTGAAAAATGATGCTTCGATCGGTTGGCGGACTAACGACTGAGTCATTTTTCGCTTTGAATCACGACTTTTGGGCATTTCCCCTTTTTAGGTAAGGGCATTTCTAATCATTTCCCCAACCTTATTTTTTCAGTTTTTTATGATTTCTCACTGAGCAGTGAGAATATTTTTTTTTGACAATGATTTTTGCACAGAAACCGTAAAATAAAATCATGTAAAATGGAAATCTCACTTTTGTTGTTTATTGATCAATAAGGGAATAATGCTCTATGGCGATGCTATTTTTAAGTTCGCAGCTGTAAATGTATCTGTATTTATATACATATATGTATGCATGTATATGTATGTATTTTCGTTTTCAACCTACGATATAAACCCACAATACAGTGGGCGGCCAGCGTAAAGTCTATTTTCAGAAATTTATATTAATGGCCTTCCTCACATTTGACATTTTGTGTATGCACCAAAATAATTTGCAATATTTTGTTTACAATTTGCTACATATTAATTTGAAAACAAAGGGCGGGGTGATAGCCGGGGGGGGGGATAGCCATAGCGAATCACAATTCAGAGACCTATAGAATATATTCTCTATATTAGACTCAGAGACTTTGTATTGCAAATTTTTCCCATTGTATACCATCTCGAACATAAATTACTTCGCATCGAAAGTTAAGTGAGAGAACTTTTTAAATCGATTTGATATTAAAATTTTAGAGATTGAAATATCTTTAATTTATTGCTATATAAATGCAATTAATGATTTCCGATTTTATAGTTAATGGAAATAGAATAGAAATATGCATTGGATGGAAAGTCGATATATGTAGCTTAGTTTTGCCAAAATTTCTGTGATTTTTGTAGAGTAACTTTCTTTAAAATTCAGAAATTGCATATGATTGGTAAGACAATGATCTGAAAAAGGTTTTTTCGGTTTCTTTTTTATGTTGGAGAAACTTTTTCTTAGCCCGCTTAGATCGAGATAGTTTGTTTTGGTTTTGTTTTGGTTTTTTTCAAGAGCAACCTTGGGCCATGAAGTGTACGAACATGCGAGTCTATCTCTATCTATCTCTATATGCTGGGACTTTTTGAGTCTGGGCCAAGCCATTGTTGTGGCTTTTGACAGCTGATTTTTGTGAGTAGCCGCGTAAGCCATTGAGTTTTGTGTAATTCAAGGTGAATGCCAGTCGGATAAGATCTACCAAAAAAAAAAAAAAAAACAACACAAAAACTATTTCTCATACTATAAAACTGGAATAGTTAGAGTTAGTCTTATAAAGAAGAATGTGTATACATATATCTATCTATCTATCTAGATATCTATCTAGATATATAGTCAATCCCATGAGTGGATTGTAGAGAAAAACAAAAATAAATTCAAAACAAAAATAAAGAAAAGCCGACGTCAATGAAAACTGAAAACTGAAAACTAAAAACTAACAACAAAAGTCATTGTCTACATACATTTTGACGCAATCGGAAATCGAACATATGGGTGAGGGCTTCTTTCATAATGAATGACTTTGTTTACGGCCCGGCACGGCCCGTCCCGGTTCGGTCCGGTGCGGCGCGGCGGCCAATACAACCAAATGTATCTTTTGGTTTCGCACGCGTCCAACAGGAATAGATGAAGGCAAAGAAGAAGAAGAAGACGACGACGACGACGACGCACGAAAGCGTCGACGTTTTGTTTTGGTGGGATTTTAATGATATCAATAAAAGAGAACTAGGCCATGATAAAAACGTCATAAGACGATTGCCAGTTTTGTGTGTTGTTTATAATTGTTGTTTATACAATTTGCAGATAGTCAGTCAGCAGGCAGAAGTCAGAAGTAAGCTTTTTTGGGGTTTGGGTTTGCAAGGCCTTGAAACTTCCTCTACCCCCTCTTCCCTCTCTCACTCACACATCAATGACAGGGTCGTAGTAAGGGCAAGTTCTTTAAGCCAAACCCAAACAAAGCTCAAAATTATATCAAGAAATTTGAAAACTTATTTCAAATACAATTTGATATTAATTGAAAGTAATAGAAATTCTAATTACAATCTTTAAACTTAGTTACAATTGAATATTAATTGAAAGTAATAGAAAGAGAAATCTTGGTTAGAAATTCTAGTTACAATCTTTAAAATTAGTTTAGATGAAAGTAACAAAACTTTGAAACTTTTGTTGAGGAATTTTTTTTTTTTTTTTGTTTTTTTGTGATCTTTTGCCATAAAGAAGAGGTTGGTCACACTAATTTTGGTGATATACAATTTTTAGAGTTTAAAAAAAAACCTCTAAAATAAATATTAAAATTAAGCAAAACTGGCGAGTTTATTCTAAGTGTAACTAACTTTTAAAAGAATGTTGATTTTATTTCGATTTTCTATATGTTTTAGTCTAATTAAATTTTATATTATATAATGTTTGGCTTATATAAAAAAATTGGAATCTTTGGGAGTTTATTCAATATGCTTTAAAAATGAGTTTTTCTCTTCATGACTGATGATGATTTTTTATAAGAAATGTTGGCAAAAAAAACAAAAATTTTGATTTTTTAAAGCTAATTTGAAGTCTTGAATTATATGAAAGATTTCAAAATATTTTATTTCACAATTTTATTATAAAGAAATAGCTTGAAATGTTATTATTTTTAATGTAATATAATAAAGTAAAGTCTTTTTCTTGGCTAATTAGGGCAGAAAAAGAGACCTCTCTCGCCCTTATGCAAAAATAAACTTAATCCACTCCTGCATAGAGACAAACACTCGTGTACATATATACCTACTCAAACATACATATATGTATGTATATATATACATATATATTTTGCAATTAGATTAGAAAACCAAAAAAAAAAAACAAAAAACAAAAAAACAAGACGTCGCAATAAAACAAGAAAAACAAAAACATTAAATGGCGATTAAAAGTAATTTAGATAAAAACATATATGTATGTATGTATACATATACATATATATATATACTTGTGCACACACACACACACACAACAAACTAGCAAAATTGCCTGTCTCATTTGCTGTCGGTGTAAGAGACCAGCAGACCAGAAGCTTGTAAAAGAAATGGCGAGTGTGAGGAGTGTGGGGTGCGGGGTACATTGGAAACGTAGTTGGGGTAGGGAAAATGCATTTCCATTTTGGATAAGGATCCAGCAGCTATAGACTGGTCGCCACTGCGATGGCAACGGCGACGACGCGCTTAACTGATTTAGTTAATTGTATTGTTTTTCAATTAAAGTTCGTATTAATTGAGCAAACAACACACAGACACACACACACACACACACACACATACACAGCCATGACACGGCTTGGAGTCACTCGACGCTGTCGACGCGATAAGATAAAAACACAGAAAACCAACTACAACAACGAAAAACCGTAGACAAACAGTCCGAATGAGCAGATAGATAGAGCGAGAGAGAGCGCGAGCGAGAGAGGGGAGGACAGGGGGGAAGAGAGAGAGAGTAGACATGGCGAAAAGCGAAGCAAAACTGTGCCCAAACCATGGGGCCATGCAGGAGTAAAGTGAAATGAAGCGAAGTGAAGTGAAGTGAAGTGAAGTGGCTTTCATGTTGTTTGCCCACTGATAAGCGCCATGTGAAAACATAAACAAATATTTATGCACCTATTTATTCGCCTACTATCTGAATGTATCTATATCTGTAACAATGTATCTGTATCTGTATCTGTATCCGTATCTGTATTTGTTATTGTTGCTGCACACCCATAGCAAGTACTTTAGCTTTCGTTGACTCCGCTATGCGACTAGCCCTTTTTTTGTTTTTTGTTCTTTTTGTAAACATTTATTTATAGAATTACTTAATACGTTTATTTTCTTATCAAATTGCATATTAACTTTAACCACTGCACCTCCGATTCAATGGGAGTTGGCAGAGTTCACCAAACGATAAACTTAAAAATGAAAACTGAGTATCGAACTTCAATATAAAGCAACTTCATCCATTTCTACTTAAGATTTTGAATTGAATGGTTCTGAAAATCTACTTCCTGGATACTGTTAAATATTCAGAAATAAGTTAAGACAAAAAATTGTTTTTTAGTGGGCATTACCAACAAAAAAAACTTACTAATGATAACTTTCTTTTATAAAGGTTCAAACTTTGCGTTCCTATTTCACTGAACTGGCAACTTTTGATGCTCATGTTGAAAATCATTGAAAAAAATAAAGGAAACGCCTAAAATGTCAAAATTTATTTGCTTTTTTTGTCGTTAACATTTCATTCCTTAAAATGTGTAAGCGGATGATCAAGTTAATAAGTGTCACACTAGTATGCATTCCTATTTTTCTGACCACAGCTGTAAGTAACAAGAATGTTCGCTTAAATCAAAATATTGAAGCTAAAATATGAAACATCTCAGCTGAAACTCATTTAAAGAAAACTTTAAAAATGATTCTAAATTTAACAAATTATTACAGAACTTTAATTCTAAATATTTATTTATTATCATCTCTTGTGAAACCACAAAACTCAAGATACGAGTTGACAGATAACCAAATAGATTTCCTTTATAGTACTAAGGTTTTCCTATTCCATTTTCCTTTACTTTACTTAATACAAGATTATCTAAGATATTAGATAATATGTATAAGAAGTCTTAATTCTGAAACGTTTACGTAAATTATAATAATCAAAGAAATAAAACCAGAACGCTGGGCTTACTTTAACTTGCCGAAGTTTGTATTTTGTGTTTCGAAACAATCTTTCATGTTTTTATTGGAGTTTCGTGCCGCTTGTTCCCATGGGACCTATATGATATGATCATTTGATCTTCATCAAATTTGGCAGCGACTTTTGAATGCAAAGCAAACTAGCATTTAAGTTAAGTTTCGCGATAATCCCATGGAAAAGTTATTAATCAAAAACTCTCATTTCGAGCAATTATTCTTATGGAAACTACATATATGATAAAGTGGTCCTATATCACTAGAAAATCAACATAAATTTCTGTCGTTAACATAAATTTGATGACTTTTCTAGATAGTTGTTTCCATATTTGAATGAAAACTTCTTAAAAACTTTACTTCAATTAAATACCAAACTTCAAAATTTGCTTTACTTAGTTCTGGCATAAGCATATATAGTTGTCTGATCAGAAGGCTTTTTCTTAGTAGTATACAAATTTCAAGTTTTAGCTAATCCTTTCAGATTTTGTTGTTAAAGCCACATAAAATTTGTGAGCTATAATTAAATTTTAGTTGGAAAATTCGAGGGGAAAAGCAACCTAGCCTACGCCCATGAGATACTTGATTTAGATCCCCAATGCCCGCCTATGACTTTTTAGAGATTTCACTTTGTATTGCTAAACTGGAATTTGTATTCACACACACAGACATTATCATAAAGGGAACTAAGTACTATATAAACCTATCGATCTAAAGAGCTGTTACGTATGAGTGTCTGGCATCGGCATACTATAATAATAATAATAATAATAATTCATTGATTAGTCGCAGTTTACAGAGATAGCTTACCAAATGGGTTTATGTATATTATAGTATAGCAAAAAAAAAAAAAGAGTAATCCTAAACGAGGAACTTATTGCCCATTTGAGTGTGTGCTATTGAAATTGAAATTCAGTTCTCGCAAATGTATTTTGCATTAAATTTGAAATTTAGCACTTTTGGCTTTGTTTTGTTTTGTGTGTTATGTGACACGATCGCTCTGATCGACAATAATTAAATTCCTTCACTCCAGACCAGACAGTAAATGTATTTGTCTCTGCCTATAGAGGAAGTACTTGGCCCACTACTTGACTATATATCGTGTATATATATATAATGGTTTATGGCATTGCAGATAATCGAAAATGTGTTTTTTTTTTTTTTGTGTGTCTTTTGTTTATTTATGCTGATGATGAGAGGTTGACGTGGCGGGTGCGGGTGCGGGGGTTTAGAGACCGAAAGAGGTGCCAGGAATTAATCGAAATCGAATTCGAAATCAACATGGTAATGGAGGAATTGTTATAATAACAATAATACCTATTAAAGTGGCTTCCAATACGAAATCAATTAACGTAAAGTGCTACTGGGCATGAGACAAGAGCGTCAATATTTATACAAAATAATGACAGTCAGGCAAATAAACTGAATGACAGAGTAACAGACAAAGACACCAAGAGAGAGAGAGAGAGAGAGAGAGAGAGAGAGAGAGAGAGAGTCAGAGAGAAAGATAGACAAAAAGTAGGCAACAATTGACCAAACCTCCCATTGAAGTTACGAAAAACCAAGCAAAACAAAAGCCTCACGCCTACAAATTGCATGGGCTGTTTCTTCAATTTTCTCTATTTTCCTTGTCGTCGTTTCATATTGTTTATACCCTGCTAAAAAAAAAAAAAAAAAATCAAGTGAAAGTATATAAAGCAATACGCAACAAGCTAAGAAAATGTTTCTTTTAAGATTTTAATCACCATATGAAAGGAATTACTACTTATTGATTTATTATTTATAAATTTGTCACTTGTCAGAGACGTAAAGGGTAACTGAAAGCCGTTGCAATTTGATATGCTTAGGAGAAGTTCTTTTTTTTTTTTGTTGCTTTTATTTGACCAACTCGGAGAAAATGTGTCAATAAGCAAAACAGAAAGTTACGAGTGCACATTGTTTGGACAACTTTTATGTATATATTATACACACACACACACTCACACACACTTACACTATATGTGTATAGTTTATGTGCATGACAAGTTGGAGTTGTTGGCTAGAGGAAGGGGTAAATCAAACATAAGCAAAGTTTTCCCAAGAAGTTGCGGCAAACTTTTATTATTTTTTTTTTTTTTAGTTTTTCCCTCCACCAGCCCGTCGTCCGTTGTCCGTCGCCCGTCTACATTTCGTTTGTTCTATTCTTTATGATGATAATGATGATGACTGACCGACATGCTAATTTGACGGTCAGTTGACATTGATATCAGTATAATGGAATAATTCTGAATAAATTCTTTGAATTTCATGTACATACATCAATTTTGTTTAATATCCAATTGCAAAAGACGCTCAACGTAATGAATGAATTAAGCCTTTAGGCAAATAGTTTAAGCAAATTAATAATGCCAAATAGCAAACATAAGCACACGAGCACCTTAGCACACCTAGCGGCCAAGGCAGTTCGTTGCATTTACAGTGTTGGCAGAAATAATAGAAACGGCAACATTTTTTTTCTTTTGAAATCATTTTTTTCAGTGTTGGTGAAATTATTCGGCCTGAAAATCAGTGTTTAGGAATGTGGGATAGTAGTACTGTTATTTTTGTTCCTTTTTACACCGATTTTGGCGAAACTTTGACTTCTATACGCTTTTTAGTAGAACTACCACGTGTTTCGGTTGGAAAAAACAATAGAAACGCTCAGTATTTTTCACGTCAAAAACATTTTAGATCTCATAAAAGTTAATTTTTGGTTTTATTTTAATATTCTAAATCAAAGGTATTTAATATCCTTTAGAATTGGTTCTGATTTCTGTTTTAATTTTTTAATATTATATGCAGTATAAGTCGTGGCACGCTTTTCTCAGAGAAAGAAAGGGAAATCATGAAAAAACTAAAAAATTCTGTTCGTTCAATGGCAGAAATCGCAGAATTAATGATAATTAATAGATGGCTAGAACGAGTTAGAGGTGAAAAACTATCGATAAACAAATAAGATAGTTTTCCATCCCTAAATTGACTCGGCTGTTAATGGTGATCCGTCTCTCTCTCTCTCTCTCTGTCAAAACTTCAGCATAACCTAACCTCAATAGAATGTTATAATAAATGAATACAAATTCCAACATTTATGGTTGATTTTGAGTCACTGCTGTGCAACTCAAAGTGGAAACGGATAAAAGAACATCTCTATATTAATGGAATTTCTAAATCAACGGATTTTCACACTCACACTCGCACACTCATATACTCCCTACCGACTCCGTCTCCATCTCCATCACCATTTCCATCTTCATTCTACGTTCTTCTCATTCATTCATTCAGGATTAGCTCAAACGGTCTCTTACTCACTTCCCATTTATGTACCTTCCATAGCCTAAAACCCAGCACATCATAAATCTTAGGGCATTTTTACTATGCAAAGACCGAAACTGAAATTAGAAAAGGAACAAAAAAATAAAAACGATAGAAGAAAAACGCCTAGCCTGGCCGAGACTGAGTTATTGCTTACCTGCCGACTGTCGACTGGGCTACCTTCCTCCTCCACCCCACCTACTACCTGCCAGCAGCACCACCTCCTCTCCCGCCATCATCATCATCATCTTCTTCTTCTTCTGGTCTTCCGCTGTTGCTGCCTTTCCGTGTCCTGTGTGTGTGTGTGTTTCTCTCTCGGTAAAATTCATTCATAAATTTTAACACGGCACTCGTTTTGGCTATAAAAATGTCGCATTATTTTATGCTAGCACACGTGCAAGTTCTGCGAAGGACACTTCCGGCATTAACGACTCTTCAAGGATGTCGACAAACCAAGAGACCGAAAGAAAATGAGATGTAACTACTACTAGACAGAAAGCAAGATCTAGGAACTGACTTTACAACCAAACGAAAACGAAAGATCAAAAGAGAAAGAAAGAGAGAGAGAGAGAGAAAGAGAGGGAAACAGAGACAGAGGGACAGGAGCATTTGCATTGAAATTGTGTAGTTGAGACAAATGAGATGGGCTACTTAACATCCCATATAACAAGGCTGTTTACCCAAACGCAAAATTTTGTGGAAATAATTCTCATTGTGAAATAGATTTCATTTGTTGTTGTTTTTTTTTTTTTTTTGTGCTTGAAGGACATGCAAGCATTATCATAATCATCTTAGTTGGAAATTATGTAAATGACTTTATTCAGTTTTGAGTTGCCATTATCCATTACCGGGATCCTTTCAATGGTAGCATGGGAAAAAGGACAGTTGACATTGTAAATCTAAAGAGAAATCCTGCTCACTCTGTAGACCTTTAGAAGATTAGAGACTTTGGAGTGCAAATGCATTTATGACTCCCAAGGGATACTCTGAAATGCCTCAAAGGATCTTTGGCTAAGGACTTGAACTGCTCATACGGTTAGTTTTCTCTAGAAAAAAAAAAAATATGTAGATCAAGGCTAAAAGCAGACATGTTTATTAATTCGAGCACGATATTAGTCTCGGAAAACTTTCACTCCACAGGACTTCAAATGCGGAAAAACTACTTTAAGCCTAGTGAAGTCTCTTCAACCTGGAATGTCCTTTATATGGTTAGCTTTCTCTAGAAAAAAAAAATATATGTAGATCAAGGCTAAAAGCAGACATCTTTATTAACTCTAGCTTGACTTTAGTCACGGAAAACTTTCACTCCACAGGACTTCAAATGCGGAAAAACTACTTTAAGCCTGAAGTGAAGCTTCTTCAACTTGGAATGTCCTAGAAAATGTTTTGAAAAACACAACTTAAATATATATGATAGATTGTTTAAGCAATCTTGATGAAAACTTAATGGGATCACGACTCAAATGTTGTGGCTGGATAAGGTAAAGGGGAAAAGTCATTGGCACTGGGAAATTAATTTCATATCCAATATAACAAATTCTTGCAACACAAAATTTTGCGCACAATTCGCATTTGATTTATTTATTTATTTTTTTTTTTTTTGGGGGGGGGGGGGGTTTTTTGCCGCATTGATTGATGACAACTCAACTCTTAAAATGGAAAATGGAAAATAGAGAAAAAAAAAAAAGAAGAAGAAACGTCGACATGCAAATATTCCATCAAGTTTTATTTGGCGCCCAACAAATCTGCAAAATTGAATCATTTCACTGTGACAGGCAGCAGAATATGAAATCAGAGAGGAGAAATTCTACCGAAACGGAAACGCGGCCAAATTGAATTGTGTCCCTCTACCCTCTATAGCCTCACCTCTTTTCCCGCTCGCCCATTTATCTATTTCAATTCCCTTGCCAGTCGACTTCTTGAGGTGAAAATGCAATTATTTATTAGACAAAAAAAAAAAAAAAAACAAGAAAAAACAGGAGCAGCAATGCGGCGGCCGGGGGGGGGAGAACCAACAAGCAACAAACAAAAAAAAAAAAAAAAAACAAACGGAAGAAAGGGAGACGAATTTTTATATCTCTCCTCAACAACAGAAACAACAACAACAACAAGAAGACACTCAAACATTTTACGGATATGTGTAGAAGCGCTGCAATGCAAATGTAACCCATACGAAGTACGAGCACAAATCCATCCGTGTGCATGACGGCAATCAAAACATCACGCACAGAGCAGAGAGAGGCTCTGGCTCTGGCTCTGCCAGAGGCACCAGGAGAGAGGTAGAGGGGATAGGAGACAGGGCTAGCTAGATGGATCAACGCACGTAACAATTTCGTGGAGGACCTGACACGGACACGTATGTAGAATTAGTTTACGAATTGCTCGAGGATACGTGGGCTAAAGCATTTTACAGCAAATATTTTTTGCTCAAGCTGGGGCAATTGGTAAAAAAAA
Organism: Drosophila nebulosa; assembly: GCA_024703675.1. Taxonomy (NCBI): domain Eukaryota; kingdom Metazoa; phylum Arthropoda; class Insecta; order Diptera; family Drosophilidae; genus Drosophila; species Drosophila nebulosa. Next base: position 1,095,650 of record JANFPS010000005.1, read on the forward strand.
AAAAAAAACCGGGAACTTTCCCTATGGAAAGGAATGTGCTGCACAGTGGTAAAAATTGAAGTAAATCTCATTGAATAGAAATTGTAATGTTTATCAATTTGTTTGGCATTAGAAGTAGTTTTGAACCACTGTTAACTGGCAGACTGGAGAAGGGCATAGAACTGGCATAGACAAGAGTCAACACACAGCGACACAGCTGGGGAAATTGGCTTGGTCTGGGGATTGGGTTTGGGTCGGTCGGGTGGGTCGTCGGTTGGTAGGATGAACCATTTTTGAGCAAATGTAATGGCGTCGCTTGCCGACAAGCAAGCAAGGCTTCGCAACCTGAGGCGAAAGGAGAATAAAAAAAAAAAAAAATAGGAGAGGTTTTTTTTTTTTTTTTTGGCAGCTCTATTAAGCGATGCCGTCGCCCGGAACCCGGGACTTGCATTACCTTTTCACTCGAACTTTTACAAGAAAAGTTCGCAATGTGTGTCTATGTCTGTGTGTGTGTGTGTGTGTGTGGAAGACGGGATGTTGTGTGGATTTTTGTTGTTGGTTTTCTGTTTTTTTTTTTTTTTACTTGCGTTGAAATGAATATGCATGGGCGTGGGGCCGGAAAAACTCTTAGCAAAAGTAAATTTAAAAGTTTTTATGCGCTACTGTCGGAGTATGTCCGCTCTTCGTACGTCCGTAAGTCCGTTCGTCTGTCCGTCTATCTAACCGTTCGTCCGCTTAGAAGATATGAGTAGAGCGCGCACTTTTAGACAAGTTTTCTAGATTTTCCCCCCCTCTCATTTTGTTGTTTTGTAACTGCAAAGAGATGCGTTCCGTTCTTTCGTTCCACCTCCGAGCTCAATAGTATAAAATGTGCGATAATTCACATAAGCATTCTTATCACATGTGTGTTCGTGTGACTGTGTGTGTGTGTGTGTGGGCGTGGAAAATGATTTAACGCACTGTGTGTGTGTGGGTGTGCGTATATACGCGTGCTTCCTGCGGAAAGCAAGCACCTCCCAAACATTTAGGCATGCAAAGTTTTCACTAGCGCACGTTTCACTTGAAAGCTATTAAGGAAAAAGGAGTAAGCGAGACGAAGAAACCATTATAAAATGACAGACAGTGTGAGAGAGAGAGAGAGAGAGAGGGGGTGATGGGAGGGGTTAGAAGACAACCAAGAGACCAAAAGAGAAATGTTAGTAGGAAATGAAAAAGCGCAACATTTTGGTTAAGTAATGAAACTCTTTTGCGCGAGTTTCCTTTACAAGTTAAATATTTCCACTTAAGATCATTAAATAAACCGCTTTAACCGCTTACATTGTGGCCATATAAACATTCAATATTCAAGATACAGAAGAAATATCTAAAGCGATCCCCTTCAAGCTTAGGATTAATTTTAAATAACCCCCTCCGCCATATAATGAAATATATATTAAACGTAGATGTATTTCGATATAAATAAAATAAGAATTAAAGAATACGTACCCATTCATTTCACATATATCTATATATAATTGGAAATGTTGACGGGACGACGTCCCTGGGCATCGCAACTCACAGTTTAAGCAGCCCTGATCAATGTATAAAATGATCTATAATAGAGGAATAAAGAGAGAGAGAGATCTGTTTAAAGTCCTTAACAGAATAGTTTCAACAATAGAGTGAATATGAATGTGAATCCAATACGATTTACCATCAGGTTTTTTTCTTTGTTCTCTTAGAATAAACAAATCGTAAATCGCTTCGCTAGCCATTATGCTGCTTGGCATACCCAAAATTCTAGTCCTTTTTGCCGACTTCAATCCTTGGCATCAACTTATTACTAACATTTTCGCACGTACGCATCTGAAAACCATTTAAATAACGCTCCATCATCTTACCCAACCTCCACCTCCACACCCACACACACAGAAAGAGAATAGAATGAGAGCCAAGAGAAACTTTTACACGGCAGTCCACAAAAAAAAAAAAAAAAACCCAACAACCAAGCCACCTCCAGCTTCCCCCCTTTTTTTTTTACTATTCTCTCTAACTTCCACACTCTAACTCACTTCCAGGGCGGGCTTCGGGCTGCTGCTGCCTGCTACTTGTGTTGGTTGGTTGCCATCGTCGGCGTCGGCGTCGGCGTCGTCGTCGTCGTCGTTCCGGGCTTGGGCGTTGATAAATGCCACAGAGCATAAAAAGTTTGAACAAACTACTTGAGTTTTTAGTCAAATTTTCGCCTAGAACTAAAAACGTAGCCAACTACTTTCCACTTACCTGGCGGCGTGCCACGCCTTCCTCCCCCCCATCAAATCGTTGGGCCCATTAGAGAAGGATATAGAGAGAGAGAGAGAGAGAGAGAAAGAGAATGAGGAGGAGAAGAAAAAAAAAAAAAAAGCCCTGCTAAATGCGATGTGAATTATTTAAGGCACGTGTGTTGTGCAGAATGCGGCAAATTCGACAGTGAAATGCATTTATTATTGAAGATATGCCAACCCGGAGACGGTCGCGGAGACATGGTTGCGGATCCGTGAGCCAGAATCCTTTTGCCAACCAATTATGTGGGACCAGCGGGGGGAGGGGGGGAGCATAAAATAGTAGGTGGTCGGTTGGAGGAGGATATTTTGATAAACGTTTTACAGTTTGTAAAAAGTTTTCGGCTTTGCTGTGTACTATGTGGCACGTGATTGGAATTACGCGCCAACTCTTACGAAACTCTAGATATATTCCACAATCACACACACACACATACACACACACACACAAAAGTAGGGAAAATTTACACGAAAAACGAATTTGCTAGCATTGGGCGGGCAGAGCCATAGAGAAAGAGCGGCAGCATTGTCGTCGTCGTCGTCGTCGTCGTCGTCGTTGTGGGTGGAGTGGATGGTTAATGGAGGTGGAAACATGTTTGTGATTTTGGCAATCGACAAATGTGGCGCACATAGTGAAAATTAGCATAATTTAGTAGTGCACTCAAATCTGTAGAATTGTTACAAGCGAAAAAAACGTTGATAAAAAATAAGAAAATGGAAAGAAAGAAGGAAAGAAAGAAAGAAAGAAGGGCAAAACCAATAAACAACAAACGAATGAACGATAGTTGGTATCGTTGGGGGTAAATCTCACTCACTCACACACACACACAAGTTTCTTAAGAAATCGCATCTATATATAGCCGATTTTTCATCGGTTAACTTTACTTTACCAATTCCCGAAGCTCCCTTAAGTGTGTGCAGTGGTCTTTCTCTCTCTCTCTCTCTCTGTTATCCCATTCTCTGGCTTGATAGTGTTCCCATGGGAACAATTGGTCTCTCTTCTTCTTGCATCCGAATAAGCCTTTCATATATTAATATTAATTTTAATGTGATGTATTTTACGTACAAAAAAAAAGAAGAAAAAAATTCACATGATTACTTTGATTTAAATAAAGTAAGTTCTAGTTGCATTTTTCTGGCGCTTCAAGGATGCATGGACACGGTCTGTCTCTCTTGGTCTGTCTCTCTCCGTATCGGCGGTCTTTACCATTTGGATCAGTCTTTATTTAATTGGCTGCCGGCTCACCATTGCCATGGACATGAAGAATCATCTCAAATGGATCCCATTCCAGATCGGATTCATGTTTGACGCGACGTCGTGTCCCAGAGGCATGAGAATGTTGTGAGTGGAGAGCCAACGATGCATGATGATGATGATGATGGGGATGGGGATGATGAAGCTCGTGATGATGATGATGATGATGATGATGATGATGGGACGACAATTGATGTTGCACCAGACCAATTGGCATATCCTGGGCATGATCCGCGAGTCCAGATATGCCCGGCGGCGGACGATAATGCTGCAAATGCAGCGGCAACGATTGCAATTGTTGCTGTTGTTGTTGGTGTTGTTGTTGTTGTTGTTGGTGTTGGTGTTGGTGTTGTTGTTGCTCGCTTACCATCTCCTGTATGTGCTCGCGTGTCTGTTCCCGCTCATCCACCTTCTTCAGCAAAATGTCACGCATAAAGGACATGCGATCGAAGTGCTCCCAATTGGAGCGGAACACCTGTTGGGCCGCCTGCGAATGGCGCTCCTTTTGCAATTCGTCCACGTACCGCTGCTTAATGATCGACCAGCGCGTCTGCATGAGAGCTGCAACAATTCGTTTGATATTCAAGGCAAAAAAAAAAAAACAAAAAAATAGGATAATGATTTTTGCTAGAGTTTCTCATTGTCGTTTTTTTTTTGTTGTAGGATTTAACTCACTCGCCGTCAGACCCATCTCAATGGCCACCTCCTTCCACACGGCCGATGTTCGACTCTGGCCCTGACCCTGACCCTGACCCTTTTCGTGGCGCTGTTGCCTGCCCGCCCACAAGGTTGGTCGCGCCTTGATGGCATCAATGATCCGTCCCCGCATGCTGTTGTGCAGCGAACTGGGCCGTCCCAGCTTACGTATGGGCGTATTGGATGCCATCACCATGATGGCTGCCGGAGGCACCAGACCAGTAAAGGCGGTATACCCGCCCGTCACTGCTTGCTGCTCAATCAGATGGGGGGCCAACTGCGTTGACTCTCCGCCCCCACTTGCAGCGGTGGGCGGTGGCGGCGGCTGTGGCTGTGGCAGCCAGCTAAAACTTCCACTGGGCCGACCACGTCCATGCGATACCGATGATGTTGTTGCTGTTGCTGCTGCTGCTGCTGTCGATGATGATGATGATGATGATGATAATGTTGTTGTTGTTGTGGTTGTTGTTGTTGCTGGCGATGACAATCCCGACTGCTGCTGATCATTGGCCTCCAATGAGGAGCTAACCGATTCGACGGTTGAATTGACCGAGTTACTCTGAGCTCCCACAATCTTGGACACGGTTATATTGTACATAAAGGACATGGGCTCAAAGTGCTCCCATTTGGTATTAAAGCGCTCCTTATGCAATATTTGGCGATGAACTAGATTATGATAGTGATACTTCATTTGGCTCCAAATCGATTGGAGTTTGACTGTTGGATTTCGATTGCAAATATTTGGAACAAAACAAAACAAAACGTAATCAGAATAGGATACTATCGATCGTCGTATAGAATCTGTGTTAAGCATCCCTGACTTTGCGTGAAAGAAGGTGGAGAATGAGAGGAAGAGGGAGAGGGAGACAGAGACGTTGCAAAACCAAAGAAACAAACAAGAAAGCAATGCGCAAAAGCCGATAACAGAGAGAGAGAGAGAGTGTGAGTGAGTGAGAGTGGGGAAGAGGAAAAAGGCAAAGCGAGAGAGCAAGTTTCGAGCTTAGCTTGTATGAATGTACCTACATACGTTCATTCACTCACCTGTAGGAACATGACCACCAAACTGCTCAGCGATCTCTGTCCACATGGGCGAAGTGACGCTACGGCACATGTGCAGCTTATTGTTTGAATCCCATATTTCCGGATACTTTTTAATGGCCTTCAATAGTTGAGCCCGATTCACGAATGGATCTTCTTTGGGCATGGCTAATTTGCTTCACAGTCTGAGTGAGTGAGAGTGAGCGAGAGAGAGAGAGAGAGAAAGAAAGAGAGCGAGAACAAGAGAGAACAGGATATGGAAGAGACGCTCGTGCTGGTGAAGGTGGCAATGCCAATGACGATGACTGCAGGTGGAGGAGGCGTCTTTGTGATGATGATGTCTCTGGGCAGCGGAGCACTCAACCAACTGCGTCCTTTGACATCAATTATCGGCGAATAACTGAAAGTAGAGTTTGCAAAAATATGCGAATTGAAAATGAAAAGGCAAAAGCGATTGGGGAAAATAGAGAAAACGATGACGACGACGTCGGGCAACGACAACGGCAACGGCAACGGCAACGGCAACGGCGACGTCAACGATGCCGAGAGATTGAAAAAGGCGGCGAAAGCGCACACGAGATGAGATACACAAAATGCAAGCGAGAAGAGAGAACCAGACAGAATGTGCAAAACAACAGCAACAAAGCAAGCAACAGAGCAACAGAGCAAAAGAAAAAAAAGAGGAACAAAATAAAAACGGCAACAACAGCAACAACAACAGTTCGGCAAGAGCAGCTAGCAACGGCAACGGCGACAGCGACAGCGACAGCGACGTCGACGTCAGTGGCTGTCTCTGGTGCGAACGAGGTGCAGGGCTCTGCCGTAGCCTTGTGATGCGGGTGGACGGGGGTGGCAGGCGCAGGCAAACAGGCGGACGGCTGGTTGGACGGGCGGGGCGAGGTGAAGGTGCCGGCAGAGGCGACAGTGGAGCTGGCTGTGGCTACATAAGGCACAACAAAACAGACCAAAACAGACAAAAGCAACAAGGCAAAAGAGACACAGAGCTGCAAAAAAATAAAAACACAAAAAACAAAAAAAAAAAGCAAGGGGCAAAAAACAGACAACAACAACAGGAAAGAAGGCAAGAAGCGAAAGAAAATAAAAGAAAAAGTAAACGAGACGATGGCACAGCACAAAAGAAAGGCAACGATAAACTACAGCGACGTCGACGTTGACTGCCCCAAACGACAGAGCAAAGCAAAGCAGAGCAAAGCAGAGCAAAGCAGAGCAGAGCAGAGTTTCTTCTTCTGTTGCTCTGTGTGCCTGTGTGTGTGTGTGTGGAGGTGGGTCGCCTCGGTTGACTTGGAGCCGGTCGGTATCGGTCACAGGCAAAAGGGGCATGGGCGGAGCTGGGCGGTGCGGGTGTCGAGGGTTGTTGGATACGCGGCATTAGAAGCTTTACTCTCCTCGACGCAGGCGAACACGAAACAAAAGAGCAGCACTGAGTGCAGAGTAAAATGCAAGCCAGCAAACAGAGCAAGCAAAATGCACGATGACGGACAACGAGACGACGAAGCATAGTCAAAGGGTGATCCAGAAGGGAGGGAGGGGGTGGTCAGAGGGTGGCAGCTAGCCTGCCTGCCTGGCTGCCTGAGAGGCCGTCCGGGCCAACAAAAACTATCAAATCGCCTAGCGAACACGCAACCAAAGCGAAGCAAGCCAGCCAGCCAGCCAGTTCTTTGAGCATAGAGGGGATGGGTGGGTGGCAGTATGGTGCCTATGCAGTGTGAGGAGTGCAGTGACGGGGGCATGATGGGTTCGGCTGGTTTTGGGTGCCGGTGCCAGTGTCGGTGCTGATGCCGGTGCCCAGTGTGCTACGTGCAATGAACCCACCAACCATCTATCCATCCATCTATCCACCCATCCACACACACACACACACACACACACACTCTCTTAACGGCAACTATGTAGTTAGGCAGGCACACAGTAACAACAACAACAACTATGTACACGGCTTTGTAACGAACTTAACCAATCTAACCCAAAAGCCACCCACTTTAGTAGGCGAGAAAATCGTAAAAAAAAAAAGAAAAGAAAAAGAAAAGAAATTAAATGAAAATATCTAGCCATTTGCCAAAGTTAGGGTAGTACAGTATTTAGTAGGGTGTCTGGCCATATACATTTTTAATGTTAGACAAAGCGCAATCAGATATTAAATATTTTAATACAATTTGGCAAATAATTGGAATCGATTATTCAATTTAGTTGGTTCAATTAACACTCCGATGACCAATTTAATATGTATACTTAAAAAGAATCAGCTAATAATTAAGTATAAACATGTTTTAGAAGAAAATTTCGGGTTCACAAGAGATCCTCGGGAGACCCTATTTTGAGATAGTTTTTAACGAGAGAAAACGAAGAGTAAAAAGCAGGTAGTTCTTAGGATTTATAGCTTAGACAGTTTCGGAAAAGATTTCTAAAGTTTTTCAAAGCAGTCGCCAAATAATTCTTGTACTTAAAAATGTCAGAGAAGCTAACCTAAAATTTTTCGAAAGTTTTTCTCATAAAATTATTTGATATAGAAGTCTTATTCTTGCATTAGAGCCGAGTTAGGCTCGAAAAAGTTAAGAAACAAAAAAGTTGTTTTCGCTAAAACTTAATTTTTTGACCGATTGTTCCTAGCAGCTATAGTTCTTCGATCCCTGCTGTTTAAGAAGCTAACCTACCTATGGTAATACAAAGCTTATATACCAAATCCAAAAGTTAAGATCTCTCAAACTAAAAGCATGAGAGAGATTGAAGCAGACAGACAAACGGACATGGGTATATCGACTTCTCAGGCTAATCAAGAATATATATACTTTATAGGAACGGAAATGTCTTCTCTCCATTACAAGCATCTGAACAATTTTGTAACAAAAAATTGCTAATATACAAACCAAAAGTTTTCAATGTCATAAGGCTCTTTAAATGAAATAAGTGAATAACATTTTGAAAAAAAAAAACGGGTAAACAAGGACGATTTTGAAATTCTTCTTCTTATCGATACGATAAAGAAAAGCCTTTTGAGCCTTTTTAAGGGACTACAAATGCTTCCTTTCAGAACGGTTTTTCAAATATTTCATTGAGTTTTCTAATCAAACAATCTGTCAATCGAAAAGATCCATGGGACCAATAGACAGCCGATTAGTTCTATAAATCTTTTCGATAAAGGAATTTTTCTTCAATTCGATATATATAAAATAAAATATGAAAAAAAGAATAACGTATCCTGTTTTGATTTGTTCAGCAATTTTTTCTTTTTTTTTCACTCCTTTTGAACGCTTTGCCGGATTTTGTATGAAAGTAGAACAGCTGAAAAAGCAAAGAGATCGTTTCTTGTTACTAGTCACACACCTAAACACTATTTAAGGCAAAAAGTTGGCTGTTTATGGGTCAACAATATGTTGGAGCGAGGAGGGGAGGGGGGAAACAGAAAAAAAAAAACGAAAAAAAAAACACACACACACTAAAGAGAGAAAGGCAAACAAATAAATCTGGGGCCTCTCCCCAACTGCTTCTCCTTCCCCATTTTCTTCTGCTTCTCCTCCTTCTCCCCCTCCTTCTGCTGCTCCTTCTACTTTGCCACTCTCAACTGCTCGTCGTCGCTGTTGTCCATTGTCAATTCTCTGGCCTCTCATTGTGTATGTATCTGCATGCAGGTCGAGATCTTTTTTTCTTCTTTATTATTTAGTTTTTTTTTTTTTTGTCTTTGGTTTGGTTTGGTTGGTATTGGTTTTGTTTTTGTTTTTGTTGCCGTCACCCGCTGAGGCTAAGATTCAACAGTAGCATATCCCTGGGTCCATACGGCTCTATACGGCTGGGCTCTTTGGCTGATCGCCCTCCATCTCTCTCTCTCTTTCTCTACTTCAACTCCAACTCCAACGCCAACTTCAGATCCAGCTCCAACTCCAGCTCCGGCAACTCGCAGCGCATGCCATGTCTCGTATCTTTTGTGCTAATCGTAAATAACTGTCGAAATTTTTTGCTACTGTATGTGATTTGCACATGGCAGGCAGAAGTCAGCCATGGAGGCTGAAGTCAGGAGGTAGGCGGCTGGCGGCAGGAGGTTGAGGATGCGGTTCAAAAGGAGCTGGAGGAGTTGGAAGTGCCGAAGTGGTTTCGCTTCAGTCTTGTTGCTGTTCTCTGGCTGTTGCTTTTGCGTATTTTTTTTTGTATCTTTGGCGTTGCAACTTTTAGCCAAAATTACAGTAGTTCAAAATTGAATAAACTTCTAAGAAAAACAAAAAAAAAAACGTTCAACACAAATGAAATCATCATTCATGTTAGAGCCCCCCCTTTATCTAAGATCTTCGAAATAAAGGACTTAGTCGGAGTCAACAGCATTGGGATTAAGTAAAATAGTTAACTACTCAGATGGTCCTAAAGATAGAGAACCATTGAAACTCTCGTTGAGATTAGGAGACAATATGATTCTAAGCTTCATCAAAAAGAAAAGGAATACAACTAATGACAGGACTCTAAACTTATTTAAGGTTTTGATTATTTTTTCGTTAAGATGTTAAACAAACCAAAGCCACAGAATCTCAAGTCTCAAAAGAAAGATTAAAATTTAATGCAATTGTGTTTTGTTTTCGACCCACTGTGAGTGAGATTGCATGGCCTGGCTTTGACTCTGACTGGGATGGCCTGTTAAGGCCTCTTTATACGCGCACCTTAAAAAAAAAAAAAAAGTAACAACAACAAGATACTTAACTTTTTTTTTTTTTTTTGCACTGCCTCAGGAACGGGCACACTTATTGCCACGCACACACACACAAACACACACTCGTCGCACACACTGAGTGAGGGCTTAAAACCGGAGTTGAAGCTGCGACTTGGGGTCTGAGTAAAAAACATGTTTGGATTTAATTCTTTTTATTTATTTTCACCGTCATCGTTTGTACGTACATACATATATACGTATATATGTATGTATATGTATGTATGTATGTACATTGGTTCGTTGCTTTCTTTGCGTTTTGGACATGTATCTGAAAGATACTTCTTTTGCTGCTTTTCTTCTCTTTTGCTTCTTCTTCTTCTTCTGCTTGCTTTTTTTTCATGGTCTTTTTTTTTTTTTGTTTTTTTTTTTATGTGATGATGCTGACAAAGGTCTCCTTCGTCTGCCCCCGTTGCCATACGCGATTTTAATGAAGCACTTAAAAAGCATAAATGAAAATAAAATCCCAACAAAAGGCCCAGACCCCTGGACCAACAGAGAAAGAGAGAGAGAGAGAGAGAGAGAAAGGGAGAGGGAGAGGGAGGGAGAAAGAGACCGAACCGACCAACAAACAACAACGACAATTGATGTGGAGAGCTAAAGAAGAGCCCTGTTTTGCTCTGCTCCGCCTATACCTCCTCCCGCCCTCCCCCCTCCAGCATTCAGCGTGGATGAGATACATTACTTTTTACTGTCGAACTTTGTCTAATGTAAGTACGCGTATCTCTAGCCTGCTGCGCCTTGAAATTAATTCTAATCTAGCAAATTACAGTGGACCATTTATGCAGCCATAAAAATTAAAGGAGGGCCTCTTCCTTCCCCCCCGGCCACCATCACTTCTCTCACGCTAGCAGATAACAAAGTATGTAGGTCTGCTATGGCCTTGGTAGTTTGTTGTTGTTGTTGTTGTTGTGTTCATTATGTGGCCTATTGGGAGACTCACATACAGATTCCAGTAGCCAATAAAAGGACAGGCATTAAAAACATTAACAATCGCATTAGAAATGCAGAGATATGGCATTTGTTAGCGGTCGTTGGTAGAAGGGGAGAAGGGCGACCGGGACCACCCACACCCAACTCATCCAATCCATCCCAAGCAACTGTGTCACCCATGACCACCCATGTCCTCTTGTCCATGCCATTGAATAATTGAACAGTACACCAAATTGCCATCCTATATAATCTTAGACCAATTCATTGCTTAGTTGATGGTTTTTATTATCCCCGAGCCAAATTGGATATAAGTATATAACTAATTGCTACCATTCGATTTATCAGCAAAGATATAAAAACAGCTTGTCACATATACATGCATACATATTCATCATCGAATTCCTCTCCTCTCCCCCTCGGCACTATTGCTCTCCTTATGGTAAAGTTTTTCCTGAAACACTTTAACTTTTGGTTTCAAAACTTAATAAAGATATAGAGGCTTGGCTAACATCAGCCATATAGCTATACGATTTTTTTAGTTAAATTGATTGGAATTATGTCTGTCAACTAACCAAAACTATAAGGCATTAAAAGGAACTATTTGACCATTCTAAATTGAAAAGGCAAAGCTAACATTTGCTATGCCGAAGTTTGTATACTCTTGCAAGTTTTTGTATTACACTTTCCTTAAGTAGAGGTGTCAAAATAAAAAAAAAAACCTTTGATGTCAAAAGTCGAAAATTTAATTTGCTGTTTTTTCCAAACAAAATTGGTATTCGAGCCGATCGTTCCCATGATATATGATATAGTGGCCCCATCTGGATCAACTTTAACACTTATAATATGCGAAATAAAAGAAAAACTATTGGTCTAAAATCTAATTTTAGACCAATAGTTTTTCTTTTATTTCGCATTCTTTTATATTCCGTATTATAAGTGTTAAAGTTGATCCAGATCGTTTCTATTGAAGCTATATGATATATTTGTCTGATCTTGATCAAATTTGGCAAGAACGTTTGGATGCAAGACAAAACAAAGATTAGTTAAGTTTTTTGATAATCCCATGGAAAACAACCAAATTTTTGATACAAAATCCTATTTTCGACAGATAGTTCCTATAGGAGTTATATAATATAGAAGTCCGGTTCGTCTGAATCCGTGATATACAATGCCTGCAGTATATAAAAAAAATACTAGATGAAAAATTTTAGCTTTGTAGCTGACAGACAGACGGGGGAGACAGAACTCATGCTTATAAAGAATTCCTTCTATGCGTTGCAAGGAAAATACTTAAATATTGTGAAATTTTGAGAAAAGAGCACTTACCCAAAATATTTTTGTTATTTTCTTCCTCTTCTCAAAAGTTCTTTCGTATTTTTTAGAATTTCTAGAGCAGTCACCTGGAAAAAAAAGGTTTTTTGTTAACCAAAATTATGTCTTTTAGGGGAGCTACATATGTATATGATATATATTGTCTGATCGTGATCAAATTTGGCATGGCCATTTATTGTATAAACAAATATAAATTTTTTTTTATACTCATTTTCGGAAATTAACAGAGTGGGGGATCGTTCCTATGGAAAGAAGCACAGACGAACAGACAAATGGAACTCGAAGATGCTTTCTTCTAGGCGTTGCCCACTCAAGAGCTTACATAGGGGAAAGCAGATCCTGTTTAGAAAGAAATTGTAGGAAGGGACCTAACCCCCGTCACCTGAAACGGTTCACCTTTTTCCCCCAACCACCGTAATGTCATAGCCATAATCTTTTACATAATATCACACGTAAAAAGAAATGATATTAATTTTATCAAAGGGCCAACGATTGTAGACGTGAGTTGCTGCTGCTGTTGCTGTTGTTGCTGTGAGTTATGGCCTGCTCACTCGCTCTGGTTGGTAATCGTTATCATCAAGAGTTCTAAGAATAAAAGTTTTTAATGTTAATCTATAATCTTGTATGAATGATTGATAAACCACAGAGAGAGATTCACTAAATTCACTTCTAAAGCGTACATAACTGAAAGTTTTAAATATGTAATGGGTATGGGAACGAAAGTAAGTCGTGTGGGTTTGCTAGTTACTTTTCTCCACTCATCTCTTCCCCTCTCTCCATCTCTCTCTCTCTCTCTCTCTCTCTCGCTCCCTTGCGTCTTGCTGCTGCCTAAAAGTGTATGGAAAATTTATGACTTTTATCCGTCTGCCAGGCACAAATTATAGAATACTTCATTCCACTCTACTACACCTCCCCCGCCACCACCGCCCGCACCACCCCATCATCCGTCCATTGGCAACAGCAGCAGCAATCCAGTGCCTTTCTCTGCTATTTTGTCAGCCTGTTGAATAATTAAGTTTGCGATAATAAGCGGCTGTGTCCCCTCCTACCCCACCGCCCACCACCACCCTCCCTCAAGCGTCCTTCACCATGATGATGACGAGACGACGACGACGACAACGCACCAAATACTCGTAGAATCCATAGAAAAGTCTCGCAAAAAAAAAAAAAAATACAACCAAAAGAGGGGCAGAGACACAGGCAGAGAGAGAGAGAGAGAAAGAGAGACAGAGGGACACAGAGGTACAGAGAGGAAAGAAAAATTTATCGACTCGTGCGTCCTGTTGCGTGCCATGCAATTTAAATTGCGGTTGGCGGTGGGCGTGGCTGCTTTTGCGTGCATTTTAATGCACTTTGTTTTATTATTTATATTTACTATAATTTTCCCGGCTGACCAGCAATAAAAAGCAAAAAAAAAAAAAAAATAAAACAGAAAAAAAGAGAGGGAGAGAGAGAAAAAAAATTGCAAACGGAGCAAGGTAAGCCGCAGCGGCCGCCACTGCCACCAAATGAAACAGGAGGAGGAGTCGTCCGACCGAGAGGTGGAAAGAAGGTTGATAAATATAGTAAATATAAAGCGTAATAATTATAATTAAATGCATTTTTACGTGCCGTTTTCCCGTTGGAAATTACTCTCTTTTTCTTCTTTTCCCCTTCGCCACTACCCCCCACCCCCCCACCATCATGTTGTTCTTTATGCAAAACAAAAAAAAAAAAAAATTACAAATTGTATTCATTAAGCGCACTAAAAACTGTTGCACAATTAGTAAAATGGTTTTGGATTAGTTAAATTGCTAAGATCCACTTCAAATAGATCCTACCCCTCCAATGGGAGGCCATAATATAAAAGGTTTCCCACCTACCCAACTAAAAGGGTCATCAAATCGAAACACATTTAGTATATATAGGATTCCTATTGGCATTAGATATGCATAGGTTAGATTGGTAGTTTAGTGGCTAGGTGGTACGGTGGTTTGGGGGGAGGGGCGGGGAAAGTTGATGTACGTGTAGATTCTCAGGTTGTTTTTCGCATTGCGTGCCTTGGCATTACAGAAGGGAACCAAAACACGCATCGAAAAATGAAAACAAGAAATAAATTCTAATTGCATGCTTTTGGCATAAAATCAAAATTCGTTATAAAAATGTGAAATGTAAAAGGAGCAAGCAAAATGAACGAAAAAGAGCACAACAAAAAGGCAGGCAACAACAACAACGACAACGACAATGACTCAAACACAACACAGCAACAACAAGAACAAAAACAAAAATGAAATTAAAAAATAATAAAAATCCTCAGAGAACATTACCAAATTTAAATGCCCTTTTTTATACAGAATTATTTAATTTCACTTGGCACAATTAATGTGTAAATTTTTTTTTTTTTTTAATATTTTAAATAATTTAATTTTTTTTGCCTTTGTAAAGTAATTAAGAGTTAAAATGAAAAATTTCGAACCCCTTTTAAAGCGGATAAATACAATTTTTTAATATGTAATTAGATAAACCAAGATGAGAGTTTTTAAAAAAAAGGGTTTGGGAAAACCCTAAAAAGAAGCATTTAAAATTCTTTTTTCTGTCACTTTCAAGTGCAACTTTGGAAGTTTTTATAATTCGGTTTCGTTTGAGGAACTAATTTTTTAGCAAGCAATGTTTATATTTATTCAATTTTTTTTTTCTCCATCGATTTGAACTTAAGATTTCAACAAATTCAAGAGCAATTATTTAAATTTTCCTTAAAGATTTTAAAATATCTGACATGGAACTTGGACAAATGGCTATAAAGAGCTAGATTCTTAGACAAATTGAAGGGCAAATTGAATGACTTAGTGCTTGGATCCAATGCAAGTATAGAGAGACAGAAAACGACAACAACAAAACAACGAAAACAAAAATCAGTTTTAATAAACGTGTCAGGCAACAAAGAGGCAACGGTAGCTGCTACGTGTCCGTGCTGCGTGTATGTATGCGTGTGTGTGTGTCTGTATGTGTGTGCGTGCATGCAACGCATTAATTATGAATTTAATTCACTTGGGCCCCTATTGCTTGGCTAGGGAGGTGCACAGAGAAGACGAAGAAGAAGGTGCCCACAGCAAGTAAGACAGAGAGAGACAGAGAGAGAGTAAGACAGAGGAGCACTGTGCAGAGCAGGGTTTAGGGGGGTAAAGGCGCACGCAGGCAAGTGGCAAAGTCAACAAATGTGCAACGGACACAATTTTCTCAATGCACAAACATGAGGCACAGCCGGACTCGGCCGGACTGGGCCCGCGGCCAAATGGTCCTACTACGACTGCTCCACCTCCTTCACCTTCTCTCTCACATCTGCATCTCCTTGCACCTCTTTTCTTTTTGATTTTGTGTTGTTTTCGTCTTATGCCACATACACACAATATATACATACATACATATATAAATTTATATATATATATACATACATATATGTCTCTTTTTTTTTTTTTGCTTTTTTTTTTCTTGCCTTTGCTTTTTCGTATATTTTTCATTGGAAATATCGCGCTACGCACTTGATTGCAGCATTTAATTAAAGCAACAGCCAACAGCAGAGGCAGAGGCCGAGGCAGAGGCAGAAGCAGAGCAACATCCTCTGAGGCAGCAGCAACAAAGCATAACAACATGTTGCCGAGATATTTATGCGCAACACTTGACAGATTTATTTATGTGAGGTTATGTTTGCCACACTCCTCCTCCTCCTCCTCTCTATCTATGTGTGCGTGTATCTTGCAATAATTGCCTCCCCCCCCCCAAAAAAAAAACTTTTTTTTAATCTCTATAGGAAACTTTTGATAAGATCTGCCATAAAATTGCATTACATAAATGGATTTACTTCGACTTCGATTTATGCATTTTTAAATCTTTATAGAAAATATTCATAAGATTGCAAAATGAATGGAAATGGGAAAAAGTTTAAACTCGATAGGTTGGTTAGATTAAGGGCCCTCAATAGATCTTAGAAACCCAAAAAATGTTACGTAACAAAGCAGAAATGAAAAGAATCCAAGTCATTCAGTTTATATTTCTAGGCAACTTTACGTCTAAATATGTATGTACATTGTGATCTTTGTAGGTGTTAATCCAATGCTAATGCTAAAGTCAAAATGTGTTAGAACTAGTTCTTCTTCCCTCTCCCCCTGCTCATTTGTTGAACTAATCAATGACTTGTCAGTTCTCACAGGCACGATTATGTAAAAATTTCTAGCCAAAAAAAAACCCAAAAATATTTCATTGGCCTTCTTCTGCTTCTTTTCGAATGCTTCTCTGATGCAAGACATTGTGGCTGGTGCATCGAGATATTGAGACATAAATCACTTTAACTTAAAATTTTGTTTTCCAATTTTTTTTTTTTTTGTTTTTAATTAAAATAGAATGCGGCTTAGTTTTCTGGTACAATGTGGTTGTTGTGCTTCGCAAAGAGCGAGAGTGACAATTTCTCTCAAATATATTTCAATTTTTGTTCGAAATTTTTTCGAAAATAGAAACAACATAATTATATATTGGAAACTAGGCCCATAAATCAAAGGATGGCAGAGAGATTGAAAGAGAGAGAGAGAGAGAGGGACATGAAGAGATTGGTGGAGTGGGTGAGGGAGAGGGAGAGGGGGGGAAATTGGAGTGAGTGCGAGTGTGGGGTGTAGGCGTGGGCAAACATCAATACCAAAAACTAAACCGAATGGCAGAAGAAAGAACTGAAAAACGGGTATTTCATATTTTTGGAAATGCCATTGATGCATAGAGGAAAATGCGGCAAAGAAAAAGGAAAAGTCTTCATTTCATCTCTCTCTCTCTCTCTCTCTCTCTCTCTCTATCTTTACGAAAGTGAACATTTGGCAGCATGTGGCAAAGTGCGCGGCGGCAACGCGCTCTGCTGCAACTTGTAGCTGCTGCAACTGAAGATGATTTATAATGCAGTTTGTCTGTCAGAGACTGCCTGTGCGTTTGTCTGTCTGTCTGTCTGTCCGTCTGTCTATCCATTCGTCCGTTTGTCTCTCTGTCCGTCTGTCTGTCGACAGCATGTGCTGCACACTCTCTGGCCAAAGAGAGGGCCAAGCGAAAGGATTGTGGGGGAGAGTACAATACAAACACACACATACATACATATCCATACATACATACATATATGCTCTTGGAGGCGATGGGAGGGGCAAAGATAAAAATTGAAATAATATTTATTTTCAATTCGCTTGGCAACATATTTATTACACTTAAGTGGAACTATATACTTGCTAACTAACAAAGTGAGAAATAATATAGAAGAAGAAGAAGAAGAAGAAATTGGTATTAAGAATCAACTTAACTATAAGATTCGCTTGAAGACTTTCTTTAGCTGCTTTCTTCTTATAGACAATCGATTCCAAGGACTCTATATTATCAAGAACTTTTTTAAGAGCTTAGCCAAACAGCTTTACAACATTTAGCGATCAAAGCTCTAAAGCTTCTTATAAGAATTGAACTTAGAACTTGAATTTTCGAAATCGTTTCGCTCTTTTTGATGTCATTCATCCTTAATACAAAAAATGCAATATTATTCACTTGAATTTCATTTTGCCATTTCTACTTTTAAGTTGATATCTTTAAAAATATGCAGAGGAGGGCTATTGAACAGGCAAAAGAAAGCGTTTTCGACCTTACAAAATGATAATATTTTATAAATCAGCATTAACAAAGCCGATGTCTGTATGTTCGTCGTCGATTTCGGGATTTATTTGAGCCAGAGGTATCCAATTTGGTACTTGGAATATTGTGATTTATTTAAGGAATGCCAAACATATATTTGCCAATCAATTTCATATAAATCTGATTAAAAATAGCCAAGTTAGAACCATAAACGTTTTTCACCTTCTAGTGAGAACCTAAAGAGCTGCCGCTGGGTGCGCTAAAGTGCTCATGTGCTTGTAAAAGTGTAAAGCGAGATGGTCTATGCTTGCTTCTAGGCATGCGAAAGGAGTTCGATGGATGTGAATTTGATAGTTATTGCTTTACTTAAGACATCTTGACATACAAAATAATCGATTGAGGAAATTATGGTTAAAATGAATAGAATTTACAATTCTCAAAAAAGACTTCCAATCTCCATAAGATTCTTCTTTTTTGTTAGTTTCTTAGCAACAAGTGTGAGAGTTAAAGAGCTTGCTAGCAAGTGTAAATTGTGAAGCAATATTACTTAAGCACTTGCTAGACCTGATCCAAACGCCAACCGCCCCCCGCCACCCACTATTAATGTTCAATTTCCACTTGAAGGGCCTCACAAATTACAAAATTTTCTAATGAGAAACATTCAAGCGCAATATGTATGCCAGATTCAAGTAAGAGCAAATACAAAGATCAGCCATTGTCAAATGATTACGTACATATATATATATTTATATATATACATATATTGTATGATATATGTATGTATGTGCATCTCCTTCAACATTACAAATTGCCCCCCTCCTTATGGGTTTGGGTCTGTGAGGCGCGCTAAGGTCATTCAAGTTGTAAACTATAATTTTTTGTTGACATCAGAAATCGGGCCAAGAATCATAAATTGTTGTATAATATTTACATAGAAACAACTGAGACACACACACACAAACACACCCATATATACATACATATATCTTCTGCACTTTATGTTCTGGGTATTGAATTACATATGTATGTATGTATGTATGAAATGAAACGACGACAAGGCAACTTGTTCGAAATAGGCATTTGAATTATGGCAAGGCGATAAAAACAAAAACCGAAAAAGAAAAAAAAAAAATAATATAGAGAGCGAGACTGAGTTTTGGGTTATAGTGTCATAATTTTTCATATTTTATTGAGATGAAATATTGTTTCATCATTTCCAAAAATGATGGCAATGTGGCCAAAGACATTTGCAAAATGAATTATAACTTTTCTGATATTTCTTTTTTTTATTTCCTATATACTTTTGTCTTTCGTTTCGTATTCGAGCCTCAACAAATTGCCCATTGCGATGCTAAAGATATGAGACTCTGGGTCAAAGGTGAATTGAGCAAATAAAAAAAGATTTCAAATAGAAATTACTTCATCTAAATGTCAAGACTTTTGATTTAAGGCTTCTTCGATATATCATTTTTAGCTGATACAAAAAAAAAAAAAAAAAGCATAATGTCAGCCATTTAGTTTAACATTCTAATACAAAGTTTATTAAACAAAAACGTCTTATGTTACCCAATTAATTCCCTTTTGATAGAAAGTGGATCCTATTTCCATGGATTTTAATGAGCAGATGACTCCTCCCCCTCCTACAAGTATAAGATTTCTCTTGTCATCCATTTAAGATCGAATTACTTGTAAAAAAAAAAAAAAAACAGAAAAACAAAAACGATCAAGCAAAATTAAATCTATTCCATTGAGTCGTTTTCATGATTCTTAGAAATTCTTACAAAAGCCAATAACTATATTTTGTGGCAGTTTATTGGAGCAACAGATGGATCTTGGTCTTTAAGTTCTTTGCTTTAAGGTCATTCTCAATCAACCTTCTCTTATCTATTTCGGCACACTTTTCGTAGAATTACCTCATCTTTTGCATCTGTTTCATAATCCAAAGAAATATAGTTAATTGAACTAGTTGTGACTTAACCTTCGACAAGCCCTTTTTTTAGGTGGCGCTTCCTTTTATTTCTCTCTCTCTCTCACTCTGTCTCTCCCTTCCCCCACACAATCAATTGAGTGAGATACTTTTTGGATGGTTTCGTTTCGTTTGAGAATTACCTCACTATGTGTAAACTAGTGTGTGTGTGTGCGTGTGTGTCTGCCGCCACCAGTTGTAACCAGTTTGCAAATTACAAAAAAATTATACCAACTTAATTTTAATATTTTTCCCACACGCTCGTGTTTTTTAAAGTTTGTGATTCTCACGTTATAAAACAACAAAACAACGCGTTTTTGTTTTTTGTTTTTTTGTGTTTTTTTGGTTTTGTTTCTTTCTGTAAATTGCTGCTGCCCCGCCACGCCACGGCCCGCCCCGGTGGCAGCCAAGTTGACGGGTTTTTGGGCCAGCTGGGCCAGCAAAAATCTACGGCATATGCTTACAACAAATAAAAACAATTTTTACAAAGCCGGAAATAAATCTTAGTTATGCTTTTTATAGGTATATTTCTTTCTTCTTGGGTTTCTTTTTTTTTGTTTTTTGTTTTTTTTTTTTGAAAATCCCTCAACAATGGCCGAGAAAAAGCCGAGAACTATAAATTGCGTCATAATTTTCGCTAAAGGACGAAAGGCGGCAAGTAAACAAAACAAAATGAAATGAATGAATGAAACGAAATGAAACGAAACGAAGCGGTAAGAAGGAAAATAGTGGAAAAACTTGCATGAGATAATCAGGCAATGCTTGTTATTATTGCCAGGGACACACCCAAAAAAAAAAAAAAAAATATATATATATATATATATATAACTATAAGGGATAGGGAGAAAGAAGGTGGCAGTGGCAGTAGAGGTAGGGCGGAGTAGGGGTAGGGGTAGGGTTAGTGGCGAAACCCTCTTCCATGACTTTTTGTCATGCAAATGATATATTAATTCGTATCGGGCCTGGGAAATACTTATCTAAACGTGTATATATTGCAGTTAGATCGAGCATGGCGAATATATTGTTATACCCTGTAATTAAAGTTGGTTCTCTTAGGTGAATATGAAGGCATCAGAAAGGTCATGGAAAACTTTGTTCCTAACTGGAATAACTGAGTTTTACTTTCTCCCTCTTACAAAAATTACAGGATACTTAAAGGTCGTTGCCTTGAATTAAACAATTGAATTGTTTGATTTTTTTTTTTGCTTTCTTTTTTTTTTTTTGTTATTGTTAGGCAAATTTTTGCCTTTTTAGAATTTTGAGACAACAAAAGGTAATTGTTGTAAACTTGTTGAGAAATTGTAATCTATCAATAATAGAGTGAAAGAGAAATAGCTGTAAAGCATAAGGGAGGCAAAGAAACGGGGAGAATAAAAAGAAAGAATGAAAGAAAAGAGTAGGGAGAATTAAAAAAACAAAAAAAAAAAAGCTGCTGGCACCCCTAGAAAAAGTAATACGCTAAGGTAAGTAAAAGGGGCACTTGAACAATAGGTGCAACAGGGCTTAGAGAATTCACCCTACACACACACACACACACACACACACACACACACACACAGACAGATGATGATGATGATGGTATTGGATTTTTCACGACATTGCTGAAGGGTTTACAACAAACCCCATCATCTTGCCCAACCCACCCTTCTAGCACCTAACACCGCCGCTGTCCGCTAAAGTGTCTCTGACAATGCCTTTCTATATACACACACACACACTGGCACACACACACAGAGACAGCTTGGCAACTTTTCTTTATAACTTGTTTTTCGTCTTTTGTAGAAAAAGAAAAAGATTTCTATTGAATTTTCATCTTGGCTGCTGCTGCTGCTGCTGTTGTTGTTGTGGTTTCGAGTTTTCTTTTCTTTCTGGCTTAGATTTTTTTTTTTTCATGTCTTCACACAGGGATGGGGGCTCTCACATTACAGATATGAGGATGTCGAGATTTACCTGAACCCTGTACACCCCTCTCCACTCACTCTCCCTCTCCCTCTCTCTGCCAAGTCCGGTCTCCATGAGCCAAGCCGCCGCCGCCGCCGCCTGTCCATGCATAATTGCCCGGCCATGTTATTAATAACGCATCAAAAGATACCGATCTGCAATTTATATATAAATTTTCAGTGCTTCAGTTGTTGTTGTTGTTGTTATGGTTGTGTTTTTTGTTTTTGTTTTTTTTGGTGGGTAACTTGACTTGGCTGATTTGTTGGCTTGATTTTAATAGCCCCAGAGAGTCTGGCCATTCTATCGTCTCTCGATCTGCTGCTGCGTTTGGCGCTCTCCAATGAAATTATGTAAATGAGCTTAACTGCAATCGACCCCGCCTACATAAGAAAACAGAAGTTTGTAGATGTCGCCGCCCTATAAAAAATTAACTGAAAATTAATTATGGCATTTTGTGTGGAGATTTTATGCCATAGATTAGTTTAGTAATGCTGGTGGTGGGTCTTCCAACCCCTGCCCCTGCCCCTGCCCCTACCCCTAGTGGGAAAAAAGGGCCAAAAAACAAAAGCAACAAAGAATTAACGAAAATTTGTTCGACATTTTTTGATTTCACGCTCATTAATTAATGGTTACATACACACACACACACAAACAGATGAAATGATAATTTCCAATTATTTCCAATTAATTAAAACTGCTCTAAGACCTACAGACTAAGATTGTAATCAAGGCAAACACACATTAAACTCCCACGAAGATAAACATTGAAGAACTATTATAGGACCCGAAAGTTCTTCAAGAGCTTCTCGAGTTAGCTAGCAAATCTTCTAGAAAAATATAAGGCAACAACAACAGATGATTGGCGTCAAGAGTAATTGTTGCCCAAGATGCATTCGATTATAGCTTGGACCAAGCAATGTAGCATATCCATAAACACAGCCAAATCTACGACAATGGTCCT
Source organism: Drosophila nebulosa (assembly GCA_024703675.1). Taxonomy (NCBI): domain Eukaryota; kingdom Metazoa; phylum Arthropoda; class Insecta; order Diptera; family Drosophilidae; genus Drosophila; species Drosophila nebulosa. The sequence goes on from JANFPS010000005.1 coordinate 1,118,381, forward strand.
CAGAAGATTAAACTGCTCAGAGCTGACTTTCAATGCAGACAATGCTATAGGCATCTGGGCTTAACTAAAATGCTAAAGATAACTGCTCGAAGGCTCTAGCAAACTATTTCTTTGGGGCTCGAGAGCTGTCTCTACCAAAAATCAAGAGCAGGCCATTCGGGAGCACTTTTGGTACGTTCGAAAATTGATTCTTTATCAGAATTTGGTGCTTTCTACCAACAACTGCAATTCTTTTTTTTTCAGTTCTTGGCCAGCAAAATTTTAACACTTTTTGTCTGTTAATCTGTTCTACCAATTGAAACTTGGCTTGCCTTGATTGCAGGGCATAGGCAAAGGATCGTCAAGAAGCATTCGCAGCAAGGAATGGTTTTCATTTGTGTGGCCTTACATGAAACTGGCCCTATATAGAAAATTATGCAGCTATCAATTGAAATTGTGGCCAAGTATGAGGAGATAACTTAACTGAATCGTTTAGCTAGAACTCCCAGCGTGATCAAGAGGCTAGTAATTTTAATGTTTGTGTGGCAAAAAGGCAAAAGAATGAATCTCATTTCCGCGCTGCTGCTGCTGCTGCTGTTGATACTGGTTGCTGCTGGGAAGTGCCCCACTCTACCCATTTGCAATGCTAGGCAACATCAACTTGGTCTAAATGGGAACTTCACAGAGTGCCACTTACAGAAAGATATGTGGTAATTATGCTGCCACTTACACAGACGGCAAACAAACAGCCAAACAAGCGAACAACCGAACAAGCCAGCAACAGCAGCAACATAGAGCCAGCAAGCGAACAAACAAACAATCCAGACAACAAACCGAATGAATACATGCTGTAAATTGTGCAGTTGTCGAGTGGATTCTATATATTTTAATTGTTTGGCTAAACGCGCAGCGGATTTTCACCGGAACTGTCGGCAAGTTTTTCATACTTTGACTTTGACTTGATGTTGGAATTGAAATCGGAATTCGTTTTTGTCTTACCAATGCCTTTGCCTTTGCCTTTGCTCTTACGCTCTCTTGTTCTTGGTCTTGGTCTCTCTGTCTTGAGTCTTTGGTTGTGGCGTTTTGTTATGAAATGAGTAAAAGGCAGCGGAGCGCGCATTGCCTGAACCACCTCAAAAAATAACACAAGACGCTCCACACAGAGATAGAGCAGTGGCAGGGAGATGGAGATAGAGAGCCGGAGCCGGAGCCGGAGCCGAAGCCGAAGCAGGCGGAGGAGCCACCGATGCTCAGCTGTTATTGTTGTCGGTGTCAGTCGGTCGGTTGGTCTGTCGGTCTGTCGGTCGGTCGGTTCGGTTGGTCGCTTCTTGTTGTGGGTTTCCGGTATTATGCCCATTTACAAAAGGCAGCCACAACTTGAGAAGTTCTAAGGTTACAACAACACAACATAAGACACAAAAAAAAAAAACTAAAGAAAGAGGGAGAGCGAGAGAGAAACAGATAGAAAGAAAGAAAGAAAGAAAAAAAAAGTACCGACAGCAAGAAAGCAAACAATAATGACAGCCCAACGTTGATGATGTTGACGACGACAACAACAACAACTACCATAACTACTTTAACAACGATGATAATAATAATGATGATGATGATGATGATGATGATGGGACAATGCACTGTCAAAGAAATTCTACAATGGGTTATATTAAGCCTTTTGTTGAACTTGATCACCATTCTCCCTCCTCCCGTTTCCTAATCCTCCAACTACTTTGGCCTACACAAGAAATTGAAAACATTTTCCGAGTGCTCCTTTAATTCACAATTCAAGCCAACGATAAAAGGATATCAGATCACTTTAGTAATTAAAAAATATATATATATTAGTCTTAATAAAGTCATTAAATGTAGTTTTTATTCTTCACTCGAGTATAATTCTCAACAAGTTGTGGTTAAATTCATTAGATGAGAGCTGCTTTTAATATTAAGATGAAATACTCCAAATACTCCGCTTCTGAAGAATGCTTTGTTTAGCTAAAATTCTCAACAAGTTTCGGTAGAATTCTAAAGTTAAATGAGAGAACGTATAACTGACATCTCAAGTCAATATTATTGAACATTTCACCTGACTTCCTTTTGGACTCAGGGCCAGAAAGGTTTATACACAATTTCACAGCTGGCCCCCGTTTTGGTATTGCAATTGCAATTTGTCCCATTGTATACATACAAACAAACATATGACAAGAACAGCAAGACACATGAGCACATCAGCTGAGTGGACTGCCAGCAGCTTTAATTATGCCAAAACATTCTAACTACCCGTAGATACACACACACACACATCCAAACATAGGTTCCCATACAAGAGAGCCCCTTTAGCAACAGCAACAGCAACAGCTGATTGTGGCTTGTGAGGAGAATGGACTGTCAATGTCATCGTCATCATCATCGTCATCATCCTCCTCCTCCTCCTCGTCGTTGTCTTCATCGTCGTCATTATTGTAATCATCCGTCGCTGACGTTGACAATGTTGCCGCTGGCAAAAACTATGCTGGCGGCGTTTTAAGTTACCTCTTCACAATGTTGACGATGGCCAAAAGGTGAAGGGGATTGAATGAAGACCACGATCGACTCCCAACCTTTTGCATTGTTATATGTGTGTGTGTGTGTGTGTGTGTGTGTGTGTGCGTGTACGTGTGTGTGTGTGTTAGCAACAAAAGAGCGTCAAGAACTTGTTAAAAACAAAAAGAAAAGAATGAGTGGAATTTCGCGCTGCGTTGCACTTTGGGGTAACCAGTTGAAATGCGGGCACAGGGATAGGCCCATGGTTTAAACAAAAAAAAAAAAAATAAATAAAACCCAAAGGGACGGGGGCTTACTTCAACCGTGCCGAAGTTTTCATACCCTTGCCAAAAATTTGTATTAAAGTTATCCAATTTTGATTAAATTTAAAAAAAAAAAAAAAGTTTTTTCTTGATCAAAAGTATTTTTCCTTCTTACGTTGAGCTTTACCATATAGTAGTTCGATCTTGATAAAGATTAAGATTGATATAAAACACTATTTGCGACCCAATGGTAGGCTGAAGCAGCTAATTCTAAGACAAACAATGCCCCAAAAGAAGAGGCTACATTATAGAATTCAAAGAACATATTCATGAACGTGGCTAAATATAGTCGTCTCGTTTCCTCGATCTGATCAGGAATGTATATGGCCTTAGATGTTGCACATTTAAGAACAAATGGAGAGTACCTTGCCTTTGCAAGAGTATAGAAAGGGTTGCACCCGGTTAAACGTACTCGCATGTGACTATAAGTGTGTGCATATCCCTATCCCCCCACCTCCCCCCGCACCACCACGCCCTACACTGCTTTGCCAGCGACCATATCTCCCTATACATATCCCTATATGCCAAAGACAAGAGACTCCACGACCACGACCCATATAATAAGCTTGATAAAAATCAACGCGCTTGTAGTGAAAAATTGTTTTCATTGCATGCGGGAATTAGCCAGAGACAGAGACAGACACAGAGACGGAGATGGAGGCGGAGATGGAAACGAAGACGGAGCCCAGAGCCCCTAACCCCGAACAAGAACCGTAGCCAGAGCCGTGTAGCCGGAGCCATAAAATACAATTTGGAATTAAATCTGCTCCAACTCGCCTTCAGCTCAACTCTCCTCGTCTTTTTTCTTCTCTTCGCGTCTCTCTCCTTGCCTTGATCTGCCTGCCACTGACAACGACGAAATCGGCTCCTGTTTGTTGTTGTTGTTGTTGTTGTTGCTGCTACTCATTGTTGCCTGTTATCTTATTTTTATACCCTTTAACCGAAAAAAGGGTAAAAAGGTCTATATATACTTTCATATACTTTCATGATCTGTCTTAAGCTATGTCCTATATAAAGTTAATTTGTTTCGATTTCTACGATTTATTAGTTAAAATTTCATTAACCCCTTAAACCCATTTGATACTACAGAGTATCCACCAGGTCGTTGATTCTATAATAACTTAGATGCCGATTTTTCTCTATATATATGTATATATTTTTTGTTTGTTTGTATTTTTGAGGGGATTTTAGCTTCAGCTTTGGCTTATGTGCAGCCAAGTTGAAGCTGAAGTGCAACTGTCGAGTGAAGGAAGGGCGAGAGAGCGAGAGGGCGGTGAGGATTAGTGTCAGAGCAAGTTGAGAGAGCGCTAATAAGATACAAGTTTCTCTCCTTGAAGAGATTTTCTGGCATTGTTGTTGTTGAACTTTTGTGTAGGCAAAAAAACTTTGAAGGATTTGTGCAATTTTCTATAATTGAACACACAAACAAGCAAGCAAGAGAACATCTCTCTCTCTCTCTCTCTCTCTCTCTCTCTCTCTCTCTCTCTCTATGTGTCTTATTGGGGCCCCTTAAGAAGGATGCAAAAGGCTGATCTGGATGCAAGGATGTGTTCTGTTCTGTTCTGTTTTGTTGTCAAAGCATTTTGCGGTCTCAAACCAGCAAATGGTTACGTCTGGGGATTATATGGTGAATGTGAAGAGATTTTGATCTTGTTAGGGCCTACACACGTACACACACACACACACACACACACAAGACTTCTTGTAGGTTTTAACTAACCCTTTCAGTGGAAGGGGCGTAGAGTTTTTAGTGAAATAAATTCAGTTAGCTGAAACTTGAATGTTTTCCCGCCGCTTTTAGAGATAATAATAACTTTCACACCATGTCCAAAATGTACATATGTACATCTGTACATATGTAATTCTAAAATGTGGCGTTCCATTGAACAGGCCAGGTAAAAAATACAACAACAACAGCAACAACAACTTCTTTTGTTGTTTACCCCTTGGTTGGTTGATTTTTCCATCGTTTTCTTGGTATGTTAATTTCAATGTGTGTGTGTGTGCGTGTGTGTGTATGAGTATGTTTGTTACCAAGCCCAAAAACAAAATGCGAATGCAATAGCCAACTAGAAGACACCCTGCCCTCGCAGGCAACACACACGATTGCTCAGGTTGACAGTTGTTGGCCATTAACTTTTACTCAATTCCACATTCTACAGAGTATACAAACATACATACGTCCGTGACCATGTCCATGGCCATATCTTGTATCTGTATCTTTTCTATACGTGTTGCAGTTGACCACCACCAGCAACAGCAAACAGCAAACAGCGACTAAAGCAGCGGCAACAGCAGCAACCCCTTCGCAGCTTCAGTCGTACGTATATCCGTTTTTGTGTGTTTTACATGTCGCTCTCGATATATGCTACCCATGCATGTAGCTTCTGGTATTTTCTTCTCAGTGGGTGCGTGGTGTGTGTGTGTTGGCCTTTCTTTTGTTCCTTCCTTGACTTGGTTGCTCTTGTCGGTTGGTTGTCGCTTGGACGGCTTCTGCTCCTCTTAACTTGTGGCATTAATGTGTAGTCGTTTGTAGTTAATTCGCGCTCTCCCTTCCCTCAACTACTACTACTGCTGCGCCCTGCTAATCCCCCCCACCCCAACCCTCTTCCTCTCCGCCTACTCGCCATGGCATATCTGCAGTAAATGACTTTAAATTGTATCTGTCGGCTACAATGTGCAAACCAAATATATATCTAGCTATGTATTTTGGGCAAAAACGTCAGCATCGCCAAAAAAATTTTGGCACTATGATAATCGTATACTCTAACCATTTGTTTGGCAACATTTATATAATCCAAATCTGAAAGGTTTAATAAATGCATGCCTCTTCCTGTAGCCTGAGTTGAAAATGAATCGAAATTGTTTTATTATAATTTTAAAAGACCATTCTAATTTATATCAAATATGCTAGATAAATTAAATGAATTATACCAAATATAAAACTAGCAAAAAGTTTTTGATTTTTCAAAAAAAAAAATTAGAAGCAGTTGCTTAAGTTTAACCTTGGAGTAGGGCTACTTATGATAAGTTTTGAAGCATTGTTTTCGAAGTGAAACTTCTTTTCAAATAGTCATGAAACGACTTTTACAGGGTAGGAGGTTGAGGAAACAGAAAGGGTCGATATCAGAGCTCAAGGAAATCAGTGAGACACTATACAAACCTATTGAAATATGCTTCAATAATAATGATAAAGTCATAGAATACGAATACTCATTAATTTCATTCGCTTGAAAATTAATTTTCTGTTTACCAAGTTCTTTTTACCAACGAGTCGCTAAGTTTTGTTAATATCTTAGTTCAATTCCTTAAATAATAAAAATTTTAGTGCAGTTCGCCATAATAGCAGCGAAGTTTAATGAAAACGTTAGGGTGCATCTATTTATTTGGATCGCACTGTATAAACAAAGCCCCCGACATAGAACACCAATAGATCATGTAGTTTCTTTGCCATTTTAAAGTTTTCAAAGAATATAAATCTCAAAAGTACAGTGCCTATCATATTTTTTGATTTTTTTGACCAAAACATAAAATTGGGCTATAATTTTGATACAGCAAATGGGAGTTTTTTCTTCTTTTTAAGAAATCGTTATTAAATCGTTAATTTTAAGTGAAAAAGTTGTTTTCCATTAATGAATCAAATATTAAACTACTTATTTTTTAAGCTTTTGAAAAAATATGTCATTTGGGAAAAATTTTCAGATAATGTGTTTTTTTTTTTCGTTTTAAAGTGAGTTATAAATGTGATAGGCACTGTAGTTTCGCGATCATTCCTATAGATCAAGACAACGTCATCTACAAAAGCTACCAAAAGCCACTCAATATAGATTAATTAAAAAATGAGTATTTGACTTCTAGGTAAGGGTATAACGAAAGAATTCTGAAGGATACGTTTAAGTGCGAACATTTATTGGTTTACATATTATGTTCATGGTGTCTTTTTGCCAAAATTTACGACACTCTCATCTAGCTGTGGTCATTCCCATTCGCCCTCCCCTTGCCGTCCTTCCGCACGCCTCTACCACTACTTTACTTCGTGTCGTTACCATTTCCATTCATGTCCTAAGTGTACACAAATTAGTGCAAGTTTTTTTTTTATCTGATAAGCGGTGAACTGTGCTTCACCTAGTGCCATTCCGTAACGTTCTGTTCCTGGTTTCTCGCTCTTGTTCCCCGCCCTCTGCCCTCTACCTATTTTGTGTGCTGACCTGCAATCTATTGACGTTCATTTCATTTTGGGGGAATTTTTTCCTGGTTTCTTCATTTTTTTTTTTTTTTTTTTTGGTTGGGCTTGTTGTTCTTCCGTTTTCTTTTTGGTAGTTTGTTTTACTTTTCGTTTTTTTTTTTTTTTTTTTTTTTTTGATCCAACAATTTACTTAAGCTTGGATTGCGTTAATTTGGTAAATGTTTTGACGTTGCCTGCAATTAAAAAGGCACAGGGTGACGACGACGACGACGAAGACGACGTTTGGCTGACTGTTTGACTGTTTGACGACGACTATCCAAAACCTGACGGCTGACCTAACCGCCCTTCCGTTTTTGTTTTTTTTTTTTTTTCATTTTGGTCACTTTGCGTCTGTTTTACTAATTAAAAGCAATGTTCCAGAAATGTGTTTACCTGCTGCTAATGAGAAGCCACAATGAATTGCCATTGTAGATTGTCTTCCTGCGGGTCCGCTAACTACCGACTACCGACTACTGACTACTACCGTCTACAACGACCACTGACAAAACGGTGGTCCCCAAGTTTTATCACGTCACGTGAATGTGTTTCGCTGCTTTTGCTGCATTGCGGAGGAACAAAAGGTGAAATGCTAACAGATTGTATTCCTGCTAAGCAGATAAATACATAGTTAGGACAATGACTGCACAGATGGGATGGGATCGGATGGGATGGGATGGGATGGGGTTAGCACACATACATATCTACCGAAGGTGGGGGTAAGCACATTGTAGGCACTTTTCATAGACCCATGGTAAACATTTTAATTCAAATTGCCAACACAATAGAGACAAAACTCTCAGAAAATGCAGTGAAAATAAATAACAAATGTATTCTAAAACAAATTCAACAATCTTAATCTCACAAATGAGAAAAATATTTCTAAAGGGACACAATTGTCAAAATCTAGAGAGTATTCGTTCGTTAGTTAGAGAGGAGGAGTGGAAAAGTGTTTTTCTGAACAAAACTAGTTTCCGGGTTGATCGTTTCTATGTATGTACAATCTTGTTGAAATTTCCGCACGAGCATTTGAACGTTTTCGAAATGGAAAACAACAGAATTTGTATACCAAAATTTTCTTCTGCCTGTTCAAGAAACACTTTCTTCATGGCTTTTTCCTTCTTAACTTATGCAAAATTATAGATCAAGTGATCAAGAGATAACAAATGTTTGCAAAAATGTTTGAATTTTTGGAAAATTAAACTTTAAGCTGATGGATTTTTATTTTAAAAACTTATTCCAGATGGAATTGTCAATAGAAGCCTCACTTAATCTTGTCAGCCTCAAACATGCCACGTAAACCTCTGAAAATTCAATTTAAGTAAAATCACTACAAACGCTAAATTACACAAAATGTCAAATATATTTAAAATTTTTTTTTGAAAATAAACAAATACATTGTAAAAGCGCAAAATTGTCCCATAACATATATTCTATATAAAAATGGGGTTTTTTTTTTTAAATTACTCAAAATTGTTTGGATTTTGATGACCTTCGAGATATATTCCCATAATTTCTATAATCTTGTGTCTTATCTATAAATAGCTTCTGAGGAACTTTTACTTCTAGCAGTTTAAATCTTGAGGTTGTTTTTCCCCTATTCTTCTAACGACATTATTAAAATAAGCTAATATAAATCTGCTAAAGGAAATTTGTAAGCAATAAATAATTTAATTTCCTTTTAGCTGTCATTTCTCCAGTTTTGGTTGAGGAAAGAAAAAAAAACAATGCTTTAATAGAGAGGACAATGATTTCTTTGTTCAAGTCAATGAAACAAGTTTTTAACATTTAAGTTCCACCGACGAAAGAACGAAAGAAAGAATTTAACCATTAAGAATTCAAGTTCAATCTTAAATTGAAACCGCAATATGTGTTATGAGAGAGAGAGAGAGAGAGAGAGAGACGGAGACGGAGATGGAGACAGAGAGAGAGAGAAGGAGTAAGACGATGCCGCAGCCATATGGCTTTGCTTTAATGGAATATTTGATTGCATTTCGATATTATATTTGATCGTATTTATTGTCGTAAGGAAATGATAGAATGATTATGTGGACTACCTGTTCCGCTTACCTGTTTCACCTTAGTAGGGGTCGCTACGCTCGTTTGGGTCCGTTGTTTAGGGGTATTTTTATTTCATCTTCCTTGAAAGACAACGAAACAAATTTGTTTCCCACAAGCTACAGCTGTTTTGATAGGCCTGACCACCTCTCTTCCATAACTGACCAAAAGTGTATCTGAAAGATACAACAAAAAAAAAAAGAAAACAAAAAAAAAAGAAGTAAACGAGACCAAGGAAAAAAAAAATTATGTTGAACAATTTACCTTTTTGTAGTTGTTGTTATTGTTGCAAGGTAAGTTTATTGCATTCAGTTTATTTGTTGGTTTTTGTTGTGCGAGTGTGTGTGTGTGTGTGTTTGTGTGTGTGTATGTCCGGGCCTGGGCCTCGAAAATCAATGTGTGTAACGAAAAAGCGACCGAAAAATAAATGTTCTGTGAAGGAATTTCAACTGAGTGTGTGTGTGTGTGCGAGTGTGTGTGTATTTCTTTAGCTTCTCTTGCTTGTTGTTGTTGTTTTTTTTTTGGCCATTTCCCTTCGATGGCCAAAAAGCATTCGCATTTCGCCTTCGCCCTGGGTCTTATTTGTTTGGTCGAGTGTGTGTGTGTGTGTGTGTGTGTGAGACGGTTTGTGTTTATACCTTTCGACTTATTTAATGCCTTCACTTGAAATGGGAAACAGCAAAGAAACAAACTCGCGCACAGGCCGACACACACACACACACACAAAATAGTAATGCGAACAGATAGACAGACAAACAGTCAGTCAGTCAGTCACTCAGTCAGTCAGTCAGTCAGTTGAGAGAACCACAGACAATGAAAGTATGAACTTTTTATACCCTGCCAAAAAGGCAACCAAAAATGATTGGAATATTGCAATAATTAAAAGTTAAACTCGATCAAAGTTTCTCTAGGGTATTAAGCAATCTATTGTGGCTTGCAATTCTTTTTTGTTTTCTTTCAGTGTACAAATTGTACAAACATCCACAGGAAGTAGGTGTAAGTTTTGCCTTATTATGCGTTTATTTTGTCTGCTGCTGCTGCTATTGCTGGACTTCAGGGCCAGCGAGTAGGGCGGGGGGCAAAGTGGGAGGCAACGATATGAGGGCGCTAGTCCAACCAAAAAAAGAAAGAAAGAAAATTATAATACAAGACACACACACAAAAAAAAAAAAAGAACCGCAGCGCAATTCCATGCAACAATGGCTACGAGAGTCCAACTTAAATGCGAAAACAAAAAAGGGGGCGTGAGTGCAACCACAACAACAACAACAGCAGCAACAGCAGCAGCAACTGCAACAAATAACAACTTGTGAAATTCTGTGAAAATGTACACACACACACACACATGAACTTACACATACATACGTACATACAAATGCCAAATGCATAAAAGTATAAACAATTGACAGATTCATAAATATGCAATTTACTTCACTTTTTATTTCGCTTACTGCATTTCCTGTTTCTGTTTTCATTTCTCGCTGCCGATGTATCTCAATGTATGTTGTATGTTATACCCTTCTCCCCTCACCACCAAACCCCCCCCCCCACACCACACCACAAAATCCAACCACTTCTGGGGTATATACAACATTTTCATTCACAATGTTACACAATGCTCGATTCGAATTTTTCAGATCTATATATAACCAAAGTTCTAACTCTTCCCGTTGCAAAATACCGTTGATCGAGTTCCTCCTAATAAATACCCTAAATACCCTTTCTAAATACCCTAAAAATTCACACAAAGAGAAGGCCCTTTTACCCCAGAAACTCTCTCTCTCTCTCTTTGGGAGCCCTTAATTATCAATGGATTAAGTCAACAACCAAAAGATGCTTGAAGAATTCAGAAAACTTTTCAATTATATTATAGAATTCGATCACATCGATTTCATCTACATACATATATGAATTCAAATTTTCCCTTTTTGCATAGGGTATACAAAACTGCGGCACAATTGGAGTTAGCCGAGCCCTCTGGTCCCGGGTCTCTGGCTTTTTTCTGTTTTCGTTTTTTTTTTTTTTTTTTGGTGGGCACTGAAATTACCCAACGGCAACCAAATGGCAACACATGCCCATAAATTAGCATTTAGAAAAAAGAAAAAAAAAAACAACAAAAAAAAAGAAGCGAAACAACAGCAACAACATGGATATAAAAATGGGAAAGAGCAGCAGCAGCAGCAACAGCAACAACAAAGCAAAATGCAAAAGAGAAATGTAATTCATGCCCAAGCAACAAACAAATGGACCGGGAGGCGGACGAAACAATCGAAACAAAGCCATTGCACAGTGTGTCAAAATTTCAATCCAATTCTTAAACTTAAACTTGATTGTTTTAAAAAATAGGAGAAGGTAGAGTTGATTCAACCCTATGTCCTAGCCTCAATCTTAGCCGATTATAATGAGTTTATGGAGACAACATTTTTTTTGTAAAGCCTTTGGATAAGCTTTCGATATGCTCAGAGAGAAGAAATTGAAAAATTTCCAATAGGTTATTTAAGAGTTAATGTCATCCACAAAATTAAATAAACAAAGAAAATGAATTTATAATAAACGAAACTAAAAACCAGAAAGCCGTGCTAACTTCGACCATGCCGAAGTGTGTATACCCTTGCAAGTTTTTTATGTTTCCCTTTCCTAACGTACAGGTGTCCTAGGAAATAAAATACCTTTTATGTAAAAAAACAACAATTAAATTGGTTCTTTTTCTGATTTTTTTTTCGACCAAAATTGGTATTCGGGACGATCTTTCCTATGGGCAACTATATAATAAAAATTTGGCATTGATATTAATAAGTATATAAAGTTAAAAAATATTAATCTTTATAACAATCACTCGAAAAAGACGGACTTTATTGCTCTTAAACTGAATTTTCGATCGATCGTTCCAATGGGAGCTATATGATATAGTAGTCCGATCGTGATGAAATTTGGCATGGACGTTTGAATGTAAGGCAAACTAATAAATGTAAAATTTTAAATTTTAATTTTAAAAAATATCCCACAGAGTTATTGATCCAAAACTCTATTATCGGCCGATCTTTCCTATGGGAGCTATATGATATAGTGGTCCAATTCAGCTTAAATCCGATTTATACAATGCCTGCAGTATGCAATTTCAAACGGACAGACTTCCGGGAGGACGGACGCACATAGCTACATATATGAACTGGTATGATCATGCTGATCAAAAATAAATATACTTTATATACTCGGAGATGCTTCCTTGACCCAAATTAATATACCCTTTTTGCAAGAGTATAATAAACTTATTTTTAATTATAATATTCCAATTATTTTATTTAATAATATTCCTTTAAAAAAAAAAAACATTTCTTTGGCAATTCAACGCGAATACTAAGTACATATATAAGAAAGAGCTATAAACGATGAGTTGCTCATAAAGGGTAACCTCCTCTGTTTGTGGCACTTTTTTGTGTGGCATTGCCCCAGTGTGTTACAGCCACACAGAAAGAAAAAGCTTATGTAGATTTTAGCTTAATTCGATTTGGTTTTGCTTGCTTTTTTTTGTTGTTGTTGTTTTGTGTTTTGTTTTTTCGCTTTTGAAGTAAAAAACCAAAAATAAATTGGACTTATGCAGCAGCAGCAGCAGCAACTACTACAGCAGCAGCAAGTTTTGGCCAATTTGTGGCAAGTTTACGTTGCCGTAGCGGTAGCCGTCCGTAGCCGTTGCCGTTGCCGTTGCCGTTTGCCAGTCCAAGAGATAAGTCGGGTCAACAAAAACAACATAGCCAAATAGTCTGCGGTTTAACATGGCCAATTTGACTACGATTTTGGGTTTGAGTTTGGTTTTTTGTGTTTTTTTTTTTTTTTATATCTCGTTTTCTTTCGGTTTGGGATTGGGTTTTCAGGGATTGCCATTGCCATTTGGCTATTGCTAGTGTATTTCCAGTTGTCACCGCCCCGTCCCTTCTCCCTTCTCTCTTCTCCCACCCCATTCCATCCCATCCATCTATCCATCCCATTGCCGCCCCCTAAAAAATGTTACCCAGATAATACTCGGGTATAATTTAGCTTACTAAATGGCCTTCTAAGTGCGATAAAAGGACTTTTTTATTAAAATTTCAAAATGCTTTGCAAAAGCGAAGAAGACGAAGAAGAAGAAGAAGAAGCAAAGAAGAGGACCAGTTGGATATTGCTGGTTGTTGTTGTTGAGAGCAAATGGGGACTAACGTTTGGTTGGCTCGGGCGGGTGGGCAGGCAATTGACTTTTATTAAGAGTCTTGGTTGGGTTTTGCTGTCGCATTGGTAAAGCTATTTATTATACACCGAGGCTTGGTATTTTGCAAGTTTTTTAGTTTTACCAGAAAATTAATTGTAACCAATATACGGTAATATAGAAAATGTTACATTATAGTATGTATTTTTGGGGTTTGGCAAACAAGAACAAAACTTTGATTGTTTGGTTTTTGAGGTTCGAGTGGTTTGAGTTTCGGTTTTGGTTTTTTAGGGTTTTTGGGTTTTTGTGTGAAAAGATAACATATGAAAACGAATTTTGAATGACTTAATTTGATGGTCAGAAGATGGAAAGAAGTGACCAGAAGTGACCAGAAGTGCCCACAAGTTGCCCCACTTTGATAGATGCGTTTCTAAGAAAATAAAAGAATATCTAAGCGAAAGTTCCTAGTTAACATATGTATGCAAATGAGAAGCTAAGGGTGAAAAGTTATTTAACAACCGCTTCTTCCCTCTCTCCACCCCTCTCTCTCTCTTGCTCACTCTGTCTTTTTCTCTCTTAGGTAACTCCTGCAGTGACTTTAATAGTTGCGTAACATATGCAAAGAAGTTGAGAATTAAATAACAGAGCGGCGTCTTAGTGCTGCTTCTAAGCCTCTTTGAGTTGCATAGAAGAAAACATTTTAAAAAAGGTTTTCAAAATTTAGATAGATAAATCCTTTAAAGTAGTATCAAAATGGTACAAACAGAAAGGCTTTTGGCAAAGTTTGAAGTCTTAAAAAGATCTTAGAGCCTATGGAAAGGAAATTCACTTTGAGAAAATTGTAGAACTTTGTTTTCTTTACTGACTTGCAAATAGAAGAAAAAAAATTTTTCATGCTTGTCCAAAAATCATTTCTTAAACTTATTTAAATTGATGCACGGACATTTTGGATGCATCTACATAAGTAAGAATATTTACTCAAGCTTGACCATACCTGCAATATATTTAAGATCTTTGAGAATCACACATGAAAGGACGCACATTTTACCAGGTGATGCTTGTGCCTTCTAAGAAACGAATGTTTTTTTTCCGTTGACAATTTTTAGAAAGCCAACCCGATTAAAATATGATATAGTTATTTATTTTTAGAATTGTGACTCCAAATGAAAATTTCTTCATTACCAAATTTGGTTAAATGTTCCAAAAAGTTTTCCAATCAAAATTATTTTTCAAACTGAGACAATCCTTCAGCGTTGTAGCTTGAATGAATAACAAAATCCAAAGTAATTATCCAAACTTTAGCTTTTGAAGACTTTTCCTTGTTTGTTTTTTTCTCCCACTAAGAGACTGTTTTTAAAATTAATAGGAAATGATGGTTTGTCTTTATGTAAAAATTCTCTCAGTGTATATTTAGATTTTCTGCATTGTCATTTTAATAATAGCAACAATAAACAGTAACAAAACAAAAACAAAAAAAAGAAACAAAATGAAAAGCCATTGAGCTCTCTGCAGCCAGCAACTTCAAAATTCTAAATAATGATAGCCACGCTGTGTTGAACCCAACAACAACAACAACAGCAACAACAACAACAACAACTCTCTAAAATATTTCTCTACGCTTTCTGATTATGGCTCCAACACCAACAACGAAAATTGCCAAGTAATGGCTTAGGGAAAATTTAGCCTACCCCCCACCCCTGCCCTCCAACACTGCCCTACGATCCACATCGCTTTTCCTGCTCTCACTCTCTCTCTGTCTGTCTCTCTTTGTCATTATTGCAAATGCAAATCAAAAATTCGAAATTTGCAGCTTAATTCTTTTTGATGGCTTTTTAATAAATTGCTCACCCTTGCAATATCCCAAATCGCAAATTTGTCAATGACTTTGACTTGGTGTGTGGGTTTGAGATTGCGGGTGTGGAGAAAAGGGAAACACGGGAGTAAAGGGGGAATACCATCTCCTTCCTTTCCCCGCTCCCTTCTCCCTCCTGCCTCTGTCTACACAAAATCCAGTTTGATTGGCAAAACGGAAACTGAAAGCTGAAGCTGGAAGTTGATGCCTCTTCCTGTTCTATCCCATCTCCCATCTTTTCTGCCGTGTCCCTTTTGCTCTCACTCACTTTCTCTCTCTTTCTCTCTCTCTCTCTCTCTCTATGCCTGTCTATGAATCATGCGCAGCTTTGACATTTATGGCCTCAATTTATTTGATAAATTTCACACGCACGTTATCAATTGGCTCGAGGACTTCCACTTCTCTCACTCACTTTGGTTTGGTTTGGTTTTTTCTAGTCTCTTCTGTTTTCTCTCGGGATTTTTTTTTTTTGTGTGTGTGTGTGTGTGTGTGTGTGTGTGTTACTGCATTTGCCCAGTTCTGGGCAATAAATTTTGACGGATTAGTGCGTTTATGACTGGCATTGGCAAAAAGGACACAAAACAGCAAACAAAACCAAAAAAAATAAAAATAAAAGAAGAAAGAAAAGGAAAAACTATTTAGGGGTGGCATCAACTCTGTAATAATGGCTATTATTATTTATTTTCATATATTTCATAACTCCCACGCCATCGCCCCCCGCCCCCCTCCCCCTCCCTCTACCCAACAGGGGGTGTGTGTGTGTGTGCCGTATCAATTTTCATAAAATATCGATACCCGGTTATTGATAACCGTTGCGAAAGTCATTTTTACTTTTTTGGTTTTTTTTTTTTTTTTTTTTTTGGGCATGCCATGAAATCATCCATCTATAACTATATATACGTATATCTAGGAATAGAGGCCTCTTGATTTGATAAATTTCATCTTATATTGATCCATGTTTATGACGAACATTTGTCAGTTGTTTGCCCCAACTCCATCTCAATCTCTCACTGAATAGAATTATTAGTCAAAATCCGTAATTTCAATTGGTGGCGCGCATTTGGCACAGAATTTTCCCTGGCCAAGCCGACGATAGTCACAAATTATATTATAAGTAGCTAATTGTATGACTAATTAAAAGTCTATTTTGTTTTGCTTAAGTACAAATTAAGTAACTAAGCAGGCGCATGGCCATAAAGAGGTAGCCGGACACGTAGTTGTAATGTAATTAAGTATTATTTGTAATTTGATTCAAATTACTTATCGGTAATCTACAAAACTACATATAAATCTAATAATTCTCAATTAGTTTAAGCGTTAGGGGAGTGAGTATGGTCATTGAAATTCTGTAGCCCTAAAGACTCTATGGAGCCAGCTTAGTCCAAGGGTTAACAATTCTATTCTATTTAGGTTAGGTCAAAATTCTTGAACTTGCCTTAAAATCAGATACGACCAATTGAATATGCTATTCCATATGCACTTTATTCAATGCAAATGAAAAGAAAAAAAACAAAATGCTTAAATGCCATGCTGCTTGCAGAAATCTCGCCAGGACATGGGAGTAATGAGTTCCTGCGGTTGCAGCTTCTGTCCCTGTTCCTGTGCCACTTCCTGTACCTGTTCCTGTGCCTGTTCTTGTGTCTGTTCTTGTGCCTGTCCCTCTTCTTGGTTTTGCTCATCCTCGAGGTCGTCTGGGAAATCATTTGCATTCATGAATGACATTTTCTCCCGTCTCAAAGTTTCGGCATTCTCAAATTCGCACAATTTTTGCAAACGCAATTGCATGCGTTTCTCCAGATCCTCCATGCTGCTACTGCCGCTTGGTTTGACATCAATGGACAGCATTTCTAATGAGGATTGAGGTGATGCCTGACTCTCAATCCAAGGGGGTTTTTTGTTGCATATGTTGGAGTCATCATTGCATACGGGAGTCATTGGGATTGTGGTTATGGGATTCGGTACAGATATGCTTGTTGATATCAGTGGAGTTAGGTTAGGGGGTGTGGGTGTGGGTGTGGGTATGTCTGCGGTTTGGTAAGTGTCAATGGTTTTTGTTGGCTCAATGTGGTTGTTTTTGTTATCATTTGCGGTCTTTGATGAATCACCGCCAGCAAATCTGTCAATAATATTGATGAAAAGCCGTCGACCACGGCACATGGGTTCATCGAGTTTGAGAAGTTTAATTACTTCCTCACGACTCTCAATCTCAATATAGGCCGAGCTACCAGTCGTATTCAAAGATCGTATATTATAATTTGCGAATATCTTGCGTATCTCTTGAACGGTGGCATCATTTGGTAAATTCTTAATATGCACCATATACGATGCTTGATCTGGTAAAATATGACTAAACTCCTCATCTCGGTCATCAGTCACACTGGCTAAATCACTGTCCCAGCCGGCAGCCAATGCCAATCCGCCGCCATAATCATAATCGAAATCATAATCTTTATCCTCCGTATCACTAGATAGCAATTGGGTTACTCTAATTAAATCGCTAAAATGTCTTTCGTGATTGTGTAGTGAGGTAGACGATGACGAAGACGAGGAGGCTGAAGTCGTCGTCGCCTTTGGTTTAAGTGTAGATTTTTTATTATTGATTTTATTACGAAAATTGCCAGCCATTTTTTGTTTATATTTAATGTTGGATAATTGAAAAGTTAAAGGTAGAGTTTACTTTGTTTTTCAGTTTAATCTGATTTCCAATTATAAATCAAAAAATAAAAAAAAAAGAAACCAAAATAAAATATCAAGATGGGGTCAGTAGTAGTTGTAGTAGTCAGTCACATAATAAAAAAGCACGTCGTCGTCGCCGTCGTCGTCGGCGTCGTCATAACTGGAATCTCTGTCCTAATCCTCCTCCAAAATTAATTATGTTCGCTGCATGCGCTGCGTTGGTTGTTTTCTAGTTTATATTATACCATATAAAATCATAGAGACCAGACCCCCAGGCATAGGGCAAATTGTGGTACATTCAAAATAAGAGAAAACTAATTTTCTTTTCAATTGTAATAGAGAGAGAGAGAGATAGGCTTTTTTTATGGACGCTAGATGGCGCCCCATGGTTACTACTTGCTAGAGACTAACTCCAAAGTCCATTAAAAGGATACCAAATAAATGTTATGACACTCAATGTTGGAAATAAATTCTTTAATGACAGCTAGATTCAATTTCTACTTGCTAGAGAGTATTTCCCAGTCGTTATTAAGCCACTTTTTTCTATGAAAAGAATCTAGGAGAGAAGATGTAAAAAAAGAAGGCGATGCTGGTGTATAGATATGAAGCCCAGACCAGACCAGACCAGCCCGGGTCAGGCCACACCCCAAGCTGGGCTTTTTGGGATCACATCAGTTTCGGTTTTTTGGTTTATGCCTTTGCACGTTCTCGTTTTCTATATGAAAAATAAAAAAAAAAAAGAAACATACGTTCATTCGTTCGTTCATCAGCATCAAGATTATGTTGTGGGTCCCCTAAGTGGATGGGGCACTTGACTATGTACAATACATGTAAATTTTCAAAATATAATTGGCCTAATATATTTATTTTATTTATATGTACATATACATTTTTTTTTTCTTCTCTTGTTACCTTCATCTTCAACCCCATCTTTAGCTCTACTCCTCTACCCTGTACACCTTCACCATCATCTTCATCTCCAACTCCTGCAAGCCACTCCTCCTTTATCTACTTCCACCTCTTTTACTACCACGTCGACTTATGATTTTTATCAGTTTACTTTACTTTATGTTTGACTAACGCACCCAATTTTTCTATGGAAAATGGGTGTGTGTGTGTGTGTGTGTGTGTGTGTGTGTGTTTGGTGTTGTGTGCCGAAACGAGCCCCACAAAAGAAACAAAAGAAAAACAAAAAGAAAAAACCAAAACCAAACACAATCCGTGCATTAGCCAGTCAGCCGGTCTCTGATCTGTCCCTGTCCCTCCGTTTGTCCCTCTCTCTATGCCATTTGTTTGCTGAACTTTTGATATTTTCCAGTTAGCTTTCAGAGCTAGAGCCAGAGCCAGAGTCAGACCAAGCCCGAGCCCAGTCTATCGACTGGAGCTGGAGTTTTATTTGTTGTTGTTAATCGATGAACCTTGGCATTTGCTTTTCGTTTGGATACAGTTAATGAAGCAGGTGCTACACACACACACACACACACATACATGCATACACACCACCTTCTCGAAGGTGTGTGAAAATTACAGCATTTTCTTGCCAAAGAACCAAAACTTAAATATATAGTTCATAGTAGTTATAGTTAATACTTTTAAATTGTAACCTTTATTACAAACTAGAAAAAAAAAAGAAATTTTACACACGAATGACTGAATAATTTGTCACCATTTGACAGGGGCAGGCCCAGAAAATCAAAAAAAAACAAAAAAAAAAACAGGAATGAAGGGGACAAAAAGAAACGAAAAACAAACAACCAAAAATGAAAACCAGCGAAATGAAAAGCATCGTCAGGTAAATGCAATTAACTCAACTGGATTTTGATTGATGTCTTTCAAATGAGCTTCGATGGCAGGAAAATTAATTAGCTTTAAATTATGTAGCTCAAACAAAAAAAAAAAAAAAAAAAAAATCCCCCAAAAGAGATCAAGCTTAATTTTGGGCTTAACGAATATATTATACCCTTTTGAAGTTGTTTTATGAGTTTCGACAATTGCAGTAAGTTATTTATGAAATATTTGAAAAAAAAAAAAAAGAAAAAACGACTTTAAGACTTGAACAATTACAGTTGATTATAGCCAAAATACCCTCATTTGGCATAGAGTATCCAAAGTTATAGAGCAACAAAGACTCCCCACAGTGTGACCGCAAGCAACAAAAAAATCAAAAACACAAACAAATTTTGAATCAAGGAAATAAATTTTGCCTAATAAAGCCAATTGCAAATCAGGTGAAAAGCCTTGGAAAATTACCAATTAATTAATTTACACTTGAAAATGTAACAAAACATTCTCAAGATTAAAGAATGGATATAGAAAATCGCCAAAGCAAAGTTATAACTTTCCATTTCGATCTTTTTGGAAATTATTTGTCTTATGAATTTCGTGACAAAAGTTGATTGAATCAGTCCAAAAAAAAACCAAGAGGGAAAAGTTAATGGCCAGAACAGGTGTTAGTGGCCTGGTGCACTTTATGATGTTAGAAATAATTTATCAAATGGCCATAATGACTAAAAGCTGTCGAAATAAATTAATTTTTGGTTGATTTATTAATGCGGCCATTGTTCATCTGAGATCAATGTGTGTTCGTCTGTGTGTGTGTGTGTGTGTGTGCGTGTTGACATCCGAGACAGAGGTAGAGGTCGAGGTAGAGGCAGAGGCAGCGGCATTGTCGACTCGACAAAAATCCAGTAAGCATATGCTAATTGACCACCTAATTAGTGCAATTAATGCCATCGGCATTCAGATAAAACCATCGAAACAAACAAACAAAAAAAAAACAAAACTCAATCTTGAAAGTAAGTCAGACACAGTGGAGAGAGAGACACATGCTAATGAAATTAACGTACCGTGGTTAATAGTTTTGCTAAATTTAGGAAAAATTATTTTCATACACATTACGATTTTTTTTTTTGTTGTTTTTTATTCGTTTTGTTTTTATTTCTTTGTTAATTTTCTTTGCAATTAATGAGTCGGCAGAAGGTAGCGAGAGATGACCAAGGGGAGGAGGTCGGTGTCGGGGGGATGGGGGAACCAAATGACACGTTCTTTTTTGGCTTTTTTTTTGTTTTTTTTTTGGCTAGTGGAAAATTACATATACCTTTTTGTGGGGGGTCCCAGAAATGTTGATGAGTAATCATTATCGAGGGGGAAAAGTTTCTTGACTTTGGAAATGAAAATTCAATATACAAAAAATTTCCTAATCCACAATTTGATTAGCTTTCGAAAGATAACATTAGCAACTAACTGACCATCCTTTTAGCAAAGCAATTAGCTTGGTTAAATGTTTCTGGTGCACTGGAATCTCTCTTGGTTAGAGATTCTAATCGAAATGCTGTGTTAAGTGCATGGCATATGATGATGCTTAGCTGGATTTAATATTCGAGAGCCACTTCATCCAGTTCAAACTTTTTACTCCGGTTCTGGGTACGTTCGTTCGTTCGTTGGTTTTTTTTTTTTTTTTTTTCATTTCACATTCATTGCATTTACAATTCCCCGTTCTTACAATTTTTGTTGTAGCTTCAATTTATCGACTAATTGCTTGAGGGACGGTTGCTTCAATTAGACCATCCACTTACAATTTGGTTTTCTCTCTCACTCTCTATCTGTCTGTCTGTCTCTCTGTCTATCTCTGTTGGTCTTTTTTTTTTTTGGTCTCGTTTTCCTTTTCTCACTTATTAACTGAACGAACGAACGAACGAACGTTTTGGAAATGGAATGTTCATTCTGGCATTTGCCATTGCCAATTTCCGTCAAAACGGCCGTTGGCCGTTGGGCGTAAATTAAAATTAAATTCAAATGGAAAATGTTGTAGGTCGGGGGCTATTGGGGGGGGGGGGGGGGGGGAAGTCTCTCATCCTGTTTCTGTCTCATCTCTGGTTGGTTGGTGGCCATTGGCACGTCTCTCTGGGTTTGATGCAACACATTTTTAGCAATTATATTCGCGTTTCGGCGACATTACAACGGCAATTACACGCAGCAGTCAGCAGCCACCAGCCAGAAGCCAGGAGCCAGGAGTTTTCCCAAAAATAAAAAAAAAAAAAAAAAGGACATGAGGACAGCTGATAGTAGAAGGAGCAGGTGGCGGGGCGAAGGGGGGAAAGTATATATCCGTCGTTTGGTTCGTTTGTACGTTTTCCACCCACCGCCGCCGCCTTCGCCGCCTGTCAGCATCATCACGTGAAACAGCAACGTGATCAACTGACGCACGGACCTACATACATACCTCTCCCCACTCTACCAGCCTTCACTCCTCGCACTCATCTTCTTCTGATGGACGACAGTCCCCCGTCATCGTCATTGGAGCTGATGCTGCTGCTGTTGCTGCTGTCACTGGCAGACGGCTCCCGTACTTCAACTCGCAGCAAACTCAAAATTCTCTTCTAGCTGATGAGTCACTGAGACAAGGGGCCCAAATATAAACGAAAAGCCATTTGCATGCCCCGTTAGTTAAATGCCCTACATCTTGGTTAAGGGCATCTCTACTAGAGGTGGAGAACTATCGATAGTAGAAACAGTCGATAGTCCCGATAACATTAAAAAAGTTGGTTGCTCGATACCAGAATAAAATGCTTTCATATGACAATGGGAAATCGAATTGAGAAATTGTTTTAATTGTTTCCTCAATAATGTTAAAAGGTACAAAAATAAAGAATATTTGCCTTTAAAACTTTTTTTTTGGTCTGATATTAAAGCAAGCTACGTTTTAAATTCTATTGGGACTATCGACTGTTTCTACTATCGATAGTTTTCCATCTCTAATCTCTAGGCCAACTAATCTTTGGGTAGTGTGCAGCAAAATTATAGCAAATCTTCGGCTTTAAAGTAACAAATTTAAAGTTCAAAACACAAATATTTCAAACAAATGTGCTTACTTAGTTAGGGTAATTGAAATGTGAAATGGAATTATGGAAATTTCTGTGTGTATCCTGTGTATGTCCTGTGTGTGTTGTTGTTTGTGTATGGCCAAATGAAATAAAATAAATGTATGAAAGCAATAACCGACCGGCATTACATAAAAATCTACTTGGCCCAGGCTCGTAATTTGTCTCTATATGTGTATGTGTGTGTGTGTTTGTGTGTGTGTGTGCATGTGTGTGACGTGAGCCTATTTAGGAGTTTTCTATGTGGGATACGTGTATGCGAAATATGGCCGACACTTCCGTTCGACATGTTGCACATGTTGCTCCCGTTTCCGTTTGCGCACCACCTAACCGCCAACTCACCGACTTACATGTCGTTCTCCACCACCTTCACTCCCGCATCCGATAGTCCCTCACCACCAATTCATGTGCTATGCCCATTCTGTATCCCCCACCCATCCGACCCACCGCCCCACCGTCCCACCGTCCCACAGTCATGTGCCATGTGGCTACCCATTTCGCATAAAATACAATATACACAAGATTGTTTTTCTTGTCGTTTTTGTTGTTGTTGTTGTTGTTGTTGTTGGTCACGCATGGTGTTCCTGTCGCTTGCTGTTTTTATTGCCCAGCTCTTCCTGCCATTCGCTTGTTTCATAATTAATATCCTTTCACACATTATTATAACGGAAATGAGTGGGGAATTTCTCCTATTTTTTTTTTTTTTTGCTTTCTGTTTTTTGCCCCCCTGTTTCGTTTCGTTTCGTTTTTTTTTTTTTGTTTTGTTCATTTCATTTTATTTCATTTTGCCTTCTGTTTCTGTACGAAGAACGGGACATGGACACCGGGGCTAACTATGCGTATGTGTAATTAAAAGCTCATGAAAAGTGATTAAAAAGTGAGATGCGGCTGCGGCAACGGCGTTGGCTTTGGCCGCCAGGACGAATGTGCCATATATTAAATGGTTTTCATTTTTCTTTTTTTTTTTTGCCTTTTCATTTTTTCGCTTTTTTAAAGTTGTCAAAACAACAACAAACACAACTACAATATCGAAAGAAAGAAAGAGAGAGAGAGAGGCAGAGAGAAATTTAATGAAATGGCAGCTGATGTCGATGTTCAGGTAAGGGAATCATTTGCATATTTAGATTTATGTGCTCTAGGTGCATTTTTGTAGACAGACAGTGATATATACTCTTAATATATATATATATACATATTCATTTTTTATCATGTCTGCTAAATTTCCAAACCAACCTGGAAACATCATTGCTTTAATTGATTGGCTGTGGACCTAAACTTAATCAAAGTTAATACCGATATTGATTCTAGATGTCCAGGAATGAATCATCACATGAGAAGAAACGTCTAAGTGGGCTCTTTCTTAACTTCTTTAGGGCTTACTATTCTAATCTTTGTGAGACAAAAGACGGTTTACCATTCTAAATTTTATTCTAAACTCACACAAAGCTTTAGTCAAAGAGTTTACTTGTAAATAGAAAAATATAAAATATAATTCAATATGTGCCTTTTCTATTTTTGATCAAATCTTGGGGTTTGGGCCAAGGCTCGAGTCGAGATTTTTCACTATCTTTTTTTTTTTTTTGTTTGTTGTTGCTCATTTCATTAACTGAAAGTGTAATGCGTAGTTTAATCAAACAGAGTGACTAATTCTTGGAAAATAAATCTAAGGACCAAGCGTCTCCATGGCATAGTCCTCATTCTGGTGTTGGCAATGCTTTATCATTTGAACGGACTTTATATATAAGCTCACTGCAAGGTTATAAGCAATCCCTGAAAAAGAGAAATGTCCAAGCAGGGATATGCAATGGAGTAATTAGTTAATAAGAAAGCAACAACAACAACAACAACAATAACGACACAAACAAACGACCCCAAGCAAACGGAGAAGTGAAAAAGAAAAAACTAGTTTCTATTATCCCTATATATGAATCATCATGTTATGGGTCGACGCTGATGCCCTAATCCTTGGGTATTGTTGATATCATACTCAAGTAAGTTCAACTTGACCATATATAATGCGAGTGTAAGTAAGCTTATCAGCTTAATTTGCATATATGTAATCTATGTATATATATATATATATGTATGTATATATATGGTGGTTTTCCTTTCGAAAACCGATCTTTTTATTCCACTTGGTCTAGCACAACCGCAACATATCCTTATACCCAGTGTCGTTAGTCCTTAGCCTTTGCCACAACCATTTGACTCACATGGCCCACCAACAAGTCCACCAAGTGATTGGTATAAAGATATTTAAAGTGGCCAGAGTGGAACCGAGAAAATGTTGCGATAACCGGCTTACACGCATGTCCCTACCCCCTACCCGCTACCTCCCTCCGACTCTGGCTCCCTACTCTTGCTGCTGCTATTCTCCTTTAACGAGGATAAGGATGACGCATAACTTAAAATGGAGAGGAGAATGAAGGTGGAACCTGTGACAAAAATGCAGGCAGTAGGCAGAAGGCGGTAGGCGGTAGGCGGCAGGCGAAGGCAGGGACTGCTAGGGCTGGCAAGCAGGCAAGGAAACGCATGAGTGGCATTTTCGCGTCATTTCCATATGAAATTTTTCAACAGCCGTCGCCTTTTGTTGCGTGTTGCGTGCAATTTGCGTGTAATTTTCAAAAAAAAAAAAACGAGAGAGAAAGAGAGGACTACTACACTTCACTTAACTCGCAAAAAACGGCGGCTGCAACTGTACTCTACCGCCAAGTCTATGTTTCACGTCCTCATCCTTGTCCTGGTCCTCGTCCTGTGTGTCATCGCTACACGCGGCACATAAATCATAAGCAGCAGCAGCGGCAACTACGAACTGCGTCGTAGCAACATGAAATGCGTAATTTATGCTGCGCAACAAGGAGATGAGGAGCAACAGCAACAGCAACAGCAACAGTAAAAGCAGCAAAAAGGCAACCCAAAAAAGAAGGAAGGAAAAAAAAAAAACAAAGCAAAACCACCCGTTTGTTGCTTCAGCCTTGACTGGGATTATTGTGTAACTGTACTCAATGGGAAGCTTGCAGTTTTCCATCCAAAAACCATATCCAAATGGGGAAAAACGACATAGGACATAGCCAACTGAACGGAACGAAACGAAACGCAACTGGCACATTGCTTTGAAGTCTTTTTTTTTTTTTTTTTGGCTAAAGACGCAATAAGGAAAAACTCCTGTGATGTGGCTGTACCACCGTGTTGCGTCTTATTCAATAGATTGCGCGCAACCCTCTTTTCTTCGTTCGCCCGTCCTCCTGTGTCCACCCAGCTCACCCATTCTCCCGTCGACTCCTGCTTGCGTTTGGCCTTTTGTTTTCCATTGTCTTTAAAATTCAATCAAAATGCTTCAAGGAAAATTTCATCAAAGCAAGGAAAAGCGTCATGGGATTGTTGTGCAGAGAGTGCGAGATAAACAAGATAGCGATAGAGAAAGAGAGGGAGAGAGAGAGAGAGTGAGGGAGAGGTAGAGAGAAAGAAGCTTGACGAGTTGCATATGTTGTGGTTGATTTGATCAAAATAGAAATACAATATGTAGGAAAATGTGCGTTCACACATATATTTCAATGAGTCTTGATTGAATCTCATTCAAATTTATCCTTTCACACGTTTAACGCCAAAACCAGTTGCACATATGTATGTACTCTCTGACTGTACCTAAGGGATTTTCACTTTGTTTCTCTAACCAAGTTAACCAACACTAAAACACTGAACAAATGCAATGTAAGCAATTTTTTTTTTTAAATTTCGAAAACAGATTTGAAAACCTAGGGCTTATAAGGTTATAAAAGTGCGTTAAAATGTATCATATATCTGCCAGAAATCGAAATATTGAGGTAATTATAGTAACACAAAAGTAATTCAAAAAGAATTCTCTTAATTACGAGGAAAGACCAAAAAAATTCTTAGGACATAATTCGAAAGGCTTTTTGTAAAGATTTATTCCAAAATGTAAAGTAAGCAACTGTTTCAAAAACAGTTCACCAACACTTGACCAACAATTAAATAACAGTTTAGCAACACTTGACTGAGCCAAAATTTAGAAGAGTTTTGAAAAGCTTTTAAGACTTTTAAGAGTACTTAGTCAGTGCCTAATTTTTCATGTACTAAAACCGGAAGCCCTTAAATTTGTATTCCATTTTGTATTCTAATTTTTGAGAGTGAAAACCTAAAACTAAAAATCATCGAATGACTGAAGACCAAGCTTAAATATTTGAATGCCTATAAAACGTGAGAAGTTGTCTATGGTAAAAAACCGAATGACCACATTGTGTAATGCAATGTATCGTTAGTAGCAACACCCAACATCCAATTCGAGACCGGGGTTTTCTACACTAAATTTTTTACACATAGATATTTTATGCTGAGGCGGCGGCAGCTGTCACACATTGCAAGCCAGAAGTTGGGTGCAAAAGAGAAGTAGAATAGAAGTGACAGGTCCGGTCAGTGGAAAATATGAATACCACTTGAACATGTTAACCCCGAAAGGCCTTTATAAAACTGTCCAAAGCTATTAATATCAAAAAATTCTGCACACAAATATATATAGCGAAAGCGACATAAGCACACACACACACACACACACACACACATAAAAAACTGCGCAGTTGCTTAGTGCTAGCCTGGGCAGGATAACGACGAACTAGCCGAATAGAACAGCCGTTTCAGGCGTTTCTTCTTCTGTTCTGTTCTGTTCTGTTCTGGCCAGGCCAGGTCAGCCTATGTGTGTGCCATGTTTGGCGTCCATGAGGCGGAAATGTAAAGCGCATGGCAACAGCGGACAGCTTCTATATGTAGTAGTAGTAGTCAGTCAGTAATGGGTGGTGCTGGGTGGGTGGGTGGTGATGGTGGTGGTGGATTGGATTATCAACAGGCAAACACACACACACACACACACACACACACACACACACACAAAGATACATACATAGAAGGAAAGGAAGAAATATCCTTGGTCAACATGGCCACTAACTGTGCAAAGGGGTACTCTCTGCGGTGAGAGAGGAGAGTGTGGGAGGTTGGGCGGTACCGGCGACGGCGGAAGGCTTTTGTTGGCTAAAGCTAAATGCTAAATGCTTTACGTGTACTGTGTGTACTGTGTACACCCTGTGTTGCTGATGCGAGCGAGCGCGCGCCATGTGGCCTTTTGTTATTTATGATTAAAAGCGCAAGGACTCTCGCCAGTGTTCGCTGTTCATTCTCTTCATCCATTCTAACACACACACACACACACACACACACACACACACACAGACACACACACACACACACATAAATATATATAGTCTACATACATATATATTTACATAGAACTCTCGTACTCGTATTCATAGGTCTTTCTCCTCCTCCTCTTCGTCATCCATTCTCCTGCTTGTGTATGCTAAATATAACGCTGCATGTGTCCATACGCGTCCATCACTTAATCACGCCACCACACACAAATACACCAACACACCAACACACCAAACACACAACTACATACACGCCCCACTACCTCAATGAAAGAAAGGAAAGAAAAAGATATGGCATATGTAATTCGCTTCTTTTTTATTTTTTATTTTTTTGTCTGGGTTTACCCAAATATCCATTCACATAGATTATACTATATGCTCTACTCAGGTCAGGTTGGCTAGAGAACTTTAACCTTTTATTAGAAGAATACTTTTCTCTACTTTGTTGAGTTCAAACTCTCCAAGCAACTTGTTGATTTATTCATTTACGAATTTCTTTTGATATCCTTTCTATCCCAATCTATTTTACAATTTCAACTTATTCTTGTTGGTTTGTCCATTACATCCAATTAATTTTGTCTGTATTTTATCCTATTCTGACCTAATCTATAGTATTTTAGCCTATCCTACGTTATCTTTTCCTATCCAATCCTATTCTATCCTGTTCTTTCCTATCGTATTCTATATTTTCCTGTTCTATCCTATCCTATGCTATTCTTTCCTATCCTATCGTATCCTTTTCTATCGTATTCTATTCTATCCTATCCTATGTTATCCTTTCTTATCCACTCCTATTCTATCCTATCCCATCCTATCCCATCCTATCCTATCTTATCCTTTCCTATCCAATCCTATCTTTTCCTATGATATTCTACCTTTTTCTGTCCCATCCTGTGCTATGCTATCCTTTCCTATCCTATCCTATCATTTTCTTTTGCATTTTATACTATCCTCTTTTTTCTTCCTCTATTTTCTTCTATCCTATTCTATCCGAACTCAACCTATCCCATCTATTTCACCTGTTCCTATTTCATTCTACTCTATTTTAATTCTGGATATTTGCCCTCTGGCCCCACTTCTAGCGCCTTTCTTTGACCTTTATTTGTTTTCTGATTTTCTCTTTTGTACTTGGTCTTTCCATGACTCTCTTTCAAACTGTTACTTTCTGTTTAGGGGATCCAATTGACAGTGCTCTGATCGCGTTTTTTTTTATTCTCTCTTCATATCTTTGCCGTTTTGTAACACTTTCTTTAACATGTTTTGCAATTTCCATTCTCTTTGGTTTCCCTGCCTTGTGCTTTACTTTTCTTGGTTTCACCTTTTTTTTTTTTTTTTTTTTTGCTTTTCTAGTTTTTCATTCTTAATGGTTTTCCGTTTTTTGTTGCCATCGTTCAATATATGTACAATAGATTAGATTATTAAATTTTTGTCAATTCCATTTGCCATAACTTTTCCCTGGGAGTGAGGTCAAAGAAGAGGTTATCTGCCAGAGGCAAAAGCATTTACCCACAGGTTCAACCGACAACGAAATATGCAAATAAGTTTATACATATATCCTTTGTGTGTGTGTGTGTGGGGTGTGTGTGTGTGTGTGTGTGTTGGCTGTTAGTTAGGATCTCTTCCATTTTGCATTTCTTAACATGGTTTTAGGCTCCTTTTTTTTCTTTTTTTTTTTTTGTGGTCTCGATGATTCACTTCAAATTTATGATGCAATCGCCTGGCCGGGCGCATTCCGGTTTCTTCTTCGTTGTTTTTTTTTCTTTTCCTTCTTTGGTTCTGTTTTGCTTGTTGTGAGAGGCAGTTGGCAGGTATCCTGTCGGGTATCCTTGGTTTTGGTTTCAAGTTTAGCACACACACGCAAACACACACACACACACACACACACTTTATATATTATTATGATCTTTCGGTGTGCTTTGGTTTTAACAGCAGCCGTGTTGTCTTGCCTGTTGCCATGCCAAGCGGAGCTGGGCATATCCTGCATGTCCTTTTGCCATTAAGGGTGGTTTCCATCATCGGCGGTTAGTTAGGTTAGCTTCTTTGTGTGCGAGTGTATGTGTGTGTGTGTGTGTGTGTGTGTGTGTGTGTGTGTGTGTGTGTGTGTGTGTGTGTGTGTGTCCGCCCGCCCCTGGACAAAGCATTTTTATTTGAGCTTTTTATTTTACTCAATTTCGTTGTTGTTCCTGCTCTTCTCTTTTCTTCAATTTTTTTCCTGGTTTCATTTTTGTTTTTTTTTTTTTTTTTTTTTGGTTTATTTTGTTTTTTTTTTCGCTTCAGGTCCTTTTGTTTGCGAAATGTGTGTCAGTACGTCAGTCGGTTGCTCGGCACTTGGTTCGACTATTTCCGGTTCAGGCAATCGTCCTTTGTCCTTCCACTTCCCAGTTCCAGTTTTATTATCCCTTTCACACACACACACAGACACACACATACACAAAGGGTATGGCCGAATTAGAAGTGCCCCTCTGCATGTTATTAACTTTTGCCAATGCCTTTTGCGACTTGTCAGCGCATTGAATACGAATGTGAATACCAATGTGAATAAGTGTGTATGTATGAATGAATGAATGAATGAATGAATTGAATTGGCTACAATTCCTGATTTATGGCCATAAGAGGAGACTTACTTTTGCCACACAGCATTGTTCGCTCTTTCATCAGCATTGACAGCTGCCCTGCTAGCTGGGTGGCTATTGAGCCGTGTCCTTGTGCCCTGCCTTGCCTTGCCTTGCGTGTCCTGGGCTTTTCTCTCTTCATGCATTCATCCATCTAACCATCCATCCATACATTCATACGTTGTGTGTAATGAGTTGGAAAACTGATTTGCTTTTGCCGAGGTAGTATCATTTATATATGTACATATCTATCTATGTATGTACTGGAATCCAAATGTTTGTTCTATAGTGAAATGCGAAGCTTCAATAACCAACCAATAATCTCTGTTCACTGCATTCCACTTTACAAGTAAGCCTGAGTAACAATATTGAGTTTGGCTTTAATAAACATGACAAATCAAATCACTTCACCTGAAAACAAATGTCAGTTAAGCCAAAATTGAAACCTTGAGGAAATTATAATCCTTTATCCATTTTATACATTTCTAAAGAAGCTCTAAAATCTCGCTCACCAGTGGACATCAGCTTGAAGGTCCCACTTTGGCCTGGTTTTATTGAAAGACCTTGAAATTTTGATCTGTTAGAATCTGTGAGAGTACTTGGCATAGGCCAGCAACAAGTCCTCTTGGTCTAGCCGCTTATCCAGTGAGCTTATTCCTATCGAATCCTTTGCTTTGACTTATACAGATTGCATGAATGATTGGATGAAAACTTTCCTAAAGACGACTTCTCATATTTATTCTCTTTAATTAATAGTTTAAAATTGGACTTATAATCTTTTAAATTATAGTAATTATCTAAAATTGACACTTTTGCTGCGTACTCTGTTCGAGCTGTTATTATAATCAAAAGATATCAATTTTAATTGAACGTTAATCAAGGCAAAATTAGACTTGATTTTTTTTTTTTTTTTGTTTTCAAGTGTTGATTACAATTTGAAAATCTAGAAGAAACAGCTATCACTTCACTTTTTAAGCCTTGTATTAATGGAATTG
The DNA here is from genome assembly GCA_024703675.1 of Drosophila nebulosa. Taxonomy (NCBI): domain Eukaryota; kingdom Metazoa; phylum Arthropoda; class Insecta; order Diptera; family Drosophilidae; genus Drosophila; species Drosophila nebulosa. The sequence continues at coordinate 1,149,894 of JANFPS010000005.1, forward strand.
CTATGCTCCATTTGATGCTTTAGCTGATAATTTTATGATCTCTCTCTTTCTCTCTCTCTCTCTCATTCTGTCTCCGTCTCTTTCTTTTTCTTTAGGCAAGAAAAATGGAACACAACGAATGATGTTCGATCTCAACTTTGATCATCATCTCTAATTGGTAGAGCGATTTCATGCACGACAGATTGTCGATCGGTGAGCGATGAAAAGAAATCATTGAGTCCGAATCTGTAGCTCTGAATCTTTTGAATCCAAATCGAAGATGTATTCGAAAGAGAGCACCAGTCCAAGACAGAGACCAAGTCCATGTCGAAGACCAAGACCAAGACCAAGACCGAGCCACTTGCATGCCATCAATTAAAGTAATTTAAAGGAATCGGCCACGACAGCCACAATGTAGATAATGCGCGAAGAACAACAAACCAAACCAGCCAGCCAGCCAGCCAGCCAGTCAGACGGACAGACAGACAGACAGACGGATGGACAGACGGACAGCTAGTCAGCCAGCAAGCCAGCACAGAGGCCAGTAACTAGATCCATAAGCTGAAAATCAATCAGGCAGAAAGTCAGACAACACAACACAACAACAACAACAACAACAGCAGCGACGACAACAAAAAAAGAAGCCTATTAGAAGACCAGCCGAAAAGCAACAACTACAACACCAGCAACAAACTTAAAATTGGATGAACTAGAAAGAAAAAACGAAAACAACAAAAAAAAAAAAAAAAAAAGAAATACGGTAGCCACGAAATCGATTGAAGAGCTAAAGACTTGATGATTGGAGTGGACGAGTTTGAGTTCGATTTCGATGTTGATGAAGATGAAGATGACGAAGTCCGAAGACAGAGACGAAGGTGTCAGTGAGCACAGTGGTTAACAATATCATTAAAACTCCACTAAAGCATCACAAGATATTTTTAAATCCATTTCAAATATTTCCTTTGATCGTTTGCCGCTAGTTTTGATTCTCAAGCCAATAGCGTGGGTATAGAGACTCGGCTTTCTATGCTGATCAAGGTTATATATATACAATATAGATTCGGCAACGTGTCCTTCTTTGCGTTAGAAAAAGAAAAGAGTAAGAAAAAGCAATATTAAGAGGGACAAGTAGCTACTTTTACAGGTAAGTAGCTACGTTTTAGCGATTTTTAAATATAAATAGCCACTTTTGGAGATAAAAAGCTACATTTAGAGATCGGTAGCTACTTTTAGAGACAAATAGCTACTTTAAAATATTGATAGCTTCTTTTAGCGATAAAAAATAAGAAAAGTGGATGAAACTAAGAGCAAATTTAAAAGTAAACTCAAGGAAATAAAATAAGTTTTTGTGCCACTGAAAAAATCAACTTTTCTTCTGGTAAACTCAACGATGCTAACTTCAAAAAACATGTAATACAATGTCCACAATAACATTATCTAAACCAGTAAGATTTCTACGGGGAATATTAAACATTTTTCAAATTAAACTATAACCCACTGTGCGAGTTGAGCGATGACGAAGCCCATGCCGAAGCCTTTGCCTGCAGGCCTAGAGGGTATATAACAATAGCAACAACAAAACAAGTCATCATTAACAACAACACACAAAAAAAAAAAAGAAATAGAAAAAAAACAACAACAACAAAAAAAGAAATAGAAAAAAAAAACAGTAGCCCGTAGAGGAGCCAAGAAAAGAGCTAGACAGAAAAGTGTGCATAATAGAGGACTGAAGAGACGTGTGAGAGGGGGTAAGGTAGAGGGGGATGGGGGAGAAACAAACACGATTAAAGTGGATAAGCGTGTCTGTCAGCTATAAATGTGTAATATCTGTAACTCATTAATGACAGCAGTTAAAGGCCCAGCGAGTAACAGAGATATAGAAGGAGTAAAAAGGGAGAGGAGGAAGGAGAGAGAAACAGACAGAAAGAGACAAATAGCGATGGAGTTAAAGATGGATACCAAATAGAAAAATTATGTATGCTAAAAACTAAATCTATAGAAGGAGAGAGAATAAAGCAAAAAAAAAAATAAATATAAAATAATACACATATACATATATACTTATATATGTATGTATATAACGAGTAAAAGAAGCAGAAACGGAAAAAAAAAGACAGAGAAGGAAAATGCCAGCAAGCAAGATTTAAATGATGATGATGACTGCGACTGGTTCCAATCAACTGCCACTTAACTAAATGACGGTGCGAGACTCTGTATACCCCAAACCCGCGAACCCCAAACCAAACCAAAGCAAACCAAAGAGACGACTACGACGACGACGACGATTTAAACCCAACACTCAAAGACACAAAGAAATACAAAGATAGAAAAAATAAAGATGAAGAGAGTCAGCGGGAGGGGGAAGAGAGGAGACTCAAACTCTGGCTTAGAGTCAGACTGTGACTGTGACTGTGGCTCTCTGGGTTCTCCGGGGCTCAGACAGAGCCTTTGCTCAGCGATTTTTATCACAAATGACTGATGAATATGCCATTAAAGATATATGTGGAGGTCTACACACACACACACACACACACACACACACAATTATATATAAATGGACGTATGTATATGCGGAGTATCAAGTACCGGTGGTAGGAGTAAAAGAAATGTGTCAGAATTGAAAGAGACAGAACAACAACAACAAGAAGAAGAATAACAAAGGTAGAATACAACAAAACCTACATATGACAAATTGTTGGAGGGGGGACTAAAATAAAACTAAGAAGAAACGTATTCTTGATTTAAAATATTGAAATATTTTAGCTAGAAATTGGATAATTCAAATTGTAACTTTTATCATTTACAATACTTTTGCTTACAAACTAAAAATACATTTAGTTGTCTGCAAAATCAAAAGTTTCATAGATTTAAAAGGGTTTCAGAACAGAGAAAACAGACAAGGAAAACTTAAATCAGCGTTTAAAATTTATCTCTTAGTCAGTGGGCAACTATTTTAATTTGTATAAAAGAGCTATCTAAATTTGGTCATAGACAATCCGTCTGTCTATAACTGATCTCTCAGCTTTCGAGTAATATTAAGCAAAAATTAATTGTATCATTTTCTTGTTGAACTACAAAAACCTATAAAGAAACAAATTCTAAAATACCATTAAAAGACAATTCTTAACAAAGGATCATCTACCAATGAGAAGCTCAAAACAAAGATAAATTAAGAAGTGTTTATTGCCTACTGAGCTCGCTCAGAATCGACAATCTCAGCAATTCTTAAGTCGACTAAAATGCTCTCCAAATTTTTGGCTCAGAAATTGTTTAATTAAACAAATTACACAAAAAAAAAAAAGATAACGTTTAGCATTAGTTCCCCTTTTCTTTTTCTTTGAAGAGAGTATAGAAATTCAGTCTTGGATAGTCGAATCATTATACACTTCAACCTTACATTTGTTGTTGTTTTTGTCAATTTGTGATTGTCTTCGATCAACCAAAAAAAAAGCGCGTGGCCCAAGGGGCTCTGCCCTTACTCTGCCCTACACTGGCGGCTACCGCGATTGTCTGGCTTTTGGGTCTTTGGGACAACGCCTCCATTTACACACAAAAAAAAACAAAAAGTTTTTGTTTAATTTACCAAACTTCTTTTTTATTGTTTCGCTTTCAAGTTTTAGAGTGTGCCACATTAATTGCTTGTTGGGTTTTTTTTTTTTTTTTCGTTCATTCGTTCGTTGGTTCGTTCGTTGTCTGTTGTTTGTTTGCTCATCGCCGGCAACTTTCCAAAAAAAACCAAAAAAAAAAAAAAATGTTTGTTTGATAAATGTTGCGCTTTGAAATATTAATTACACTTGTGTGTGTGAGTGCGTGTATGTGTGTGTGTGTGTGTTTTTGGGTGTTGAAATTTATTGAAGACACAAACACAAGACACTTTCAATGGGGCGAAGCTAAAGGCAAAACGGGGCAGCAAGTCGAATGAAAGGCAGTGGCGGAGGCGGGAACAAAGCAAAAGAGAGCCGTGTGGTAGGAGGAAAGAGATTTATGCCCCGACCAGCTCAGAGCAGAGCACTGTAAACTGCTTTCTATAGGGTTTAGCAGTTTTTTTTTTTTTTCGTGTTCGGGAGTGGTGGTGGTGGTGGGGGGGGGGAGTAATTGCGATGCTAATACGCTAACAAATATTTCACTCAAGTTATTTATCTTTCAAGTTAACGGAATTACAAAAACCAAATCTTGATAATCTTTGCCACAACCCAAGCGAAGGCAACCAACCCAATTGAAATGAATCGAGTGCAATTGACAAAATGTTGACAAATGTCTAAAATATGAATTGCTTAACATGAGCTTAAGAATTTGTATGATGTGGCCAAACTAAGAGAATATCTAAAGATCTTCTCCAAGCAGAAGCAAGTTTACTCAGGTTTACGTTAATTGAGAAGGCATCTTTTCTTGATAGAAAGAAACTGCTCTATGAAAAGTGGCAGCCCTGCCCGGGATGATATTTGTGGCAAAATTTTTAAAGAATTCTCTATACACATTTTTAATTTTGTTTTTTTTTTTTTTTATCTTTGTCGCGCCCTTAAACAGTAGCTCCATCGATTCTACTACCTTAAATGCAGCCCTGCATCATCTAGAATGTTAATAAGACGGAGTTTTAATAAATAAAATAACGTTTTTATTATGTTTCCGAATCGTCAAACAGATCCGACTAAAATATTTTTAAATATGGCCTTTCGCGCTTTGCTTAAAACAATATCCATACTCAATCTTTTGCAAAATGTTTCCAGTCGATTTTCCTCACTTCTTTTTTAACATATTATCTATGGCCTAAAAGAAGAATTTTTCGTTCTATTTCAAGTAATTTTTTACAGGAACATTTATTTGTAGGAATATAATTTGACGAATTCAAAATTTGGAATGAAAGCGAGGACCAAGTCATTTCATGCTTATTTTGAGCCTTTAAAAAAGCAGCTAATCCCTTAACCTAGAAAGACAATCTTATATATTGACTCCATTTTCCTTCTCTTCGTTTTGCGATATCTTCCACTTTTCTTACATTTTTTTTTTAGATTATGCCAAAGACGTTTTGTTTGCCAATTTGGAATTTGAAAACTAAAATTAACATGAATTTTTATTTTCAGATACTTTTCATTGATATATGAGATACATTTGCCCTGGCTAAGGGTGTGGGTGAAGAGAAAGCAGGGGAGAGCAGGGAGAATAGGGGTCATTCATTTTTTTTTCATTACAATTCATTTCATTTCATTTGATTCTCATCATTTGTGCCTTCATCTGTTAGCAATCAAAAGTTTCCTAAGCGCTCCCAATGATAAGAGAACTCCATAGGGAGGATAAGCAAAGGGAGAGACAGGCAGTGAGGCAGGAGCAGGAGAAGAAGGTGATGAGATAAAATGAGCTGGAGGGTCCTACTCTTGTTGCTATGGTTTAGTTGCCTGCATTGGTCATCGACTATGCAATGAAGTGTAAATGAGCAAAATATTATACTACAGAATTGCAAAAATATGCCCCCAGGGTGGGACCGAATTGATGATGGAGGATGGATAACGAATGAGATGAGATCAGATCAAATGAAATGAGAGCAGAGCAGAGCAGAGAGATGAGAGGAGATGATAACAACACCAATAATCGAATGCAGAAAAAAGGCTAGAGGGAATGAGGAAGAGAAAAGTTGGTGGATTTTTTTTTTTTTTCAATTTGAACGCCTGCTTGGGCGTCATCCTGGCCACGTTTTCCATGTTTAATTATAACTAACTTCAGTGCAGAATGTTGCCGTTGCCATTGCCGTTGCCGTTGCCGCCGCCTCAAGGGAAATTTCCAACAACTGTTGGCGCTGCTTTCCACCTTGGTTTCAATTTGATGATGGAAAAACTTTCGCATTATGCCGCACCGAATTCAATTCAATTTCATAAGTTTTCATCTCACTGTGGCCAAATGTTTTCTTCTGTGTGCCTAAATTGAATATTGATTATGAAAATAATAAGCCAAACAAATTGCGTAACTTTGCTGCCTGACAACAACAGGAGCAACAGCAGCAGGCAGCATCCTTTTCAGTGAAGGCGTGGCTCAAGTGTCCATTGATTGACTGACAACATGGCGTATGCGTAATAAGCAGATTGGGGGCGTTTGTTTTGGGTGCGCGAGCGACAGAGGCGGCGGCCTGGAGCCCCCTAATCAAAGAGTGTTAATTTTCCCAAAGGACTTTTGTTTTTGTGTACCCTCATCATTATGGCAGTCCAACTCCCACTCCTTTATTCTTCTCCCAACCATCCCCAGCCCAGCCCAGGCCAGTCCAGGCCAGTTTCTCGGCAACATTTTGACGAGTTCGTGATGAAAAACTAATTTGCTCGACCAGTTTCCTGTTCTCTACTCAGCTCTGTTCCCAGTTTCCCCCCCTTTTTTTGTTTTTTTTTTTTTTTTTTTTTTTGTCGGTTTATTAATAAATTAAGCAATTAAATGTGCTGGACGCTTTTGTTTGTTTAATGAAAATCGAATAAATCGCGCTTGTGTTCGTGTTAGTGTCCGTGTTCGCATTCATTGGGGGCTTCGGTTTGGGGCTTTTGCACAAAATGAAGTTGGGTCACGTGCATTCTGCATAATTTTCCATTTTCATTCTCTTCTCTTGTATTTGTGTCATACAATATGCCACATGCCACATGCCACATGCCACATGCTATTGCCATACTTAACTTTTATTCGCTCCACCGCAACATCTGTTCTTCTTGCAAGAAACTTTCCATTCCACGTTGCGTAATTAGTTGAGAGAGAGAGAGAGAGAGAGAGCCACAGAAAGAGAGAAGGAGAACGAAAGAGAATAGAAGAGAGGGAGAGAGGAAGCTGGATAACAGGTTTAACCCATTCTATTCATCCCAATTCAAAGTGCTAAATAGTAATGAGTTAGATTAGGAAAAAGCCTACTGGCGGCAGACAGAATTAATTCTACAAATTGGCATTTATAATATAATTATTTATAATTAGTATCTCAGACTTGGAATCCACCAAAAAAAAAAAAAGGAACATACATATCTACAAATGATCGTTTTAAAGATTGTACAATTTATATAAGCTAGTTTAGACGAGACTTTTCATTCTAAATTCCAAACAACATTCAAAGGAAACTTTATCATATTCTATTAACAAAAGGATGAAAAAAGATGGCCAACTAAAATACATAGCACATCAAGTTTCTATAAATCCACATAAAAAAAAGTAGAAATATCAAACCCAACTACATTTTTTAAGAAATGAGAATTAAAAAAAAAATCACACAACTTTTATTGCTAAGTTAGCAAAATTTAAAAATTTTAAGTCCCACTTATTGGAGCATTTCGATATTTATACCCAGAGAAGAAGTTTCCAATTCTATTAAATTAGCCAAAGTCTAATTGATTAAGAATTCGAAACAAGAAGCAATGTTTTTTTTTTTTGTTATAAATATAAATCTTAGAACAAGTTTGTTGAAACGTTCATCAGATTTTGCATATAAAATCGACTTTTAAGACCTAAATTAGTGCTTAGTTGAAGTGACTTTAAATAAACCCAACAAAAAGTAATTTTAAGGAATCAGAAAAATCATTTAATTTGGTTCAAAAGCTCATGCTATGAAATTCGTAATGAAATCTCAATACAAATTGATGAACTAAGCCCCTTAAATGGAATGCTTTTTATAAGATTTTCGACTGTTTTTTTAAGAAGTATCCAATGTAATTAGCTCAATTTGTTTTAGACCCAAAATGTTTTAGTAACTAACTTATAATAATTTGAATCAGTTTTTCAAATTTCTTTGGACTGCTGGACTCTGCTATCTTCAAACTGTCAATTATGTTAGGATAGTTGGAAATAATAAAATGGATACGATGACGTGTGTATATCAATCTAAGGTCTAAGGTCGTCGTTGTGGGGATGGTTCGTTTATTCATTTTCTCTTCCGGTTTCCGGCTTTGTGTCTCCGTTTCTCTCTCCATCTCACTCCATCGCTCTCTTTCACTTTTATCATTTTGCGCGTTTATTAATGCTTACAAGCTTAAGCCAAATATCCTCAGTTAATAGACCATTCAAATACGCATAATTATATCCTTGTCCTTGTCTGAGATTTTCGCTCTTCAAACGACTTAATCGTCTTGCGTTTAATCTAACAAATAACCCCAGGCCGAATGCCATAAAGCTTTTCTGGTGTCGCCTTTCGTCATGTTATTTTTATGTTTCTTTTTTGGTTTTTTTTTCTCATTTTTTTTTTTTTTTTTTTTTTTTACAACATTTAAATTGCTCGAGGCTAATTTCTAAATTGCTGACGTGGCAGCAGCAACAAAAAAAAAAAAAAAAATAAAATAAAAATCCTCACCCATCTAAAGAGGAGGGGAAAATGTGTTAGGGGAAAATTATTAGATGACGAGAATAATGAGAAGAACCGATGGATGAAAAAGGAAAAATTATTCTCAACAAATGAAAGTCAATAAAAGTTTTAAATAATTTGCTGCTCAATTTGAATGTGGGAAATATCTATATCGAGATCTTTGCCAGAATGAAACAAAGTAGTCGTCTCTTTTTGTCATTGTTTCTATACCCTCAAAAAGGGCCAAGAGTATATGCATTTTGCTGACAATGGAAGCAAAACCATTTAAATACTTTAAAAGATCGCTTGAGTAGGTTTTTTCTTTTGTGAATTTTGTAAATTGTTTCAAAGATCGTTTAACGCGTGCCCTTAATTTAGCAAGGGTATTAGTCAATTCGTCACTATAGAAATTAGCACGGTTCTCTGGTTTTTGTTTTTAATGAGAGCACACCCCGCAGGGGAACAATTAAAAAATGTAACGTGATCAAAATTTCGAATGTCTTTTTCTTAATTTTTATTTATTTTTTTTTTCCATCTTCTTCTCTGTTGGAGATGGAGAGTCCTTGACTTGCTCTCTCTCTCTCTCTTTCCTTCTCGCTCTGTGTGAAATTAGGCAAAGTGCTGGGGACTGTAGCTGGGCTGGGCTGGACTGGGCTGGGCTGGTCGGGTCTGAGCTGGTCTGGGCTGGTCTGTGTGGCAAAAAGGCCATAAAAAGAGAAAAACTGCCGCCCGAAAACGTAAAGTTCGTAAAATTTTAATGAGTTTCGTTTGCTTGAGCATCGCTCGTCTTGGTTTGGTTTGGTTTTAATGTGCGTTTCCCTTTTGCTTTTCCGTTTCTTTACCATTTCCCCATTTCTCTTTTCCCATTCTTTTTTTTTTTTCTTTCGTTTTTGGTCCCCCTTCATTTTTCTGTTCTCCGCTCAAATGATGCGAAAAAATGTTAATGTAAATTTATATAGGAATATAATACGGCTGAACGAGAATATACATATATACATATATATGTATGTATGCATGTATATATAGGAAAAACGAATCGAAATAAATGCTCGTATAAATAAAGAAATTAAGCTAAAGCTGACGCCAAGTAATTTCAATTTGACAAATATTCCGAGAATTATATTATACAAGAGAAATTTATAGAGCAGAATTTCATTTCATAACCAATTTTGTAAGCTCTAAACATAAAGATATAAGCACTTTGTATGCATATGTATATGAAAAGTACATACCATAATCTTGGCCAGAGTTTCACGTTCATCTCTCCCGAAGGTCATACCGAACTAAGAGCCCTTTCTTTTGACCCTCTCTCTCTCTCTCTCTCTCTCATTTTAAGCGAAGGAAATGGTCAAACTGGTCGGCCGGTGTACCCATGGGATGACTGTTGTAGAAACTTAAAAACACCTAACTTTTACCATCCTAACCCCCCAACCTTCACCCCCACCCCCACCTATGTCCCACATAATGGTTCCTGTGCTCAATTATCAACCATTATTATAACACTTTCTTTCACCCATCAACGGTTGTGTGTGTGTGTGTGTGTGTGTGTGTGTATTTGTGTGCGTGTGCCATTTTACCCACTAAAAATCAGATGAGCAATTAAAATAGAGAACAACACGCCCTCATCAAATGTCAAGTGCATAATTATCCACTAGCAAAGTTATAAAAAGGTACCTCCTAGGTATACCACCAACAACAACAACAACAACAACAATAGCAAAGAGTCAAAAATGATATGACCGACGACCCTTTGGACCTTTCAACCGTTTGCTGCCATTAACACATGGACATTGGCAGCCAGGAACAGGCAGAATAGATAGCAACACAGATAGGAGGAGTAAAAGAAAAAGGGAGAGAAAATGGAGAGACAAATGAGCAGCAATGACAAACGACAAAGACAAAAGGTTAATTACAACAACAACAACAACAACTAGCAAATGAACGAACCAACAAACGAACCCCAAACCCAAACCGCAATCATGAAATGATCAAATTAATAAAGAGCCAGCAAACAATCGAGAAACGAAACGAAACGAAACGAAATAAAACGGACAACGTCAGCCGACAACAACAGCCACTTGCCATGGGCGTAGTTGGCAGCCAGGCAGTCCAGAAGGGGACAATCTAAAAACAGTCTTTACCCAAGATACTAAACTGCAAGAATTTGGTTTGTAATAAAAGTGTCTTAGATTATGTTTGCTCTATCAAAACTATTTTAGTTTTGGAATCTAAATCTATTTCTAATAAAAATCAATACAAAAATATGCTTAGGAAGAGTTTCTTAGCTCTGTTGGCTTAAAAACTGTATTAAAATGTGCCTTTCGCTTATGATCCTCACGATTCGATCCTTTATATATACCGATTTAGAATTTAAATCTGTCTGCCTTTCTTAATTCTAATTAAAATTAATATAAAAATTAGCTTAGAAAGAGTTTCTTAGTTCTGTTAGCTTAAAAACTATATTAAAATGTGCCTTTCGCTTATGATACTTATGATTCAATCCTTCATATATACCACTTTTGTTCTTTGTTTATCACTATCATAGAATCTCATAAAATTTTAAAAGCCTTTGGAAGACTATTAGATCGACTGACCTACATATATAAAAGTCACTCGCTTTGATGTAATATTCTCTATGGAAGATATTATTCCTTGAAGAAATGATTATAATTATCTTTAATTATCGCTGAAAGAGTTAAAAATGAAGACACTCTCTTATGGATTTGCCAAAAACCCCTTTGCCATGTCCATGATCTTTACTGGCAATACCAAAGGGGGCGATTAGCTGAGAGCTGACAATGAACATGGGAATGGAGAGGGGGAAAATGTGGGAAAATCGCATAGGAAAAACTACAACAACTCTATGTGCGTGTGTGTGTGTGTGTGTGTGTGCTTGAGGTGACTACTGCATGGAAATGGGAATGGAAATGAAAATGGAAACAAACAAACATAAATGTAATTTATTTGCGTGTAATAAACCACAAAACAAAACTCGAGAGTCGCTCTCTTTCGTCCCCGTTGAAAACTGAGTGGCCTGCACCCCATCGACCAACACCATCATCATCATCATCATCGCTGCCACCACCACCACCACCACCCCCCTCTGTGGACACTCTCGATTCAATTTCGTACAGCTGCCACTCAGCTTAGGAAGAAAAAAAAATATAAAGCGGCTGACTGACTTGGTTGGATGGAAAAACAGCAAAAGCGAGAAGTGAAGAGTGCAGAAGAGAGAGAGAGAGAGAGAGAAAAAATAATAATAATAACGAAAAACATTTGATTGTGAGAATTAAAAAGATGATTTCTTACACGCGCACAGTAACATGGATCCAGAGTCGTCATCATCATCATAATCACAATCATCCTTATGCTCATTCTCGTCGTTGTTGGTGGGTGGGTGTGGTGTGGTGGGGGGGGGTAGAAGAAATTAGGATGAGTTAGCAAATGCCACAATGGTAACAATCAACAGGGATCACACAGTGGATCACAGAAAAGTCCCATAAAAAGAGATATTTCTAACTAAGCCTTAGCTATCCCAATGATTAGTAAGGGAAAAGGAATGGATTATTATCTATGGTCAATCGTCTTGCCTAAGTTTCAGTAATAGATAACCATTTTCGTTCAATTCTTACCACGGTAATAATCAAACGTTTCAAAGTTGTTTGTATAGAAGCAACAGCAGCAGCAGCAGCCGCCAGGACGATGATGTTGCCTGTGTGTTATGTTGACAGATAAACAAAAACAACTTTCGGGATGAATAGGTAACACACACACACACACACGCGGAGAGTGAAGCCCCATGGCAACATAGCAACTTCCATGGCAATCGCCCACCCTTCAAGGGCAACAAAGATTGCGCGTGATTGCGTGCTAGTCCTGCTGCAGTCCTTGTCAGGCGTTGCTTCTGCTGCTGCTGCTGTTGCTCCTCGTGTTGAGAGCGTGTCGAGCGAATTCTTGTTTACCGTTGTTGCAATTGTTTTCGCCTTCATTATTATCGCTACTCTTGCCCGTTGCCCGTTGCCCGTTGCCGCTCTACTCTACACTTCACTCATCTCATCCACTCATCATCATTCTCTTCCCTTCCACCCTCCCTCTCTCTCTCTCTCTCTCTCTCTCTCTTTACAGCAGCGCTGAGACGGCTTTTTGAGCGCCCAAGTGCTGTGGCAAATTCGTTTTGAACGCCTCTCCAGGACCCTGGGCCCATTGTTCGCCATCCATGTTGATTATACTTGCTCGTATGCGACGTAAAATGTACTCTCGGACCGAAAGCGCATTGCTTTCAAGCACTTAAGAAAATGCTCGAAGTGCCCAAGGGGGAGAGAGGGGGAGGGGGAGGGAAAACTTGCAAATTCTGACTATGTATATAATTTTTTTTTTTATATATATTTCTTTTCTCCTGGGTTTCTGCAGCTGCAGTAACCTACGGGATTTGCCATTTGCAGTAAGAAAAATAAGAAGAAAATAAAAACTAAACTAGAATCTGCAGTAAGAAATCAGCATTAGACGGCCAAAAAGGTTCGTCAATTAAGCGTAATCTCTTGGCGTCGGGGTCACCATTTGAAACAGTCTTAAAATGCTCTTTTTACTTGAATTTGATCGTAACCTCATTTTTCTGAAGACCTTTTGGAAGAAAATGAGCTTATGGAAAATGATCTAGGGTAATATTTTAGTGAATTTTAAAGTCAAACAGTTAAAATCTTCTTCAAGCAATCATTGCGAGACCTTTTATTTTTATTTATTTATGTAACACTTTTTCAACACACAACAAAGTGACACAAAAGTCGCTGCCCTTAAAAAAGAAAACACAAAAATAAATGCGTTTATTTACTTATTATTATCCAAGTCAATGAAAGCAAACGTCTTTGCTCGTTGCCTAATTAGCAGGGAGCATAATTTTTGGATTTTTGTGTCCCCAAAAATTGGATCAGGCTAATGCGTGACGACCTCCATCTCCCTATCTCTCACCCATCACCAACAAACTGTCAAGTGCAGTTAGATAAACACACACACACACATAAACACACAGAGAGAGAGAGAGAGACCCCGCTCCGACCCAAAAACCCAAACAGCAAACACCCAAACACCAATCCCAACAAACCCAAGAAACACGGGTCCCGGGGCCACTTTGACGCTGAAAGTAAACGCACGCAATGCCATTAGACGGGTCCGCCTGCAACGGGCATAACCTCCATTTCCCTAGCACAAACAGACACACACACATAACGTCAAACAACTTTGAGCATTTTCGACAAACATGTCACACACATTCACATTCATATGCTCAACGCTTGGGTTTTGCGATTACTTGAGAGAGTCAGCCGCCTTCGCCACACCACATCAACATTGCCATCACCATCAACACCACAGTGGGTCGAAATTGGAGAAGTTTTTGGCACCAGTCTCTTCTTCTTCTTCTTTATCATTTTCTTGGCAATTTGAAACTACTTAGTTAATTCAATTTGGATTTGGCAATTCCAATGTATGGCATAAATTGTCACAAAACAAGAAGAGAGAGAGAGAGAGAAAGAGAGTAGAGAGAGAGAGAGAGAAGCAGCAGGAAAAATGAGATCACATTTTAAGAAATATTTTTTAATTTAGCATCACCGAAACTTTAACACACTACTTTTATATTTCACTTTCTATGTTCTTTTATTCTCTTTCTCTCCATTTTTGTAATATTGAAAAAATTTCATAATTTTTATTGAAATTTTGCCTCACTGCTAGGCACTTGACACCCGCCGCACCGACATCATCGGCAACAGCAGCAGCACCACCGTCGACGGATAGACGGACGGACGGACGGAGCTGACACACAGTGATGGTTCCTGGCCAGTTGCCACTACATTCTACTCCTACCCACTACTCTTGCCCCCTCTGTTGACTGTTTGCCTGCCTGCCTGCTTGCCTGCCTCTTTGGCCGAGTCTGTCCATCGTCGCCACCGCATAGATCCCAAAATCGTATCACACACACCGTTGCCTCTACCTCTGCCTCTGCCTCTGCCTCTGTGTCTACTGCCGCCTGCCTCTGTCTTTGCCTTTGCCTTTCGTTTGGGCCCTTCAATCAGCTGTCAAATGAAAATGTCAAAATATCAAAAGTGAAAAAGGCAAAGTAAACTTAGGCCCGGTCTCGAGATCCCCATTATTGTATTTCAAGCGTTGCCAGCCTTTTAATAGGAGGCCGCGCTTTCTGTTGTTGTTGTTGTTGTTGTTGTTTGTACTTATGTCTTTGGTTGTCGTTTGGTCCGTTGATTCGTTAGTTTCGTCATGCCATCAGTCAGTCAGTTAGTCATTCAGTCAGTCAGTCAGTCAGTCAGTCACTCCGTCAGCCTACCAGTCGCTCATTCCGACAGTCACTTCACATCTAAAATAAAAACACTTTATGGAAACCAGCGAAATGGCATTAAAAAGTGAATCGGTTATTCGTAAACTAAATAAAATCAACAACACTCACAACCACAACGAATCAGAAATGAATATTACTTTGATCAAAGAACCTAAATAGGTAAATGTTGCGTTATATTGGTTATCATATCTACTAGATCTTTTTTTCAGCATTACAAAGTGAATCGGTTATTCGTAAACTAAATAAAATCAACAACACTCACAAAACACAACGAATCAGAAATTAATATTATTTTGATCAAAGAACCTAAATAGGTTAATGTTTGGTTATATTGGTTACCTTCCAAACCTTTACATAACCGAAACCGTAACGAAAAACCATGAAAGACTTCTTTTGCAATCTTTTGGTAAGTTTCTTTCAAAAGTAAAATTGGAAAACAAATTGTCAAAGAAAACTCTTTGTAACTGTTGTTTATATCGGTAACCGAAACGAAAAAATGGCAAGTTTAAGGCATGCTTTATGACACCACGGAACTGAATAATAAATCCATTTCGGTTATATGTATGTATATACCCTCTCTCCCGGACAACATACATATACATATGTATGTACATACATACATACATAAATAAATTCGTATATATCGATGGTAAAGTGCTTCTGTCGCTCCGCTTGATGGGATTTTCGAGTTGAGCTGTTTCCTCAATACTTTTTTGTACACCTTTTTATTTCTCTGTTATTGTTGTCGTTGCTTTGTTGTTGTATTTTTTATTTTTCTTAACTTTGCTTTTCGATTAGGCAGGCGTCACAAATCAATAGGCCATAAAAAAAAGCAGAGACAAACTTTAGCTTGAGTTTATCTTTTTGTTTGGTTTTTTTTTCGTTTTTTTTTTTTGGGTTTTTGTTGCTTGCTTGGAAAGCCATTTATGGGTCTGCCTCATATATACTATAGATATATTTTATATATATATATACATATATATTTTTTATTATTATTATTATCATTCCATTTTTTTTTGTCGTCTTCTTTTTTTTCGTGTGGGTGTTGCTCGTGCTATTAACGGGTTTTTTGAGACCTTTAACGGTTACTTTGTCGCGCTGCTTTTTTTCCATTTTCAGCAGATGATAAATAGTTTGGGTTACCTTCAAATGGACAAAATAAAAGAAAAAAAAAAATAGATATAAAGATGTCACAAACATCAAAAATGGTTCGTTTTTTCTCTCTCACTCTCACATTCTCTCTATCACAAATTCTGACAAATGGCTTGAGAGAATATTTAATTTTTAAAAACTGAAAATTGGTTTTATGCATGGTCCTCCCCCGCCCCGGCACATGGCAAGCCCGAGGAGGGGTGGCCAAAGGATGTCGAAAAGTGGCGAATGTGGGGCAAAACTCAGCGCAAAATTGTGGCAACTCATGGCGCAATCGTCAATTATGACCAACAAGGAACAAAACAAAACGGAAAAAATATTGTGTTCGATAATCAAACCGAAAATGTGCACAGCTTGACTCGAACACACGCACCCAGAAGCCAAGCCAAGCCGAAGCCAAAGCCAAAACAAAAAAAAAAAGGAGAAGAAAAGAGCAGAGAAAGAGTGACAAGAGGAGAAGGGGAGAGGGGGGGGCGGCGGCGAAAGGACTTTTAAACAGCAGGATATGCGTACATTTTGTGTGTGCGTACTTTTCTTCTTTCTTTTCTTTTTTTTTTTGTATTTCTTCCTGTTTTCTCTTTTGGCAATTTGCCACCCGCCACACGCGTCACTCGGACCGGGCCCATAATTAAATTACATACGTACAAATATATTTTAGTAGCGTATATACCCCGTCATACCCTTTAGTAAGAGTCAGCCAACTAAATGGGTATGAAAAGTTGCGCATCATTGAACTGAAAAAAAAACCCACTGCATAAGGGTCGTATAGGGTATCGCCAAGTCGGTAGACTGTTTTCCATTGGTATGTCCTGGCGCTTGGCTGACTTGCTTTTTCCCTTATATTTTTTCGGGCGGAACTCTTTTTTTTTCAAGGCTAACCTTCACCGCCCTCTTTTCACCCTGTGTTCCTCCCCTCACTCACTCACTCACTCACTCACATCATCATCGTCATCATGTTGTTTTTTCCATCGACATCCGGACGAAAATGACAATGAAAATGTGAAAATAAATATTTCCATTGAAAATGTTTTATCATCCCAAAAATTGTTATTTCTCCTATTTAAGTAATTATGTTTACAAAATAGTCAAATTATTTTTATCAACCCCAAAATAAAAAAAAAAATTGCAGCAAAAATAAATTTAATTAAATGAAATTACTTTGCTTTATCGATAGAGAAATAATTAAATAGTTAATATAATAAAGTTCTTAAGGTTTCAATGGATTGTTCGACTATATTATATAACTTTCATAGTACCAATCGATCTGAAATCTAGAAAACGAGTTACAAAAGGGTATTAAAGCTATTAGATCGTGGTCCAATTGTGTTTTGAGCTTAAACTATATGTTATAGTGGTTCGATCAGGTCGGTTTCTACTAATGTTCTGCCTGCAACAATAAGAGAGCTTAAATACGGAATTTGGCCAACAAAAAAATCAAAAACTGAGGCAGCAGTTTGCATAAAAACAGACAGACAGATGGTTACCCTTTACAAATAAAAATAATAAATATATAATAAAGTATTACAAGAAATCCCGACTGAATACTGATTGACTAGGAAAAGTTTTGATCAATAATAATTTTGAAAGTTTTTTAAATCAAATTTTTGCAAATTTTATGGTGGAAAAGTGTTTTGTCATGAAATGGGAAACTTATTTAAATTCAATCTAGGTCAAATTTCTGGTTTTTCGATAAACGGTTAGAATATTGAAACGATAACGGTTTCAATTGTACATATATGTGGGATAATGATTACATTCTCTGGTTCCGTCGTAATTTGATGGGCTTTCATTGAGAACAAATTGAATATTTACTTTCAATTTGTGCGACATCTGAGAGTCGGACCGAGCTGTGCCCAGCCCAGTTTAGCTTAGCTGAGCTCAGCGCAGGGCCTGGCAACTGGCAACTGGCAACTGGATTGAATTGTGACCTTGAATTTAATATCGAAAAACAAGTAAGCAAGCAAAAATGTGAGTCCTCAGCAGGGCAGGATTCGGATTACGAATGCGCTGCGCGTGACTTCCAGTTAAGTCCTAATTATGTCAGTTACTCATACGAGATTGCTGCCACGGGCCCAAAGACCCAACCAATGTGAAGTGCGAGTGAGAAAGGAAGATGATGAAGAAGACGAAGAAGAAAAGGATGCGTGCCTGGCACGTTCGCTTGGTCTTTGCCCAACAGGCAGGGGGGCGATGCGATGACGCAATTTCCAGATCAACAAAGGTGGTCCGTCCAAGCAGCAGGACCAGCTTCTAGACCAAAGCCATAACCACACACATGAGGGTTGTTGCGTCGTCCTCTTATCGTCGTCACCCATTCAATTCATTCACATTCATTTCTTTAAACAGATTTCAGCTATTATAATGATGCGATTTCTGCAGCAGCAACAACAACCGAAACAACAACCGAAACAAAAGCAACCCCCTTTCGATCAGAATGGCATAGGGTAAAACCGAAAAACGCAGCCGCCATACGGTGGGTGAGTGAGTCAGTCAGTCAGTCAATCAGTGAGTCAGTGGGAAAGCTGAGCAGAACCCAGCCAGCCAGCCAGCCAGCCAGCCCACTCACCCAGTTACGAGTGTCCTTTGTGCCATGCGCTTAGCAACAAGCAATAAATTTTTGCCTCTCTCTCTCTCTCTATGATGCTTCTGCCGCTTCTGCCGCTGCTCTAGCTCCAGCTCCTGCTGCTGCCTATAGGTAAAATAATTCCGCCCGGCATCTGGCTATGGTGGTGGATGTTGGATATATGGATGGATGGTTGGATGGATGCATTGCACCCTCAGATTTTTGTTTTCAACCCCCAAAAATAAAACGACAACACAAAACAAAAAAAAATTCATACAAAAACGAATAAAAGTAGTAACGACAGAGCGAGAACAACTCTATGGAAAATTCCATGCATCCTAAATTGTACACGGAACTGCATCATTCGAGATTCTTCCGTTTACAAAGAACCAAAAAAAAATAATAATAATAATAATAATCCATCGATTTCCACCTAAATTCAACTCAAGTGGAAATGCCATAGAAAGGTAAACCAACGCATCACAAGATAAATTCAAATTTCAATTTCAAATCTTTCATTTAGATTTGATTTGAAAATGCATTCGATTTATTGCCATCGATTTGTATAGGAAACTTTTTAAGAAATCAAAGTGTTTGCCTATGTACAAGAATCTATTTCTTTGCTGTTCTCCCTTCTTTCGCCCACACTCTTTCGTATTTCGTATTGTCATCTTTGTTATTCCCGTTTCTTACACAGAACAACAATACAAGAAAACCTAAAACAAAGGCCCTGCTTATTAAAATAAGAAATTACAAAACATTAAAACATGATCTAGAAAAACATATTTTCCTTTTCTAGTCCTTTGATTTTGAATAATCTAAACCCAACAAAATTTCTTAAGTTCTTATTTTACAACTTATTGTTTTCTGTAGTTTCTGTTTTTGTTGCCTATTTTTCTAGTGCATTTTACAAATTTTACCGTTTTGTGTTATTTTCGGAACATTCAAATAAAAAGTGCTCACGTTGAATGACTTGCAAACGTCTCTCACGCATGAGAGTTCATAGGGCATCGCTGATAATCGCTGTTGCCGTCCCCCCACTGTACGTAAGTTTTTTAGGCTCAGATCAGTGCCCGAATTGATTTCAAGCTGACCACATCGCGTACAAAGTGTGGACAATGCAAACGCCGCAAGTATCCCAAGCCATTAGCCTCAGTCCAAGAAGAGCCTACGAGCCGTGTGTGAAATTCACGCCAGGTCAATTGTCAAGAAGAATTGAAGGCGTTGACATTGGCATTAGAGAATTGGTTGGCAATCTAACGGCACGTAAAGAGTTCTTCTATGGCATTGAGATTTCAGCTTTAACCGCTTCGCGTCCCACCTGTTTGGATTTCAATGAATTTTTACCCCAATTGCCGGCATTTGTTAGCTTAGTTTGGCTGGGCATTAGCTACTGGAATATGCCTCTGGATGAGGTCTATTCACTGCAATTGGCCAGACATTTGGAAACTTATATACCAGTTTTGCCACATTTAACTGGCTATCGTTTGTCTGAGGAGCGTTTGAATGAATTTCTAGCTAAGAATTTTCAAAATGTTCTAATCGCTAGGGGTAATGAGGTTTATGAGGGTCAAAAATTTACCTACGGTCAACAGATAATCCAATATGCAAAGGAACAACGAAAAGGTGAGCAACGAAATTTAAAGATCCACTTTGAATTCATAGTGTCCTTTTGCAGAGAGCATTTCAATTGGTGTGCCCGGCTATCCGGAAGGTTATAAAACGCCCACAAATGACCACATACGCAATATACAATATCTAAAGGAAAAGGTAACAAATAAAACTTGTAAATTTCAATGATATTTTTTTAAGATTATTCGTTCCTCTATCTCATTGGCAGGTGGCGGCTGGAGGTGAATTTATTATAACTCAGACTTGCTATAGTTCTCAAAAGATTATACAATTTATAAATGATTGCCGTGAAGCCAATATTAAAGTGCCCATTATAATTGGTCTTGTGGTGCCCGATTCCTTGAGGAATTATCACATAGTAAGGAATATAACTGGCGCTCAATTGGCCAACGAAGAGAACGATTTAAAGGATATGGCCGACGACGAAAATGGCATATTGAAATTCTTTGTAGATTTAACTGTACGGAATATACAGGACATACTCGGGGCTAATTTGGGTATACAAGGTGTACAATTTTTCACCATGAATCGAGTTAAGCCCGTGCAAATGGTTCTCAACGAACTGCGTACATTAAAGATACTTCAATAAACGAAAAAGAGAGAAATGGGAGAGCAAGTCTCCAAAGTTTGCCATTTTCATGTCATTGTCATCAATGTCACTCAAAAAATTTTGCAAAATGCGTAGATATTTTTGATGAAATAATAGAAATGTTGAGTCATGGGCCACCTTTTCTTAGCTTCTATCCTAACCCTGATTCAATCTAAGGGTTGCTTTTGCTCTCAAAACACAAAGGAACGCACACACACACACACACACACACACACATACACATTAAAAGGTCTTTTAACAAAAACAACATTTGACATTTGTAACTTGCGGTTGATCAGCCATGGAGAAAAGGATAAACGCTGCTACACACACACACACACACACACACACGCACATATAGAACTCAGAAGACGACGTACTCAGGAGTAGGTGACGGTGTGACGGTAACGGTGATGGTGATGGTGACAGTGACGGTGACGGTGACATAGAGTCCTGAAGGGGTTGCTCGCTCGCTTGGTGATGACGCATTAGGCCATCGCTAGAACCATCATCATCCAGAAGGGCTACGCCTCATCATTGCCATCAAATCCGGCTAGTTATTTTTGCAGCTGCTAGCTGAAAGCTTGAAAAATGATTTGCGAAAATGTTATCCCCATCACTCCACCCACCAACACCACCACCTCTCCTTCACCATCTATGCCGCTCATCTTCCCGTTAACAATTCCCTGGAGAGAACACACAACACATACATACATACATACATACATATGTATTTGTGTGTGCGCACTTTGCAAAACAAACAAACATTGCCTTAAAGTGACCCTGTTTGAAATTGAAAAGAATAAACATGCTAAAAAAAAAAATATATTCAAAAAACACAAAAAAAAAATAAACAACAGTTGTAATAAAGTAATAATGTTGGTCCAAATTACATTTTACAAGCCAAATGGAATGTCGTGCATCAACAACAAATTGAACATTAAACATTCTGACAATCCTGACAATCCTGACAATAGATCTTTTCAAATGTCTTTCCTTAACGAAAGGAGAAGAGATTAAGATTTTTCAACAATATTCAGTCATCAATTTGACGTTGATCCTTTACGGAGGATCCACCGACAGATAAAAGAGGTCAAGGGGCTAGAGATCGTACAACTATTACGTAACTCAAAAGCGTGGGGGAAAGCAGAGGTCCTGTTAAGAGTTTTTTTTGGGGGAAGACACTTCTTTTGAATCGTTCTAAACTGACTTTCTATGAAACAGAAGGGCGTTGCGTGGCCTTAGAGGGGAGCCCCTTTGGATTTTAAAACGTTTTAGTAATTCTTTCATACAACTTATCTGATTCTCAAATAGTTTGTTTGGCGTCATATGCCACCTTCTTGTCGCCGTCTTGTTATTCGAGGTTTCGCACTGTAAATTGATAAAAAAATAAAAATAAAAACAAAACAAATTGATTGAAGTCTCTTGTAATGTGTATGGAGAAAGATCCGGTTAGGGTATTCATTTGATGTGTGTTGTCTTTGCATTACTTTCTTGCCAGTTCTTTCTTTTTCTTTGTATTTTGTTGTTGTTTTATTTCTTTTCTTTCTTTCTTTGATTTGTTATGCGTCGTTTAATTTTATTTCAAAACAAATAAGCGTAAAATGAGGAAACTCACGATAAATAAAACCAAAAAGCAAACCAAACAGGCCTATGAATTTTGTATCTGTGTTTGTGTGTATGCGCATAAATATCCATGTGTGTGCGTGTGAGTGTGTCTGTGTGTGTGTATGTGCATCCAAAGCAAGAAAAACAACAAAGCAAAGAGCACAAATCAACAACAACACGGCAAAGCCCCCATGCCAAGAAGACTAACGAAGAGTTGTCCGACAGGCCACAAACAAAGACAAACGAACAAAAACACAACAAAATAAAAAATAAAAAAGAAAAGAAATATTAAAAACCAGAGGGCTGAGGCCAACTTTTTGACTTAACCGTAGTTTTTATACTCTTGCAACTATATACATACATACGATTTTTGGACAACCGATATTTATTACTTTTTACACTGTGATATTTAATTGAATTCCAGGTTCCAGAAACTAGGTTTCTATTGTCTTCTTTTAATCTTTTTAAACATTATAGTCTTAAGTTTTTTGATAGTTGAATTAATTTTAAAACAATATTCAAGAACTAAATCTATTAAGAAGTAAAAGTAAACGTAGGCAATCGATTTTGATAAAATTTTTCAATTTTCTATTCATATTTTCGCTGAAACTTATTTCAAAAGTTAAATAAATTTCATTCAAAGTATTCCAAACTTTCACCTTTTAACGGTTCGAATTGGCTGGGACATATGTATGTACATATCTATCTTTCATTTGTAGTCCCCAATACAGATAATTTCTCAAAAAATTTTAGGCCAAAGGTGAATTAAATTCATTACTTGAAACCGATTATATTGATCAAGAATTTTATTTACTTACTTTATGCACGCCACAAACCTCTGTGAATATTGACTTTTTCTTTTGTGAAAGAGTATAACGAGCAGAAAAAAAAAAAAAATAAAATAAAAGTTTGCACTGCTGCTACACAGAGAGAAAACGACAGAGAAAAATACAAAATGAGAGAGCGAGATAGCAAAAGATGAAGATGATGACAAGCAGAGGGGAGTAAAGTTGCTTGGGAGGCTGTAACTGGGGCCGGTAAATGATCGTACAACAAAGGAGCAGCAGCATAGCAGCAGCAGCAGCAGCGCAGCAAACTAGCAAAAGCATTTTGTTATTGTTGTTGTTGTTGTATTTTTATTTATGACATACAAAAAGAAGCATGGTAGGGATGGGGGCGAACGGGAGAAGAGATAAGAAGTAGTAGTAGTGGATGAGGAAAATGTAAAAGAGGCAAACCAAGTCACGTTCACGTTTCGTTTGCTACGCTACGCGATCGAGGCGATCCAGTGGGTGGAGGAGACCATTGCAAGAGGGGGCAAACGGCAGCGGGCCGCAGGCAGCAGGGGTTTGAATCTAAATCAGCTGGCAGAACCAGCTGTGTCTATCTTTGGAGTGCAAAATTGAAGAGAGAGAGAGAGAGCGACCAACCAAACAGAGTGCACACACACAACTTGAGTTAAAGAAATCGTTTCCACTCTCTCTTTCTCTCTCTTTGACACTTGTTCAATGGTTTGCTCTTTGTTTCTCTTTTGACTTAGTACTCTGTCACTCAAGAGCGTCGTTTGAACGATCGCTTAACTAGTTTGAGTAAAAGAGAGAGCAACTGACAAAGGGAGCCACCATTCAGCTGAGTTGGTGGTGGCTCTTCCACTTAAGAGAGATCAAAGATCGTTGCACTCAAGAGACCAGAAACATTTAATGACTTTTATGAGATGAGATGAAAAGCAGCAAAAGACGAAACGGAAAACGAAAAAAAAACATTAAGAAGAAAATAAAAAAAAAATCGAATTGTTTACGACAAAAAACATTAATAGACACGCGGCGGCAGAGGCGCAGCAGCAGCACAGACAAACAGCATGTGGCACATTGTAAATCCTAATATATATGTATGTATACATATGTATGTATGTATGTACATACATATGTCTATACAAGTGCACTACACATGCTTATATACACACATATGAGCCTCTTAGAATGTGAAACCATAGATTGTTGAAGCAATTCCCAAAGGTTTTAAATCTAAACCCTTTGTAAATTTATAGTTAAGGCAAGGAATCTGCTTCTCAATTTAAAAGTAGTAGTTGTTTTCGTATATTTTCTCGTATTTAGATGAGTTGAAGCTAAGTGTCTTTGGTTTTAGCTATAAATCCTTATGATATAGTACAACGCTGCCATTTACCAATGACCTTGGGCTCTCAAAAGACCTAACACTATGTTTTTATAGCGTTTTAGTTGTAAGTCCTTTGCAAATTGCAACAAGTCTTGCGCGTTTTCTTAGGATAAAGGCCATTTCAAATCGATTTCAATATATTATTAAAATTTCTACTTTCACTCTTACGATAACGATCAATGACAATGAAATTTGTTATGTTGCATTCAAATTGAAAATAAAATGTAGTTAAAAGCTTAAATATAGATAAATGAAAGAAAAACTTTTGTAATATTTTCTTAAACAAATATCCCTAATTTGTCCTTAAGCAAACGCACGTGGCTCACAATTCTACAAAAATTAGGCAATCTGTTTATGGTGAAGATATTTAAGGTCCTTTTAAAAGAAAGTTTGTTGTACTAAGGTAATCCACAAGAGGTTTTTCTTATCCGCTGACTCTGAGAAGTGTTGAAACTAAATGGTAAAACCATGCAATTTGAAAGTAGTAGCTAACAATGAACAATTAAACCTCAAAAGAACAAACATACATACATATGTAGTTTAATGTAATTAGACTGGGGGTTTTTTTTTACAATTTGGTTCTTGGTTAGTTACAAAAAAGTTAGAAAGTTGAAACATTTTCCAAAGATTGGATTAGTCATAGAAAGATTACGGGAATTTTTAACCACATTTTTACAAATGTCGTCCAATTGGAATGATGCAATATTTATAGGATTTCTATAAGGTTTCATGTATTGTTGTTAGTAAGTATATATGTATGTATTTATTTCGTATTTATTTGTGTACCTACGACAAAAAGTTTTCACAATTTGCAATTTGATGTTTTTTCAATACGTGTTACGAGACGATATGTTCACGTACTGTCCGCATGAGAGTGTGTGTGTGTGTGTGTGTGTGTGAGTAGTGTGCGTTCCCGTTCATTCGTTCGATCGGATCGTTCGTTGTGTGTTTTGTGCCAGTTTAGCGACCTGCCTCAAAGCGAAATGCATATGCCAAATCAACAAAACGCACACACACACACACACACCCACACCGCACACCGCACAACGCCACACACGGCACACACCACATAGTGGGCCGACTGCTAGAATTAATTGCAAAGAGTTTTCAAGAAGCAAAATATATGTACATATGTATGTATGTACATACATACATACATGCATATGCATGTAGATAATTTATAAACCGTTTCTGGGAATATTGGGCCACTTTGTAATACAGAGACAGAGGTGAAGACGGTGGGAGGGGGTGGTGGTATGGAAACAAAACAAAATCATAAAATCATAAATTGAAAAGAAGATAAAAAAAAAATAAGCGAAAACGAACTGAAAGTTGAGGCAATTTGCGTCAAATTGAAAATACGAAACTTATTTAGTTAGTGCTCTCTGCGCGAAAAGCCAATGAACGAAACGAAACAAAACGAAACGAAACAAAACGAAACGGAACGAAACGAAGCAAACGAAATTGTGTGCGATGGATGAAATTTACGCTATTCAATTCAAACAATCTGTCAGCTTGCCGCCGCGCACTGTGTTTGCAATTGCAGTTGATGTTTGCCAATTCTCGCAAAACCAATCCCCTGCCCCCCCCCCCCCCTCCCCCCCCTCACCCCATCTCCCACACCATTCCAACCAACCTCCCGCCACACCCTTTCGAAGCCAATCCAATCCAATCCAACCCAAGCCATCATCATCATCATCATCATCATCACTCTCATGTTGGAGTCCTCCTCCTCCCTAGAGACGGTGGCGGCAATGGCACAACGGCGGCGGCATTCACAATTCTTCAGTTGACAGGCCACAATCTAAAATCTGCAAGCAGAGCCAAAAGATCAAAAGATATCGCCAGGAAAACGGGGCAAAAGGCCCAATAACACAGTGGGCGGGGGATGGGATGGGGGGGAGGAGAGTGTTGCTAGTGTGTGTGTGTGTGTGTGTGCAGGAGGCAAAAAAAACATTTTTCCTTTTTATTCTTATTTTTAATTTTAA
Organism: Drosophila nebulosa; assembly: GCA_024703675.1. Lineage (NCBI taxonomy): Eukaryota > Metazoa > Arthropoda > Insecta > Diptera > Drosophilidae > Drosophila > Drosophila nebulosa. The sequence goes on from JANFPS010000005.1 coordinate 1,176,213, forward strand.
TTTTTTTTGTTTTTGTGTTCTTTTTTTTTTTGCTTTTGCTTTTCGACTTCTTGATATTTTGTTGGTTTTTTTTTTTATTATTTGTTATTCTTGGTCTTTTATTTTTGTTGTTGTTGGCTCTTTTGGTGGTGCACGCTCTTCCAATGTACGTAAAACATTTGTTTATAATTTGATTTGCTTTCCTTCTTCGTTTTTCTGAAAATAATCATTTTATTTTTGATCGCTCTCGACTTGGCCATAAATTATGCCACTATATGAAACATATGTGCGTGCGAGAGAAGAGATCTCTCTCGCTAGCGTTACCCCCTACCCCCCGCCCACCACCATCCGTCCTCACCCCCTCTTCCGACCCTTATACTTATAGATAAGTATACAAATGTATGTACATAAATATTTCATGCACAATTTCAGGGCATTTGCTTGCAGAGATACGACGAGTTGAACGAATAAGATCAAGCACTAGAGCAAGTCCGAACACTTGTTCACTCAGGAAAAAAAAAAACACACACATTATGTAGACCAACACACACACACTGACACACACAGCCAACACTTCTAGCGAGCGACCACTGTGATGTGATGATAGTACAAAACGTACTTGAATAAAGCTTTTATTGCACACACAGAATGAGAGGGAGAGAGGAAGAGATAAGGCCACATTGGGCTCACAGTGCACAAGTGCTGCGAAAGGAAGTATCTACGACCTTATGAATTGTTAGTTATATGCAATCAGTTGATTAATCATATTTTAGTGGTCAAAAGTTTCTATTTTAGCCCATCTAATTGTTATTTCTAAGCTGCAGCTAAAAGTTATTACAATTGCAGCCATGAGTAACGTTATAGGAGTCATTGCAGAGAGAGAGAGAGAGAGAGAGAGAGAGAGAGAGAGAGCGAGAGAGCCGGTTACTCATTCACAGAGTCATAAATCTTTCAATTTGTAGGCTGAGTGACGCACAAGCATCTGAGGTGGGCAAAAGTAAGTGCAGGTGCGTGTTTTTACCCACAAAAACCACATTTTATGACTTTCCAGGAGATAAGCTCGTGATTTGCTTGTGCGTTGCTCAGTTACTTGTGCGTCACTCAATTACTTGTGCGTTGAAAGCCACTTTCGATGACTCTTTAAGTAATTAGTTAATTTGCTTGTGCTTCACTCGGTCACTTGTGCGTTTGAAATACCTTTCTGTGACTTTTTCAGTAATTAATTTGTGACTTGCTTGTGCGTTGCATAGTTGCACAGTCACTTGTGCGTTCAAAACATTTCTTATCGGCGCAGGTGAGTACATTTATCCCCAAAAATCAGCTTCTACGACTCTTGACTTGATTAATTTGGGACTTGCTTGTGCGTCGCTTAGTTACTTGAGCGTTATTAAGCCACTTGTGCATTTAAAATTACTTCCTAAGACTCTCTAGGTAATTAGTTTAGTTGCTTGTGCTTCACTCAGTCACTTGTGCGTTTGAAATCACTTTCTATGACTTTTTCAGTAATTAATTTGTGACTTGCTTGTGCGTTGTATAGTTGCACAGTTACTTGTGCGTTCAAAGCCTTTCAAATCGGCGCAGGTGAGTGCATTTATCCCCAAAAATCAGCTTCTACGACTCTTAACATGATTAATTTGGGACTTGCTTGTGCGTCGCTCACTCACTCACACAATAAGCTCGAGAGATACAATATTTGGAGCTCTGTTAGTTAAAAGGGATGTCAAGGTGAATTCCAACTCATCATTTCCGTTTCCCCCCTTCAGTAGATTAACGGCAAAAGAGGAGCACAAAGAAAGTGGAGCAGCCAAAGTGTTACTCAAACGATCCATGTAGTTCCGCATAGATAAAGTCATACATAACAATATCAGCAAAAAAACAAAAAAACGAACAAAATGAGTGGCAACAAAAAAAAAAACTAACTAACTCTGGCTCAAGACCCTTAATGAACCTACCATTTGAATTACTAGCACATGCATAGATATAAATTTCTATACAAGACAGACAGACGGACAGACAAACGGATGGATGGACAGGTCTTGCCTAATGACAAAGACCAAGAGAGATCCGAATGACTAAATCCCGGAGACCACACACAGAGCCAAAGAAAACTTGGCATTTCTCTAGAAGTCCACGATGACGGAGGCGGGGGTAGCAGGCGGAAGGGGGGGGAGGGACAGCAGAAACAGCAAGCGGCAGCAGCAGCAGCTTTGAGGCCGCCATTAAAATTTCATGTGTACTGAGAATAGAGCGCAAATAGGCTGTAATTATAGAAACAATACACATCCATGCCTATATGTATATATACAAGTACTAAGTACACTGAGAGAAATAATCAAAATAACCAAAACAAGAAAAAACTCAACAACATTTTGTTGTGTTAAGTAATACCCTAATAGGGGTAGCATATTTCCATTGCCAAATGAAAATTAACAAAAATCAAAATAAAAATCGGTCCAAACGATTGAAATTTATCCCATTTATTTATAACTAGGTTCTAGAGATCTTTCTAAAAACAGTTCTAGATATTTTTAAATTTTATTTCTCAACTTATTGAGTTCCTCAATGTGGTGGTATAAAGACTTTCCTTGATAGAAAAATCATTTGATCGAAAAGCCAGCATCTAATATGGAAAATAGTATAATATTGGCAAGCGTTTTACCTAAAAGTATTCATCTAGATTCTAGATGGTGTCACAATGTCGTTCACCAAGGAATCAGAAACGTTTATAATTTCCCTTAATATAGGGATATATGTATGTAAAAAAAAATCTTTTTCATCGACTAATAATTGTTAAAATTGACTTTCTCCAAATTTTAGAAAGTAAAAAATTGTTTATTGAATTTGTTAGTTTATTTTTTTAAGGGTATTAATAAAGCCGGCAATTGGGCTTGAAATTTTGCTTGGATTTTGGGTTTTTTTTTTGTTCGTTGTTTTGTTGTTTTTCTGTATGTCTTTGCAAGAGTTTTGGTGGCGTGTAATGCCGCAATGAAAATCGCCCATTACAACAATTTCATTTCATTTCATTTTGCCGCTTTTGCGCTTACGTAAGCGCAACAACAATAGCAACAACAACAACAACAAACACCAGCAAGAAGAACATCGTCGAACAACAACGAATTCATTGCACTTAGCTTAGGGTCTCTGTTGGGTGGTTTGTTCGGACGGTCGGTCGGGTGGGTTGAATAAAGGTGTGAGGAAGGTAGTGGAGGTTGGGTGTCATGCGGGGGGAAACGACATTTGTGCCACCTTTTTTTTTTCTTTTTTTTTTTTTGCTGCAATTACACGACCAGCAACAACAACAACAACGACTACAGCAAATCGCGCCAGACAAGCTGACGGCAGCGTGTGATTTTTATGCCCGCTGTTGCCTGCTGCTGCTATGGTTGGTTATAGGGTGCGGCAAAGGGGTGTGTGTGGGGGGGGAGTGAGAGAGAGAGAGAGAGATGTGGTGCTGGCGGTACCCACTCGCCTAATACTTGAGTGTATATATGTACATGGTACGAGTGGGTTAATGTCGATCTATTATATTGTATAATACTCTCTCTCTCTATGCCAAAAAGGGTCCACTGAATTCGTGTGGAAAGGGAATTAGCAATCAGTTGAATAGTCATTCGTGGAAATGTAATTTATTAAAGTCAACTAAAGACTTATCTTGCATTTTACTTATCGGCAATATATTTCGATTACAGTCATTCAAATGTTACTTAACGCCCCTCCGTTTTCTTCTTCCCCTAAAGCTAAAGTAGAACTCTTTCTTTACCATGATTTTATCGGTTTTGTTTAACCAAAATATATTTTTGAACTTTCCTAGAAACAAAACAAAGGCTTGGCAACCAAATTTTTATAATTTTAGCCATCAAGAAACTATCATTGAGTCATATTTATATATATATACATATATAAGTATATATCGATAATAAGAGGTGGAGAACTATCCAAACAATATTTAAAAAGTGAATTGCTTGATTAAAACAATTTAGTAATTCTGAATAAATGACGCACTTAAAGGCACATTTTTTATTTTAGTATCAAGCAATCCACTTCTTAAATGCCATTTGGACTATCGACTGTTTCAACTATCGATAGTTCTCCACCTCTATCGATAATCAGTTTGTTAATAGTTTTTATGACATTATTTCCAGCATTGAAGAAGAGTATTTAAAGGTCTCTTTTTCGCGCTTTTTGAAGCAAAACAAACCAAAATGGGTTTAGATCGTGTACGGTGCTTGCCGCTGTTCGATCTCGATCTTGATCGTTTTTATTATATTATTTTTGTGTTGTTTTCTGTATTTTTTTTTTTCAGTTTTTTTTTTTTTGTTGCTGTGTTGCTTTGTTGTTTTCTCTGTGCGCTCTTTGCCCATTGTAAGCACTTTTAATGATATACCACAATCGTCTGATTGATGATTAGTCATCGACCGGTTAGCAACAACATCACAGCACGCGAGCCCCACCACAGGCCCCATCGGAGCTTAGCAGCTCCAAAGCCAATGGAAACGTACAACATTGAAGGTCCCCCTCCGCCTAACAGATAATTACCTCCAAGAAAACTTCACAATCAGTAACAACAACAACAACAACAACAACAACAGCAACAACACCGTCAAGTACTGTTACTCACCGTCGTCAACCGATTATAACTGACCGACAGACTAGTTAGACTTAGCTAGCTAGTTAGTCAGCTGAGTTTTGTTAGTAAAGAAAAGCAGAAAAAAAAAAAAATGGATATACATATAACTATAATAGACTCTTACAGTGGTGCGAAACACTTGAAAATATCGTCGTGAAGATGCCATTTTTTATTTTCCCTGTATAATTTTTAAATTAGAAAATAGATTCAAATGGATTAGACTTGAAAAATTCTATTAAAAGTTCATCGACTTGGTAAAAATCGAACAAAAACAAATGTTTGAACAGTTTCTAAAAGTGTGTCCGTTTGAGGTTTTTCTTTTGTCAACAATTTATTTATAGAAATTATCTAATAATTTTCTATCGCGATTCAATGCGTATTTTCCACTGTGCGAATTCACAGACACGTTGGCAGCAGTTGCCCCAAACCAAGTTACTCTCTTGCCCTCTCTTTCGCTGCTTTGTGGGGGATCTAGTTCTAGGTTCTGGGGCCTGGCAACAGTTATATAGATGACCTTAAACTATGCATTGTTGCTGTTGCTGTTGTTAAACTTTAGTCACTGGGTAAACACATAGTGAATGAGGCAAAAGCAAAAGGAGGAGGGCGGAGAAGAGCTTTGGGCTTGTCACGCGAACGAGCAAACGAACAGCTTTTACCTCTCGCCCTGTCTCGTCCCCTCCCCCGTCTGTGGTTCTGTCACACACACACACACACACACTGCATGGAACTACTATATAGTACATATATTTGTACAACTGTCGAGTTCATTTTAGCATTCAATATTCCGATAGGGTTTTCCCAAAAGAGAAAGAAAAAAAAAATAAAAAAGAAATATGTATTTGTCACTGTTCCAAATTTCTTTCTCCTTTATTTTCTTGATCTTGATCTTAGCCAAATGTGTGAGTCATGGAGTCAAATTGAAAAAAAAAAAAGACATTAACAAGAAAGTAGACGTTTCTAAATTCTAGATAGAGATGGAAAACTGTCCTTAAAGATGAGTCACAAATTATAATTAAAGGGCGAGTAGGACAATCTACATATGATCTATGATTAGATTTAAAAAAATATATATTACCCTTCTGAAACGTGTTTCAAAGGGGGTTGGCCAAAGGGGGGGGGGGGGGGGGGGGAAATCACTATGCCACGATCTTTTTAATTGGTGTAATTCATAAGGCATTTGCTTATAAAACGATTTAACGTGGGTTCAAATTTTGCCACGGGCATTTTTCCGTGATGCTTATTTTTTTTTTTTGTATTTGTTATTTTTAATTAGAATTATTTCTATGATATTTTTATGATATATATCTATTATTTCATTTATTCCATTATTGTTATGTATCATTAGTAATATTTATAACTGTTCTGTTTTTTTTTTTCAAACTTTGTTTTCGTACGTACATAGCACATCGGATCGGAGCTCTATAGCATATGGAATTTGCAAGCGAGAAAAAGGAATAACAAATGCGATATGTGGGAAAAAAGGATAATTATATAACCTCCAAAAGGTCATGCCTAGAATGAGAAATTTATTTTCTGTTCGATCATTGTGAGCCTTTAAAAATTAACAAATTGAGATATAGTTTACGAGCGGAGCAAGTGCGCTTTCGTATTCAGTTCCTTTTAAAGAATATTTTAGACCTGCAGCAAACGAGTGGGGATCATTTAACTTTATAGTCAAAGCAAAAGTTTATAAGCTTCGAAACAGTCAACGATTTTTCCACTAACTTAAATTAAATATTGATAGATTAACTTAACCTAATTCTAAGAAAAATGGATATTAGCTAGTTAGTTAGCGAATATTTTTTTTATTTAGTTCAAGGTGAACAATTTGCATTTATTTCGTTTTCGTTTTGTTTGTCAAATTCTGCCAATTAACTGTGTGATTGTGTGCATTGTGTATGAAAGAGTGAGATTAAGGAAGGGGCGCGGTAAAGGGGCGGAGGTTGGTTGAAATGTTCGTTCACCTCTATTCCATTCCATTTGCTGCCTCCCAGTGGCAGGCAGCATCGATCGCACCTGTTCTCCGCCCCTACACGTGTTGACAAGCTATTAAATTGCAATTATTCCATGCGGACAGCTGCCAAAATATTGACTTAAACACATCACAACACACAAAATACACAACAAATGGAAATGGAATTTTCCTAATACTCAAAAAAAAATAAAAGAGGTATGTAAAAATGTAAGAAACGAAATCCATAGGTTCTCTTATTTCGTATATATGTACTTTGCGTGCACCACACACACACACACACACACACAACCACAACCACAAACAGAGAGCTCATTGATACAAGGTCAAACAAGGCCAAGTGGGTGGGAGGCAGTTCAATGGCCGAATTTGCCGAACAATTAACGCAGTTCCCCGTCGACGACCGAAATGCACGAGCCAAAAGATTTCTATGATAAGCAGCGGTACGGGCGGACTTGCGGACGGAACAGTTGGACTTGTTGTTATCGTAATGTGATTCTATTGTTTCTTCGTTGAGAGTCTATGAATATTGTTTTCTTTTGGCCTAGATAAAGTTTAAACTTATATGAACTCGTGCGCTCTCTCTCTCTCTCTCTGTCTCTCGCTCTCTCTCTCTCTCTCTCTTTCTCTTCCTCTTTCATTCTTTCTTCTTATCGGTCATTGAAATGAAAGTTGTTCTTCGCGTATGATAAGAACAACAATAGCTAAAAAGAAATAGAAAAAATATAATTTTTTTTTTTCGTACTATCTAATTAAAAGTGTATCTTCTTCTAATTGAACTCAATCGGAATCCAATCCGAAATAGTACTATATACATATATATTCTTTCTCTTTGTTCTGAACTTGATTTGTGAGAAGCCTTGAATCATCGTGGCCCATTAGCTCAGTTGGTTAGAGCGTCGTGCTAATAACGCGAAGGTCGCGGGTTCGATCCCCTCATGGGCCAATAAAAATATCAAATTTTTTTGTTCTCTTTTTTCTTTTACGTTTAGAAGAAAGTTTCTTGTCAAAGGCACAAAAAATCTTAAAACCATATTGAATCGAACTACTATATGCTCTATATGTATATATATACATATACGGCGATTTGAGTGTTAATTCATCGTTCTATCTCTGGCTATATTTTTCTGTCGTTTTTTGTTCAGTGTTTTTTAGTCATTCACCGCAAAATGCTTGCGCTGACTCAAATGAATATATTTAATAGATTAATTTTTACGGAAATGGAATATATATTGATATACTATATCTTTGAATGGCTCTTTGTCGCTTGTGCATAAGTTTGTGTGTGTGTGAGTGTGTGTGTGTGTAGTTAACTGTTTAAATTTGGTGTCCTCTGCTTCCTTATGAATGTTAGTCCTTGGTTGTTGCTGGTCAGAAGGAAGGAATCCAGATTGGTCTGTCGTCGTCTGTCGTTGGGTCTGCGTGGGTCTTTATTATTGTCTGACTCTCTCTCTCTCTCTCTCTCTCTGCTCCATGCACAGCAGAGAACTACTGACTACTGTATGCAATGCAATGGAATTGTACGGGAGGGGGTCCCATTAAAACTAATTGGCATGATTGATTGCTTTTGGTTTTTGCTACACACACACACACAGAGAGAGAGAGAGAAAGAGACTGACGGGGAAGCTTGGAGCTGAGGCTTGGTGAACTTTTCTTCTCTCTAGTTTTGTTTCTCCATCATTTAATTTAATTAATGAGCGTGTGTATCAATTGGTTTACAATTGTTTAATTGCTTGTATCGTGCGGTGTTATGGTTCTCCCCTCGCCGCCCCCTAGCAAGCAGCTGTCTCTCTCGCCACCTTCTCCCATCGCTGACTCCATGCGTCGTCAACTGATGCCTCATAATGTCCCACTGTGCCGCCGACTGACATTTTTGTGGGGCTTCTCTTTCTCCTTTTTTGTTTTCTATCCATTTTCTGTTTTGTTGCAGCCTTTACACTTGACTTTTGTGTCATGTTACATACACGTATTGTCAGACCTTTCTCCCTACACCGCTCATCCACCCCCCCCCCCCCCCCCTCACTCTCTCTCTCTCTCTCTCTCTGCCCCATTCAGTCTGCCATGTCATGTTTTGTGCCATTTGCTGTTGTGGTTAAAGCTGCAAAAATTGTTTTTTTTTTATTCTTATTTAATATTAATAAAGCCTCAGTCCAAAAAAAAAAAGAAACATACACACAACACGAGGAACAATAGGCACACACACACACACACACACGTGTAAAATGCCAAGTTCATTAGCGTCACTTGACCTAACATTTTCTTCTATACTCAAAAAAAAAAAAAAAACAATAGATTCTCTTCTCTCTCCCTTCTATTATTGTCGCTCTTTAGTGCGTTGAAAATGTCATCGAAGCATGCAAATGATGCCAAAAGCGAATGTAATTAGGCTCCATTCAAAGTTCTTGTCACACTACACCAAAAAAAAAAAAAAAAAAAACCGAAAAACAAAAAGAAAAATGGGTAGGAAACGGAAATAGAAAGCCAAGTGCCAAGTGCCGACAATGTGCCTCAATTTGTATAAACAAAGGTGAAAAACGAAAAACGTTTATTCTATGCAAAATTTTGTTCATTTTATTAATTATCCATGAGGAGTCCGCCCCACTCATCTCTCTCTCTCTCTCTTTTGCTTGGTCTCTCTCATCACCTGTCTGACCCAAATTTATGCCTAAAACTATTTAAATTAACAACTCTTGTCAAAAAAATTTATTTGATATCTGTCTGTGAACGGTTTTTTCCGATCCAAATGGAAAAGTTTTTGTGATATATGAAATGTGACTTCCATTTAAGGGAGAAAATATGAAAAATGTAATATTTTGAAAACTATTTCTCTTGTCTGGCACACTCTGAGGCAAACCCAAAATGCCAAAATTTTCACTTTTTAGAACGAAGGATATGTAAGCAATCAGATTCGGTCCAATTGGTTTTAGTTTCTGCTTGCGGCAAACGACATTTCATCATTTTCCTTAAAAGGGACATACAATTTTTGCAAAATTGTTCTTCAAAAATGTTACGCTCTGTTTAAAAAAGGAACCAGAAACCAAATTCATAAAAAAACTAAAGAAAAAGTTTGGAAAAACAATGTTTTGGCAACATATTTAAAAATTTTACTTGCATTTGAAACAGCAAAATAAAGCCAAGGACGCTGCTAAGAAACATTTTCAAAAAAATTCAACTTGTTATTATTTATATATATAATTAAATATTTAAAAAAAAAAAATACGGGTAAAAAAATTATTCTACAAAATGAATTTGGTAAAAAAAAATTTTGTAAAAAGTTTTTCAAAATATGTTTTCGTCAACAATTTATATTGAAATTTAGCATAGAACTGTATAAAATCAACAATTTAGAAGTTGTCCTTTGTCATCTGGCCATCTTAGACTACTTTTTAAGTCCGTAATTATCAAATATATTCTTCATTTGGTTAACTTTTGTAAAAGCGTCATCAAATTTATTTTGTTTGGACAAATAGAACGATCTTGCCTTTATACGAACCAAAAAAACAATTTATGAAAATCGTTTTAAAAATGTTCTTTGTTTTCTTTTACTAACTACAAACAGTCAAAGGGTAGTACAAATCAGTAAATAGCAGTAGAAATAATTCATATGACGATGAAAAAGATCGATTTTGTTTTCATTAGAAATAAATTGAAGATTATACATATGTATATGCAAGAGATCCCAGCAAATTTGGTATACCCATCAACTTCTTAAGGTTGGTTTTACTGATAGAATAAACGGACAATATTTCAAAGCCTAGAACACAATTTCATCGACGTCGACAAAGCAGTAAATTGGTTTTTTTTAATTAAAATTTTTTTTTTTTGGAAAATATATTGAAGTGAAAAAGAAAAAAAAAACACATTAGCATTTATTATATATTTTCCATTTGCTATGACGACAGAAAACCTCTTTGCAGGTATCGGCGGTGGGTGACTGAAGTCACGTAGATGTCGCAGACGCCGCCAGCACGTTGTGCGGCACAGCACGTTGTCCAAATGACACGGACACGATGCTCACTCAGATCTCTACTATGGGGAAGGGGGGGATCCAGGTGAGAGCCCCCGTCATGAGTGTGACGTATAACCAGGAAGACGACCAGAAGCTCACGTGCGGCCAGTGTTCGGCGGCGTGTTCAAAAAGGTCGCTGCCATTGGCGCCGCCATTTGGCCATTACAAGAGACACTACATAGATGCATACGTGTTGAGGGATAATGATCAAGTGAAAGTGCAAACAATGAACTTTAGATCGCAGATCTTGGTAAAAAAAAAAAACCCAAAATCCAAATTTAGGATACACTTTGAGAGTGACATTAAACTGGAAACAATTTTCTTCAATTCAAACGGGTATGAATGAGTAAATAAACAAGTAAAAAAAAAAATAACCGGGCAAATGAGATCGTAAGCGGAAATTGCTTCATGCGTCAGATGTTTTCTTGGCTTTTAGATTAACACCATCTTCTCTATCTGTTGTTGATGTTTACGTGAGCACTTTTTTTTTTTCTTTTTTATTGTTGATAATTATTTATTTAAGTAAAATAAATTATTAATAATATATTATTATTTGGCAAACAACTATTAATAAAGTTTATTTCATTGCCTTCTTTCTTCAATTTAATTGAAATTTATGTTATTTGTGTGTTTATTAACGCAATTAACAAGCAATAGGTAAAAATCTTCAATCGGCTGACGTGTGTTTTCCTCTTTAAATTGTGCGAAAAGACATCATTGACCGCTTTAGATTTCGTTTTTTCCTCGTAATGTATCAAAAGTGCCGCCTAAAAGCGTTTATCAACGTCATTGGTAGGAAAAACGAGAGGGAGACGGAGAGGGAGAGCGAGAGAAGGAGAGACAGATATGTAGTTGCAAAAGTTCAATGAAATGGCACGCGTGTAAGCCTCAAAGACATTTGCATTGATATTGTATGTAAATTTTATGTACATTATATGCGAAAACCGAAAGCCTCTGCAGAGCTCAAGGCAATTATGCCTCAGTGAATGAAACTTTGTCACAGAACCGCAGCTCACGTGATTCATCTAGAGATGAAATTCATCAGCCAGACTTTAATCATTTTCGGAAAATTTCCTATAATCTGAAAGTCAAACAAAATCTCAACGCACCGTCAGCAAATGCTGGATGGATGTGTTCTTAAATTTGAAAGGCTTCACTAGACTCAATAACGGGGCTTATTATTTCTGAGATCCTCCTGAAGTTCCCTCAATGTAATATCATAAGATGTGAAAAAAAAAACACAAACTTAAACATTTCTATGCATGTTCTACTACCAGAGAAATATAAACATACATATGTATGTATGTACATATTGTGAAATTGTGTGATCAATCAAAAACCACAGGGCAAACGCTCGCGGATGGCAACAGAAAGGTTAACGTATCTTTAGGGGACGCCGCCGGCAAATGTAAATCTGTCGATCGCAAACAAATTTATGCATTTAAAACCAAAAAAAAAAAACAAAATAAAACAAAAATCGCACACAGATCGACAAAAAGTAATAAAACGTCGACTTTAAAATGCCCTCCAGCATGTAGGGTCAAGTACATACATACATAAGTAAGGATAAGCTTACCTAAACTGTAGCTTTAAGATGAAGAGACCGTTTGACGTCCTTAAACATCCTTTAAACATTGTTTATATGTACATGTCCAACTTGTGTTTTATTTTCCTTTTGAGTAGTGTAAATAGTTGACATTCATTTCCTCCTTTTTGTGCCGTTGTCGTTGACGTCGACGTCGACGTCGTCTATGACGTCGGCCCATCAACATGTAACTGTACAAAAATTGCACGACCCAATGCCCAAAGCGCACGTCAGTCAACTTTAATGGATGAGAGGGTGGCGGTGGGTAGTGGGGGTGACGCGGCCAGGCGGAGCGATGCGATGTGCGGTGGAAGTGTAGGCAATACTGGCGAAAAACCCGGTTGCTGTTGCTTGTTGTCAAGCGGCAGCAGCAACACGCAAACGAAACAATAAAAATCGCGTTGGCAACCGAAAAAAAAAAAAAAAAATGAAAAAAAATCTACACAAATTCGCAAATTTTTATCGAAATCGTCGTTGAGATGATATGGTGGATGACACATGCTGGAGCGGGACAGGGAAAGAGAGAGAGAAAGAAAAAGTGTAAGAAATAAATATTGTCTTTATCTTTGCTTATATAATTTGCATTGTTTTTACATATATGTACATACATATGTACATATGTATGTGTATGTATGTATGTACATTAAAGATGTTGAAGCGGCACTTAGAGAAATGTCCGTTATGGTCGGTGTCGCCACCTGGTGACGTTTGCTTGACGAGCTCCCGAAGCTTAGGGCACTGGGTAAGAGTTTAGAGGGCGATTATTTACACTAATATTAATGATCTTGTTAATAGTCTTCTTTGTGGTTATCCATTCGTTTGTTTCTTTTCATTAATACTCCCCGAGAAGCCATAAGTTTATTGGGCTAATGTGTTGGGTGATGCGCGGCAGGAGCAAGCAATTTAAGTATGCACTCACCTTTTAAACAATTGATGGCTAATTGCATTGGCATCCAAAGCACCCAGCATGCAATACACAGAAACATATTAAACTAAATTAATTGTTTAACTTGGCATTTCTATTGCACAAAAATAAATAGGACAAAAACGAAAACTTTTTTTCCACTTTTTAGCGTTGCCACCTAACTGGCATAATTCCGCGGCAAAAGTTGTAGGTGTAGACAAATATCGATAGCTGTTCGATAGTTTTGCTCTATCTTTTTAGCGTATGCAGTAGCCCTGAACTATCGATGGTTTTAGATAGTTTCTTCGTATATTATTTTCAAAAATTTGAATAAGAATAAGCGAACAATCTGTGAAAAATAGGACAAATTTAAGACTCAACACATTTTATGTACAGCTATCTATAGTTTAATCTGAAATTTGGTCTCAATAAAACGTTTTGTCAATGTTTGTCATTTGGCCCTTTTGTCAACCTTTTCCAAAATATTTGTTAAAAAAAAATTTAATAATAACACAAGTGTTAAAAGAGAACATTAGTTAGTTATATTTATCTTCAATTTCCTCAATTAACTGACGCATTAAATTAAATGTGAAAGTTACCGTTATCATGAACTTTACCATTATCCATAATAAACCCATCGTAATAACGGTTTTTGCGTAAAATTTTTTGTGAACTTGTGTTTCCTGTTAGTTATAATATACCCACATATACACCTAAACATATCTGTTTATATGTATGTATGTGCTCCCTCTCTCCACCCCCCAAAGCTCCATTGAATCGAAATAATGCAAAAGTGGCGAATGAACGTCAGCAAAAGTTTTTATCTTTGTCATCGGCCAACATTTTGGATCTCGATTATCGGACTTGTTCGACTAATTGCTGTACATTTTGTTTGTTTTTTTGTTTTGTTTTTTGTGTTTTTTTTTTTTTTTCGTTTGACACTTTCCTTGTTTATGTTGTCGTTGAGTTGCATGGCAACAGAAAATTCAATTCAAAAATTTGTTTAAAAATTATTTCTGTCATTTGTTTAAAAATGGATATGCTGTCTTTTCTGGTAATCACAGCTGTCATCTTTTTGGCAAAAACGTAATTGAAAAAAACACATGTATGTATTGTATATTATTTATTTATTTCTTAATAGGTAGAAAACGTGCTTTACTCTTGCCAAGTCATTACCTTATGGTCTACGTGACCAAGCTAAATAATATTTGACAGTGACCACACTGCACTGTGGTCTCAGATAAGATCAAATTGGATTAGATTCGATCATATTGGCAATTCTTATGCAATGAAATCCATTGTCATTTGCCATTTTAGTTGCATAGTTTTGGTTACATTTAGTCAAACACTTGGACCACAGTGCCTGCCTCTCTAGCCTAGGGAGGAGGTCTCATCAGATACAAGACCAGATAGACCAAGAATAGAAATAGTAAATCAAGCGCAAAGCAAGATCGGCCCAGATGATAGATAGCTAAAAAATTGCTCAAGTAGAACGTAAACAAACTTGCCTAGAATAACAAATAACAATAGGTGGTAAATGAATAACTATATTTCTTAAATTCATTGCACACGAAACTGCAACACGAACGATGAAAGCAAGGTGAAAGCATTTCCTAGGCTCTTCTTAGTATTTACATCTAAATGTTTAGATAGATAATCAGATTTCTTGTGGCTAAATTGAAGTCATATGCAGACGATGACAATTTGAAATGATGTGGACCTTTTTTTTTCATTTGCCATTTGATAGCAGGAAATTTCCTGCGGGGGGTCACCCATCATCTGTCTAAATATGAATTTGCCCAGAGTATGTACATATGTGAACTAGCAATGGGAACCTTGCCAAAAATAATAATTACCTGTTATCTGCACACACAGCTGGGGGTACGTGTGTGGCCCCATCGTGCCCCACACCTCAATACCCCAATACCCCATGCCGTGTGCCTATCATTATATTTTCATAGTCTCCAATAGATAATTGAAAAATATTCCTTGGGTCCTGTCGACTACAGTCAAATTTTGAGCAATGGACACGGGAAATTGCTAAAAAAAGAAAGCACAGGTCCGGACTAAACGAAATGGCCAAAACTAATGTTAAAATCGAGAATCGATTTAAAACCAAAACAACATGAGTAAAGAACTTGTTCTCATCATTTTGCCTTCTGTGCACCATTCAGAGGGTAAATCAACAATATTTCACTTTTTGTTTTTCCCTTTTTTTTTTTTTTGGCCTGATGGTTGATGGCTGATGTTCGAAAATAACAAAATAAATTCGTATTTGTTGCTTTTTTTGTGTAACAGTGTTGTTGTTGTTGTTTGAATTTCTCTGTATTTATGCCAACTAATGAATTTTCAGAGTGATCGCGCGCGCACTTGTTCTTTGCTTTTCTGATTTTCCCCATTTCCCAATTTCCCAATTTCAAGGTCAAGCCAGTGGGAGAGGTGGAATGAGAAAAGACTGCGGTGGGGTGGTGGCTGAAGGTGATGGGCTCTCTACAACACTAGTCATTATCATTCAATTTCTGTTGGCACGCGTCCCGTGTTGGCCGTTTGACGTCAGAGCAAAACAACGGCAATGCAGACACAAATGGACGGACCCCCATCGAATCTAAGTACATATATTTTTAAGAAGTCCCTACGAATTCTACAGAAAAAAATAAAAAATCCCCTTAACTGATATAAAATAAAACTTTGACTGCAGATCATTTAAACTTTGGCAAATTCAAATTTAAAAACGGCTTTAACGTATTTCTTGTTGTTTGATATCGATAGGTGTTAGAGCCAAGCCGATATAAATATAGAAATAATTTTCTCAATTTAATATTTATTTACTCTTAGACATGTTTAAATTCAAAAACGGTTTAAACGTTTTGTTTGCACTAGTCGATATATGTTCAGTGATATCGATAGGGGTATCGATAATATCGATACAAATTAACGATCGACTCTTCCGAATGCCGCCCAATTGAGAAAAAACTTTTGCAGCAAAAATGGACGACGAAGAGACAGAGATTTCGCCATCGGTTTATCTGGAGTTTCTAGCTACTCAGGATGAAGTCATGCGGGACCACATCATGCTGGACTTTAAGGCAGCCATGGAGGCAAATGCGAAGCTCTTCAAGAACGCTGTGGTTTTCGAGATTGGCTGTGGCAGCGCCATTTTGTCTATGTGGGCTGCTGGCTTGGGTGCTGCCCGAGTAATTGCCCAAGAGCCAAGTAGCGTGGCCCAAGTGGCCCGCCTATTAGTGCGCCAAAATCACCTGGAGCACATAATTGAAGTGATTCAGGGTGATATCGAAGAGATTACACTACCCGTCCTTGCGGTCGATATCATCTTATCCAAATGGATGGGGTAAGCGAAGTGACAATTTTCTAGGAAATCCAACGACTTCTTTTTCGTTTGTTTGGCAGGGCTTGTCTCATGTATAACACAAGTTTGGACTCGGTTCTATATGCCCGGGACAAGTGGTTGAAACCCGATGGCCATGTATTTCCACGGGTTGCCAGGCTATATCTAACAGTCGCCACCGATAACAACGACTATGTGCCACCAAAGTATTTTTGGTCGCGTTTCGCTGGCTTAAATATGTCGCGTGCCAGTCTTATTGTGCAGCAGATGCCCCTGGTGACCTGTGTGAATGCGGATCAATTGCTTGCTGAGAGTCACCTACTTAAGACCTTTGACTTAGTGAGCTTAAAACGCAACGATCTCAGCTTTAACTCCAATTTTCGTTTGCGCGCCATCAGGAAAAACATTGCTTATTGGTTTTTGGTATATTTTGAAGTCGATTTTCCCGACAATGGCGAAAGCAATGGAACATCGATGATCAAGACAATCTCGACCAGCCCGCTTGCCCCATGCACCCAATGGCAGCAGACTCTCTTTCACATCGATGAGCATTTGCCCTTGAACGTGGACGATATGATTGAGGGTAAGTTCATGGTGAAACGCAGTTTGAGACATCTCGATTTCGATATTAACTGGAAATGCCATAATGACTTGGTTAACATTCGCATGCATAAGCAAATCTCTCGCATGCACGGTAAAGCCCAGACAATTTAGCTAGATATTCAATATTATGTACTTGACAATATTTTAAGTCAATTATTAACAAGTTTATTGAAATACATTTTAGTCTGGCACATGAACATTTCCTTAAGGTTAGTTAAAATCAGAGCGAACCTTCTAATTTTGTATTATGAGTGATCCAACATTTTGTGGACTTTTGAGGACTTATTTTCCTCTTGAGGGGATTTTTGGGACTCTTCTCCATAGTTACCGTCTGAATTTGCGTACATTTCCATACCCACCATTGACAGGGACTCGTGGTTTCATAAGTTTTTCGCATATGAATGTGTAAATGCCACAAAATGCGGTTACACCAATGGACATGGCTATCATAATGAGAAGACGCACCACCCAGGTCGATTGCTCGTAGTCAAGGGCAAAGATTTGGTTGCCATATATCCAGTCGATAAGCTGAATGTGGAGTATACCCATATGGACTATCCAACCATTTGGCTGCTTCCAGTATGGCAGAGGTTTAGTTTTCTTCCATTCATTTGACAGAATTAGATCTTGCAGCTCCTTTAGGGGGCAGGTCTTTGAGCAGGGCAACTGACGGAAGACACCATCCTTCACGTGCAGAATTGTAGGCAATCTATCCAATGAGAAACGATGGACAACTGTCTCCGAATACTCCAATTTCATGCTGGCCACCACAATATTAGATCCAATTGGCTTATCCTTTTGCATTTCCAGGGCAAATTTCGTCCAGGTGCGTTCGAATTTAAAGCAATTGGGAACGAGAGGCACACAGAAACCCACAAGCCATTCGCCCTCCAGCATTAGTTCCCAGGATTGTTCAGTCAATTGGACCATTGCTTGATTTTCGCCCACATTAGAGTGATTACATTGGTGATCCAGGTGCTGGTCTCCACCTGCGTGGTGGGCAAGAAATGTGAATATTAGTAAAATATATAGAAAATTCAACATTTTTATTGTGAGAGAGAAGGTAATGTGGGAAAAACTTTTATCTGAATGAGAGCCCTATACGGAATACGGAAAGTGAATAGAAATTTAGTTTTCATAGATAACTAGATTATCAGAATTTTCATACATACATACATATATCAGGGGAACGATTTTTTTTTTTTTTTGATTGCTTTACATTAATTGTGACGTCACTGTAGTGCATTGATAGATCCAGCTCTCTCATTTCTTGCACCTCTCTTTGCTCTCTCTTTTCCTGACTCTCACCTGATTTTGGGCGTTCTTTTGCTCTCCGCCCAACTGGCTCTCCAAAGTAATCGCTAATTTATTTGTGTATTGTATTTTGCGTTAAATTCATTGAAATTTTTATTTGCATTGTTAATTAGTGAATGAAAATCGAGCAGCATACAATTCGTTGTGTGATTATCAAGTAAATGGTGCCAATTTTTGTTGTCTGCGTCTTTTGAATGTACAAAAAAAAAAAAATACTTCGCGGGGGGGATTAACGGCACCATCGTCTTGTAAATGCGTATATGTATGTGTGTGTGTGTAAGTTGCATTGTTGTTCAGCGTGCGTTTGTGTGTGTGAAATGCAAGGAAGAGAGCAAATTCTTTGCTTTTTGTTGCTTTTGCGGAACAGACGGCCATGTTGGCAAGAGAGAAAAATTAAAGTATGCGTGTGTGTGTGTGTGAGAGAGAGCGCGTGGGTGTTTTTGTAGTTGTATCAATTCTGAATCAGTTTGATAAGTTTGTGTGTACGCGTGAAGCCCTTTTTAAGTCATTTGCAGAGCACTTCGCCTGCCTGTTTTGAATATAACTGTAAAGTGCTGGATTATAACAATTGAGAAATCACAAATTTGTGTTATACTCAGTTATACTCGACAAAAACAATTTGCTTAATGTGCTTTAATCGGTTCTTGTAATAATACTATAATATTTTTAGGTATTTTTTGATTTTAGTTAAGTTAGAAAGGGGCCTAGAGCTGGAAAGAGGGCGGAATGGGTCAAGACCAAGAGAGGAAAAGAGAGGCAAATGAGAATGGTTTCATTTTTCCTAAAGCATACCATGCCTGAAACCCACCTAGAAGAAATTTGGCGCCCATTGCCCCGCCACCCGCCGCCCGTCAATTGAACGCATTTTGTTTCTTCTCTTCTGTCAGCATTGATTAAACTTTCTGTCTCTCTGTCTGTTTGTGTGTTTGCCTTCTCATGTATTTTTGCTTACCGTGCGCCACAGTTGTTGGGGTCCCCCTCCCCTCTTCTCTGCCACTTTCTTCTTCTCGGTTCCCATTTTCCCACATTTTGTACGCGTGAAATTTTTGCCATGTTGCACAAATTCATGCATGCCACACTGCGACTTCCTCTGCGGCTTTTGTTTTGCTCCCGTTGTTGGGTGGCATGTTGGCAAGAAGTCATGCGATTTCTTTTGACGTGCGCAATTAGATGGTTGCGGCGTTGGGGTGGCGGGAAGAAGCGAAAGAAATGACAGTGGAGGAAAAGAGGTAGAGAAATCCAACAGCCCACTTTAACCCAGTTAATAAAAGGAAGTTTTAAACGGCTTTGATTGGAATCAAAGACCCTAAATGGGGTTCATTTTGTAGAAGGATCGAATGAGCTTTTTAATTTTTAATTAATTTTCATTTAGTTTAATGTGTTACAAGGTTTTTTGGTTTAGTTTACAACGCTTAGGATTGATTTTGCAACACTTTCTTTTCACAAAAGTATTCGAAAGATGCCAAGGATTTATTCAAGAATTATATTCACTTTGAAATGAGCCTTGTTGAACTACTTTAAGAGCAAATTTCGCAATTTGATCAAAATTGACGTTTCAAAATGGTCATTCAGTTGGCAAATGTCAATGCCACACCCTGCATTTTGTGCCATGTCATCCTAGAAATACATAAATTGATATTCAAGACACTAAATGCGAAATATTCACTACGATTGTCAACAAATTTTGAAGAAACAATAGAGCGTTGGTAGAGGGGCGAGGCGAGGGTACCCTTTGACCAGCATTACATTTCAGTTTGGGTGACAAATTGACAATTTACAACTTTACAAACATTTGCCAAGAGGGATGGTTAGGAGGAGTAGGAGAAGGAGGAATAGGAAAGGGGAGCATTTGACTTGTTTATTGATTATTTCCCTGCAATCGGATGCACAGCATGACCAGAGCTAACTACCCGCAATTGTCGACAGCTGATACACACACACACACACACACACACCCTGGATGACAGTGAGATCCCTGGCACATCCTGGCACGATCACATTTGCATGCTGTGAGACATTTTAAGTGCTTGCTGCCGACACATGAAACACGTTTCCGGCATTGTCCTGATTGCGCCTAGGTCTGCTCTCTCTCTCTCTCTCTCTCTCTCTCTTTCTTTCTTTCTGTTCCTAGTTCCTGGTTCCGGGCTCCGGACAAACAAATAAATAGAAAGTCATATGAATGAATTTCAGCTGTTCGTATACGAAAATTGAAATATTTTTAGGCACAAGTGGTCCAATGCCGCCGTTGCCGCCTCCTCTCAGCACGAACAATGTTTCCTAAGAACCGAAACGGAACCGATATCAATAGCAGGGACACGCACACCAAAACTCGTGCTAAAAGGATTGAGAGTGTGTGCAAAATTTCAGCTGTTTAGCCAATTGCCAGCTGCCTGCTGCCTGCCTGCCTCTCTGACCAACCCGATCCCAATTCTGATCCCGACCCATTCTGATGGTGATATTTTAAATGTTTTGGGGTTGGAAAATTATGATTAATGACAATGATGTTAAAATCATTTCCATATAAAACTGATTATTTGATTTGTCAAAAGGATTAAGACGAATTTTTGGCTTAAACTATTTTTGCGGGGAATTCCCAAAGATTTACCTTATAAAAAATTATGTCTACATTAGATCGTTGACCCCAACAAAATTGAAATGTGGTTAATTGTGGCCCCTCCCTTCAAAAAGTGGCTCTAATCTCCTCTCTGAATGACATACATCTAAGATTTTCTTAGCAAATCCTTAAATTAACCTATCCATCGATGATTCGAAATGTAAATCCACTGACCAGGTGAGGTGAAGCTTTGCTAGGTGAAGCAAAAGAAGAGCTTAAGGCTCAATAGCAAACATTTTGCATGGTTTTAAGATCAGAGTTGGCCTTCAATAGCCCATTTTACGATTCTCTGTTATCAACTCGCTTCAAAACACATTTGCAAAGTTTTACTTAGCTGATAAAAATTGTTGATGCAACGATTAGAGGCACTTAATATGGCACTTTTCTGGCTTACTAATCCCATATGGGATGGAAAAAGATACAATCAATCGATATATGTATATAGTGATTTTAAGTTGTAAAAATCTCAGCTGGATTATCTTTTGACTAAATAGAGAAGGCGCATTACTAGATAAACTTTTATTACATTTCTAAATTTTTATATACATATTTCGGGGTTGAATCCCGTTAAAACGACTCCGCCACCGCCACCGGCGTCCGCCCTCCCCTCTTCAAGGGTCAGCTGCTTAGTCATGTTAGTGCTATTAGTATTATCTTTCGAATTGCAACTCGACCTTGGGCACAGCTGATTTTGATCTTCAGCCATCCCAACCCTGTGGAAGACCATTTCTCACATTTCAATGCCATATGCCTGTTTTCCGTATTTCGCCCGTCCGTCCGTCTGTTCGTCTGTTCGTCTGTTTTGGGTCAATTCAACTGGCCGCAATGCAATTAAATACGAGTGCGTTTAGTAAATATTTGTTTGCTGTTCCTTTGGCGGCGGCCGAAACGAAAGCATCCCTGCAATATCCTTTGTATAGCCGATAATTAGCACGGACTGACGAAGAAGAAGAAGAAGCAGAAGAAGACCCTCCTGGACCATATGGCTACACGTTAAGGCTGCTGTGAAAGTGAATGACGACAGGCGTAACGAAATTTACTGCTATTAAACTCCTAGAGCTGGGCCTCGTAATTGCTCGAAGAGATCCCTAGTGAATCCCGTTGCTTTCATCAATAGCTGCTCAATATATTCCAAAAGAAAGAAGCGTTTGGGATTGGGCTGGGGGTTGGGGCTTGGGCTGGAATAGTGCCTTGGGGCTTTTCTTAGCTCGGCCTGCTTGGAATTTCAATTGCAGGACTTCTGCTATGCTGTACAGGTCACGGCGCTCACTCCTGCTCACGTCTCACTTGAAGTTTGCTCTAGTAGTTTTTCAATTTCTCTTAACTATGTATGCGTGTATTTCTCTCTGTGTGTGTGTGTGTGTGTGTGTGTGTCTAAAAAATCAACAACAACAACAACATGCCAACAAAATGTAAAGACAATAACAACAATTGCAGGCATGTCAAAGGGCCTTGAGGGCTCGGCTCGGCCCGGCCCGGCCCGGACCCCCAAGATCCCAAGTGGGCAAGCCAGCAAATGACAGAAACAGGCGACGACGACAACAACATAGAAAAACTAGTTGGGCCCAAAACCTATAACCGAAACATTTCAATACGAATTTTTAAATACCCAACCCATGTAAAATAGATTCTAAAAAGTTTCTCACTCGTTAAAAATCACTTAAAACTAAAATATTAAATATTAAAAGTTTTGATCTCGAATAAAATTTGATCATCAGCATCATTACACGATTCAATTCAATGTCTGTTGTCATTTTTGGAACCACATCATTAATTTATATAAAGTAACTAGAAAATTTTAAATATTATAAAAGACTTTCTTCAAGAAAAATCCCAATAAATTAAATTCAAGAAAGAGTTTTTAAGTTTTAAACCTTTTAAAGACTTTTGCTGCTTATTAGTTCTTTTAAATTTAAATTAAAACTGATTACTTAGCGATACTCGAAATCAATTAATATTATTAAAAATTAATAAATTATGCCTGAAAGCGTAGAATGGCATCTGTCTCTTTTTTACTTTTAAAACAATTAAAAGTGATTGATTTTTCGAAATAATCATAAGCATTTTGCAGTTCCCGTTGATCAAAAACATTTTTTTTTTTTTTCATGTTCTTGATAATAAAGACTTTTTTAAAATTAAGCTAAAACTTAATCTAACATTTTTTATTTATATTTTGTTTTAGACTTATTTTCCATGTGAAACGAAATATCCTTGATGTTAGTAGAGTGTCCTGGGCTATCGGGCCCGCAGGCTGGTTCGGCGATTTGCAATTGGCTGCTGTCGAATTGAAATTGAAGTGTGTACTTCACATACCAAGCAGACGACGACTCGACTATCAAGCGCACGAGGTAAGCACGTACTGGATAAAACTTTTGCCTACAAAAATTTACAGCATACATGTATATATTTTTTTGTGTGTGTGTGTGTGTGTGTGTGGGGAAACTAGAAAAAAAAAAACTGATCGATATGGTATTTGTTATATTCCAAATGTTTTCTCTTATACCTTAAAGTTGTGTTAATCGCAGAGAATATGCCGAATCCTGGCTAGATTCCTTTAACCAGACTTAAATTTCGACTAGACGGCTTTAAGTCTTTGGTACTAATTTTAAATTGTAGCTTAACCTTTTTGTCAGCCTTTCAGTTAGGCCAATTTATTCAGCAATTCAACTGGCGTTAATCCTTTCTCAATGTCTTCTATGAGGCCTTAAAGTTTGAACTCTATTTAAATTTATAAGTTAACTACAGAATCTAACTTAAGTTGTGGGAATTCAAGCCAAGGCCTTAATTTATGTTTTATGTTTTTTTAGAATTTTACATAACAAAGTTTGTCAGCTCCAAAATAATGGGCAACATTTTCTTTATTATAATAACAAAGTTAGAAATGAATCTCAATTTTAATATTTCTAATTTTGTTTTATGAAACTCGGTTTTAAAATTTGTAAAGATTTTTGATTGGAAACGTAGTTAAAAATAATTGGCATAATAGCTTATTGATTGTCGAAATTATGAGTTTAAAGATTTTTGGGGAACCAAGAAAAGGATGCCTCTAATTATTTATTTTTCTTAAGTTATCATCAAAGAATTTTATAATTTTTTTTGCAAATCGAAACGTGGAATATATCTAAGTAAATCGATGCTTATATCAAGTAGGCTCAGACAAATATTTATTGAATTCAAAGTTTTGATATCTTTTTAGGGCTTTTTCCCTGTGTCTCTTTTTTTTTTTTTGTGAAGGGTCTCGAGGCAGTTAAGCCTTTCTCCTTACCCTAAATTCGGTGTTGACCATTAATAACGCAAAATAATTTTTAAAGTAATACGTAGAAATTTGTTTCAGGGCATGAACAAATTTAAAAGATATCAGATATTAGATGGCGCATATATCTATATAGTAACTTATAGTTGTATTTGGAGTAGATTTTCAGTAAATATGATAAATATTTAACAATAATAAAGTATTGTTACGTTCAGTTTATTTTGGCTCTCTGTTCTCGCACCTTTGAAAGGCCATCGATCAATTTTGAAAAGGGTGACGGGGTTTGGGGGGTTCGGTAGGTGAGCCAACTGCATCCAAGCAAATCAATCATGCAGCATTAACAGTCCGACCTCCCCCCTCACCCGACCTCATCACCTCCACCCCTCTTCCTTTCAGTCAAAACGAGAGAGAAAATAAAAAAGGGTTTAACGACTTTGTATTTAAGCTCACAATTGACTGCAAGCCAAAGGTTGAATATGTTTGTTTGTATGTGGGGCTGTGTGCCTTATCGACTCTTCATTTCGTTTCCCCAGTTGGCTCCTCTCAACGAGCGACGACCCAACTGACGAGGCGCAGAGGCACACGTGCCCATGGGCCAGATACCTAAACCTAACGGTTATCATTAACACAGATGGGCACATTGATAACTCAATCGTCAGCTGGGCCAGACCAAGCCGGGCCACCCTCTGCTATGTGTGTGTGTGTGTGGTGAGAGTAAATAAACGATTGGAATGGCAAGAGGGATGGGATTGATACTTATATATGTATATATATATATATATACATATGTACTTTCGTATATGTATATTTATCTACATATTTGCTCATATGTTTGTGGCTTAGTTTTGGTTTTATCAACGAAATCGTCAAAAGTCCCTGGCACACGTGTGCTATTTTCTGTACCCTTTGCTTAAAGGGTTCTTTCGGTTTTCATAAAGACATTTGCCAAAGGATCAGAAATGTGTTATGATCAGCATATAATACTTAAGGCGTAGGCTTGACTTTGAGTGATTTATTAGGTACTCTGTGTTCTTTCGGGTCTTCCTTAAGGCTCTACTTAAGATTAGGCGGCGTAATTTCTTTGTAGGATTGCATTATCCTTTTATAAAAATAAAAATAAAGACGCAATTCTAAAACGAAAAGTGATTGGAAAATAAGGAACATATTCATATTCAATTCATAGAACTTTCTTTAAGCATATTTTTAAACTAATTTATTCTCCTTTTTCTATATTTGTTATAGCAAAATTAGCAAATCTGATTTATCTGGGAGAGTGCCATTTTCGTTGCCATAAAGTGTATAAAGTATTCGTTGTAATCTCTCTCTCTCTCTCTCTCTCTCTGTTTACGCATCTCGTTTTGTGTTCTTCCGGGTTTAGTTTGATAATATTTTGATTTACTCATCGCATTTGACCCTAATTTTGCCTTAAGCAGTATAAGAAAGAAGAAGTAAACCAACCTAAGAGATGCCAACTTACTTAAGGTGAGATTAAACTATGGCAGATTTATGTTGTGTGCCCTTCCTGCCCCTGCCCCTGCCTCTGTTCCAGTCTCTCTGACCGTTCTAACTCAAAGGGTTCACGTTGACTCTATGTAAGACAATTTGTTGAACATGTTGTATACACATTGATATACATATATATACATATATATATATATATATATATATATATATATATATGTGTGTGTGTGTGTGTATTTATTTATTGTATTTTGGCAAATTTTGCACTCCTTGTTCGCTCTTACTCTTTGCCTCTTCCACTTCTTCCTCAACATCTCTCTTCCTCTCTTTCAGTTACTGACCATTTATTTATTTATTTGATTTGTCGCGCGTCGTTTTTTGCCTTCACAGTTAATTTACGAGTTTTAATTTATTAAATCAACAGCAAAAAAAAAAAACAACAACCAACAACAACAACAAAATCAACAAACAACAACAGATGCTGCTTGCAAAACGCCTTGGCTGGGGCTACTGTTGATTTTTCAGCTTGATAATCTTATTGTAGTACTTGTATATACTACCCCATTCCTCCCCCACCCACCCACTCACCAACCGCCAACCCCACCCCATTCGACCATACTCCATGGCAATTCTCTCCAGCTGGGGTACATGAGACCAGAGATCGTTGCCAGCAACGATGGCAAACGACAACCGCAACGACTGAAAGTCAATTGATGATACAATTGATAGAGCGCTGAAAAACTACAAGACGACATCTATAAATAGAACACGTTAATTACGCGGTTTGATAAGAGACCTCGCGCAGTCCAACATTGGATTTTATGGCTGGCTGGCTGGCTGACGGGCTGACTGGCTGGAGGCAAATGTGAAAGACCACAAACTGAAGGCACAAAAACAAAAACGAAAACGAACAAAACAAAAAAACAACAAACTAAAGCATAGACAAATAGAAATTCATCCGCATTTACGGTCATCTGTACTTACAGTCATCTCTGTCTACGCGACTAAAGTGATTTGAAGATTAGAAAAGGCCTTACAAGTCTTTTTTTTTATTTTTCACATTGATAGATCTGAAAACTTCTTTTGTTTAGAGGCGGACCTTCTTTTACTATATAAATTGTCATAGAGACTAAATGCAGCCAAGTCTTCCATATCCTCGTGGAGGTCATTGTGATGAGAGAAATTGGGAAAACTTCATAAATGGCTAGTAAAAGTGAGGTTAACTGAAAGTACTAAAAAAGGGGAACTGTCAGGCCAAGTTAGGAGTTCTAGGAGGATACATATCTAGATATGGTCCTATAACGTTATTTTTGTCATTTGTCATAATACATCGAAATCTTGTATCAATTATTTGCAATTTATTGCATTTAGTCATTTGCGATTCATAAAACTTAACTAGCCTGTAATAAACTAGGTAAACTAATGGCTAGAAACTTACGAGATCCTTCGTGGACATTCGTAATTAAGCGCAGAGGCTTTTAGATGCACATATCGAGTAAATATATCGATAGATACTAGGCTTTTAGCTGCACATATCGAGTAAACATATCGATAGTTACTAGGCTATGTGGGGAGTTCTTCATTGGTTCTACTATCAAAAACCTCCTCGCCAGATACGATCTGAACAGGGTATATACCTATATTTTTGGCATAATACATCGAAATGTTGTATCGATTATTTGCAATTTATTCAATTTAGTCATTTGCGATTCATAAAACTTAACTAGCCTGTAATAAACTAGGTAAACTAATGGCTAGAAACTTACGAGATCCTTCGTGGACATTCGTATTTAAGCGCAGAGGCTTTTAGATGCACATATCGAGTAAATATATCGATAGATACTAGGCTTTTAGCTGCACATATCGAGTAAACATATCGATAGTTACTAGGCTATGTGGGGAGTTCTTCATTGGTTCTACTATCAAAAACCTCCTCGCCAGATACGATCTGAACAGGGTATATACCGATATTTTTGGCATAATACATCGAAATGTTGTATCGATTATTTGCAATTTATTCAATTTAGTCTTTTGGGATTCATAAAACTTAACTAGCCTGTAGTAAACTAAGTAAACTAATAGCTAGAAACTTAGAGATCCTTCTTTGACGTTCAAAATCAAGCGCAGAGGCTTTTAGATGCAAATATCGAGTAAACATATCGATAGATACTTATTAATTGCGGTTAGCTAAATGCTAATTTCTTAGAGTAAACTGGTTCAGGGGGAAATTCAAAGACTTCGTTCAATCAGTATTTTTTAAAATGTTCATAAACTTACAAGAAATTTTGAAAAGAAAGAAATCATTTTACAACTGTGATTTTTATAATAATAATGTTTTGGTTTAGTAAGAACCTTTGAAGAGTGCGTGTGGGTTTGTATTTGGGTGTGTGTGTGTCTGCATGTGTTAGTGTGCAGGTCCTTGAAGCATTTTTCCTTTTGATAGTTACCGTCTCGCGTTTACCTAAAAATGAAATTGTACGCCACGATGTTACTCCTTCAAAAATTCAGAACATAGTGGACACAAACATATAAAGCCTGTTATTATGTATGTATGTATGTGTGTGTGTGTGTGTGTGTGTGTGTGTGTGTGTGTGTGTGTGTGTGTATGTGTATGTGTACATAGAGTACTCTATAAGATATAATCTGTGTCAATATGTACAATGCAATTAGTACAAATGTCTAAAGTAAATATTTGATTGTGCGCGCGCAACTTATCAGCCGCAAAATACAATGGCTATACATAGATAAATACAACATACTATATATAAATATATATATGTATGTATGTGTGTATGTACATATATACTATGTTTTCCTATAGCAAACTGATAGCAAGAGAAGCCGGCCCAGACATCTCTTCTCCCCCCACTCCACGGCATGAACTCTTTTTAAAAACGCCGCAACGTCTGGAAAGGCAGACGCTTTGAGCATTGAAAACTGTTTCTCTATCATTCTCTCTAGAGACTATAGTAGAAATGAAATTGAAAACGTATAACGGTAGCAGTTAGTTGACAAAACTTTAGTCAACAGAAGTGAGATAGTGATAGAAAGATTTTAATTTTAATTTGACTCCCACTGAGAAACAGTTCTCAGGGTATTTGAATCGAAGTATTATAATAGGGTAGACAAATCGATCAATAGTTGCTTAAAGTAATGGAGTTTATTTATGAAACCGATAAAAAGTGCGATGGCTTCATTTATTACGGATTCTGATAAGTTTGCAGATCAAATGACTTCATTAAAAAATGTTCGTTTCAGTTATTCTTTATCCCGGGACAATAACTTGAGGAAAGTTAATGCCAAACGAATCCAAAAAGTCGTGACTTTGTCTAAATGAAGAGACCCTTTGTAGATTTTCTATTTGCCCTTACGCCTGACCATGCCCTTATTCCCTTTGCTCTAACTGATTGATGTCTTCTTCTTTTCCATTATCGAGAAGGGCACAAAAGTTCCAGCATTAAATGTAACTGAAACTTTCTAACTACCTGCCAAAGTTATAGAATGTTTTTTGTTTAACCAAATTAGAGATGGAAAACTATCGATAGTGAAGACGGTCGATTTAAAAGTTGTTTGCTTTGATGCCAAACAAAAAATGAACACTTTTAAATAAAAAAATATTAAATTAAGTTACATCTACTGATGTAAAATTTAATTGCCCTCGGTTACGAAAAGAAGAAAGCGATTTACGAAATTGTTTTTCTAACTAATATTAAAAAGAATATTAGAAATTTTCATTTTAATAGAATTTAGTTTGCCTATTTGTTAGTTCAAACAAATTCTCTAGAGTCAAGACCTCTTCCCTCCATACCTTCGCCAATCGGAATAACTTCATTCTATATCTACTGATCGGATGGATTTATATGTTGTACCAAACGAACTGCTCTATAAATTGTTTGTTATAAAAATAAAATAAATACAAATGTTAGAGTAAAGGGTGTGTAATAGTCGTTAGCTTCCGGTTCGCTCTACTTCAATCCAGTTAGATTTGACAATGAAAATTTATTGACGTTGTTTAAATTTCTAAACCAGATATCGCAGAGAGTTTTTTCTCACCTAAATTCTGTGGTGTGTTGATGGGATCGATGGATGGAATAAATGTATAATTAATTGTAAACGATATGCCCTATAAATTTGCAAAATAGTGCTAAATAGTGTTAAATAGTTGGCTCGTTTTTTTTTTTGCTACTATTTATAAAACAAACTCAAAAAGCGTCTGCAAAAAGTGACAAAAGTAAAAAAAAAAAAAAAAGAAAAAAAAACAAGTTAATAATAATAATAATCATTTAGACTTGATGACGACAAGCACGACGCGTCGTTTGCCAAGTGGGTGGGGGAGAAGTCCGGAGCGGGGTGGTGTATGGGATGGATACCTGGGTCTGTTCAAGATGGGCCTGGCTCTCTGCACTTTGGCTGGCTCCCTGTTTGCATTGATAATTATGAACCTGGGCTAATTGGAGTAATATTGCTAATTTTTTATAGTCGTCGACGACGACCAACAACAAAATGATATAAAAAATTGAGGTAGGAAATCGACGCCAATTTTTGCACTTTATCTAAGAAATGTCTCGTGGAAATAAACGCACATGTGAGAAAAGCACGAGAGGGAGAGAAAGACAGTGAGAGAAGGAGGAACCCCATTAGAGATTGAGAGGCAAACGTTGAGTGAGAGAATTGGGAGAGTGACAACGGCAAAGAGTAAGAGTGAGAGAAATCTCTTTGAGTTTAAGTTGAAATTTGAGTGATAAAAAATCGACTCAAGAGCGGCATTAGCTAAGAGAATTGTACTAAGAGTAGAGTGATATACTCTTTACTCTTGAGTAATATTTGCAAGAGAGAAGAATCGAAATAAACTCACTCACTCATCCGCTCACTCGCTCTTTCACTCAGTTCCCAAGAACTTGCGTTTTCATAATAACATGTGAAAATCGGCTCAAAATGTAAGATGATTTTATTGTTGGGTAAATCAAAAATTTATTTCGTTTTACTTTGAACTTATTAGCAATTCAAAAGGAAGCATCGCGAAACTCTATAAAGTAGATAGACTCCTGATTACTAATACGATCTGATCCAAATCGAGTTTTTTTTTTTTAATTTGAATGCCTTTTCGGAATGGGTTTTTTTTCTTGGACTTAGCCGAATTAGATAATTAGTTTAGATAGTTACCCATAGGTAGACTTTTAGCTAAAGAACTTGTTTCTTTTTTTATGGGCTTAGCATTAACTTATAGATGATCAAAGATAAAGATGGAATGATAAAGCTAAAGATAAGATATACATAAATAAATATGTATCTAGATATACATAGCTCCCATAGAAATATTCGTTAGAAGAAATAGTTTTATTATACAAAATATTGTCTTCTTAGTTTTTGCTTATAGTTCGTTCGACTATATCTTTTAGTTGCCAGACCAACAAAACTACGATCTATAAGCTGATCATTAGGGTAATTAGAAGGGGTCAACTAATCGAATTTTCCATAAAGACCATATAAAGATATGAATTTCACATCGGATATTTCGAAAAGCATATAAAAGACTTTATTAATTTCCTAAATTTTGATTAAAAGTTGTTATAAGGTTAGTAAAAAGTTAAATCAGAGCCCTCTTGTGTAACATATGGTAAACTATACAGCAATGGTCACAAAATTAGTACACTTGTTATTACCGTATTTCGAATTTCTTTTTTTTGTGTGTACCGAAAATTGAATTGAAAATAAATATGTTTAGTAAGTTGAGGAAAACACAAAAATGGTTTTTAAAATCGAGCGAGAAGAGATTGTTTTTTTTTTTTATGTAGGTTATAGGATATGCTTGAAGGATAATCGAAAATATGAACATGCTTAGCATTTTAAATGGGGGTCCTTGACTTTGGCAACTTATGGAAAGAAGAGGGCCAATCTGAGGCTTGTTTTATATGTTCATTCTTGGTAACTGTGGTATAGTCTATACCATATATGGACATTTTAGATTTAGACAAATATTGATACAAAATTTGTGGGTAAGCAAGGATTTTGGTGTGTGTTTGTTTGTTTGGATTTCTACACTTTGTAGATGCTTGATTATTTCGCCTACACACGGTCAATCAGATGTACTTGGCCATTTGCCACATGCCCACACACACACACACACAGACACACACATACACAGGCCTACTTACATATGTATGTATATACTTCAAGTTAATACTATGTCGCCGCAATCTCTTCTCCCCACCCATTCTCTCTCTCTCTCTCTCTCCCTCTGTCGAGAGGCTGTGTTAAAGTTTACCTGCGGCTCCCCCTCGCTCCCTTTACCACCCACTTTTCACCCATCAAATGCTTTTCGCTTAATGAGTTTTCTACTTGCGGTTTCGAGGAAAATTTGCGCAAAAATGCGCCACTTTACCTACGTACAACACGAAATGAGTAGGATAGAGGAGATGTTAGCGGTGCGGCAAGAGCACCAGCATTTACCTTAACTCTACTCAACAAGGGGCAGGGCACATGCGGCAGGGTAGGAGGGAGGAGGCGAATGTTAGTGGGGTTGGGGGAGCGCTGTAAATGTTTTAGTGGTTACTGCGTTTAAGTCATTAGAGAAATTTCTTAGCTAAAGTGCGGCATAAAAAGGGGTGGCAATGGGGCAGAGAATGAGGGAGTATGAGAGAGAGAGAGAGAGAGAGAGGGGAGAGGGATGGTCGGTCGGTCGGCGGTTAGGGCAAAAGGAATTTTCTAAGGTGGCTCTGGAATTGGGTGTGGGAAATTGTCGTTGAAGAACATTTCTAGGCCCAAAAAAAAAAAAAAAAAACCAACCCAACCAACCAACAAAAATACACAGAAATACAAAAATCTTTTTCATAATAATTTCACTCTCAACAATTTAACAACATTCCACGATTAGCTAAGTCAATAAGATTTGGCTAAGATTATGCTAAAGTTTAGTTTAGTTAAGTTAGTTGTTGTTGTCAACGACTTGGGGGAACAATTAGGCCAAAAGTCGTAGAGAAGCTTAGTCAATTAATTTTATTCAAATTTGATATACAAATTTCCATAAAGTTAAAAGAATTTTTATGGAATTTAACATTTTTTTTTAAACTTGTCGTTTCTGTTTAATTCTGAAAAAAAATTTCATATTCTATTAAACTTAAAATTTGCAATTTAGTTTGATGTTTCCTTTAGATATTTTTTTTATATTAAAATATGTTGATTTTTCTTTTCAAATTTCTGAACTTATTCGAGTATCAAGTTGGCGAGGTTCTACTGTAACGTCATTTTGTTGATTTTATTTTCTCTGCTGAAAATTGATCAGTTTACAAAAAAAAAAAAAAAAAAAACTGGTGTCTCTTTTTCCATTGAGAGTTTTATTTAATTAGAATTGGGTTTACGTGTTTTCATTGTTGTTGTTGTTGTTGTTATTCGTTCTCTATGGAATACGGTTTCGATTTTTTCCCTCTTTTCCCTCATTGGGGAGAGTAGCGCCAATTAAGGGCTTCTTAACTGTCGTTCGTATATCAAACGCGCTTGCCAATTCCAATTACAATCATTTTGGATTTTAAAATGCGCCAAGCTGAAAAAAGAAAAAAAAAAATAAAATAATAAAAAATAAGAGGAAAAAAAATGTATAAAAATAATGCAGAAAAAAGAACGAAAGAGAGAGAGAGAGAGAAATCAAACCGCTGGCATACGCATTTGTCAGTTTTCACACGCAATCCTGTGTGTGTGAAGGATAAAATAAGTAGACACGTGGCACACGTGGAGCCCACACACCCACACCCACACCAACACACGGGAAAGCGAAAAAAAAAAATCGAATTTCAAATATCAGAGACTCGAATTTAAATATGCGAATTCGCATACGCAAAAAAAAGAGAAGAAGAAGGAGAAGGAGGCGAACAGCAGCAACAACAAAAAAAAAAGAAAAAAGGGATAAGCGGGGGGGAGGGGTGGGCGCAACACAACTTTTATGCAAAATAGAAAAACACATTTTTGTGCAAAAGGGCTTATAGCGGATTTATTTGGATCCCATACTCCATATACTAGCAATCCCTCCGCCCCCTTTTCGTCCTGTTTTTATGCCACAGCAAAACAAATACAAATACACGCAAACCAAATATTAACGTGAGCTCGCTCTGCTCTCGTCGTTTGGCAAACCTCTGTAGAAAAGATACAAATTTGCAAAATACACACACACACACACACACACACACACATACACACATACAAACAGAGATACACCGGGATATGTAAACTAACATTGAAGAGATGGTGTATAAAGACGGATTGAAATCTGGTTGACAGGCTTAGTTTATATGCAGAGAGACCAAGTTAACTCTTTGTTCCACCGCCCGACCGACCGCCCGCCCGCCCCTGCCCACTGCCACAATCAGGGGAAAAAAACAGGGTCCAAGAAATGGATAAGAACTAAGCTGGCAAATCATAACATACTAAAATTCTTGCATTCACATTAAACGACTTTGAGATACCCTTCAAGATGTTGACAAATCTCGTTTCATCTCACCAAGAAACAGGCCACAAGGGCAATGGGGGGGGGGGAATGTCTTTCTTATTCCTCGTTACCGCAAGTCAAGGCAATCGAATGGCAATAAAAGATTCTTGGAAACCAAAACTTACGTACTAACTTCTAATTCTTGGTAAAATGTAATTAAATTTTTGACGTAAATACATAAATGGGGGAGAGATAACCCACAATTTCTTGTCACGAAAACTCATTAAAATCTCTGCACTAGGAATTTGCAAACAAAATAAGCGAATCCATAGGAATACATACATACATATAAAGTTTTCCAATGAAATGCAACTGCTTTATGGAAAATCTCTTGATTCTGTTAAACTAGTTAATTGAATTCTTGGAACATTACCATAATATATTTCTCTGACATTGTCTCCATTTACTTGGAATCTATAACCTTCCCATGCAAAAGGGTATCAAAATATGTTTCGCAGCTTATCAATGTTTTTTTTTTCCTTTTTCCCTCTTTGCTTAAATTGAAAATTGATACACTAAGTACATATTGACTAAGAAAATGTTCACTGAACTCAAGGACTAGAATTTTTTATACTCCAAAATTATTGAAAATTTTGAAACTAGGCAGAGCTAGCTTTAATTTCATGTTCAAGCTATTTTACTTGACTTTAAGTCTGATTTGAAAAAAAGTTTTAATCCAAAACTTACTCTAACTCAACTAAACAAACTGAAACTTATAACTAGGTTGGTTTTTTTTTTACTAGGAGCTTAAAAAAAAACATGTTTGAAAGGTTCATAAGAATATTTCGAAAATTCATGAATGATTTTCAAAGTTTCTTACTTAAGAGAAAGTCTTAATTTAAAATTTACTCTAACTCTAAACTTATAACTAGGTTTGGTTTTTTTTTTTACTAGGAGTTTTAAAAAACATGTTTGAAAGGTTCATAAGAATATTTCGAAAACTCTTAAAGGATTTTTAAAGTTTCTTACTAGATAGAAAGTTTTAATCCAAAATTTACTCTAACGCAAACATGTTTAAAAGGTTCATAAGAATATTTCGAAAACTCTTGAACGATTTTCAAAGTTTCTTATGAGCGAAATGTGCGAGAAAAGACACAAAAATCTTTATATGACGAGCCTCTGCTCGAAGTAAAACCAAAGCTAGTTGATTGGTTGGGACAATTTTGACGCTAAGCAGACAGAAAATGTCTTTTGGCTAGTCTTACTTAATCGTTAGTTTTAATGTAGAAGAATATGAGGACTTAAGAAATGTATTCCATTTGCAGTGAGCGACAATTATTGGTTTAAAGTTGTTAACAATGTTTTCCATCGCTTTGTTTGTTTGTTTATTTTTATTTATTTTATTTTTTTTTATCAACGAGTAAAGACTTTGTTATGCTGGATGATCGGCTTAGGAAGCCTTTCGCGGAAAAAGCACTGAAATTGCGTTAAATCTTAAGTGATTGCTTTTAACTTCATTCGGTTGGTCGGTGGCGGCTTTGGCCAACCATTCTCCACTTGCCCACTTCCCTCTATAGCCAACTCAATGTCATGATGCAGTTGGCTCAAGGATCTAAGAACAACATCAAATGCAGCAACGGCAGCAATAGATGGAGCCAGCTAGAGCAGTCGGCAGCATCCCAAAGGTCAGCTCAAGGACAAAAAGCCAGTGAAATGCACATAGCAAGAGAACGAACGAAAGAGAGAGAGAGAGAGAACAGGAAGGGGGTAGTGGGTAGATGGAGGACGCCAAATGTTGTATGTTGCTTGCTGATGCTGCTCTCTTATTAAAATCGATATTTAGTTGTACGCAATGATGTCAACAAAACGAAAGGAAGAGGAAACGCACACACACACACACACACACAGTAGGATAGGGAAGGGTGGTAGTAGGGAGGGGGGGGGGGGCAAATAGGTGGCATTGATGTACAAGGAAATGGAGGCGGGATGAAGATAGAGAGAGAGAGAGAGAGAGAGCAGAGTGGAGGCGTGGTATTTGCATTAAATTATGCGACGAGCTGCGGAAATGTTTTGCCCAACCAAAATGAAAGACGAAGAAGGGAGCTCGCCGCATCGTTAAGTGCGGCGGAAACAATTTCACTCTTCAGCACAACGAAAAAAAAAAAAAAAAACGAAAGAAAGAAAAAAACCAAAAACGACAAAAAAAAAGAACCGTAGAAGAAGAAAAACCATAAAAGGAAATAAAAAGGAATGCGCTGAAACTGCTGCTGCTGCTACTATAGAAGAGATGGGGCAGAAGATGTAGAGGGATGCTGGTGAAAAGGTGCGGAGGGGGGGGGGGGGCTATACTTGTTAAAGCGAAGCGCTGCAAACAAATTGTAACAGGAGAAATCCTTCAAACATCTGCGCAGTCGTTACAGCACTTCCTCCTCCATCCTCCATTCTCCATTCTCCATTCTCCCATCATTCATAGCTCAAAAAAAAAGAAACACACACACATGTTTAGGTGGCACATGCATTAGTCTGGTTTCTTGCCAAAAGGAAGTCACAAAGGTTGAAAACATTTTAGCATATAATGTCCAAAGCAAAAGGGTTACCAAATAATAATATCACGTATACGACAGGTGGGCATACAA
Organism: Drosophila nebulosa; assembly: GCA_024703675.1. Classification (NCBI taxonomy): domain Eukaryota; kingdom Metazoa; phylum Arthropoda; class Insecta; order Diptera; family Drosophilidae; genus Drosophila; species Drosophila nebulosa. The sequence goes on from JANFPS010000005.1 coordinate 1,212,935, forward strand.
ATTTAAAAATTATCTACAATTTGGTCTTCTCATAATTCACTATTAAATAGATAAATATGGCAAATTCGAAATATTCTGCGTTACTTTAATGCTTTTTCGCGCCAACGTATAGATCGGATAAGAACCAGTCTAATATATGTATACATATGTAAGTGCTATGTTCTCCCCTCCTGTGAATATATATATATATATATATATGAACATATATGTATGTATGATGTACTCGTCGTATATTTGTAATTGTTTCCTTTTTGCTTTATGAGTTTTTCATGTATCGCACAAAGTGTCACCATCGCCTCAGTTCCATGCCTCGCCTCGCCTCGCTATGCCACACCCACTTACCAAGCAGCTCATGCACCTGCGTCCCTGTCATGCCCAGCCCAGTGCATTTTAATCGTCGTCATTAAGGCGGCAGCGCGTGCAAAATGTTCTTTCATTTTCTTTTCCACTCCCCCTCCTCCCTCTACCTTTTGGCGTGGTATGTGTGTGTGTGCGTGTGTGTGTGTGTGTTTGTTTGTTGTTGTTTAAGTGCTAAGAACTGGCCAAAAAACAACTCACTTCAAAGTGCTGCATCACAATGACTTAGCCGGGGATTACTTACGATTACCATTACGATTACTTAATGCCCAGAAAGACAGAGCAACCAGAGAGATGAAGAAGTCAAAGGGTCAAGAAACTGAATCAACAGAATTTTAGTTTAACCCAAAGCCCATTTTTTTCATCTCTTCTCCACATCTCTGTCGACAACTCTCGAGAAGATGAATTTCCATATTCCATTCAATAATTCATATTGTAAACTATGTCTCAAGTTAATATTTCAACTTTTTCTTAATTTCCTATGATATTTTAGGCATCTTCTTGTAGGTAAACTCTTCTTCTATCTAGTAAAGAAAAAAAAAAAAAGAAGGCTTAACCAGAGTTATCTGTCTTTCGGGAGGAAAATATTTAGAAAATTGTTGTCTATAGCCAACGACATAATGTTTTTATGTACAAATATGAAAAAACAATTATTCAAAGGGGTCTAGTTCGAGGTGAAGTAGTGTAATTCTATTGTTCAAGTGATATTTCTCAGAAAGTAGCTCTCTCTTCTTTCTTCTCTTCTCTCTTCTAACTTGGTCATTATTCGTCTATCTGTTTGTATGCAAATTAGTCCTTGAATAATTCAACTATTTTGAACTTTCGAATGATGTCCACAACACATTTGTTGAAATTGTTCCGATCGAACTACTAGAACTCGAATATAAAACCATAAGCCATTTGTGCGTAAAAGAGGCATAGCTATAATTCTCTCAAAAAATGTGTGAAATTAAAACTTTTAGCCATAGAAACTCATCAAGCTTGAGTGGCTTAGTGTGAATTCAGGTCTTGCCTATGAACGAAGAAAAGATTTAATTCATTTATTAATTGGAGTACGAGAAATAAACGTAGCAGACGCCACTGTTTATTCCTTAGAGCTGATTGCTGCGTTGCCATAAACAAATTATATTTACTCAACAATTTGTTGTTGGCCTTCAATTTTGTATCCTAAACAATTATAAATCTGTACAGTCGGTTTATTTTCGTTCCGCTCCCTTCCAACCCCCCCCACCCGCCCACCAATCCATGCCCAACAAACCGCCTGCCATCAGAGAAAAAGTTTAAAAATTTGTTGGTTTCTTTTTGCTTTCTTTACTTGTGGAGCCCGAAAATTAAAATCCATTTGCCACAAAAGGCAATGGCAAGCGGCAAGCGGCAAGGAAAAGCAAAGTCAGTCAACGAAGATTACCTCATTAATTTCTATTAAAATTAAAATAAGTTTTGTGCTCTTTTGGAAATGTTGTTGCACACACAAAGGAGGCAAAAGGCGGACCCAAAAAAAAGAAAGAAAATAAAAAAAAAAAACCAAACGCACAGGCATAAATAAATAAATAAATAAAGAGGAAGATAGAGCAAGAGAGCGAAAGAGAGAGAGAGAGAGTGGGAGAGGAGAATGAGGAAGGACAAAGGACAGTTGGGTGATGTTGGTGGTGGGCCAGTTGAATGACTTTGTGGACCATTTGAAAAGCGATGCGAAGCCGACAAACACAATTTGCTACTTACAACACATTTCATAAATATTTAAAATTCAGGGACTCACTCGCCTCAGTTCGGTTTTGGTTTTGGTCCGTGTCCGTGTCCGTGTTCATGTCCATGTCCATATAGTCGACCAGGTTCACATTCACATTCACATCCAGTCCGGTCCGTCCATCTGTCCATCTGTCCGTCTGTCCGTCTGTCCTTTCGTCCTGCTGCATAAACCGCAATTGAAAGTTATTATTACTCAAGCTCAGTTTGGCGCCCAGCTGTGTCTAATGATTTTTCTTTCCTTTTTTTTGCCTTCCTCTTTTTTTTTCCCCATTTTTTGCCCTTCCTTCGTTTTCTATGCCTTTCAACCGCACGCGAAAGAGCGAGAGAGAGCGAGAGAGAGAGAGGGCAAAAGAAGCCTTAAATATATTTTTAAATACGGAAAAAGGAAGTCGACAGAATGTGAAAAAGTTCAATTGAGCATAATGAGAATATATTCATTTCTTCATCTGTAAGTCCCATGGGTCTTGATGCCGCCGCACAGTTCACTTCAGTTTAGCTCTCTTTCGCGCATTGTTGTCCCTTTTAACTGACAGATTCAATTCACATTCAAATTCCTTTTAGTTTAATTCCCAACTTCACAACTTCCCTCAAATTGGCGGCATCTGAAAATATAAGAATTCAAATTTTCTAAAATTTACTTTTTTCTGCTTTGAAAAGTTCAAGTAAAAGTTTCATAAAATAAGGTCAAGTGACCTAAACCATAAAGAAATTAGTTACCAAAAATAACCGTTCGATTATTATCATAACAAAAAGAAATCACTACACCGAACATAAATGGACATATCTATAAATCTTTGTCAAAAGGTATTTTAAAATAATTCATATTAGGTTCTTATATGTATGACCTTGTATGCTCCCCTAAAAACTATATGAGTGCGAGAGAGATGGACCTCCAAAAATCTGTGCATTTGATCCACGGCTTGGTAACAAACATATGAGATTTAAAAACTTTGAGAATGGCTATGGAAAGTCTTTAAATTTCAAGAAACTGGAAGGACTTACTTGAACAATTGAGAATCACAGAGGAGAGCACTCGTAGTTTACTATGGAAAGTCCTTAAAATTCAAGAAACTGAAGGGACTTACTTGGACTTTTGAGAATCACAGAGGAGCATACTTGCAGTTTACTATGGAAAGTCTTTAAAATTCAGGAAACTTATTTAGACTTTTGAGAATCGCAGAGGAGAGCACTCTTAGTTTACTATGAAAAGTCCTTAAAATTCAAGAAACTGGAGGGACTTACTTGGATTTTTAGAGAATCACAGAGGAGAGCACTCGTAGTTTATTATGGAAAGTCCTTAAAATTTCAGAAACTGGAGGGACTTACTTGGACATTTAAGAATCGCAGAGGAGAGCACTCGTAGTTTACTATGAAAAGTCCTTAAAATTCAAGAAACTGAAGGGACTTACTTGAACAATTGAGAATCGCAAAGGAGAGCACTCGTAGTTTACTATGGAAAGTCCTTAAAATTAAAAAAACTCAAGGGACTTACTTAACTCGTGATAACTCGTGATTCTTGAATTTTTTATGGCTTATCATAGAAGTGCTCTTCTTTGTGATTCTCAAAAATTAAGTAAGTTCCTTGGGTTATTGGAATTACATAAGAAAACAGATTTCTGCTCAATTTGTGCTACAATACCGCAGCACAGAATATAGCAAGGATATAAAAAGTTTCGCTTGAACAAAGTTGGCCCTTCTGATTTGTTCTATGAATTATATGAAATAAAATAATAAAATAGTCTCTTTTGTTTGTATATAGTCAATAATTTCCCAACGATATATATTTGGTATGATTTTTTTTTTTCTCTTTAAGGCCCAGCATCATTTTCTATATATTTCTATTTCGTATTTCTCACTCTTTGTGTAATTTATGTAAATGTTCCAATTTGACAAACTCGGAAAATATAGCAAAAAAAAAAAAGCAAAGCAAAGAAAAAAGAACGACCAAAGACCCAACCGACAGGAGGCTACAACAAAAGTTGCCAAAATAATTGTGTCGATTTGTATGGGGGGAAGCTGCTGCCCGTTGGCTGCAGCTGCTCTGCTCATTACCCTTTTTCCCCATGATTTTTGCGACATGGCCGCCGGACAAGTGCCCAGGTCTCTTCCCATTTTTTTTTTTTTTTGCCCCGTTCCCAATAGCCATACCCGCCTCCTATTGCCCCACATCGCCCTCTAGTTTCTACCACTTGTGCCCAGTTCTGGCAGTTTTCTCTTCAGTTTTCCGTATTAAAACAAATAGGTATTTTTCGTACACGAATAAACTTTATGGCGCCATTGCAGCAAAGCGTCCTCATTGTGCCGTCTCCCCTCATCCTTGTCGTCATCGTCGCTGTCGTCGTTGTCGTTCACGTCAATCCTTGTCGTCCGTCCCATCCAAAGATGACATAATAAACTTGAATATTAGAGATTTCGAGTGAGCTGCTGCTGCTGCTGGTGCTGGTCGAGAGGGATTCATTATAGGAAAAATTTTCGCGTTTGCCTTTTGCGCTTATTAACATAATGAACAATGAGAAAAAGGACGAGGGAGAGAGAGGAGGAAACGCGAAGGAAGATGCGAGGTCAGTCAAGCAAAGGAAAGGAAGCTAGGAAAAGCTGTCAAATAAGTGAAACCCAGAAAACGTTGGCGATATATTTTTACGCATTATGCTAATAAATTCACCGGGGTCTAAATGAAAAACGAGAAGAATGCTTGGCCCGGCCATTGGTCACAGATTTCACAGGATTTTTGAAGTGCCAAATTCTGGCAGAAGGCAATGTGATGGCTGATGCCTGATGCCTGATGGCAGCATGCCTGAAAGTTATGGCCGGCCAGAGTTTGTTCCTTAAGCTACCAATTCGTAGAGCATTTTTTGGGGCTTTAGTTAGCTCTCTCTCTCTCTCTCTCTCTCTCTCTCTCTCTCTCTCTCCCCTCCCCTCCCCCTTCTCTTAGATTCCCCAATATGGTGTTGGACTAATGAAAGATGTTCCATTTCAATGGCATCACGTGTATCATCATGTCCGGAGGTTCGTCAATAGATTTGATTTTGAGACGCCGCAGCCGCAGTCGCAGCCGCTGGGCATTATCCTTGATTATAAAGCACAAATTGGCTGAGCAAAATATATATTTATTTATTTTATTTATGACAGTTCACTTTACAAAGAAAACGAGAGAGAGAGAGAACGTCCCTCCCCTCTCTCCGGCTCACTAGTAACTTTAATAAATTACTAAATTCACTTTGAACCCACCAGAGGCCAGGGCAAAGTTTGACATCTATCTAGTTCGTGTTTTTTTTTGTTTTTGTTGTTGGTTCCCATTTTTTTTTTTTTTTTTTTGTTATTTTTGTTTTTTGTGTTTTGCCCATAATCAGTTTAATGTGCAAAATAATGCGTAGCCATCAAAGTGGAAATCAATTTTGATTGCGTAACCAAGTGAAGACGATGCACAGTGTCAAAAAAAAAACTTCAAGTTTAGAGTTTAGCCAGTTGTCCATCTGAAATTTCATAATAATCTAAGAAAATATAGTTAAAAGTGAATGTGTCCAAAGAAGGCCCTTAAAGTTGGCTCTAAAAAGATCTGAAGTAGTTTTAATACTATCTAACGCTCTTCTTTCACTTTAACTCCCTTGTTTATATATATATTTTCTTTTAATGGAACCACTGTGCGATGGCAATGCGAAGATAAATTCTAAGCAAAAGAATTTCATAAATCAAAAATTAACAAACAAATATTTTTGGTAATTTTGAAAAAATTTTGCGCGAAAACTTTGCATATCGAAAGGCAATCAAAAAAAAGTAAAGAAATTTTAGAACCTAGAAAAGAAAAGACAAGGCGGCATTAATCCTAACTTAAATTGGCTTAAATTAAAAATCAAATTTAAATGCTTCATTTGAGAGTGCTTTAACAAAGTTTCTTCTAATTTCTAATTAATTTTAACACTTTTCATCTCAACACCAACAAAAAATGGTTTTGCGCCATCAAGAGTTTATTTCATTACAAAAGTCAACAATTTCAGTAGGCTTCCTCTGTTCATTCACGCTCTATTTGCAGTGATTAAAAGTTAATTTCTAAGTTTGCTTTTGGTTAACAAAACTCAACTTTTTTTTGTTTTTTTTTTTCTTTTGGTCTTATCTATCTGTTGAAGAGAATTTAATTAAAATGTGATTACCAGACTAACGAATGAGCAGGCAAACAAACTGCCTTTCCCGAATTGTAATGTCTACCTAAACTAGTTGGGAATTACAACAAACTAAAGCAAATATTTATTAAGTTTAACAGACAAAACAAACAAACTTTGAAAATTAAAACTGGAAAATAGTTTTTTATTTTTTTACACAAAAGGACAATCGATAAAAAGTTTTATTATAAGAGATTTTTTTCCTATAATATTTAATGGTTCGTGCGTTTTTGTCGTGTAATCTTTAATAATTGTAAGTTAATTTTTCATGTTAAATATTCTCGTTCTTTTTTTTTATTTTGTTTTGTGTATGAGTACATAAACTCGTGCTTCAATCAAACGCTTTCACTAACCAAATAAAAAATTTTTTAAGTTGACTCAAGTAGTCGATAATATGAATACCCTACTTTGAGCCGATTTCTTAAACAAACTTGAAGGCAATTACAAACTGTTTCTGCAGCCTATTATACCCTTTAATAAGCAGTGTATGTAAATTTGTATTTTGTTTTTTTTTTTTTGTTTGTTCATTTCGTTTCTATATTCTTTATAATCGTTAATTGCACATCAAAATGTCAGTTGTCAAATTAAAAAATACGAAATGACGTGTGCAATGTTAGTGGAATATCAAATTAATTTGTCAAAAAAAAAAAAATATATATATACATATATATCTACACATAAATCTACATACATACATATACCTATACAAATTCGTATATATAACTAACGTGTCGTATTCCCATAACATTGACAATTCCATTTTCAAAACGTGCCAAGTGTGTGCGTGTGTAGCATTATTATAAACGCAGAATTAAAAAACCTACACACACACACACACACACACACACACACATTGAGAGAGTGAGAGAGAGAGAGAGAAAGAGAGACACACAAAAATATATTTACATATATTTTATTTTATTTATGCCAACAAATTGTATGTGGTTTTAATTATAGATTTTTTTTCTTTTTTATTTTTTTTTTGTGGTCAGTTAATTGTGTTGCGGCGGCCTCCACCCAATCCCTCACACACACACACACGTGGAACATCATTTCTGTAAGCATGTAAGTACCAGCTAGTATATATTACATTTAGTTTACATATGTACTAAATACATATATATGTACATATGTATGTATATATGTATATATGCATGTACATAATTTCCACGGCATTTAATTTGCATTTAAACAGCAGCTGAGACCCTCTCTAATGTGTTTTCACTCTATCTCGCTCCTCCTGATATTTGCATAATTCTTCACTAAATAGGACTTACTTGACCAAACCCAAAATGAAGCAATTGTCAGGGTCGTAGAAGAAAGAGGGGTTCATCACTACCTTCACAAAACTCTTTTTTTTTTAGACCCAACCCATTCTTGGACTACTGCTCATCTGGCACCCATTCTAGCCACGCCCATGGCCAACAACATTTCCCTTTAATTACATATATTTTACTTCCTCGACTATATACGCACCCACAAAAAAAAAAAGAAAGAAAACTACGTAAAACCTAAAAATGATGTTCACTTATGTATGCTAAATGAAATGTTCATAATTATATGATAGAAGAATAAGTTTTGTGGATCCTTCAAAAAGGTTTATAATAATGGGTGTCATTTAAAGAATACGCTGAAACTACATATATTCAAATTTATGCAAATTTACTTTAAAATACTTTAAACTGAAGCACATCATGAAGAAAAACAAACAATTTCCTATCAGTTAAAGTTTTGAGACGAATATGCTGAGGCATCTTTAGAAAATTTGAACTATGAATAACTTTGGTTTTTTGTTTAGATCAAGAATATATATATATATATATATATTAGTTATAGGCAAAGTGCAAGTAATGAAAAAAGAAGCCGAAATGTCATTTAGATATAGATTTCATTTTCATATAGATTTTCGACTACCTTAATTTGCTCAGTTAACTGTTTAACTCTTTTATTGATCTAACTAATAAGCTATATATACATTTAACTAATGTTCCATAATCCAATTAGTATCTAGGATGCATTTACTTTTCTTTTTTTTTTTTACTCTTAGCCGAAAGCCGAACAAATCCTCAATTTGGTTACATGGCAAGTGGGCGGCAGCAGTTTGGGTCAAAAAGCATTCATAATGCCTGATCATTTATCAAGAACATGGCATACCAGTTCTTCAAAAAGGAAGGTGGGAGGGGGGGGAGGTTGGGTGGGTCCAAAGAGCAGTTGTAGGCTTACATTACAGCGGAGTGTGGGGTAGAGGTAGTGACCATTGTCATCCATCAACTTCAAATAGAAACTATGTGTGTGTGTGTGTGTCAGTGGGTTGTGGGTGGTAGCCGGCCGCACACTTATCGAAACTTAAGCGAGGGTTGAACTTACCCGCAACACTACCCTATCTCTCTGCCCCCCCCCACACACACACACACGTTCGTACGTTCACATCCATCAGCCACATCACTCACTCATGCATTGGCTCTGCTTCCTGGTGAATTGTGGCACTTCATCAACATCAAAATCATAACCCTAACTAGCCCAACAACTAAATGTTTCAGGTCGAAAACGAACGGCCAACAACAACAACAACAACGACAAAAAGAAGGAGAGAGAAAAAAAAGAAGGGAAATGGGGGAAAAACGGCTTTTAGTTTGGGGCGCAAAAACTTTTCGACAAAACTTTATTTTTTGTTTCTCCTTTACTCTCTTTGGCAATTAGCTACAATCCGTTAAAGGAAGAGTGGTGGAAGGGGGGTGGTGGTGTGTTTAGAGGAGTATTTGTATTTGGTTTTTTGCGGCCCCAAAAAATGATAACAGAAAATAATTCTTTTTCCTCACCCTTTTTAAGATCAATTTTAAAATGATATAAAGCATTTCAATTTGAATATATATAAAATGGAATCGGAATCGGAATCAGAATCATAATATTGTGGATGTGGTAATAGCAACTTGAGAATTGTAATTGATGGAGATATAAAATCCATTAAGCACTAAGAACATATCGAATGAGCAAGAGAAATGACCTTATTTGGTGGGAATATGATACTTACTTAGAATTCTATGCTCACCCGCCCCATTTCGCTCCTTCCCCAAACCCACCAACAGGGCACTGCACTTGATCTGAGCACATGTGTGCGTGCGGTGTATGTGTGTGTAGCAATGAATTTTGGAATCGGTGCAGAGATGTCTTCAAATAGTATTTTATCTTCGAGATGGCTGCAGCATAATTGCTTAATGCGCTCAACAATGTTTTGCCACTAAATTTAAGTCGAAATGCATCATCAAATCATGATGATGATGATGATAATGATGATGATGCCCTAAGTGAAAACATATGCGGAACAGCGCAGACCATGACTCATATACTCACACAGTGCTCCCATCCCATTCCATCCCATTCCATCCCATCTCATTGCATCTCATACTACTACACGGCATCCAGGCCCTGGCCAGATGGCAAGTATGGCATGAAGAAGCATGTTGTGGCAGCTTCATCGACATCTGGCTTTCGTCATAAAAGTGCCCACAGCCCACTTGAGAGTAGGGTAGAGAGCGGGAAGGTGGCCAACCCTACCCAACCCTCCTAATTGAAGGCATCAACTAGTTTAAATTTCATGGAGAAAACTTTTAGCCTCTGTGTTATGTTATGCAATTCCAAAGGTGAAGTAATACCTTCATATCCTTGATGCTTACGCCCTTTTTAGCCCATTCTTCTCAAAAGGTTTCCCATTTTTGCATATGTACATACATATATGTATTTACAATGAAACGAGAGGGGCATTTAAGGTTATGCAATAATCGAACGATAGGCAGAGATTTACGAAAATAATCGAAAAATTTATATCAAACCAAAGCCGATTATTTCAAGTCTAATATGATAGTTTACTTAAATATTGAGAGTTGGAAACATATCGAAATATCAGATTAATCGATAATAAACGATATATCCAAAACTAAAAAAAGAAAACCTATCAATATGGAGCGATTTTAATCAATTGGGTTACATTTGAAAGAGATCAAATAAATTGAAACGAAATCGAGCATTTCGTATTTCGGCAATCCCTTTACCTTGGACGTAGCGATTTTTCCAATTTTTAAACCGACCCTCTTCTAAATGAAAAGTGAGTACATGGCTACGCCCATGCCCTTTTATTTGGGCTCTCTTTGATTTCAGCTGACTTCGCTTTAGCCCTGATGCGTAACGTATTAGTCAAAGGGAAAAAAGGCAGTTACAGTCAATTACTTTAGGGTCTACCCTCGCATATGGTCTTCTGTGTGTGTGTCTGTGTGTGTGTGTGTGTGTGTTCTCTAACTAATACGAATCGAAAACATGGGAAGTTCTCTAATTCTCTCAAATGCAGCTGTCCCTTTGGGAAAACATCCGCACATACTCACATCACATGAACATGGACACGTAGAGCGTAATACAGACGCAAAAGAGGAGCATAGGGAAATGCCGCATTTTGTTTGGCGGATTAGTGCTATGTGGGGACACAACCAAAGTGAGATGATGAGGGCGTCGGAATGGGAAGGGGGATGGGGGAAGGGGAAGTGAAGGCAAGACGATGCTATAAATTAAAATAATGTTTGCTCATTTAAAACTTAGGCCCGGAGGCAAGTGTTTGCTTTTGCTTTTGCCTTTGCTTCTGTGTGTGTGTGTGTGTGTGTGTGTGTATGTGTGTGTGTGCCTTGTATCCAGAGAACTCTTGCTCCATTGCCGTTAATTTGTTTTTACGACACTTGTTGGTGTTTATTATTTCTGTTCTGTTCTGTTCTGTTCTGCTCTCTGTTCTCTGTTTTGCAGCTCCCGCGGTGGCGGTTAAGCGGGCAGGCGGACAGTCGGGTGGATAGAGGGGCGAACGGTCGGTATGTGAATCGTTCGGATGGTGGGAAAGGTTGGGCTCTGGGTGGAACGATTAGATGGGCCATTTGCAACAGTTGAATAAAGTCCAAGTACCTTTTGATAAATTAATCAGTTTTGGTTGAGCTCAGCAACAACAAAAGTTCTTAAAACTTTTGAGGGGAGAGAGATCAGCAGGAAAAGCAAGGCGAACTGCCATTGTAACAGAAACCGTTAATCGTTACTTAACCCAAGAAGAAAGCCAAAAAGCATTCTTATCCACCACTCCCTTACCCACTCCCTCTCTGACGCGACACGAAATGTCATTAACCAAAAACTTACACCAAATGAAACGCTTTTGATAGCCAGAAGAAGAAATTTAAACAAAATTATACTTTTTCGTCTTTAGTTTGCAATTTTCAAATGATATTCCAAGTAAGTCTTTAACTAAACTTTAATTGTAATTTGAATATTTTTGAGAAATTCTACAGAGATTAGGCCTACCTATGAATCTTAATTAGGTGTCAAGCGGAGAGACAGAGAGAGAGAGAGAGTGAGAAAGAGGAGCAAGAGACAGGGAGCAAAGAGTTAGGTAGTCACAACCGGCAGGCAGATGCTCCGAGAGTCCCATTTCATACCAACGAAATTGTTTTGCTAAATAATAATAAACCCCCAACCCAGTTCAAAGAGAATACCCTTTACGCAGATTAATGCATTTGGGGTAGTCAAGACACATGAAATTGATTAAAATCTAGTCAAAAGGTTAAAGAGTAATGAGAGAGAGAGAAAGAAGGAACTCAAGTGATAGAGAATTCCTTTAGGCGAAACTGAGGTCATTTTTGGTGCAGAGTAACTCAAAGTCGAGTTTCCATTTTGAGGCAATGAAGTTAAACATTTTTTTTTTGTCTCTCTGTTTTGGAAGCGACGAAAACAAAAGCCAAGTATCTAAAAGCCCAGAGAACAACAAACAAGAGCAGCAGCCAGTTTTTGTAGCGCAACCTTTTTTTTTTTTGTTTTTTATTTTTTGTAATTTTTGTTTTTTTTTTTTTTTGTTGTTTTTTTGGTTTTTTAAAATCAAAACAAACCAGCGTGGAATGAAGAAATCCGCGCTAAACGTAAACAACACAAGGAATTGCCAGAAATACAGACGGCAAAGACACAGGGAGGAATGGTAAAGGAAGAGGGTGCCGGAGCAGCGCAGGGGCAGGGGCAGGGGCATAGAAAGAGGGAGAATGGAGACGACAACGAAGTGGTAGGTGTGTAACTCCAGTAGTGTTGAAAGAGTTGAAGTTGAGACACAACAAAGTAGAAGGGGGGGGGGGGGGCGAGTAAGTAGTTGAAGGGAGCTGCAAAGGAGAAGAAGATGGCAATGAATGGAGAAGGGGAGGACAAGACAAGAGGGAAACAACCAGCAACTAACCAGTTGGGTCAGTTGCTGCCCCTGCTGTTGGTGTTGCTGTTGCCGCTGTGGCACATCTCTTTCTCTCTCTCTCTCTCTCTCTCTATCTCTATCAAAAGAGACCTCAACTTTTTCTGCTATGGGCAATGCAAATTAAAAGAAACTTCTACTTCGTTTCAATGCTTCTATGGGCTAGCTTTAAGTATAGATTGCATACATATATCCCATAGCAAGCTCATTATAAAGAGAGACAACTTTAAACTAACAGAATTCTGAGGTCTTTCAAGCCATTTAGAAAGCTGTTTCATGTTCTTAGTTGAATTTTCAAATAAAATATCGTTAATTTATATTAAAAAACCTTTTTATTTCTTTACCATGTAAGCTAAAGTATTAATACGAAATATAAATGAAAAAATTTGAGTACTAGCTTTTCAGCTCTAGACGAAGGTTATTGAAAACTTGATAAAAAAAATTTTAAATTTTGTTTAGTTTATATTAATTTTTTGAAAAAGTGGCTTGAAATCAAGTGTTTCCAGAGTAACTTAGGACATAAGCGTAGCGAGAGAAGGGCAAAACTTTCCTCTAATTTGTATTACTTAAAACTAAAGTTTCGTTATGTGATGCCTAAATGAGAGAGCTGGCCCCCTAAGTGAGATCCTGACTAAGCCTGGGCTTAGTGGCTCGTTTAGGCTCTTTCAATGCCTTAAAAAATAGTGTCAAAATAATGGTTCAACTGTTCTTTAATCTTAAAACTTCAAAAAAAGTATTTCCTAAGCAAAGGTTCGATCGAATAGAATGTCATTCACAATATTGATGAAATCTTTAAAAATCTGCACTAACTTAAAGATAAAATATCAATTTACGATAAATTATAAACAAAAGCAAGCTTGGCCAAGAAGATACTTAAATATGCAGCTCAAAATGTCTATCGTAGATTTCTTTCAATGTGAGAAATATTTTTGATTGATTAAAAGAACTTGTCGTCGAGTTGGTTCAGAGGTCACTACCTACACAATTCTTAAAGTGCAGGTCAGTTACACTGGCTCATCAAATGTGTATGTGAATGCTCCATCAAACCATGGAGAGAGGGGGAAATTGGTGGTCAGTTACACATCATCATCATCATCATCATCATCATCATCATCATCATCTTTGTTTATGTAATTACAATGTATGTAAGAGAGTCTCTTGCCTTTGGTCGTCTCAATTAATTTAATTAACGTTTCTTCGTACGCCATTCAATTGACATTTGCTTTAATTGTTTAAAAGAACAAAACAATTCAGAGACAGAGCAAAAAATTTTATGCTCTTCTCTTCACTCTCTCTCTCTCTTGACATCTATTGTTGTTGTTGTTTTGTTTCTGTTGTTATACAAACATATGGAATACCCTTTAGATTGTTTAACTTCTTGAAAATGTTAAAAAAAATTGAAGTCGCTTCTTTCATAGGGTATCGAGATATCGACTATCTTTCGACTTTGATTACAGTGTATATGCTTTTTCTGCTTTATTTTGATGGCTTTTGTGTGGCTTCGTTCATAGTGAAAATCTACTGAATGCGTTTTCTTTGCTATGATTAACTTTCATTTCATTTGATGAAATATTTTCATTTCATTTGGGCTTTTGGTATGGCATTTGGTATTTTTCCAGTGCCGTCCCACACCCTCTCGACACTCTCTTCCTTCCTCTTCTCGTGTTGTGTTGTTGTTTTTTTTTTTAGGGCTTCGCGCTTTTTGGTTAGTGTGTATGTAGTTGTTGTGAGGCTCAGAACATTTTAAATACATTTCCATCAAATTTTACACAAAGTGTGAGAGAGAGAGAGAGAGAGAGAGAGAGAGAGTGAGAGTGAGAGTAAGAGGGGAGAGAGGAGAAGAAGAGCCCAAAGAAGTTTTTGATGTAAGTCAAATTCTCTAACAAATAAAGGAAGGGAGAAAAGTAGCAGCAACCAGCATCCAATAACAACAGCTCCAATGAGAGTAGCAAAATTAAATTTTGTAGATGGACACAGACTTGTACGTGAGTCTTTGGCGAATGCCCAAGTGTATCTGCAAGATACAAAGATACACACACACACACACACACACACATACACACATAGTGAAAGAGCCATAGAGTGAGAAGAGAGCGAGGAAAAGATAGCAATATGCTGCTCATTATTTTCGATGGCAAATGGCGGCTGCTGTCAGTTTCAACTTCAATTGAAACGCATTTAATTAGTTTGTGCTTAATTTATGCTGCCATCGACATTGCCATCGCCATCGCCATCGTTGTTCAAGCTGTCATGTGGCTCACATTTGCGCTACTTTTTAACGTTTTTTATGAAGCATTAAACCAATCTAAAAATGCTGCACGATGATTCTTATATCCATTTGTTGTTATCTCCATGTATCAATCAGGGAGTGCTTTTTGCTTTTATTATAGGGATCACCGTTAAGTAAGCCAATTAATGGTTTTCCATTTTTTATATTGCTTTGACTTGATATGTATCTGAGGTTAGTGTCATAGAAGTTTCATTGCCCAAGATCAATTTTAGTTACGCGAACGAAAATGTCGAATGTTACCAACAGGGAAACTACTATTAAGAAGACTATAAGTACGAGGAGAGTGTAACTGCGATTTCGAGTAGAAGAACAGCACAATTCTTTGGCAAGGGCAAACGATCTTATTACAACGAGAGCACGAGATAACGAGTCAATAACGAGACTACAACCGCGAAAACAAGACAATGAACCAGACTTCGATATCAGGAATAGATCAACTATTACTAGTTTTTGCCAGCGAGTGCAGGATAATTCAAGGCAACGAGACAATGACAACGAGATTAAGAAAACGAGAGTACGACAACGAGACTTTGACAACGAGAGTACGACAACAAGACTGTGACAACGAGACTATGACAAGGAGACTATGACAACAAGACTATGACAACGAGACTATGACAACGAGACTATGACAACGAGACTATGACAAGGAGACTGTGACAACGAGACTATGACAACGAGACTATGACAAGGAGACTGTGACAACGAGACTATGACAACGAGACTATGACAGCGAGACTATGACAAGGAGACTATGACAACAAGACTATGAAAATGAGATTTTGGTTATGAAAACGAGAATAAACGAGACTACGACAACGAGAATAGATAAACGATCCTAGAACAACGACAACGGGAACTGCATGCGACTTTGACTGAATGCTTTGACAACTAAAAGACTTTAATGACTTACGTCTAAGCTTCTGTTCTGGTTTCTTGTCTTTGTTCAGGATCTACCCTAACTACTCTTCTCACAAAAATAGTTAAAAATAGAGAATGTTATACTTTTGGTCCAAGTTGATAAGTTTTTACCATACGATATTCGATATTAAAAATGATCAGTGTCAAATTTGACAATACTTTTATAGATGTTTTGTTTTTTTTTTTAAATAAACATTGATATGAATGTTGGACAAAGTTCTTTATCTTGAGCTGATAGAGTCGATTCAATGTGTTGGCATTTGTTAGACTGCCTGCCTTGAGCAGATCTCTTAGTCATCAAAAGTTCAGTATTAATGAAGTTGAACTGTGAAGACTGCGAAGAACCCTTAAGAGAGTTGAGGTCCTCAAGTGTGCCGTACATGCATCATAGAGTTTGAGTGAAGTGCGCCGGGAAAAAGGGTTGCCCGCCGCATACATTACGCACAACTCGAAAATATTTGTCTATCACTCGAAATATGGAGTCTGCTGCTTCATCAGCACAAAAGAAAAAAAAAAAAGTGCTATGGTTTTTTTTCCTTCTCTCGGTTTTTTTTTTTCTTTTTTTGGTTTTCATTACAATGGAATATTTCTGAAGTGGGGTTTCCAAGAGTAATAGAGTTGAAGAGAGAGAGGGAGAAAGAGAGGGAGAGCGACAGAGGGTGAGATGAAGACCTTGCCAAATCATCAGATATAAAGTGTTGGATAATTTGCTTATCAATGTTTCAAAATGAATTACAATATTTGGCAGAGATGTAAAGATGTGTCTGTGTGTGTGTGTGTGTGTGTGTGTGTGTGTGTGTGTGTGTGTGTGTGTGTGTGTGTGTGTGTGTGTGTGTGTGTGTGTGTGTGTGTGTGTGTGTGTTCAAATGATGCCTAGCCCAGGTCTAATCACAATTTTGAATGTGGCAAGATAATTATTATAGTACATACAAGTGGTTCGAAGTTCATGGCATTAAAAGCGCTTACTCATCATTATCAGACGGCAGCCATCAGCTGATTTGAGAAGCAGCAGAAGAAACATAAAACCATTACCATTACGCTGGCGATTAACCTCGCCAAGCAACAACTGGGGCAACTCTTCCAAAATACAAAAAAAAAAAAAAAAAAACAGCTGGAAGATCTTGCCAACATGATTACCAAACCAAACCAGCTAACCAACCAACCAACCAGCCAGCCAGCCAGCCAACCAACGAACTAACCAAGCAACCAACAAGCCAACCAACCAACCAACCGACCAGACCAAACCAAACCAGACCAAAAGCCAAGCCAAAGCCAAACCAACGAAACGGCGAAACGACAAAGATGGGGACAGCCAGTCAACTAGTCATTTGGGCGCTTAGCAACAAACACAACTTCGCTCAAAAATGTACAAGACACTTCAATTCGGAGCCGTGTAATAGACAAAATTGAGGAAACCTCAAACGGCAGACAACACAACAACAACAACAACAGCGACAGCAACGAAAAAAGAAAAACAAAAAGTACAAAAAAGAAGAAAAAAAAAAGCAACCAAGACAAAGCGAAACAGAAAATACAGAGTCAAAGTTTCGTGAAGTTAAACGAAATATGAATACTCTAATTTTTTAAACTAACACAATCCACATAAAAGAGATCCCTCTCAAGCACTAGCATTTTCGGATAAGCTTCTTATAATTCCCACCTAGTTCTGATACAATTTGCTTTATGAAATTTCTTTGAAGATGAGTTAGTTTAGACAAAACCTTCAAACGAATTCTTAATTTTAAGTCGCATGTTTCTTAATGTGAAACTTTTTGCATAAACTAAGTCGCCGATTTTCTGTAACAGCTAAATTTCTAGAACTAGGGCCTTAAATGTTTCATTTTACAACTTTGACTAAGATTGCTTTCCAGACTTGATATACCAAACTATAACTATAATTCTCAACTGGTATACGTTGTTCTTTAAATCACATTTGGGATACTCAGCTGGTTTTAGTACATTGCACGCTTTTAAAAGTTTTTGAAAGTTATTCAAAAACTAAATAACAATTCCCAACTGGTTTTAGCACAGCGCCAAATGGCTTAGTTCTTTGCAATTGTACGACTGAAAAAACTGCTAGATTTAACCAGAATCGATAGCTTTAAAGTCAAGGCATCTAAGAGACACTTTCACGTAACAAGCTAGCTACAATGATGAAAGGAAGAGAGAGATAGTAGATATACCCAACACATATAAGCCTTGCTGTTGCCCAATATGGTGTAGAGTATTATAAATACAAAAAAAAAAGAAGAAAACAAAGAAAAAAGCTACATACAAAACATACTAACAATAAGGCAGACAGCAGACAAACGCCGAGACGGTAACGGTTTATGAAAATCAAGTTGGGCGACTTGCAAAAGTGTCTTCATAAATCAGTCAACGCTCTTGGGGCTCTTGGCGGGGTGACTCTCTGGCTTTCAGCTCAGCTTTGGCTCTGACTCCATCATCTCCCAGGTCTAACTCTAAAACTCTAACTCTAGCTTTAAATCGCCGAGTTGCAGAGCTCCATCAGCTGTCATGCGGAGATCACTTGGCGGTTCGCTTGGGTTCAGCGGTAATTATGTCTCTCTATGTGTCATTATGCTTAAGGTAAAAGTTTGTTGGCCCTCAAAACCGACTTTTACCGCATGCAGAAAGACAATAGAGCAAAATAGAGAGAAAAAGAGAGAGAAACAGAGAGACATTTACGGGGGGGGCTTAGAGATGTTTTTTTTTTTTTTTTTTGATTTGGTTTGGGTTCGCCGACTATGGTGTATGGTGTATGGTGTCTGTCTGTCTGTCCCTGGGGGCCTCCTCGATATCAGCTGAGTCAGCTAGTATAATTGTTGCCAAAGCGGAAAAGTTTTGCAAGTGAAAACTGGGCACAAACATATGTGGAAAATTTCCACTACTTTTTTTTTTGTTAGCCAAAAGCATCGAATAGATCATACCCCTTCTATATATGTATATATATATATGTATACAAATTGATAACTTTACTTGAATCAAAATTTTGTGTACAACCGACTTAAAGGACTTCTGATTGGCCATGCCGCAGAATTAGTTCCCTCATTCCCTTGCAGCCGGTAGCATAGAATTCATCATGAATTTGGTTTAGTAGATGTCTCAGTGTATTTTGTTGTACGACATGTTGGTCCATTTCTAACTCATTCTCGAGGCAATCCATAAGCTCATCCCGTCCAAAGGGACGAAAGTGGATTATGGTTGTCTCGTCTGGTAGCTTCTGCAGCATCTCGAATTGCTGCCAATAGTGTTCTGTCTCCAAATTAAAAATGTAAAGTATCAGAACACTCTGATTGGTCGCCATCGGCCCATCACCTTCGCGTTCCCATATCAATTGATTGTAGATGGGCACAACGCTATAGTCACATGTCGAGAGATTGTCAATGATTAGTAGATTCTTGCCACAATCGGAGAGATTATCAACAAAATGCCTGATCAAATGAAATTTGCGCACTTCATCGGGCACATAGGTGCTCCATGAGTAGGCGTGCGCATTTTCGGGCCACGGGAAATGCTGACGCAGTGTCATGGCCGTCAGAGTCTTGCCCACACCGGGCGGACCGAGCAGGGCGACAGATTGAAATCTACAATCCCTGTCCAATGCCCGCTCCAGGCGTGTCAAGGCCTGCTCCTGATTAAGCACTTTCTTGCCAATCTGACGAAAAATTCGTTTAGTATCCAAACGCTCTTTGCAATGATAATGATTCGAATGCATATCGCTTGCCCGATTCTCTTCCTCTTGCTGATGTGACATCGATGGGTTCTCCCCGCTGCTGCCGCTGCTGGCGAATAAACTTTTTATGCCCAGCCAAAGAGCATCTTTCGCTTGGTCCATTTCCATGGCCGCCGATGCCGAGGCTAAAGCAGCCGTTGCTGCCGCCTTTATGCCCATTTCACTGGCTGTTCCCGTCACCCCATCGATGCCATTTAGCATGAGTATACTCATCACTATCGACACGCCCAACATGATCATTAGACCTTGAAATATATTCGTTTGACGACTGCTGCGCAATCTTTCCCTGTAGCGGCGACAACTCGTATTGCGCAATATGCCCCGCTTGCATGGATCCTCCTCCTCCGTCTCCACTTGATAGCCAGGATCCAGGCTGTGCGGGGACACACTTCTCGATATCGATGATATCCGCCGTCTGGACAGCATTTCCCACAACTTTTTCAATTTCAATTATCAATAAGCCAACCGAAAGAATGTGCTAGAAATATAACCAATTTTTGTCGCTCAAAATTTTTTTTCCCTTTTTTTAAATTTCCCTACGTAAATGTGAAAATATAAATATTTATTAATTAAATAAGAAACAATGAAACTAAGAATTATTAGGCCTAGCAAGCTTGATCTGAAAAAACCACAAAAAACCAAACCTAAAACTGAAACTTCGATTGGCTTTGGTAGAGGAAGGGGATCGTTTTTATATTTTGTATTATATTTATAAACTTTTAGTCATTTCGGTTATTGGAAATGCAAATCAAACCTTAAACCGAAACTTTGATAGTCTAGGAGAGAAGAAAATCGGTTTCAGACGAACAAAAACGATTTCTTTATTTTCATATAGAAACTCTTTAGTCGTTTCGGTTGTTAAAAATAAATATTAAATCAAAACTTAGAGCTATAGAAGAGTTTGAATTTCGGGCAAATATAGAAACTCTTCAATCGTTTCGGTTATTGGAAATTCAATTTAACCAAAACTTAGATTGACTACAATAAAAAAAAAGGGATTCAACGATCAGTTTGTAGAATCTCTACAACCGTTTCAATTATTGGAAATACAAAACAAAACTTAAACCAAAACATTAATTGACTCCGAAAGAAAAAAAATCAATTTCAGACAAGTGAAACGAATTTGTATTTACAGTATATAGAAACCCTACAGTCGTTTCGGTTATTAGAAACGCAAATCAGACTTATAACCGTAATTTCGATTGGCTATGATAGAAAAAGTGATTCCAGGATAAATTTCAGGCAAATGAAATAATTTTTATATCCATATATGAAATATTATAACCGTTTTGGTTATCAAAAAGGGTTTTTGTATTAACCGTTTCGGTTTTTAAACATTTTAAAAAGTGCTAACAGAATTTTAGGTAAATTATTAGCCCCTTACAGATTATGTTTGCGATACGTTTTTGTGAAAAAGACTTTTATGAAATTTTCACAATTCTAAATCGCTTTGTGATTATTGGTACACTTTCGCTTATTTCGGTTATTCGCTTTCAGTTTTTAATATGTGTAATTATTTTGAGTTTCGTAAATGCTTGGAAAAGCGATCAGCTATGCATTTTATATATGTACATACATACATAGCCGACTCTATGTTTGTCTAACCACACTTGGCAGTGGTATATTTATGTAGATCGACTTCTGATCACGTTTCTATTCGACTCGGTTAGACACAGAAAATAAATTTGCTTAACAAAAATGTTGTTGCCTCTTTTGAAATGCAATGCAGATAATTATTTCAGCGTAGATACAAATAAGATACATAAATAATGCAAAAAAAAAAACAGCAAAAAAAAAAAAACACAGAAAACAACAAAAAATAAAACGCTGCACCCATTTATCAAGCAAAAAAAAAAAAAAACAACAACAACAAACAAACAAGCACCAAATTGCATTTGCTGTAGAGCATGTTTGGTCTTTGCCTCTCGGTTTTAGTTTTTAGTTTTTGCTTCGTATTTTTTTATTTTTTTTCTCTCTACTTTTTTGCTCGTTGGCGTAGAAAACTTCTAGGCCGTCGAACGTTGCTGCCAAAGTTCTATGAAATATTAAAGACCTGGGGTACATTAGCTTTTTGACATGCCAATGCATTTGCCTTGCATAATTAGGCAAAATGACAAATGTGATTCAAAAATAAATTTTCTTTCTTTGTCAAAAATAAAAAATAAAATAAAACGTATTTTCTTTGTTTTATTCAAAGAGCTAAAAATGAATCCGAAGCTTCAGTTAATAGACTAACTATTTGCTTCTGTACTTAGTGAGTAGGTAATTGAAAATTGTTCTTCCCCTGTACACCTCACCTCTTCGTTCTCATATTCGTTTCATAGAATTTTAGTTCAGAAAGATTCTAATGAAGTTTTAACTCTAATGGGACTCCTCCTTAGTGTCCTAGAAGCCTGTGCCTGGCCTGAATGGGTTTCCCGTTGGCTGCAGAAGACTGATCAATGTCAAAGGTTCCTTCTCGATTTCTTTTGGTTGCTTTGTTGAAAACCTATTTTACTCTCATTGCTTTTATCAATTTCTAAGATGAGATTGTTGGTGGTAAGAGTATTTCAGTGGTCGATCAGAGGCAGCTATAGCCGTCTAGTAGGGGGAGAGAGAGAGAGAGAGAGGGAGAGAGGGAGGGAGGGAGGTAAAGAGATTTACCTCGTTGCTTTCTGCCCAGCCAAACGTCAGAGTTGAATTGCTGCTGATACAATGCAAAACGCACAGCACACGTTTTCGGCGCAATGCGTTTTGTTTGTTTGTTTGTTTGTTTGTGCATCCAACAAGATACATACCTACATACATACACACATACATAGATAGATACTTGCCTACATAGTACCTCTCCATACCTCTCTCTATAGAGCTCTGTATATTGTACATGCATGCGAATGCAGCCAGCGGCTTTTTGTAGTTCATGAACGGCCAGCGAACTCAACTTTTAGCAGCGGTGAATTGATAATACGTACATATAGACAAGATACATGGCTAGATACAAGCAGGGGGAGACGGGCGGGGGAGGAGAGAGAGGATGATGGAGACGCAACGACTGCGACTACAACTCACAACCTCGCATATATCCATTGGGTATTTTCTTTAAGTTATTTATTTTTTTTTTTTTGGTACCCTCTAACAAAAAAAAAAGGGGTAACGTAAGGATAGATCTTAGCCTATGGAAAAGAGAAATCTGAGAGAGACCCCTCCCCCCCCATGCGAAAATAAAAATGATTCGCAAAACATTTTAAACTGTTTGTGGTTTAAAAAAGTTGGCCCCAAATCAAAGCGACTATTTCAAGAAGAAAGCGTTAAGTGAAGGGCTCAGCTCGGCCAATTTGCTTATGGCCAAGACAAAGTGAAAAAGAAGCAGCAAATCCTTCAACAATCGCCTTCAATTAGTAAAACTAAAGTTTTAATACAATCGTTACAGGGTAAATTATAGTCGATCAAACAGTTTTTTTGCTGCTGGACTTCATTTTTAGTTTGGTTTTTGTTGTTTTGTTTCGTTTGGTCACGTAAATGGAGATTTTTTGTTTCTTTTTTTTTGTTGTTTTTTAACTGAGTTTCAGATCGATTGCATAAGCTAAGCATTTGATTTTGGGCTGAAGCGGCGAACGCGGAAGATACGGCAAAAGATATGCAAGATTTGGAAACTTATTTCGATGGTTCAAATATTAAATTGCATTTATGTATGTGCACACACAGATACACACAGACACACCAACACACATAGACACACACTTATATAAATATATTCCTTGATATTGTGAAAAGTGGAACAGCTAGAGCTAAGAAACGGTTTCCTTTATGTATGAAGTATATAAAATTTTATGAACCATTTATGGCAAAAAGCAAATGAAACACACACACACACACATACACACAGAGAGACATAATAGTAAAGTAGCAAAAGAGAGCACAGAAAATGTCGAAGCGGAATAATAATGCGATGACAAGGCAAGCGGTACCAGAGCCAGCCGGATGGCTGGCAAATGGACGGAGCACCAAACAGCACCAACAGCAGCAGCAGCAGCAGCATCGAAGCAGTTAGAGTCACAGAGTCGTAGAGTACTTGCAAAAATATTATTATGATTGCCACAGCAGCAGCAGCAACAGCAACAGCAACAGCAACGGCAACAGCAGCAACTGCAGCTCAGCGAAAAGTAGCCCAAGCATCAACAGCAGCAGCTTTGGGTGGCTAGAAGAGACGACAACGACAACGACAACGACCGACGACCGACCGACCGACCCAGACCCAGGGAAAGCCGGCAACAAACAAGGCAAAACGAACGGTACGGAACAGGGCCAGTTGGCATAAACAATCTCACGCTGAGTGCGTCGGCATTGCTGATTCACAAAATGCCATAAATAACTAAACGAAGCATAGGGTCCTTCTGCTCCTGCTGCTGTTGCCCTGACAAAAAAAAAAGTGGGCGGGCGCCACCAGTGAGAAAGCTCTGGATATCGTATGGTAGCAAGGACTAAAGACAGTTTAGTTTTCACATGATTTCAAAACGAGAATCAACGAGAGAGAGAAAGAGAAAGAGAGAATCAGTAAATGTCACTAAAAAGTGACCGTAAACTGGCAAATAGAAAAATCTTCAATTTCTGTAATTTCTTTGGAAGAGCAACCAAAGCGAATTGCCAATACATAAATGGCTAACAAAGTAAGCCCCCAACAACCGCTTCACCCCCCCACTCAAAAACAATGAAACAAATTGCATTTTTTCTTTTTTTGATGGTTTTTTGATTTTCGGATCAATTGATATTTCTTTCGTTTCGAATAGATATCAACTAGTTTTGACTTTCAAAATATTCTTTTAATCAAGTTTTTAATTGGCTGCCTGAGGCCCTTTGCGCTTTGAGAAATGTACCACTAAGAGTCCCTAAGAACATTCAGAAGAAGCCGTTTTGGGGACGTTGGGGAATTTTGTCTTCTCAAAGAACTTTCAATGTTTTTTTTTGTTTAAGATGCATAATTTGGTTTATATACATATTTAAAATAATGATTATTTGAGGTTCTCTTGAATTTGTCTTTTTTTTTTTAATTTTGAAACATTAAGACTAAAGCTTGTTGTTGTTGCTGTTGTTGCTGTGGTTAGCCATGTTCATTGTATGTGAATTTGCCAGAGTGCAATAAATTAAAGAAATGCAACAAGCAGCCCCGAGACATTGTTGAGTCGCATGAGGAGACAAAATAAATTAAAGTCGGTTCGGCTAGCTTGTGTGTTGGGTGACAGACAAACGGCAATCGGCAAAATGCACACACACACACATGCACACAAACACACATTGTAGTTGAGGGAAAGAAAAGAGCGACCTGGGCCAAGATCTACGCGTTGTGGGAAATTAATGGCATTGGCCAAGCCAGCAGCAATTGATTTAAGGCCCCTCTAACTGGGTTGATAGATATTAAAGAGTAGATAGCCGAAGCGGTAAGAAGTACATACTTCTTCTTCTTCTTCTTCGTCGTCTTCGTCTTGGCTAAATGTGTTCTTCTAGAGAAGAAGTTGAAAAAAAAAAAAATGAAACAAAAATAAATCCAACTAACTAGCAAAAGAAAGGAAAGTTGTATTGAAGTTGGTTGGTTCGGTTCTCGCATCCGCGAATGTTTCTAATCTGTGCCGACAACGACGACAACGACAACGACTACGTCTATAGCGACCCGCATTCACATTCGCATTCGCATCACATCACTAGCTCTTGGAGCTTAGATTAAATTTCAATTAACACTGCTAGATACTCCACACACACACACACACACACAGAGAGAGAGAGATAGAACGGATATCGACGTAGACAACGACATAGACATAGACATCGGCATCGGCATTGACTCTGGTGTGCGTATCAGTTTTTCAATTAGATTTCGCATTAATTAAAAGAACAAACTCGAACACGACGGACAGACAGACAGACAGACAGACGGACAGACGGACAGACAGACGGACGGATGGGCAACGACGGCAAAGACAACGACAACGATGGGAATATTGGTATTGGTATCAAAGTTAGTTAGTTACGTGTTCTAACAACCCATGCAACTGCCGTTTTGATTTAGATTTTCTCTTTCATTATTTTTTGTGCGCTTATGTGTGTGTGTGTGTGTGTGTGTGTGTGTGTGTGTGTGTGAGTGCCAACTCAGCATCAGCAAAGAAAATCCCTCTACTTGCTCTTATACTACACACAGGGACGGAATAAAATACTTACTATGAACTTGCAATTATCTTTGTACTATATAAAGAATCTTGAGTTTTGGCCAATTAAGAAAATCTTGCCAAATATGTATCAGATTTGGCCAGGGGATAAGAGCTTTTCGTGACACGACATAAAGATTGATATTACGCTTAGAGGTGGAAAATTATCGATAGTCCAAACAGAACAAAAAATTAAACTTTTCTATGGCAATAGGAAATCGAACTGAGAAATTGTTTTAATTGTTTCCTTAATCATGTTAAAAGCTACAAAAAGAAGAATTATTTTAAGGCTCTAGTTGAATCGATTTTTTGCATTTACAAGTGTTTTTTTTTTGGTCTGATCGTAAAGCAAGTTACGTTTTAAATGCTATTGGGACTGTCGATCGTTTCTGCTATCGATAGTTTTACACCTCTAATTACGCTAAAAAAAAAAAAAACACTCGCAACTGTAAACAAGAAGTAAAACCTAACTACAATTTGCAATTGAATATAGCTTAAATCTAAAGGCAAAGAGATCGAATTGGCAGGATTGGCAAATTTCTTGTTTATTGTGATCGGACCAGTTTCAGCAAATGTTCTGCCTGCAACAACAAGAATTGGCTGAACTAGCTTAAAAATTGTGAGACCAGCCGATAGACGATCACTAGCAAGGATATATGTAAAAATATACGTCCTAGCTACAAGGCGATCGACTTGTTAAATTATTTCATTTTTATTTTTATTTGTTTGCTCAAAACAAAATTTGTATTTTTCGACGACGCAAATTGCTCTACTTTGCACTCTCCTAAAGGTTATTGAAAGTAATTGATTTAATTGACTTAATCATTATTTACTGTGTCACTAAAAACGAAATCGATTTCGACGACTCAAACTTTGGAGAAGAGAGAATAATGCCAAGTGTTGTAGTGATTGCGGTGATAGATCCTCTCCTGATTGCCACCCACCTCTGAAGGCAGTCTGTGCGTGTGTGTGTGTGTGTGTGTGTGTGTGTGTGTGTGTAGATGTGTGAGTAAGTGTATGTCGCCCCAACAAGCATAATTGCCACATGATTAATTCCACAGTCAGCCCCAAAATGTAGCCAAGCTTCAGGACCAAGACCAGAACCAAAGATAAATGTTACATAAATATGTGCGACGAGTTTGTCCGTCTGTCTGTCCGTCTGTCTGTCCGTCCGTCCGCCCGTTCGTCTGTCTGTATATAGTGCGAGAATAAACAACAATTTCTATGGCATTGTACAAATGTTATGCATAGCATTTGGACAACCAACCAACAGGCAAAGACAGACGAGCGTACATAGAGACAGGTCGGACAGACAAAACGAGAATATATATATACATATGTATATATATATATATTTTTTGGTCATTTATCATTCAGGACAAGAAAGCAACAACAACTGGTTGGTTCGTTGATTCGTTGGTTGTTGGTTGGTGCAAAGGAAGCAGCAACAATTACCAGGAATATAAGTGACAATTTTCCTATATATTTTCATAGCGCGATATCAAGCAGCAGCAATAGAAATAGCAACAGCAACAGCAACAACAGCGCCATGAGCAATGATAATAATAATAATGACAACGACGACAAAGACGATAATGATGATAATGATGATGATGACAATTTCAATGTGATGCCAACTTTAACTTTAGCATATTGTCTTGTCTTGTTAAGCAAATCGATAAATGTTTCAGCTTCAAAGCAAACAAATGATGACCAAGGGGCTAGATAATCTTACAGTTTTAGTTCTGTGTTCTCATCTGAATTCTAAAATCAATCATGGCCAAAATGTTTCAAACTAAAACATGATTCTAAAGCTGATTTATTTCGTATGTTTAAATTGGTTAAATGCCTCGATTACTATTTCAACTTATCAGTATATTCAGAACTTAAATCTCTCTATTTAAAAATTAAAATATTTAAACAAAAAAATTATTATATTTTTTATATTATATTTATTATAAAAAAACAAAAAATTAATTCTGGCCCATGAGGGGATCGAACCCGCGACCTTCGCGTTATTAGCACGACGCTCTAACCAACTGAGCTAATGGGCCATGTTGTCCCCTAGCTGACAAAAGCCCCTATCGAGCTTCCTGCCCCAAAAAAAAACTTTTTTTACAAAAGAAAAGAAAAAAAAAATTTCCTTTTGTTTCTATATTAGGTTGGGCCAATTAATTTTTCGCAACAAGCGTCTACCAGGATAGGATTCTACAATGAATTCTAGAATCCTTCGGTCCAAAAGTAATTCCTGGTACCCGCTGAGAAGCATCAAGATTTCATATTGACACATGTGTATATATTCATAGTTTTAAAAAAATTTAGATTTTATTCTTTGATTTTAAAAATAGCTGATATAGCTTTGTATTATTTATTTTTAGACATATTTGCTTTCAAAGTTGCCGCATTAAAGTTACTGTCTTTTGGCTCCCGCCTTTATTTTGAAAAACTATCACAATTTCTTTTGGTATTAAGATAGTTTCAGAATTGTAATCCGTTTGATCAACATCGGGTAAATACAACTGTTTTAGCGTTGTCAAAAACTTTTATAGTTACTATGTATATTTCAACCAGATTCGACAAGACTTGAGATAAACTAGCAAAAGTTAAATTTTTAATACATTGAAGTTAACATCAAAAACAGATAAAATTAAACCTAGAAAACACTTGTTCCTTCATCCAATTTATACAAAAGATAAACTTCGATTTACTTTTTTTTCTTCGTAAGAAGTCTTTCAGATTAAACCACTTTCCTCACTCATACAAAATACATAGATGATTAACATGCACGTTTCACACAACTTTACAAAGTTAACAAATCAGTCAAGAAATAGTCACTCCCTTTATATATTTTGTCATTTTTACCAGTGTAGTTTAATAATTTACAAATTTTATAGATAAAATGATATTACAGGCGCGTTTTGTTTTCCAACAAACATCGACCGTCTAGCCACTCACTTACGTCCACTTTTCACACGTTTCACATTCAGAAAAAAATATATATGTACCTAGAAAATAAAAAAAAAAAAAACTTGGCCCATGAGGGGATCGAACCCGCGACCTTCGCGTTATTAGCACGACGCTCTAACCAACTGAGCTAATGGGCCATGGTTCCCGGGCTGTCAAAAGTGCCATTTCAGCTGAGGCGACAAAAAAAAAGTATTTGAACTAAACGAAATTACGGTGCATTATTTAATCTATGCATAAGCAAATTTATTTACTAAGGGGATGGGCCACTTACTGCTCGACTAACACTTCTCTTTCCATTAGGCGTCAAATTCTAAGCAAGAAAATTAACACAAATAATGACTCGTCGCATTTATATTGTTTGCCAGTGCTGCAGCTTTCTTTCTTCTGCGTTTTATAGCTGAAAAATTGCATATTTTAAGTTAGTTATTTATTATTTATGACTCTTAAAACTGATACAAAATATTCACAATTTTAATGTTTTTTGAATATTTGTTTCCGATTGACTTTGGCTGAGAATATAAAAAGCTTTTGTCATCGGCACGCACATGGCCCATTAGCTCAGTTGGTTAGAGCGTCGTGCTAATAACGCGAAGGTCGCGGGTTCGATCCCCTCATGGGCCAGAATGATTTTTTTTTTTTACATTTCGGATTAGTTGGTCTTTATTTTTTTTATTTTGCTTTTTTTATGCTTTAAAGCAAAGTTCTAATTTTGAGCTTGTGTGAATAATACATAATTAAAATAGTTTCTTATAGGAAAAGATATTATTGTGTAGAGATTTGAAGAAGACAGAGATAGATAAAGAATGGTAGGTTAAGAGAGGGAGAGAAACATTTGATTTATATTATTTTCTGAAGTGCGCAATAATGTTTTCTTAAATTTATTTATTTGCATTAAAACACAAAAAAAAGAGATGGAATCGGCATTTTATTTAATGTACGATTATGTGCAAGTCCGCTTCAAAGTGTTTCTTTTTGTGCGACATATGTATTATAGTTTTATAACATGTTTTATGTAACTCTTCTAATATATTCAGAACGGTGCTCTAAAGCCGCCGTGCGCGTCAAATAGGCGTTGGAAAGCAAGGCATTCAAGTGACCGTGTGGCCTAATGGATAAGGCGTCGGACTTCGGATCCGAAGATTGCAGGTTCGAGTCCTGTCACGGTCGAAATGAAATAAATTTTTTGTTGTTTTTTTTTTTGTTAATTTATATTTTTAAATATTAAAATTAATTTATTTTGTTGCCATCTGCTTTTCACCGCAACACGCTTCGGAGGCCAGACAGTCAGACTGTATGACTCACCGCAGATCTAAATTGTTGCGCAAATTAAAATTTCTTCTGACTTCCCTGTCAATAATTTAGAATTTTGTTTTGGAACAATATTTTCAAAATTTGAAATTTCTGTTTTTACCCTCTGTCATGGCCCATACAAGTGCACTGAGCATCATAAAGCCCGTGTTGTGCGTGGGCTGCACAGTGATCGACTATGTGACAATTATACGCAAGTTTCCGGAAGAAGAGACACGGGAACGTTGCATCAAATCGACTTGGCAACGCGGGGGACATGCCTCAAATATATGTACAGTGCTTCGCCTATTGGGCGCCCCCGCGGAGTTCTTTGGCATGCTAAGCCGATCCACAGTGTTTAGTGTGATGCTGGAGGATCTCAAGAGGCGAGGCATTGGAATAGATAATTGCCCCAAAACAGATGCAGATCCGCCCTTTTCGACTGTCATACTGTCCGCGGACACAAGCATACGACGTTCGCTGGTTACCTGTAACAAGGGATTTCCCTACATAACCCCCGAACAGTTCAAACAACTTGATCTGAGTCACTTTGGATGGATACATTTCGAGGCGTATAATACTAAGCAAACGATTGCAATGATACGCACTGTCCTCGAATACAATAGTGGACGCGAGTCGGAAGATCGTATAACTATCTCCCTAAAGGTCCATAGAGATTATGAGAAGAATGTGGATTTATTTGATATGTGCAACTATGTCATATTCTCCCATCAACTGGCCATGGAAATGGGCTGGAAATCGCCGCAGGAGGCGTGTCTTAAGCTCGATGATAATCTCTCTGTGCCGCGTTACATTCACGTGAATCGTCCATGTTTCGTATGCCCGTGGAACAAACTGGGAGCTGGTTGCATCGATATCGATGGCAATTACTACGAAATGCCCTCGTATAGGCCCAAGAAACTGGAAGATACTTTCGGTGCGGGTGATTGCTTTAATGCCGCCTTCATCTATTCCATCTATGTGCGCAAACGGAGTCTTAGGGATGCTGTCGATTTCTCCAATATGGTTGCCAGCCACAAAATCAGCAGTTACGGCTACGACCATATTGCCAATTTCAAGTTGTATCCCAAAAGGGAAATTGTCGTTGTCGACACGAACAAGAATCGTTTGGGCGACACAGATGAAGATGGCCTGGACAATGAGCAGCGTATTTGTGTTAAATATCTTAATCGTCCTATCAAAAGGCCTGATACTTTGCTATTGGTCATAAGAGATGCACCGTCCCGTGTTAGCCTTATCGATGATTTGTTGGCATCACCCGAGCCATCGGATACGGAAATAAATCGTCTAAGAAAAGCAGCCAGAGAATCGGGCAGCTTATCAATTATACGATATGGTAATACCACAGTGCAGAGTCAAGAAGAATACTAAAAATAAATAATTAAGATTTCTTTTCAATTTTGAGTAAAGTCAGTTAGTTAACCTTTCTTTGGAGTTTCGCATCCAAATTGAAATTGGCAACTTTTTAAATATCTAAACAATTTATTAATCCACTAACAAACTTTTCTCCCTCTCTCGCTTTCTGGGCTTTCATTTAATTGTTTGTGTTTATTTTTCTCAATTGATTTACACATTTAAGAAATTTTATGGCATGGTCTCTACTTGTCCACTTGGTGGCATTTGGTTGGTAGGTGGCTTGGCAAAGTCCTGTAGAAAATTGCTAAACGAGCCCAAGACATAGCTAAATTGTGAGCGCAACTCTTTCAATTTGTCCGAAAGTTCGATTTGAATGTCACAATTATTGAGAAAATCCTCATCCGTTGTTGATTCATTCAATGTGATGCGTTCGTCTGGCGTTAACTGTTCGATATTATCCAAAGATTCGGTCACTATAAGCATTTGATTTTTATCCAGTACATAACGCAATGCGTACGTATCACCAATGACGGCATTATTTTCAGCATTTATTAAGTATTTGCCATGAATGCCAATTTCGGAAGCTAAAATAAGAAACTCAAAAGATATGGTTAATTGGATTAATTGACTTGATTTACATACCTACCAGCATCGAGAATATCCTGGCTTATGGGATTATAGAAACTGCGAAAGAGTTTGCGCTTTCTATTGGGACTGCTGATTAGGACATAGTAACGACCATAAGCCAGACTAGACATATTTGGGTAAAAACAATTATGGAAAAACAAAATTTTGTTACTTGGGCTATTGTTGTTGTTGTTATACACTTATAAATTGTTTTCCATGGCTTACTTTGAATGTTCAAAAATTAAAATCACATTCAATTTTAAAGTAGGCCATTGAATTGAATGCCACAAACTTTGAGAAATCATTTTCAAAATTTAACTTACTTCGATTTCAGAGTTTCAACTATAAAGAGTTCTTTTAAATATTCAATAGTTATATATATATATTTTATATATATTGCACAAATATGTCGAAAGGACGCTTCTTCTTTGACATTTCGACTGGTGCGGAGATGCTGGGACGAATCATAATAGAATCAAATGTGAATAGAATACCAAAATTACTCAAAAAGCGTTCCCAAAAGAAAAGTGGTATACGTAAGAAGCATATTATTCCACGTGGCAATGTTATCTATGGCATGAACACTATTAGGAAAATCAAATCGTATCGCTCTTTCTGTGACAAGATTGGTATAATGTTATATTGTTATATATGTAATTGTGGTTACATGCCCATGGAGTAGAAGAAGAAGCTTAAGATATTTAAAATATTGCCATTAAAAGGAGATTTCTATTGCAACTTCCTTTTTTCTTTTTTTTTTTTTTCAAGGTAATAGCTTAACTTTAAGTCACGCGGGTAATTTGAGTT
Organism: Drosophila nebulosa; assembly: GCA_024703675.1. Classification (NCBI taxonomy): domain Eukaryota; kingdom Metazoa; phylum Arthropoda; class Insecta; order Diptera; family Drosophilidae; genus Drosophila; species Drosophila nebulosa. The sequence continues at coordinate 1,245,636 of JANFPS010000005.1, forward strand.
CTTTTGGCTTTCTTATATGAACTTATTTGAACATCGCAAAAGGCAACTCCTCTCCTCTGCGATTCTCAAACAATTTCTTTTGCGTTCTTCGGCTTTTATTTAAAAGCAATTATCTTGCAATCAATAAATTTCCTCATATTGCTTACCAATTTTGATTAGTTTAGCTTAGGTTAGGCTGGCCCAAGTCAATGAGCCTAATCGAAGAAATCGTAAATCTAGACAATGTTTAAATTAAGAAATCATAGGCTAGTTATGGAAAATTTTTTGTTCGAACTACCACCACCCGCCTATAGTATACTTAACCCCGCAGCCAGCGCCCCCCCCCCCCCCCCCCCCCTTTCCCACCACAATCAGCTTGACATGCAAACAGAAACTCGGCGGGGAAAGAAAAAAAAAATGAATGAATGAATGAATGAAAGAAAAACAAGAACCCAAATAGACTAATCAAACGAGACAATCTAAACATTTTTAGCTACCGACCGACACAAGGAGAGTGCGGAAGGGAGTTGGTGGGATCGAGGGGAATATAGGGAGGCGTGAAGGCGGCTACAAATTGAGCGCCTCACGCATAACTCAAATTTTTGTCCTGCTACGCCCAATGCAGCAATGTGATGGGCGTCCGGATCCCATTAAGTTTTTACAGCTCCAGCTGGAGGAGGCGAAGCGAATGAACGTCAAGCAAGTTGACAATTTGGCACACACTCACACACACACTGTGAGAGACATACAGACATAATTTATATAGCATACTTATGGGAGAAGTCGCCGCCATAACACAAACACACACACACACACACACACGAAGCTAAACACTGAAAGTGCCCGCGAGCCATTATCATTAAGGCATAAAAACCGAAACGAGGTAAACAGACCGAAAGAGAGAGGCCAATAGGGATAAGGATAGAGAGTGGAAAAAATATGGACAGGGGGCAAACAACAACAACAACAACAAAAAAAAAGAAAGCGAAAATCATTAAATTAACATGACAAATGACAAAGGGCCGATAAAAGTACATGCAGGCATGCATGTGCTCAGCACATTCTGGCTGGGGCGGTGCCACACACACACACACACACACAAACACACACACACACTCGCCCTCTCATATGTATGTATATAGCCCATATAGAATGCAGCTAGAGGACCTGGACGGGCACACACAAACAGTCAACACTATAATAAAATCCCTAAATATAATGGGCTAAGGATACTTTGGTAATTGGGCGAGCTTATGCTTAACGGTCGCTTTAATTTATGCTAAAAGTACACTCGCAGAAAATGCACCCTCCATACCTTCTCTATACCCGGCCCCCCCGTTCGCCTTGAGCATAAAACTCTCCAATCAAATATCCACCACTTGGGACCGAAAAATTATTAAGCTTAAAAGTAAAAATCTACCATAGCATATCAAATCACTTATGCCAAAGCTACACTGAGAAAAAAATCCAGCTACATAGATTTCAGGTCTTAAGTGGAAGAACTGAGAGAGTCAATTTTGGGTTTCTGATATTTTTGGCGAATTGGTTTTTTTTTTTTTTTAAAGGAAAAATAGGTTGAAATGTATTTCACACATTTTCTCTGAGTGTAGTCACAGACCCAAAACCAACACACACACTCGCACACACAACGTGTACACCCGCTCAGGTCTAGCTATAAAATGTCGCGGTCGCGGTCGCCGTCACTTGTTTATGATTATGACTCTGTGTGTTTTATCCATCCATCCCCTTTTCCCTCCATCTCCATATGTGTTCAACGGGTAGGCGTGGCAGGACATGGCGTGCATGTGTATGCGCTAAATTTTAACGGGTATATAAAAATACCAGCATGGTCACTGGCAACATAGGCAGACATCACATACAGTGGACAAGTTCTTCGCAAAACGCTCGAGGAAAGCAAACAGAAACCGAAAAGTTAAGACTTGAAATTTTCATTTTCAAACTTCTTCTTTCTTTCAATTCTAGTAATTGTTGATATGAGTAGAAGATCTCCTTATTTTTATCGTGCTACTTCTTTTTACTTGTTAATCTATCTGAAAAACCTTTTAAACTAAGCAAATCTAAGGAAATATTATTCAAAGTATTTGATTTATTAAAGAAACTATATTTGATTTTCATTTGCGAAAGCTAGCATGAAATTATCGATCTATCAAGATTTATCTTCAAAGATTAACATTTAGTGTTAAATGCTGATGGGGACATTATTGTAAATGCCGTAAAAGTGATACATCAAACTTATACTTTTAGATTCTTTCTTAAAGAAAGAAAATATATTTTTAAAAAACTTTTATTTTCAAGAAACCTCAAACTCGCGTCTAAACTGGTTTAAACTGGGCCTTAAACTGCTTTGTTTCTCAAGTGGAGCTTTATTTTGAATCATTGTGAATGAAAGTTTGTAAAACCGTTCTTATTTTCGTTTCATGAATTTGAAAAAACACATGTCAAATAGTTGTGAACTTTTAGCTACAAAATTTGTCGCTTTAATGTTAAGTAACTTAGCATTGCATTTCAAGTGAAACTTTTATCACTTGAATGTTACGTAACTTAGCATTGCATTTCATGTGAAACTTCGTTTGAATCGTTGTAAATTAAAATTTTGTGAAACCAAAATAAGAGCGAGAGAAAGTATTCAACAAATTTGGTGAAACATAAACCTTTATTCATTTAGCGTTATTTTTTTTCCTATATTTTATGTAAAAACTTTAATTGATTAAGGTTTGTTGTTTTTTTTTTTTTTTTTTGTAGCAGTTTGAAATTTAAAATTTCATTTTTGCGGCCCACTGTTTGGATTTTGTTGTTGTTGTGGGGCCATTTTTAAAGGAGTCCAGGAACAGTCAGCGGAAGCGGAAGTTGATATACATTTTGTTGTTGTTGTTGCTGCTGCTTGCTTGTTGGGGGTACTCGTGCTTTTATTACAATATTTGATGTCGCTGTCGCTGTTGTTGTTATTGTTGTTGTTGCTGTTGCGCTTATTTCGTTTTATGATTATTTTGCATATCGTAAAATTAAATGTGCGCAAAATATTTTACGTATCTATATACATATATATTTTGTTGTAGGTGGGTTTCTATTATCAGTTTATGTTGCTGACAGTTTATAGAAGATATTTTATTTTATTTTTTTTTGTTAATTTTTGTGTTTTTTTTTTTGTTTTTTGTTCTTTTGTATATCAATTTATATGGCGGGCATCCCTTTACATTTGCCAACCTTTTTGACAGTAGATTGCTTTATTGCCCACAACCCAAGCCAACCTATTCTGCCACGCCCCTCACCAACGTCACATCTATTACGATTGCATTAGACTTGGCAACAGTTTTTGTAAGTGTATTTAGTTTAGTTAGTTAGTGTTTCGTGTTCATACATAAATTATATGTTAATACCATCAAAAAGAATAGCGAGGGAGAGAGAGAGAGAGAGCGTAACTAGACTATAAAAACACTAAATAAGGCAACTAGTAGAAGGCATCAGGTAAAATGTCGAGGACCAACAGGTCAATGTAGACACAAATGTTTATGATGGTCATTAAAACCTCGGGGAATCATAAAAATTCTCAAACAACAAACATTAAACTTGGGTATATCTCTATCTCTTTCTTTCTCTCTTTTTCTCTCTCTCTCTCTCTCTGTCTGTCTCTTGCCATTCGATTTGACTTGTCTCAACTTGAAATGACTAAAGTAGACAAGAGACTTTTACTATATTTTGCTTGTTTCCTGTTTAGCTAACTTTTCTTTTATAATAATGATTTAACTGGCTTTCATTCGATATGATGAGGATAAGGACAAAGGACGATATGATGGGGGGGTGGATGGGATAAGGTTAAGAATGATGTTGGCAATCCCCTCTTCAGGATTTGATTGATTTTGTTGTTGCTATCGAGCATCAATTTAAAGCATGAAGAATTTTCCTTTAATGCATTTAAATGGTTTTCTCTTTCTCTCTCTCTCTCTCGCTCGCTCGCTCGCTTTTGGTTTTTCCTTCATCTCGTTTTTCTTTTAAAAGATGAACGGGAGGGCGGGGGCCAACTTTTCGCCCAATACCTTCATCAATCATTTCTTAAGGGAAACAGAAACAGCAACAGCAAACGCTGTCAGGTCCTTGCAGTGGATTAGGCAAGTGCGCGTCCTTTTTTTTTCTCTTTATTTTTTTGTTTGCCCTTTTCTTTTTTTTTTGCTCTCCTGTTGTCGAGGTTTAACAAATGAATTTCGCGCGAGAATTTTACTCATGCTGACTTGAAAGGATTTTCGCTTGAATTGAACAAGTGGATAGCCAAAAGAAAGGGGGGAAATCCAAAGAAAGGGTCCACACACACACACACACAGAGACGCATGAGTGTGTTATTCGTGTTGGGAAAACGCAACGAAGCACAAAAATAATAACAAATCTCAGGCACACACACACACACTTACAATTGTACCCACAAGTTAACTGTTTTTCTATGTAATGAGCGTAATAATCGGAAAAACATGCCCAAAAAATAACAAAACAAAAACGAAAGAAGCCAACCAAAAATCTGTTCTTTCCATTTTTTTTTTTTTTTTTTTTTTTTTGATCAAAGGGAAAGTCCTCAAACATTTTTGGACTTGGATTTTAAAAAACATTGCTTTGTCTATCTCCTCACCCATGTGTGTGCGTGTGTGTGTGTGTGTGTGTGTGTGTTAGTGTGTGTCTCACATAATGTGCTGCTAAAATAGAGGCACAGCGGTAGACCCTGATACCCCGAGTTCATTTTCTGGAGCCCAATGGCTCTACCCCCCATTTATCTCCTTCTCTTCTGGCACTTCATATGCCGCTTGGGTTATGCAAAGTAATGCAAAATGGCGATGGCAACGGCAACGGCAACGGCAGCAACGGCCAATGTCAAAAGCAATTCAACTGCAAATGGTCATGCACAGTGGGTTGAGAATATCTAACAATTAGGTAAAACCTACTAATTTTTATACGAGTTTTAAGATCCAGCTCAAGGAAAAATAAAGCTAACTACTTTGCTTTTTCCCATGATCCTTTGAGTCGACAAATCAAAAAAAAAAAAAAAAAATCAAATCAGAAGTTGGACAAATTTATTTTTGAATGAAATACTTTTTTATATAAAGGGATATATAGAAGGTAAATACATCTTCAAAAGTTTCATAAACTATTTTGAACTGTTCTCGTTTTGAAGCGTTCTGAATTGAAATACTTATGGAATATTTTGGGGTAAATTCCATCTGGAATAGTTAAAAAGTTAATTCGGTGTGATAAGAAGCCAATTTATTCAAAAACTATTTATAGATTTCCTTAGTCTTGTGTTTCTTAATTATAAACCGCGACAATTCTGTTTCAAATCTGACTTTGAAAAGTAAAACGACATTTCACTCGGGATTGAGAACAGCAAAAACGGTGCGAAATTGCTAACGATTTAGATTTGACAACCTGGACAAATTTAAAGATTAGAAAATAATTGGAAATTTTGCAATTATTTTTCATTTCATTGACTGGAAAACCAAACAATTTGACTCGATATCGAACGTGAGAACAGTTTTCAAATCCGATTCCGCAAAAATTCCGCCTGATTTTTTTTTTTTTTTATTCACAATTTTCAAATCCGATTCCGCAAAAATTCCGCCTGAATGTTTCTTTTTTTATTCACAATTTTTTTGACTCCATTGAATACCGTCTTCAGAAAATTTCCTTTCATTGATCCTCGCAAAGTTTCACAATTTTTATAGTAACTTAATATTCTTATTACAGATTTTTCTACTCGAAAAAACGGAACACCGACATCGACTTTGATTTCTACCGAGAATTGCTTGGGTAAGTGAAGTTTACGATTATAATATAATTTTCAAAATGAAGAAGTAAATATTAAGAAAAATGTTTCTAAAGTTATCGATGGATATCGATAATTTCAATCGACACATAAGAATTCTAAATTGACAGATATTTATTACTATTATCTCAAGTCTTCTGTGTGAGTTGTTCTATTCTTTATCCTTTTGTTAAATTAACAGAATATGTTTCCACTGTAGTTTGGTTGTTGTTTTTCCAGCTGTGGCGAATATACATACACTATATATGTATGTGTGTGTGAGTGTGAGTGTGAGTGTTAGTGTTTGAGTGAGTGTGTGTGTTTTTTTTATTGGCGCATATTTTTGGCTTATTTTGCCTAGCGCACTGCTGCGACAGCAACTTTTCTTCTTGCCTTTCTTTTTTTTTTTTTTTCCTTTTTGGGGTTTCTCTCTTTCAATGTGGTTTGCCCTTTCGCTGCGCCATCAGCCGGAAACGGTTTTGCGCTGCCATCGCCATCATGTTCTGTCTCCTTTATGTGTGTGAATGTGTTCATGTGTGTGTGTGTGTGTGTGTGAATATTAGCCAAGCGAAATCTGCGTGCAAGCGTCGACAGTTGTCGAAATTGCAGCCAGAGTGCGTCGTATGCCTGCATCATGCCAAAAAAGATGAAGAGGAAGAGCGCGAGCAAAAGCAACGGCAACGGCAAAGGCAAAGGCAAAGGCAAAAAAAGTGCCCGCGACATATATTGGATTTGCCAATCATAAACTGAAGCCAACTGCATAATCTATGCGTGCCATGGCATCGCTGCGGGCATGAAGTTGGAGCAGGAATATATTAAAGTGACTCGGAAATTGGTTGGAGAGAATCTATAGGAACTTGTGCCAGACGCACGAAATGCCCTTGGAAACGCACTTGCAACGCGTTACTGAAAAAATTTTCCACTTTAACACTTGTTCATATATATTGTATGTCACTTTTTCTATATGAAACGTCGGGGTCACCAAAAATGGGTTTAGGTAGAGTACTTAACAATTGCTTGCCAGGAAGAGGTCTGTCTGACGATACAGCAAATTATTTACTTCATTATTAGATAATAGTGTCTTTATCGTTGAAAACGTCGGGGTCACCACATTTTGTTTTCTTCACCAAAGTTCTTTTGAACTGCGCGAAGATCGTGCTTTATGTTGAGTTATATAAAATGTTGCTAATGTAGACTGTAAAAATAATCGATCGGCAGGTTTTCGGCTTTTATTTACTAAAACGTCGGGGTCACCACATCTTGTTTCTTTACGAAAGTGGCAGTAAATCACATTTTTTGTTGAAACCCCGCTAACTATTGCAATGTGAAGGTTTTTTTTTCTTAAATGTAAAAACAATCGATCGTTAGTAAACGTCGGGGTCACCACAAATAGTTTAAACTGCGCGTAGATCGTGCCTAATGTAAGAGTTTTCTCCAAGTGTAGAAACAATCGATTGGCAGGATATGAACTTTGACTCTAGGCAAAGCAAGCCAACCTCCTTATTATTAGCATTGTAATTCTTAATAATGATTGGCAATATAAGTGCACATTTGATACAATAATTTTCACACATAACGATGCTCCACTGTATGGTGCTCTCTGGCCCTTTGTCGCCGCTTTTAGTGCAGTTTCATTTCATTCCATTTCAAATTCAAATAGTTCCACTTCCTCTGCATGAAAATAATAATAACAATAACTATCTTTATATCTGCTTAACAGCCAATGTGTGTTGTTAAAATACAAAGAAAGAGCAACAAAAATAAACCCACAAACACAGGCACAGACACAGATCCCAGAATGTTTTTTTCTCTCAATTGCCGCAGCCGCCGCCGCCGCCGGCGCCGCTGCTGCCAACATTTTCACATTTTTACAATTTTCACTGGGTTTGCCAAAAACAATTCCCAGTGAAATAATTTGTAATTTACATAAATGCCGAGACAAAGCGGAAGCCAGTATCACAGTAACCAGTCTCTCTCACTCTCTCTCTATCTCTTTCTCTTTTCGTTTCGACTCACACATGAACAAAAAAAATTCCAAAAAAAATACAACCAAACAAAATATAAAAGTTTTCAAAATTATCTAGAGAGAGAGAAGAGCGAGAGCGAGAGGGGGAGCATGAGAAATGGGTGATCCGGGCAGCAAAATGAGCTGGGCTGTTGGCAAGAAGACAGTTCTATGTGTGGGCGTATGCGTCATTGATTACGTTTCGGTTGTTAAGAAATTTCCCAAAGAGACGGAAGAGAAACGCTGCATGAAAGGCTATTGGCAACGCGGCGGCAATTCATCCAATATGTGCACAATTCTACGTAATTTTGGCGTACCCTGTGAATTCTTTGGCATGCTGAGCACATCGTATATATTTCGTTTTGCCATCGAAGATATGAAGGCACGCGACATTTGCATCGATCATTGTCCAAGTTGTGACTCAGATCCGCCCTTCTCATCGGTGATACTCTCCACATCGACAAGGACTCGCAGTATTATTAATTATGGCAATGGCACCTATCCATATGTAACTCTCAAGGATTTCCAAAGGATTGATCTCAATGGTTATGGTTGGATACACTTTCGTTCGATGCACCCACTGGTCACTCTCTCCATGATGCGTGAAGTGGAGCGGTTCAATGCAAATGTTAAGGAACAACAGAAAATTCGAATTTCCATGGATTTCGATAGATCCCTGGACGAGATGTGGCCCCTGGTGGACTATTGTGACTATGTCTTCTTCTCCAAACAATTGGCCAGCGTACACAACTGGCGAACCCCCAAGGAGGCCTGCACCGCCATGGATGAGCGCATGCGAATGCGTTGGGGCTTGAATCTGAAGCGTCCGTACATTATATTTCTGTGGGGCGATCAGGGTGCCGGTTGCATGGATCCACATGGCAATTATACCCTAGCTCCGGCCTACAAACCAACACAAATGATCGATCCCCTTGGCGCCGGCGACACCCTTATCGCCTCCTTCATCTATGCCCTGTACATACGAGAGCGTAATGTGGCCATATCTCTTGACTTTGGCAATCGCATGGCCAGCCACAAGTGCACCCAATACGGCTACGATCACATAGCCGATATCTTGATTCCTCCTGCCTTGTAATTGGTATTTCGATATATAAATTTGATCAATATTTTTGTATAGAAATGTCGGAGTGGTTTTTTATGTGTTTACAATGTCATTTTATAGAGTGACTTTGTCTTTTGACTAAATTACGATTCGTTTAAGGATCAGGCTGAAACTTGTGTGAAAATCATCGTATTGATAGGGGAAATGGTTGGGAAAGTTTCTGGGGAATTTCTTAGGGAATTTCGAAATAAATTCACTTTAGAATCCTAAAGTAGAATTGTTTGAAATAAGAGAAAATAGTAAATTTAACTCTATATACATACAACAGATATCAAATAAGATTCTAAAAACTTATTGACTTAGCAACTTGGTTTGAATTAAGTGAGTTATAAAAATAACGATAAAGAAACATTTTTTTGTTTAGTTTATAGTCGAAAATGTTTTCCATCTAGCAAGAATCTGGCAGAATTATAGTAACCATGAAAATTTGTGACAACGCTTAAATAGGAGTTTTATTTGCCCGATCTTGAACTTCCTCCGAATGATGATTACAGACTTTCTAAAAATCAAATGAGGTTAAGATAGATTAAACAAACAAATCAGTTTCTTTTTTTTCCTTTTCAATTTAATCCGATCCTTACAAAATGTTGTTCGTCTGTCCTTTGGTCAGTCCGTCCGTGTAAAATGTTTCCATGTATGAATGCTCCTTAAAGATAGTCGGAGCCAGACAACAAATAATTGGGCTACTTTAGGATATTGATTGGCACTGATTCGGAAGATTGTAAAACGTATTGTAGAAGAAAGAACTCCATATGGAGTATATATATTCTTGATCAGGACGATAGGAAGAGTTTATATAGCCGTTTCCGTTCGTTTATTTGTCTTTTCCTCTTTCCGTCTGGATTAGCGCAAACTCTTCCTAGACCACTTTGCATGTGGTTTTTTTTTATATGTGTGTATAGGCATTGTATATATAGACGGATCGGACCACTATATCATATAGCTCCCATTGATTTTGAACTTAATGATTCTTAGAATGAAAAATATACCCACCCCAAAGTAGATATACTGAGAATCAAAATATATATGTATGTACATGGCGAAAGATTTTTTTTTTTTTTTTTTGTAGGAAAAAAGTTTTGTTTTTTGACAGGAAGTGCAAAAAAGGCTTTTTTCAACTAGGGGATAACATGGCCCATTAGCTCAGTTGGTTAGAGCGTCGTGCTAATAACGCGAAGGTCGCGGGTTCGATCCCCTCATGGGCCAAAAGATTTTTTGGCTTTTTTTTTTTTTAGGTAAATATGTGAATCATTGAAATGGGATGACGTCAGCGAAAGAGAGCATTGGCTAGTCGGCTGATGTTTATAAATTTTGTTATATTGAATCTCTGTCGTTTATTTGAAAACAAAAAGCAAATAAGTTGTTCTTGATGCTGTTGCTGTTGTTGTTGTTGTTATAGTTATCCATGTTAAAAAGGATTTACATAATTTGATATCTCTGATTCTCAGTTTGGGTCGCCAAGCCCAAGGCGCACTCATACTCCGGGCATTTGCTATGCTTTTACATTATCTAAAATCTTTGCCTGCGTTTTATGGCCTTCATTTTGGTCCTTTTCGTTTCATTACACCCTCGCCGAAAGGGTATATGAAATTGGGTCAATAGGGTGCAAGACGCATATAGAATAAATATTTTTTGATCGGCTCAACGCAAATTCCTCTTCGATCATTTTTTGTTGCAAGGCTAAAACTTTTGAGAGTTAGTAAATTCTCTTTGCAAGGGTATAAAAACTTCGACATGAAGCTGAAGCTAGCTCGTCCCTTCGAGTTTTTTTTTTCGTATATTTTTGCTGTTGTTGAAAAGTGAAATTGAAAAGGGATTTGTTTTTTTTTTTTTGTTGTTTTTTCCTACCAAGTTTTTTTTTTTTTTTGGTTAATTCCGTTTTCGTTGTTTTATCAAAAATTCTTGGAAAATAAATGATAACAAACAAAAGCCAAAAGGAGAAAAAGCGTAGCAAAGCAAAAAGGTGAATGGAGGACAAGCTCTTTATGGCCTTTTTTTTAGGAGTTAAATCGAAAAGTGAATTCCTTTTTATCCAATATACGCTACTGCTTGAAAGGCTATATTAATTTCAAAACAAAAGTTTTTGAAACATTTACTCTCTCGATGTTCGCTTGCTATGTATGTATATCGGATCTAAACGAATCAAATGACTATAACAAACATTTTTCAAATAAAGGCCAAAGCCAATCTCGATTATTTTTTTAACTTTTAATTCTAGAAATAGAATATTTTCAATAATCTAAGTAATTCTTTCTTTTCTGTAACTTTTTCTTCGGTGTTGGAATGAATGAATGAATGAATGAACATGCCAAATATACAATTTATGTATTATAGCATAAAGTGAAAATGTGGCAAAAAACGTGACGGAGACGGGGGAACAGTGTAGAAGAGAATGGGCTTTCAAAGTGTCACATAACCTTAAACCGTTAAAGCCGGGCCATTCATTACGTATGCGCACCGTTGGCCAAAGATAATAATTACCTTACCTCCGCACTGTTGTGTCCTTTTTGCCATTTTGCCATTGCCCAGTCCAGTTCAGTCCATTCCATTTCAGTCCAGCATAAAATGAAACAGTAATAAATTATCGGATATATGGTTATATGGCTTCTATATGTATGTATAAGTGAATATTTCTTATGTGAAGCCTTCAATATAGCAAAATATTTATATATATATATCAGTATATAATATATATAAATATACATATGTAGGTATGTGTGTGTGTGTGTTGCCTTTCCAATTGATTGCAAATGGTTGCCGGTTGCTGGTTGCTGGCTGCATTGCCAATTCATTTTCCTTTTCATTTTCAGTTTTCTTGTTGTTGCTGCTGCTGCTGAAAAGGGTTTAACCCCCTTTTTTTTTTTTTTTTGTGGTGGAGTGTGGGTAAGCTGAAGCTGAGGTGACTGCCACTGACTGGGACTGGGGATATATCTGCAGATATTTATTCCTTCTCCTTGCCTCCTCCCTAGCATCACTTTGACAATTTGAAATATGGCAAGATTATTTAAATAAATGGCAATTGCTTTCACTTAATCAATGCAAATTACTAAAAATCGTCAGTATTTTCAATTAGAATGAAATTTCGAGACAAAAACCCCAAAAGGACTCAGCTAACTTTGCTACATGCCGAAGTTTGAATTATCTACCTACAGGAAGAAGGGAAGGGAATTTGTTGACCTTTTGTTGGGGCAGAAAAGACTTCAAACAGAGATCAATATTTATATTGAAATATTTCAATAATCCATAGATCACAGAGTATATACAGAAATAAAAAATAAAACGACATAAAAAAAAATGAAATAAAAAATATTAATTAATTAAATTGATTTTTATTTTTCGTTTGAATTTCTCAAATGGAAAAATGCACAAAAATCATTCATAAATATTCAAATGAAGGTCCCTCTTCCCCTTTGCCGTTTGCCCTCTGCCTTCTGCCTCTTGCCGCCTGCCCCTTTGCCCAACTCCAACAAAACTGGCCGTCAAATCAAATTATATACAATTTATACATAAAATTTTCGAGAATTGGAGGCTGTGGCTATGTTGCTGGAGAGGATGTTGGCTGTTTGTAGTGGGTTTATAGGGGGAGGAGGAGGCGGAGAAGGAGGTGGTATAGGTCTGGTCAGAATGGCCACCGGAACTGGCCGTCGTCCGTGGCAGTCAACTTCACTTCTGCCGCTTGATTGAAACTCATTTATCATCATAAATTAGAGTGGAGTGGAGGAGTGCGTGTGTATGAGTGTGTGTGTGTGTGTGTGTGTGTGTGTGTGTGTGTGTGTGTGTGTGTGTGTGTGTGTGTATGGTGTGTATTTTTGGGAGGTGGGCGTGGCGCCAGCGTCTTGTAATCGTGCTCAGATTGAAAATTAATGAGGTCATCACGCTGCCTCCATTCTCCTTCCCTCTTCCCTTCCATAGAAGATAACAGCGAAATGTTGAAATTTTTCAGCAGTCAAATTTTGCTCCACCTCCACCCCGCTCTTAAATCTTTACGTTTTACATACCCTAACTAGAGAAATGGGTATATCTGCTTAAACGAAATGCTATTAACCTTTCTGTCCGAATTTCTTAGCTTAAACCAAAAACAAAATTGTTTAAAATTGACTTCAATTGAAAGGTAAATCGGAGAAATTGTTACAAAGCTTTGCCAGGGTATCCAAAGATTATGGCATAAAAAAAATGTCTAAAATTGTGTTTTTTTTTTCTTCTCTTTTTCCCTCTTTTTTTTCGCTTTTTTTGTTGCCATTTTTATATTCACTTTACAGCTGGATGACAATCAGCCAAGAGCCGCCCACCACCAAGAACAGAACTCCAGCGAACGAACCCCACGCTAATGATTTTCTTTGGCCCTGTCCCTTATCTTGGGTTTATTGTTTGGTAGGTCGGTCGGTCGGTCGGTGGGTCGGTGGGTCGGTTGGGACGCTAGGCAATGGGGGCAACTTTGTTTAGGCAGAATATTTTCATCATCCACCTCCCAACCCAACCCTACACACACACACCTCTGGCCATCAAGTGAAACGTTGGTCATTTTGAGCTAGATGAAAATTAAACAACATAGCATCTACATATAATTATTCTTAATTTCTTTTTACACACACACACACACACAGACACACCCAGAAAATGCAAATAAGTTTCAAATAGCGGGCAATGGTTGGAGAAATGAAGGCCAAAAGTTTCTACTGTAAAGTCCTTTCATTCACTTTGTTGCAAAGATTTATACAGAGAAAATCTTGAGGGGAAAATAAAGATAAAATGTTGCAAAGAACTTGACTTGAGATTCATTACAAAGCGAAAGATGAATACAAATTTCAAATCTAGAAACTAATTTTTAGAAAAAAAAAAAAACCTTGACTTGGTTCAAAATTGATACGATCTTACACAAGTTCTATTGAAAAGAAACCTCAACCTGAGTTTCTTTATAAATAAGATGAAAATGAACTGGAAATACTGGTAAATGTCAAATCAGTAAAATCTAAAGAAGCATAAATTGAGTAAAAATATTAAAAAAGAAAGAAAAATAACCCCTTCCATGGCTTTTAGGGCTAAGTTAACCTATAAATGTACGTATGAGAGTAGAAAAATCATCAGACAACGCTAACCCCAATTGATCCCATTAGAATTGGGTGAATATTGCTAATATTGGTGACAGTTGCTCACTCATATTGGTCATTTGTTCAGTTGCTCGCTTATGCTTTGCGAACAACTCTTTTTTGTTCACTCACTCATGAGTAACCTAACTCTCGATCCCGTATATGTATGTCTATCCTTTGGGGGCTAATCCCAACGACACAAATAGACGACGCTCTCACTAAAGTAATTTTCTGGTTTATAATTTACACCCTTTATAAGGCCGAGATCTGCATATCTGCCAAAATGATCAATAACTCAAAAATTGTTCAAAACTCCAAAGAAACCGCATCAAAAATCGGAAATGTTGTTATAAAAAAAAAGTGTTTCAAGTAATCCAATTCTAAGAGTTCTATGATAAATTTGAATATAAATTGTTAATACTTTTTATACCTAAATTTTCAAAGAAAACATTTTTCAATTATTGTTTGACATGAAGCTTTAATTTTGTCATTTTAGTAGGTTCTTAAGTCAGTAGTCTAAATATTAAACAAAATAATGTTTTGTTGCTGTATTTATATACAAATACATGATACATCCAAAGTGTCGTAAATGTTTTGGAAATTGTTTTTCAAAATTGTCTTTCTAGCGCCCTTGTTTTTTTTTTTTTACTGTGTTTCAATCGTTTTGTTTATTAAAGTTGCTAAATGTTTTTTTTTACTATGTTTCATTTGTTTTGTTTACTAAAGTTGCTAAATGTTTCGACAGAACAATGTTCTAAGGAACATTGCTTATAATTTCTATAAATTTTAAGCAGAGACTGGTTTCGTTTTAAGGAAGTTTTGATTTCCTTTTCAATGAAATTGATGACATTGTTTCCAACTTAAACGAATTGAATCGAATCTAATTGCTGACATATTCTTCCATTCAAAAAGTTTAAATTTAGACATGTTGAAAACAATTTTGGGTATGAATTGCAATGTGTATTAGTACTTTTTAAAGGCTAAAAAGGCGACCTTGGGTGTTTTTTTTTATTGTTTGGCGAAAAGTCAGAAAACTCTTGTTAAGAATGAAACGTCCCCAAGGCATTTGAAACTAAAATCGGTTTAGATTTAACTTAGTTACGAAAATGTTAAGACTTTTTTCATTGTGTGTGTGTGTGTTTTGTCTGGTGTTTTTTTTTTTTATTATTCGTAAACTTTTTATCACGACTTTTTGCAAACTGATTTGTTTTGAAGGAAATTCAATATGTGAGCGAGCTCTCCCGTAATCATCCCCCCCCCCCCTTCTCTCCTCTCCTCTCCGCTTTCTCTTGCTATTGCATCCTTTTTGTTTCTTTTATTTTTATTAGGTTTCTATCGTTTTACGTTTAGGGGCATAATTAGAGCTTCGGAGTTGGGAGTTTTTTTTTTTTTTTTTTTTTTGCCACTCACAATCGGGTTTTCTTGTTGTTCAAGGGCAAGGAAGTCTCCCCGGGGTGATATAATTAGGTTGAGAGTCGAAACCAAAACCGTGCCCCTAGCCGCCCGACCGACCGACCGTACACTGGCTCCGGGTACCCTTGCCCTGTTTTGTATCCTGTTGTATTCTGTGTACCCGAATTGGTTGATTTTGTGTTTCGTATAACAAAATACCGTTAGAGAGGGTCGCCGGAGTGGAATCAAATTATTTTAATGATACACAAATTGATACTTTGAAACAAAATAACAAACCAAATGAAAATTGCTTCAAGCATTTTTCGACGACTACTTTTCTTTTCTTTTGCTTTTCTTTCTTCATTCTCTCTCACTCTCTCTCTCTCTCTTTCTCTCTCTCCTGTGTTTTGTCTTCTTTTATTTTTGCATCAGCAGCAACAAAAAAAAAAAAAAAAAATGGAAAATGGTTGCCATGACACAACACACACACACACACACACACTGAGAGAGGTAATGGGTCGGTAGAGAAGAGGGGACATTGTAGAGCAGGACATTTTCCAAGAAAGCAAACTCTACCATCATAGAAAATTAAGTGAAAATTGGATTCTTTACATTTTGCTTTGTTCCATTTTTATTTTCATTTTCTCTGACTTGAGAAAATTGAGTTGAGAATGGGTCGAATGGGTCGAATGGGTCGAATGGGTCGAGTGGAGTGTTTAATACCTGAAGCGTGTGCAATTGCTATTATTATGCAAATTTCTTTCTTTCTTTTCAATGCATGCGTGTGTCTTTTCCATCTATCCATCCATCCCCACTCCCTCCCCCCCTCCTTTACTCATCATTCCATCGTCTGTTTCAGAAGGATGTTGGTTGGTTTCCTCTCGTTTCTATTCTCTGGTCGCGTCCATGGGGTGAGCAACAATTGGAAATGTCAATAGCCAATTGTCAATTGTCTGCCAGGTATTCAACCTCCCTTCCCCACCCCCCTGCCACCTATCTAAGCAAATTGATAGGAATATTCGTGTGTGTGTGTATGTGTGTGACTATAGCAGAGAAAATTCACCTTGATGGGCTTTAATTTCTCCCTGCCTCTCTCTCTCTTTCTCTCCCTTCCTATCTGGCGTTGATTTCTCCACTATAATTCATGGTCGGGAATTTCCCCAAGCAATTCTAAATTCATGGTCAATCATTTCATTAGAATTGGCTAAGAAAAAATGAGAAAATGAGTATGAGACAAAAGTGACCTTAGATAAGATTTAACTATTTTCATTCTCCTTGATGATTGTTCAATTCTTTTTGCTCTACTCTACTAAGACCCTGGAAAAGTGCCCACTTCGGCTTGATATCTACTTACTCTATATGTATAATAGATCTTTAAAACCCTTTTTGTTGTTGTTGTTGTTGTTGTTTTTGAATGAACTTTTTGGGTTTTGTTTCAACTTTTCTGATGGCTTGGACCCAATTGTCTATGAACTATTTAACAACAACTTGTAAAGTTTTTGGAAAACTTTTTTTGTGTTGTTTTGTTGGGACACACATGCATATATAATGAAGTGTATGTGCGTGTGTGTGTGTGTGTGTGTGTGTGTGTTTGTGTGTGTGTTTGAGTATATGTTATATGTATTGCCATATCATGGTACAAATTAGTTTTTCCATCCAGCCAGAAACCAAATATAAACAAACAAAACCAAAAACTATACAAAAATTTCAATAAAGTTAACAAAACTCATTCCTACACACACACACGCACACTCATACACACACACACACAAGCAAACAGAACGTGTGCAGACATTTTAATCAATTTCCTTCTAACCAAATCACATATCCTACCTACCCTAACCAACATACCCTACCCTACTGTACTCTACCATACCCGAAAATCAAACAAACAAACTTTTAAGAACCAGAAACCAGAATACACTTTTCGTATAGGTAAACAAAAACGGGGGACCAGAGCCAGAGGATGCGGCAATAAAGCAGAGAAGGCTAAAGGGTAGGAGGGGGTAGATGGGTGGACAGATGGGGGAATGCATGGGGCCATCCATCCATGTTTAATCAAGAGCCACAAGGCATTAATTACGCATACGCAACTTTTGAAATGAATGAAAAAGTCAAAAGGAAGGACCCACATACATATGTGAGGTGAATTGACTTTTCTGACCGACTAACGATTAAAGCTTCAAGATAGAGATACATAGACAGATATACAGGCCTCTACACACACACACACACACAATTTCCTTATATGATTGTAACTCAGATATATAAGTACGACTAACCAAGTTTCTTCTAACCTTGCTTTGGCTTTGGTTTGGTTTTTCTGGTTATTTTCCTATGATCGATTGATATTATTTTAGGTAATTTTACCTTATGTTTTCTGATTATATATCTGTACAATTTTCTATAACTATCTTCAGAAAAAGTTGCAAGAGAAGATGCCAATTTAGATAGCTGCTTATCGATTTATCTAGTTATATGTCCAAGGTTATATGCATATGTAATTTGACAACTTCAATTTGCCCCCACTCAGAGCCAATACCCCTCACTCTCCACACGCCACACCCTACTCCCCCTTCTTGGCTATCGAGTACACACACGGGGGACGGGATTGGGGCTACAAGTACGAGTATTTTCCTCTATTATTTGTCGTAGAGCTCTACTCAAATTACCACACGCGTTGGCAATCAAAAAAACGAGAAAAAAATAGATGGAGAAGAAAACTTGACTAAAGTTTATGTATATCAAAAAGTTTTTCTTTTTTTTTTTTTTTTTATTTTGCTTGTTGCCTTCCCCCACTCTTCTTTATTCTCTCTCTCTCTCTCTCTATCTTTCTCTCGATTTCTGTCTTGACTGAAAGTCAGTGGCAGGCAAAGCGGAAGCGGAAGTCAATTTTGTTGATTTATAAATTGAAATAAAAATGAAATGACAAGGCGAAATGAGAAAAGTTGTGCAAGAGTCCTAACGGAAATGTGTTGCAACTAAATTGAAGTACCAACCAACCAAAATAGAGAGCGAGAGGAAGAGAGACAGAGAGAGAGAGAGAGAGTGAACAGCGGATGATGGTGGGTCGAATGGTTGCCTAAATGGAGGCAACAAGGTCGCCTCTTTAAGTCCAAATTGTTGCCTTTTTGTTTGACATTATCGAAGGATGTTTTGTGGTTGTCATGTCGAGCGCAATTGAGGCGAATGTAGAAGGAAATGAAAGCACTTTTTCGTCCCAAGTAAAAGCAAAAGCAAAAGCAAAGCGCTTTGATCTCCTTACCCCATAGTATACTAGTATCAAAAGAGCCTCCATTGTTCCTCAGTTCAGCAAGTCCAGCCCCCCATCCGCACACCGGTTTTTTGGTTTGGATGGACTTGGTCTTGGACTTGGGTTAGCATTAAGCGGACATTGAACTGCCAGCGGACAAGTTACTCAATTACCAAAGTGTCCATTCGAGCTTATCAGAGCTAGAACTCCCACTTTGACTCCGCCTTCGCCTTTGAGTCTCACACTCTATCTATCCATCCATCCATCTATCTATCTATCTATCTCTGTTTCGGTGAATATGTTTGCCATTTTGTTATGGAGCCATCTTCCTGACAACGTTGCCAACTCGCTAGCTGGCTGGCTCAGTCGCTCTTTCGCTTTGATTAAATGTCAAAACAATTGCGGGCTGCAAGCATAATCAAAGCGCTGCTTGCGTAATTGCCCAATGAAGCGGAAGTTGCACAAAACAACAAAAAAAAAAACACTCGACAAATGACAATGACAAAGACCAGCGACCAACAGGACTAGGGCCAGGATCAGGACCACGAGAACCAGCACCACAATCAGGACAGAATGGGACGGCACATGAAGGAAACGAAATGAAACAAGACGAGAGACACCAAGAGAAACACGGTCCGAAAAGGTTCCGCCCATCTCTTTGATTAAAGCAATATTAGCATCAATGGAACTTGATGCATTTAATGCAGTCTCAGTCTATTCAGGCTTATGCATCCATCACCCAACCCGACCACCATCTAACCCTAACCCAAAGGGTCAAAGGAAACAGAAGAAACTAAAGCCAACTTAGAGATTAAGCTTATTTTGTTACAACATGCACACAAAAGGATAAATGAATTTTTGAAAATGCATTTCGAGTTTTTTTGGGGGAAGAAGAGAACAAAATATTTAGAGAATCTTTGAAAACCAACAAAAAGGAGATACAACTCTCCAAAGATGGTTCTTCAAAAAACCATTTCTATATCTATTCATTATTCACACTTTCTTGCATTACTCATTGATGTCGTCTTCTTATTATTCTTTTCCCAAAATTTGAAAGATTTGAAATGGAAAGTGATTTGGGAATAAATTGTTCTACCAAAATGAATTTCCATGATTCTTCTGACAAAGTTATTAAATCTTACTAGAACTTACTTTACTAACTTACTCTCACTAAGTATGGAAGAAGAATTCCTTTTAGCCTCAGTCTTCTTCAAAAAAAATGGCCAAAAACAAAAAAACATGCTTGCTTCTCTTCAGAGAAAGTCCTTAAAAATCCACAAACTTCTAAACTTGGATCTTTTTAGGCCGTTCAGTAATATATGCATGTGTAGAGTATAAAAAATGTCGATCAATTTTAAAGCTAAGAGTTGGAAAATCCATTTACATGCAGCGCCACAGTTTGTAGAAGTGGCTAAAGAGGCACAGTCAGTGGCAGGAGCAGAGCAGCAGCCATTGCCTTTTCCGTTTCCGCTTGCATTTGGTAGCGATTGTGCATGCATGAAACGTTTCCTCCATTGTCCTTTTCCCCCACACACACACCCCAAACACCCCGCCAAAAAACTGGAGTGGCATATGCCACAAACTGTCGTGTGGCACATTGATGATATCCTTATGATTTAGGAGCCATTTGCGTCTGATGATGGCGAAAAGCATTCACCCACTTACCCCAACTCACATATGCATCTGCATCTGTAGTTGGATCCGGATCTGGATCTGCTTATGCATATGGATGAGAATGAGAATTCAGAAAAGAAAAAAAAAGAAAAAAATTTACTCACTTGGACAGAGCGGAAGGCGGACGGCGGACGGCGGGTGGGTGGATGGTTGGGTGGGGGAAAGTCTGCTTCTGATAGCCACACAATCGAATTAGTCCTTTTGCTTGTGCAAAGTGCAGATTAAGATTTCGAAAATATGCAAAATTATTGATCCCCATCAGTTACAGCAAAATCTCCAAATGGCGCGATGAAGCGACAAAGAAAAAGAGATAGAAAAAAGACAGAGAGAGAGAGAGAGAGAGAGAGAAAAAGAGAGACCCCTTGAAAAGTCATCAGTTGTATTTAGTAGAGTGGAAGTTATGAACTCACTTGTACTCGAAATGGAGAAGATGAAAATGCTTTTTATACTTATGTGTGTCACACACACACACACACACACACACACACACACACACGCACACAACAAATGCTCATTATATACACTTTCTAGTTGGCAAACAAGATATAAATATATAAGCAAAAATGTTAGATGGAATAGAATTGTCTACATGGTACTACCAAAAGTCAAATAATATGTTAAGAATAAAATTATGCACACTCTCTCGACAATGAAAACAACGAAGACGCCGACAATGTACATAGAATCAACATCAACATCAGGCGACATATTGACATTAAGTTGACAGTTCGTCAGCGACCACAAGCAGCAGCCAGCGACTTCATCTCCGACTGGCTGACTAGCTGACTGACTGACTGAATGACTGCCTGTCGTGACGTGTTGTATTATGGCGACGTATGGCTTAATGTGGCCAACAATATCAACATCAACTCGCATATAAACAAGACTACAAAAGACTACAATTGTGTATGAGTGGAATGCCTGCCTTTTGCCTTTTCTATTTTGCTCTCTTTGGCCTTTTTTTGGGGGGGGGGGTATATTAAAATTAATTGTTGCCCCACCAAAAATTTTCCGACTTCAGGTTTTTATGTTCACCAAAGAGAAAGAGAGAAAGGGAGAGAGAGTCCAATGACGTGACAGCAAACCATTTAACTGGCGACAATTTGGCCATTTGGATTTTTGGCTATAGTAAGTTGCCATCACACTACACACACACACACTCCCCCCACACACCATTGCCCATTCCCTATTCATACATATACAAAGCAACATAGAGAAGATGCCAATAATGATGATAAGGATGATGATGATGATGGGCGCCCTCATAACATCTGGAACAAGAAATGTCAAATATTATTTCAAGTTTGGGCCATGGGTGACAAGTTCAAAATAAGTAAATAATCAAGCAGGGAATTCGCGCCCCTCGATAGCTATTTGTAATGCCCTGCAAAATTGCGAGTAAATGCGAGCATATACATTTTGAAAACTTTTAAAGATCGATAGCCAAAGATCTAAAGCTCGATCAATTGTCTATCGAAATTAACATCAATCAAATGTGAATTATCGCTTATAACTTATCGATAACAAAGTTAGCAAGGGATTTTGGCGTGAAAATCTGCTTTTTTATGGTATTATCTTACAAATTACCGATCGAAATGAACGGCAATCGAATCAATGTGTACAATTATCGATTAAAACGAAGCGACAACAGAGTTGGCAAGTAATTTTAGCTTGAAAATCTACATTTTAGTGTTTTAGCTTAGAAATTACCAATCGAATTGAATAGCAGTCGAATAATTATATAAAATTATCGGCGTAACTAATCGATAACAAAATGAGCAAGTAATTATAGCTTGAAGATCAACATTCTATCGTTTAATCTTCAAAACTATCGATCGACATTGTCGAAAATCGAAATATTGTGCAGAATTTTCGATAAAAAATAATCGCTATGGTACTGCTGCTTCATTTTATCGTTTTAAATCAATCGCTATCAAGTAATTGAAGCGCCAAATCATCTATCGATAGTAATCGTATCTAAATCGAAAAGCTATCGAGCAATTGCATGAAATCATTACTCAAAATTAACCAAAATCGCAACAATTGATTTCTCTGAGGTTCGCTAGGGTAAAAAAAAAAGCTTTTTCGATATTTGTGATATATCAGATTCTGTTTAGATTTAAATCGTTAGCGTTTTGCCTTCGCTTCTATACTTTTCGGTTTTCGCTTGCCACGTTTTGCCATTTCAGCAACTTTGACAGTTTTCCTTACACCTACAACAATTGCACACAGAAGGAAAAAAAAAAAGAGAGAAACAACGAAAACGAAAACGGGAACAAAAAAAAGAACAACAAGCAAAGGGAAAAGTAACTGAAAAAGTTGCGTTTGCGGCAACTTCAAGTGCAGAAGGAAACGGTAGTATGACGCAGGACACAGGACGCAGGATACAGGACACAGAACACAGAACACAGAACACAGAAAACGGGATGCGGAACGCGGGACGCAGAGGACAGAAGACGCAAGACGAAATGGAGTAAATATTCCAGAGCGTACACAATTCAATTTAACTTTTTTCATTTCTGTGCCGTGTTGCCTTTTATTATTATTATTATTTTTTTTTTTTTTATTCCTTCCTCCCCTTTCACCTTCCCAAAAACCCACTCACTCCCCGGTGAGTGGTGAGTGCAAGTGTGATATGTGTAGCAGCAATTTCCATTGGAGTCAGTTGAGTTTGTTTCGGTGTGTGTATTTTTTTTTTTTCTCGAAAATTAAAATGTTCCTTATGCACGAGAGATTTCTGATGGGCATACGAAATGAAAGGTAAACGGCCTGGAAGTTCCAACAAAAAAAAAAAAACAAAAAAAAAACAAAAAACAACAGAAAAACAAGCAACAATTCGGTTTGCTTGAAAAATTAAGTATACGAAATGCTGGCTAATGCCCAGTTGTATATTGAGGCATTCAATTGATTCCAACTAGAAGAAAAAAACGAAAGTATCATGACTAAAGATTGTTACGCAACGCTCTAGGAGAGCGAGAGGTACCCACAAGAAGTCACGACGTAGTTCCGTGTACGTCTAAAAGTTACAAAACAAAACGTAACTATCTATAAGAAGACGAACTCCTATATCATTCTTCTTCTCATCTTCCATTGGGTGGTACTCGAACCCATGCAAGACCTCAATCAACTGAGAATCGCTGGCTAAAATTCATCAAGTTTCTTGTCAGAAATATTCATAATGAGGTCCTTAATTACACATACTTGTGTCTCTCTCTCTCTCTCTCTTACACATATGGCATGACCGATTTCTATATATTATTACAGTGTTCCAAACGGGTCATAAGAAGCCACCAATACCAAATTCCATTTCAATAGCTTCAAAGCTAACAGACTAGTTTGCATCTAGAGAAGGGGAAAGGTGAGAGAAAAGTTAAGGAGAAAGGTGAGAGGGTTTTGCTTAAAAACTGAACAAAAAAATCTAGCATTACGATATAAAGCATAAGCAATTCTGGCTATTCTTATGTGAGACTGTTCAACTTGAAGGAAAATGGCCCCAAACACACACACACACACACAAGTCCAAACAACCATACATGCATACATACATATACATATATGTATTCACACATACTTATACAGCAATTCAACTTGGGTCTTGTCTAGCAAATTTTGCACAATTTGCCGCAACCGCAAGACAACCCAATCACTTGGAGAGGATAGCGCAACTAGCGAATAATCCGCACAAGCAGCAGCATACCAAAAAAAAATCTGAAACTCTGAATGAAATCAAGAGAAAGAAAAGAAAAAACAGTGAAACAAACAAACAAAAAGGAAACCAAAAAAAGAATAACACGAAAACTTGAAGCAAATTCACATGTCTGAACATGAACATACGAATCCGTTCGAATCTTGGCAAAAAGGAGCCAAGCAAAAGAGAATGGGCAGGGGGGCAGGCTCAACAAGAAGAAAGGAGGAAGACGTCTCATTTCATTTGCAGGCAGTTGGCCCATAAATCTCCGTAAACTAGCGCTCAGCTCAGTGAGTAAAACATGAAATCGCATTCGCCAAAAAAAAAAAAAAAAAAAACACAATACTGAAACCAACAAAGGAAAAAAAGAGAAGCAAGGCACAAAAACCAAAAAAAAAAAAAAAACAAGAAAAAATAATTAATATTTATTACCCGAGAATGAAGTATTATCAAATTGCATAATTGCTGTGTTTCTCATTCGACACGACAGGCCAGTTGCTGTTGCTGTTGCCGTTGCCGTTGCCGTTGCTGTTGCTGTTTTCTGTTGGCCCCTCCCCGCTCTCTAGCCCATGTTTCCGTTGACCACCCGCACCGCATTTGGGGACCTATAAAGTGTGTACAATATATTACACGACTTCGGACTCGGACTTGGACTTGGTCTTGGTCTTGGTCTTGGTTTTGGTCTTGGACTTGGCTACTTGCGCGCAAATTGCTACTCTCGTCCACTTCAGACCGGGCAAGGCAAACTTTTTGATATATGAATTAAGTTTCCCTTTGGCCTCTGTCTCTCTTCTCTTTCACATACACACACACACACACACTCTCCTTCTCTCCCTCTCTCTGGGTGTGTGTGTGTGTGTGCTGTTGAGACATTTTGGATTTACGTTGTAATTACAGGATTTTGGATTTCGTCTTTTGGCCCTGTGTGTTCCTGGTTGCCTTCATTTCTCGCCTGCTGCCGCTAAAGTTACTGCTGCTGCTGCTGCTGGGTCGCTTGAAGGTTATTTATTATGACATGTTATTTAGGTTTCATTTCAAAAAAAAAAAAAAAAAAAAAAAGGGAACCGAAAAAAAAAAAAACTTGATTGGACACTTTAGACTGCAGGGCCCGATACGATACGAACAATATATATAGTAGAGCAAAAGGCGGCAGGAAGCGGATTGCGTGCCCATGTGCTGTGTGCTGTTCGCTGTTTGCTGTTCACTGTTTGCTGTGTGTGTGTGTGTGTGTGTGTGTGTGTGTTTGTGTGTGCTAAGCTCTGGGCCAAAAGGTTTGCCCGATTCGCGTATATGATGCGATGGGTGTGAATTTTCAAGCCACACGCGACGGGGTTAAACTTTTAGCTAAACTGCAAAAAAAAAAAAAAACGACCAAACGAAACAAAAATCAACTTCAACCCGGAAAGCCTGCGTAAAAACATTGTGTAATCCCCTACCCCACAATCAATCCCCCAATCCCCCAATGCCCCCAACCCTCGGTCCAGGGGGTTTATTATCGCCATGAGTCCTATCAAACATAGTTCAATCACACGATTTGTTCATCCCTCGAAAGGCGCTTTGGACCAATATCTTATGATTTAGTTAAGTAAATGCATTATTAGAAGATTCTCTCTGCTTGAAAATATGAAACAATTTCAATATTTATAGCATACTTTTGGGAACACAAAAGACAAATGCCATGCAAAAGGATTTTCGAAAGTTAATGACAGTCAACAAAATCAGCGCCGATGGAATCAATTTAAAATTCTTTCGCCAATTGCTGTAACATTCTGTTTAAATTTAAAAATAATTTCGTTTCATTTCATAGAAACTAAAAGAGGTTGGCAAAGTTCGGCAAAATCATTTTGATCACACAGAAGAAAGCGTCTTCGACCATATAAAGTATATATATTCTTGAACAGCATGACGAAACGAATTCATATAGCCAAACTTCTCGCAAACAATCAAACTCAGAGCGCTAAAATTGTGCATGTTCTCTTTTATACACAGCAGGCAATGTATATCTCAGATTCAGACGGATCGAACTACCATATCATATAGCTTCCATAGGAGCAATCATTCTAAAATGTAATAATTAGGTTTTAATTTTAAAGAAATTATTAATAAATTTAACCCATCAAAGCTGGCCTAATGTTATGACGTACTTATTAAATTTCATTAAGATCGGACTACATAATGTACACATCGAAACTATCTTCTTTTTCTTCTTCTTTTTTAAGCAATTTTGATGAGAATAAATATTTGTTATTAAAAATATATATTTATTAGTTATTAAGTTATGCCAAATTTGATGAAGGTCGGGTGTAAGTTTATCAGCCCGATTATTAATTTTGGTCTAAAAAACAGATAAAAAATACCAATGCGAATTTTTACATAAAAAATTTTTCCTCTTTTTCTTACAGGTAAGAACAAAAATAACACAAAAAAACTTACAAATTTTGGCAATATGGGCAAGGTATTTATTTATTTTTTTTTTTCGATTATAATTTATTAACTATTGTTAAAGTTGTTGACATTAGCTAATCGAATGTTCTGAAAAGTTGATAAACCATTGAGAAAGCGTTTTTTGTATATGAATTTTTTTGCAATTCAAAATTAAGAGGGGGCAATTATGATTAATCGAATATAATTTAAAACGTTGTTTGCTTCGATGCCAGCCTATACAATTTAATTCTCAGTAATAAGCAAACATTACAATACTTTTTTACAATCATTTTATTTTGTTTCAACTATCGATAGTTCTTCGCCTTTTAACTTGAAATATATAAAACTCTCTGCGGTAGAAATTAGATGAAATAAGATATTGATTCTAAATAGCGCTTGTGTTACATTTAGCAATTAGTTTTTTCTTTATCGAATTCAAACACAATTGAATTCATCATTATTATTTTCACGATGATGATGATAATGATGATGAGAGCATCATTAATACTAAACAACTGACAACAAAAACGAGAAACTCTAAATGTAAAGTTCATGCAAATAATTAAACCATGATTCCACAAATCTACAGACCAACTCTTTTCCACAAAGTAACTCTGCATAATATATGTTTGAATGAATATATGTTTGAATGTTTCTGACCTCAACAACATCATGTGAGTTAATGGCTCTCAAATTATAACAACACAACTCAAAATGATGGAAAAAAAAAAAAAACTAAAAAAGGGGGACAGAAGGCAAAAAGAATAGAAAACAAAGACGACGACAAAGGTGAAGACCAAGACCAAGACCAAGTCACAACTTAAAGAGAGAGAGAGAGAGAAGAGAAGGCGAGAGGGGGCGGTGGAATTAAAACGAACGAAATTAATTTGTTCCACTTCAGCCACCCGCCTAACAATGATAAGAGGTTTTTCACTTGATGTTGATGTTGATTGTCCGCTTGTGTTGTGTTTTGTTGTGTTGTGGATGTGGAAGTGGTCTAGCCAAAATGTCTAAGCCATGACACATAACTTATGGGACCCAGGCCAAGCCACATGAGACGCACATTTGATACAAACTGAACACCGAATTGAAGAAAGAAAAAGAAGACGAAGAAGCAGATGAAAAAAACCTTTTTTTTTTTTATTCGTGGCCTCTTCTATTTTCAGCCATCAAATACAGGCAAAGGAAAGAAAAAAAATTACGGCTAATTTATCTAATATGTAAAGACGTGGCCAGTCAGTCAGTCAGTCAGTCAGCCAGTCAGTGGGCGGTAGCCATGACACAGCATTAAATGCAAAACCCAAAATGGGTTTCATTCCTTTTGGCTTACCAGCAGCTTATCCCCCCCCCCCCCACACACACGCACATACACACACACAGACAAGCTAGGTAGAAGATACCTACATTACCTTTCACATACATTGTGTTAGATATAATATCCACATAACTCACATGCATTATTCACTTTCACTGAATGCCGCCACCGAATGCAACTACCTAGCCCTAGCCCTAGCCCTAGCCCTGACCCTGGTCCTGGTCCTCGTCCCTCTCTCCCTTTCTCGCTCTCTACCCTAATCAATGTCATCAACTTCACGCTTCGCTGTTTCAGCAGGTACACGACGACGACGACAGGAGCTAGAATCATGTCGAGAGACACCTGTGCATTTTTACTCATAAAGTGGCTAAAATATGAACTCATTTCGATACCATATTCAAGGCTTATCGCCTTATCATATGCAGTCGGCCTTTAGTTGCAGACTTCTTCTAAGCGGATTGCCGCAAAATGTCCTTAATCTCTCTCTCTCTCTCTCTCGCTGTCCATGATCTCTGCTCTGAAAATTAATAGAATCTCTTTGGTGTTGCGGCTTCTTTTGATTCGGTTTGCAAGTTTTGTTAATTTGATAAAATAGTTAACGATTAGAATTGCTTAAAGCCAACAATGGTCATTCGGTGCCTTTGCGTGCCATGCATCAATTTCAAATATGAAGGCTAAAAGCAAAAATTGTCAAAAATGTCCAACAAGCTGAAAACTGATTGCCAACATGTAACGCCATCGTTTGCCGCTAGAGGGACTGAAGGGCTAGAGGAGGCGAAGAGCTTGTTGATTTTTCAATGGTTGCTGCTAACTGGTCACTGTATGTGTGTGTGTGTGTGTGTGTGTGTTTGTGTGTGTGCGGGACTGACTGATATATCTTTTATTATGTAGTTCTGTGTCATCGTAAAAATCGTCAGGCTATTACTTGATTGTCCTTCATTGAGAAGGGCCATAAAAATCTTAGCGCATGGAAAAGTAGTGGAAAGGGAAGTAAGGTAGGGAGGGGTAGGGGCAAAAGCCTTCAGCCTATTGCTGTGGCCCGACTAGGCTCCATTGTAAAATGATTTACTCGTTTCGTTTCGTTTCATTTTTGTTCTGTTCTTGTCCGTTCTATTCTATGCCATTCCATTCATTTTGTGGCTTGTCTTCGTTTTGGCTTCTGCTGAACTGACTGACTGACTGACTGACTGACTGACTGTACGACTATTCATTTTTTTATGGCTCTCGCTTTTTTTACGGTCTTTTACAGTTTAACGACACATCAACTGACACACAAAATGCCTGCCTGGCCGCCTCGCCTCGCCTAGGCTAGGCCTAACGAAATCTATTCACGATTTTCTATAGCGAAAATAATGCTCTCATTATACCCTAGACCCATTGTAAATCAAATCGGGTATACTTGACACACACTCATCAAGTTTCACTTAAATGAATAATTGGAATGACTGAGTGGAAAGTCACCTCAATGAATAATTCGATGAGTATTCGGTTGAATAAACGGTTAGATATCTGGATTCTAAGATAAAGCGATAGATAGATAGATATAGACAATCAGAGGGATATGGACAATCGAATAGATGGATGATCAGATAGATAGATGGTCAAATGGATAGATAAATTGATGATAGATGATCAAATAATTCAATATAAAAATAAATAAATATTTAATTGGATTCCAAAAGATTGTAGAAATAATATAAAAATACATATGCATTGACATATCTATAAGAAAAAAAATATAAATATTGAAAGAATTTGAATAAAGTAAGGTTGTTACTTTTTTGCTGATCCCATTCCAAACTGATGTATTCAAAGTGATGATTCCAAAGAAAACAAGTCTTAGAAACGTTATTTTCTCTTCCTTTCGCTCACATTTTCTCTACTTTACAGGGTAGAGAAAAGTTGTTACACCACTGAAATAAATTCACGTGCTTTTTTTTTATGTATGTTATGTTGTTTATTTGTATTTTTTATTCTCACCATCGTCATCTTGTCCTTCACTTCACTTCTCTGCTTCTATTCGCCTTGTCTATTTAAGTTCAGTTTTTTGGTTTTTCCCTTTTTTTTTGTGGTGGGGGAGGGGAGGCGGAGTTCTTCTTTTAATTTTTGGGCGTAGCAATTTTCTGGCATTTTTTATGTTATGAGATTTCGTCATTCTTCTTCTGCTTTGTGTGTGTGTGTTTAACTTTTATTTGGTACTTTCGATATTTGTTGTTCCTGTGGAAAGTAAAAAGAGCTTTTGCCTCAAAAAACATTATGAGCGTCTTAAAAATGCATTAGGTTAATGAAATTACATATACGATATCGCCAGTGAATACATACATATATCTTTAATATATATATATTCCTTTATATACCATAAAACACAAGCCAGGCAAATAGAATCAAAGTTTCTCCAATAGCGAGAAAAACTGGTTACAAATTGAGGGGAAATTCACTTAACAAATTCATCACTAAAATCAATTTACAATCGAAGCGGAAAAGGGAACCAATGGAAATTCTCGGCAATTTCAAAATGAAATATAAAAACAAAACAAAAAAAAAACAAAATTCTCATACAAATTTAATCAACATTTGTTGTTGTTGTTGGCTCCACCAACTAAACCAGAACTGGATTCGTATATATATATATATTGTACATAGTACGTAGAATGTGTAGCTTTAATGTTTTGGAAAACAGAAAAACCTTTGCCCCGCACTTGATTGACAGTAATGGCATTTTCACGATTCGTCGGGCGGAAAACTCTGAAAAGCTGCGCACCAGCACGACAGCAACAGCAACTGAAACAGCAGCAACAGCAACAGCAGCAGCAGCAGCAGTCAATAATAAAAATTGCATGTTGAAAACACATTTGGGATCCCAAAAGTCACACACACACACACAAACAGTGAGAGTGAGAGATATATAGAGCGAGCGAGGGAGAAAGAAAGAGAGTTAAAGCGGACCGGATCGGAGGAGCCGCTGTCGGAGTCGAAGCTAAAGCCCGGAGTAGCGGAAGCAACGACGCAACGCAGCTCAGTTGACACCCGAAACCATAAAACCCTTTTGACTCTGGCGGTGCGATGCGGTGGGTTGTGGGAGAGAGAGAGAGAGAGAGACAGAGACAAAGAGAGAGAGAGAGAGGGAAGAGAGCAGCAGCAGCAGAAACAGTTTCCAGTTAATTTATTTTTGGTTAATTTCCTTCGTTAGTTATTTTTACTGTGTTTTGCCCAAGGCACACACACACACACACACACATACACACACCGAAGGGAAAACCCAAAAAAGGGTGGGGAAGGGTAGAAAAAAGAGAGAGAGAGAGAGAGAAAAAGAAAAGAAATATCAACCCATGCCCTACAATTTTCATTTATTGCACTTTGGCAGGAACTGAGTCGATTTACTTTTTCCTCCACCCAAACCCCCCCATCCCCCTGCCCAACCCCCCGACACATACAAAAGGAAAATGAAACGGAAACGCATGTTTACTTGCTGTTGTGGAACTATGACAATGGACAGGTCATGGCAAATCCCTACAGCAACAACAACAACAACAACACAAATACCAACCTAGCATGTATAAGGTAAATTTTCACTTTATTTGCCATAAGCCATGTGTTTTAATGTTTTACATTAAAATAATATATTGAAACTTTTCGCGCGATTTAAAAAAAAAAAAAACAATTTCGTACAAAGTACCAAATAATTAAAGCTAACCCCAAAATAAGGAATTGAATAATTGAAACTATAGAACAGCAACAGGAGAAAGTTCAATACAAAAAAAAGGAAAAAAGGTTCAAAAGTTTTCAAATCAATTTTTCTACAATTTCAAAATTGTTCAAATCCCACAAAGTGATCAGCAGAAGAAGCCAACGGCCTTTTGGCCGTTTAATAAAGAACACTTTCTAACAGTTTCCTTTGCCTGACCTCCCCCCCCCCCTGAATTTAGTTTTTTGGAAGTTTCTCAAACTGAAAGTCAAATGCTGAGTTAGCACCTGGCTTATAAGGGTTTTAGTTAGAGGCACTAAATTTGAAAAGAGTTTTGTGTGGTCAGAACGAAATTAAAATTATTTCAAAAGAAAATAAAATTCCATGAATTATGCTACAAATGATGGACAGACAGCCCGTTCCATATATAACTCTTTCTCTTTCTCTCTCTCTCTCTCTCTCTTTCTCTTTTGAATCGAAAGTGCAATAATTTGAATTGTTGGGGAAATGTTGCAAAAAAAAAAGTTCAATCGATGCAAACAAATCAATCTAAGTACTTTTACCATTATATGCTGCTCTCTGCTATGAATCGATCAAACCGCTAAACCAACTACATGCAACCCCCCCTCCCCCCCCTCGACCCTGCCCTGACCGCTCCCCTCTCTCTCTGTCTCTCTATCTTTCCATCTATCCTTTGGTGTTGCTGTTGTAATGCCTTTTGCCATGGCACTTTGCTGCTGCTGCAAAAGATTTTCCATTAAAGATTTATGCGAGTTGCGCCTGGGATTTACTAACACAAATCCTCCAACTGTTTCCATTGCTGCCCCCCCATCCCCATTCCCTCTTGCTGCTGCTCTTGCGACTTGAATTCGTCTTTCTCTCTCAGTGTGATTGTATTATTTCTTTATATATTTTTTTTTTTTTTTTTGCTGCGTTTGTTAGTTATTGTTTGGACCTCGTTTTGTGCAACTATAAATCGTTTATGTATTTTGTTGAGTGCGAGGATTTATCGCCAGACTCGAGCTGATGCGGATGATGGCGGTAGTCGAGATGAATGGTGGTGGTGGTGGTGGTGGGGTGGGGTGGGGTGAGAGATATGCTGAAAAGGGAATCACACATAAATACAAATAAATCAAAAGTATTTCGTATTGCCAATGAAAAGAATAGAGAATTGAGACATATATATATATAAATATATATACAATACATCTCTCCTATATATAAGTCTATATGTATGTATGTAGTTGCTAGCTGTGCGAAAATTGATGTCTTTGCTCATAAAAAAAAAAAAACAAAATAAGGCTTCAGGCCTACCGCTTCAGTGTCTAAGTGTAAATGTGTGTGTGTGTGTCTCTGTGTGTGTGTGTGTGTGCTGAAAGCAACATTGTAAATTTTATGACTTTTTTATGCGTTGAAATCTATAAATTATGTAAACTGACACTGACAGCTGTCAACCGAACAGCTACAGCCGAACAGCCACAGCCACAGCCCAACCAAACAGCCAAGAGCCTCTCCGCTTCAGTCTCAGTCACAGTCACAGTCACAGTCGAGTGACACATGTGTCAAATGGGCGATGAGGCGATTTGTAGCGAAATAGAGCCGCTGAGTCGATGTTCAATGCTCGATGCCCGATGGTTCCCTTCTGGAGTCCTTCGACAACAACGCCAACAAACAGCAACAACTGATGACTCCAGATGATTAAATGATTGCCAGCGACAATAAAAAAATTGATGCCTCGAATTATTGCTAATATATATGTATATATCTTTCTCTTTCTGTGTGTGTAACAGTTTATAATGTTTGAATTCCCTTTATTTTTTTTATTGCTTTCGACAGTCCAAGCGAGTGCAAAAGAGATGTGGCAAATAGCATTTTAAAGCTATAACAATCAATTGCAGCCTCAGAAACTTGGGGAAAACTAGCTACAACAAAATGAACACCAATCAAGTGTTCCATTTCATTGTTTCTGTGCATAAAAATATCACAAATTTTACACAATTTCGTTTAAATTAGCTAACAGTTTGAGAAGAAATATTTTTTAAACTTTTCAAGACTACTTTTGATTGTTATTGACAACTATTTCATTTGCATGTATAACATTTTCTTAAGGCTGTTCCATTTTCGTTCTCGTATTAGAAGCCGCTTCTTTTCCCAACCCTTGTCTGAGGCTATTCCATTTCATTTTCCTAACCCTTCGCTAAGACTGTTCTATTTTCATGTGGAACACTTTTTTGGGGCTGTTCCATTCTCGTTCTCTTAATTTGAGGCTTGCAAACTCTTGCCTGAGGCTGTTCCCTTTCATATTCCCTGTAGGCTGTTCTATTTTCAAAATGAAAGTTTCTTAAAGTTGTTCCATTCCTTTTATTTTTTCTAAGCCACTATTGTCGATCCCTTAATTGAGGTTACTTTCATATGTTTGACGCTTTTTCATTTGATATTAGTCGTAGGCTGTTCTTTTTTCATGTGTAACACTTTATAAAGCCTATTTCTTTTTTTTTAAGCGACTGTTTCATTCTCGTTCTTTTACTTAAAGCTGCTCCTACCTCATATTCTAACTTTAGTCTGAGACTATTCCCGTTCATATTCCTAAACCAAGACTACGACTGTTCTATTTTCATTTGTAAAATTTTCTTAGAACTGTTTCGTTCTCGTTTTCTTAATTGAAGCTGTTCCGATTTCATATTTTAATCTCTTGTTTCGAGCTGTTTCCTTTCTTATTCGTCGTAGGCTGTTCTTTTTTAATTTGTAACACTCTATAAAGCTGCCTCCATTTCTTCTAAGCGACTATAATCTAAAATACTTTCATTGTCCTTCTTTTAATTGAGGTTTCTCCTTTTCTATACTCCATAATCTTTTTAGCTCTTGGCTAAGACTGTTTCATTTTCATTCATGTCTACTAGTAAACTTACTTTTTTCTTCAGATATTGAACTAAACTCTGTTTTCTTCTCAACCTCAAGCCCAAAATGAAAGATATTTTCGCAAATGACTCTATATAAATTGTGGCTGCTACGCCTCTGTCTCGTATTGAACACATTGTAAGCGAAAGTCAATTTAAAATTTGAAACTTCATTCAATATTCGTGTCGATTGTTGTTTTTCCAATAACAGAATTTCATCAGTCAAACAAAACCAGAGAAAACACAATTCAAGCAATCTTCTCATGCGCTGTAAAATCTGTCGTTATTGTCAAATAGCAATCTCCATAGATATTCATACAATTTGGCATAAATTTCCACATCATATGTGAGTATAGTAATAAAAAATAACCAGAAAAAAAAACAAAGAAAATAAAAAAGGAAAAAACCGAACCAAAAAAAAAAAAAAAAACAAAAAAACACAGGCAGAATTTTCTTCTCGTCTCATTTACATAACTAACCTCCTTGGCAATCTTCTCCGCAGCGCAGAGCTGAACAGCAACAGAAAAAAAAAGGCAAAAAACAACAGAGGGAGAGATGTCATCGAACGAAGGGGAAAGCGATGAGGATAAGCCGGCATATGCGTTCTTCTTTGGCGGCATGGGCGCTGCCTCGGCCATCATTTTCTCCGCCCTGGGGGCGGCATATGGCACTGCGAAATCGGGCACTGGCATTGCCTCGATGGCTGTGATGCGTCCCGAATTGATCATGAAATCGATAATTCCCGTCGTTATGGCCGGCATTATAGCGATCTATGGCCTGGTTGTCTCTGTTCTAATTGCTGGATCCCTATCGCCAAGCTATACCATACGCAAGGGCTATATCCATTTGGCTGCTGGTCTCTCGGTGGGATTTGCTGGTCTAGCGGCAGGCTTTGCCATTGGAATTGTCGGTGATGCCGGTGTGCGTGGCACCGCCCAGCAGCCACGCCTCTTTGTTGGCATGATTTTGATACTGATCTTTGCCGAAGTATTGGGCTTATATGGTCTCATTGTGGCCATCTATTTGTACACTAAATAAGACTCGGCGTCCATTTTAATTCAATCCAATTTCAATTCTTTTCACATTTATCTCTTCTACGTACACAATTTTGTTTTTTTTTTTTTCTTTTGTTATTTAACAAGAAACCAAAAAATATAAATACAACACAAAACACCGCAAAAATACACTCTGCGAGGTCAAAAGCAAGCTTCAAAATGGTTGAATTTGTCCCCCCTAATTGCTTGTTCATTGAGCGATTACCTTTCAGAACAATTTAAGGAGCAAAAACATACTTTAAGTATTGAGTTAGAGGTGGAAAACTATCGATATTCCAAACAGTCGATAGTCAGAATAGCATTGAAGTTGGTTGGCTTGATGCCACAATAAGAAGTAATACTAATAGCACTGAATGACAATAAATAATCGGTAGAGTAAAAGGGCATCAAAGCAATCAAAGTTTTAGGTGCTTTTGGGATTATCAACTGTTTCGTCTATCGATAGTTTTCCACCTCTATATTGAGTGTCTTTTCTCAATTTCTTTTTCTTTCGACTGCCAAAGTGAATAGATATGGAAAATTGGAATACAAAAATATATAACAAAAGCATTTAAGTCTCCATTCAGGTCGTTACTTCTTGAACCCATCTGAAGAATAAGTTTTCCAGAGATCTTTCACGCCGATAACCTTCTCATTTGATTCAAATTTCTCGCCATTTGTAAATTTGATTTTCACTTTCCATTTTTATGGATCTTTAGTTGTGGCTTCATTTTTTCTATATTTATTGCTTCTTGAACAATGAAGGAAAGCAGATTCCCCGTCGAATGAAATATTTTTAATATAAATTGGATTATTTATTCTATTTATGGTATAAACCTTGAAGATGTTGTAATAAATTGTCAAAGAGAACAAGTTTCTAAAGAATAAGGCACAAGTTGGTTGAAGACCGACTTTTTTTTATAGAAGTTTCAATCATTCTTGTGAAGTATTTATTTATTTTTTTTTTGTGTTTTTGGTGAGAGAAAAGGGGGGGAGCGAAAGGTTTCGCAGCACCTCAAAAAACAAAATTTGTTTGAAGTAATTTACCTTGAAATTGTCTTGAGAATATATGTAGTTACATATATTGTCGGCACTCAGTTATCGCATTTTGGTAACGCTTTCGTGCTTTGGGCCCTATCATCCATGGTGTTGCAATCTGGCGATGGGGCGGGGAGGGGGGGGGGGGGGGGGGGTTGTGTGGGTGTTGGGAGTAAATTTGTAAGTCGTGTTCACATCTGATTACTGGGTACAACCTTTCCGTTGTGGCCTCTCATAAATTCACTTACACAATTATGCAACATTTCCCAGGCGAAATAATTCGCCAGCGACAAATCTGTGTCACCTTTTTTTTTTGTTTTTGTTTTTTTTTTTATTTTTACCACCGTCAACCGACAACGTCGACGTCGACGCCGACGCGGCGCAACTTAACAATCACATCAACATGAAAGCAGCGAACGCCGCCAGAAGTGAACTCAAGTAATAAAGTCCTAAGCCCCCGTCGTCCTTGTCTTCCCCCCCCCCCCCTTCTCCACTGCCTGCCACCGCCTTTGGCCAGGTTCAGAGAGTCTCAGGAGGAGTCCCTGAGGAGGGCACAAAAGAGAATGTGTATTCAAAATGCAAAACATTGTGGCGCACAAATAAAAACGTCATGTAGCTGCTACATCAGGCTATGGCAGGGATTGTTTGTGGTGTAAATGGTGTATGTGTGTGTGTGTGTGTGTGTGTGTGTGTATGTGACCGTGCCACCGCATAAGATGTCGCAGGAGCACACCCATACAAAAACCAAAACCAAACTCAAACCCATCACCCAATCTACGTAACATGGTGCCATCGCCTCATACCCCCCCCGTCCCCCACTCTGTCCCTCTCAGTTCCCCGCATTCCCTTAGCGATAGCAACAAATTTCCATTTCCGGGTCCCTGAGCATTTTTAAGCTCAGTCCCCGATTTTTGGGGTTCATATTTTTCAATTTGTTTAATTGAAACAAGTGCGCGGTGTAGCAGACCGAGGGAGACAGGCAAACAGAAAGAGAGAGAGAGAGAGAGATGGTGGGGGAGAGGAAGAGGGGAGAAAGGAAATTTGAAACCACACAACTTCGATTTTCAATACCCTAAATGGGTTTTTTGCGGTTTATATACATTCCTTCTTCTTTTTTTTTTTGTTGCTCTATGCGTACGAAATATTCATAAATATATGAAAAAGAAACTTTTCTTTATACGAAATGCGAAACAAGAAGTTTCTCAAGGTTTTTCTAATCAAACAAATAATATAAATTGAATTGAAATTGAAATTGAAATTGGCAAAAGCTTCGAAAAGAAATAACCAAAATAATTTATTCCAAAAATGTCTTCGGAAGCCAATCCAGCTAATGATATGCCCGATTATGCCATATTCTGTGGCAGCATCGGCGCTGCATCGGCAATTATATTCTCAACACTTGGAGCCTCATACGGCACAGCCGTCTCGGCCATGGGCATTACCCAAATGGGTGTGGATCGGCCCGATTTGATTATGAAATCGATTATACCTGTCGTTATGGCTGGCATTATAGCGATCTATGGCCTGGTGGTTGCCGTTCTCATAGCTGGCTCCCTGGATGAGGAATATACCATACAAAAGGGCTACATACAATTGGGCGCCGGTCTGGCTGTTGGACTGGCGGGACTTGTGGCTGGTTTCGCCATTGGCATTGCCGGCGATGCCGGTGTCCGGGGAACTGCCCAACAGCCGCGTCTATTCGTTGGCATGATATTGATATTGATATTTGCCGAAGTTCTGGGACTATATGGCCTAATTGTCGCCATCTATTTGTATACCAAATTGTGAAACTATTTCCCGAAAGCAAATAAAATCTTACTCCTCGATCAGCCTAAGGGATCGCAAGGCTAGGAAGTACACTTACTCAGTTATTCATTTACTCACTGTACTCACTGACTCACTTGTTCTCCGATTTAATAACTTGTTCAATTCTTTACACAATGCAAACTGCCGCACTAACAACAGCAACAACTGCAAAGAAACCTCTAAAAAGCTAAGGACAAAGGTCAGGGAGCAACTGAACAGCGGGGAGAGTGAACAAGTGAACCAATGAACAACTTAAATCATTGAGTAAGACAAATATTACATCAAGTTAACTAATCAAATGAAAAGAGTTGCCCGAAATTATCAGGATAAGGTTTATTACGGGGCTACTGATTTGGGTTCCTCATACAATGATCTGGGAAGCCGACAAGAAATCCATCTCGTCTCCGGGTTTGGTTCTGAAACACCAATTTTTTGGTAATCCATTCCTAATTTGTAAATATTAATAGACAAGTTTAATCATGGCTGCCGATCTTCGATTCAATCCATTTTGAAAGCTCTAAAGAGCGCCAAAAATATGAACTAAAATTAAAGATCTCTGTTATTGTTGCCCAATTTGCTAGCTATAAGTTAAAATGACCAAAGAAGAAGACCAAATCATAGCTGCTTTGCGTGTCCTTATCCTATCCTGTAGAGCCTCCTATTACTGAAAACTTAAGTTTAAAGAAATTAATATTAAACACCTTTTCTTAAGACCATAATTCGTATATTCTTATAGCATTTTTATGTTGAATCTTTGCTTGAATCATAATAAATTTCTTCAATTAATGAACACACTCAAATGCCAATGAAAATTAATGCAAATACGTTGGCGATTCAAGACGATTCAAATCCATCCACAATCATAAGAGTATCTGTATCTGTAACTGAGTTCGTGTGCGTGTGTGTGGGTGTGTGGGTGTGCGTGTGTGCCGGTGCGTGTGTCATTTTTGGCAAGTCATCACCAATTGGCATTAGCATTTGAAGTGTGTTTGCATAATAAATATGAGATAACATAAAATATCGATTCGATTTAACCACAAATCTCTTGAGAAGGTCTGCCTCCTGCCACGCCCCATGCCAGTGTCAGGGCGAAGAAGAAGAAGAAGAAAAAGAACCACGAACAGTAGGGATGATTTTTTTTTTTGGTTTTTTTTTTCGTTTTTGGCCAAAAAGGAAAGGGACCAACCGACAAACCGACTTCTCTTCCTCTTCTCGGTCTCGGTGTGACATAGAAAGTAATAAACGAAATTTGCAATTTACTTTTGGATTCGAGGATTTATGTTTCACCTTCCTGAAGATAATTGTTTTCACTTCCTTTGCCACTCAATGAACTTTTAATGCTGAAATAACAGTAAAATGCGTGTGGCAATAGAGGGGGTGGGAGGGATAGAGGGATGGTATGGGAATGGGATGGAAAGAGGATTGTGTAGGTCGTAGGTGGTGAAATGATGG
Source organism: Drosophila nebulosa (assembly GCA_024703675.1). Classification (NCBI taxonomy): domain Eukaryota; kingdom Metazoa; phylum Arthropoda; class Insecta; order Diptera; family Drosophilidae; genus Drosophila; species Drosophila nebulosa. The sequence continues at coordinate 1,285,291 of JANFPS010000005.1, forward strand.
TGTGAGACGTTAAGCACAAACGGAAGCAGTTGAATTTGCAAAACGTAACGCCCACAGAGAGCATTCTCCCTACATCAACCCCCCGTACAGCCCCCTCTACCAACCAGTCAAACCACCCATCCACCCATCTACCATTCACCCACTGACAAAGTGCTTAGCAAAATGGGTTTATTAAGTGGCAAACACTTTGTACAAATGGCAGGGCCCAAACATAAATAAATATGCTTGCGAACGAACGAATGAACGAATGTACGAATGAATGAATGAATGAACAAAAGTGTAGGATAAGTCAGACTTACTTTTACTTCGAATAGAGGGGCGGGGATGGGTTGACGTTTTGGACTGAGGTTAGATGATTTTTAATGTATCCAAATAAAAGATACTGGGAGCCTAAACTTTATTCCATTTGCCCCTTAAAACCTCAAAGTTTTCACATAAACTCTTGACAAACAACGTTTCCGAGAGTCCTTGTCATCTTTCTCTTTCTTTATGGTGAAAGAAGATTTTGAAGACCATTTGATTTTTAGCTGTAAAATGATCTTCTTAAGATCAAAGACAAATTTCGATTTCCATATTTTAGCAGCAAATTCTTTTGATTTGTAGAACTTGGAATGATCTTCTCTTACTTAGCTAGTATGTTCCTCCAATAGAAGTCAATTAGAGTCACCAAAAAAATAGCAAGCAGTTAGTGCTACATCCATTTACGTCCCTAAAATTACATAGAAAGTGAGCAGAGTTGGCCGCTAGGTGCGCCAAAATGCTTGCTAAAAAAGGCATAAAAAGTTGTCTTCTAAAGTTATTTAAGATGTTTTCCAAAAAACTTAAAGAAGGACTAATGACAACCATTCTGTATGAGAATCTAGTTAGTGGCTCCAAATCAATTTTTATTGATTTTGTCAAGTAAATATGTAAATGCATCTTATTGAAATGTGTTTCGCATTGGATAAAATATTCAAATATGCCATATCGAAGTTTGTTTATAACGATTATTGTGATTAAGTGTTTTTGGGTGGGTGTGGTATGTGTGTGTGTGTGTGTGTGCGCGCATATGAATGGCGATCCTTTTTGGAGAAGGTCTCTCAATGTATTAACCGATAAAAACTATTCACTCAGGCGTAACTGTGTTATGGAAACCCACTTCTTGGTTTCATTTTCGTTTTCTCTATTATTTTTCTTTTTATTTATTTTTTTTTTTTTCTTTCTGGTTATGGCCAAAAACTTTCTACTTCTGGACCATTAAAACCCGCACACCGCATCAACCACAAACCATTCAACCGTTCCGCCTTTAATTTTAATGTCCGTCCACCCATCCATCCATCCATCCATCCATCCGTGTGTGTGTGTGTGTGTGTGTGATGTTGCTGGTTGGCCTTCTTCTATTAGAATCTTTATTCATTCATTTTACTCACTCAGTCATTCAAGCAAACATTCATTGTCGTTGTCGTTGCCGTTGCCGTTGCCATTCTCATCATCATCATTGAGATCAGCATCACATGATTTTTGGCTTTTAGTTCAGTTTCGGCTACCATTTCTCTATTTCTTATTCTTGTTCTTTATCTCTCTTCTCCCTCTCTCTCTCTCTCTCTCTCTCTCTCTCTCTTTCTACTTTGCTTTGACTCTGTTTCTGTTTCTGGTTCTGGTTGTGTGGACTTAATTTCATTTTCGTATTTTTGCTGTGGCCTGGTCTGGTGTCCAATGATTTGGAAACAATTTATATATTGTGTATGTTTTTGGTGGGGGATAGGGGGGAAATATGGAGGATGGCGGAAGGGAAGACGCGGCGGCGGACAAGGATATTTATTTCTTGCTGATTTCATTCAACACCAAACCCCCCCCCCCCCCCCTGCGCCATCATTCTAGACGTCCCTCCTACCGCCAGCTGCCTCAATAAATGCGAAATAAACACTAAATGTGTAGTTGGTTGCCTTCCCCTTCCCCCGTGTCCACCCCTGCCCTTTGCCAAGTTTCCAGTTCCCTGTACGTTTTTTTTTTTTTTTTTTTTTTTTTGCTGATTGCAGCTTTTCCTGTTGCCAACACCTCACCAAGAGGATGAGAGAGTGAGAGGGGGGGGGGGGGGGAAGAGGGTGAGGCTTTGTAGGCGGGGTTGAAGTTAAAGGAAGAGACCAAGTTGTCCTCAGCTTTGACTTTTGTCCTTTGCTCTATGGCATGTTTGTCCTTTTGCGTTTCCGTTTGACGCGCTTCTTACGACCTATTGCTGCTTCTTCTTCTTCTTCTTCTTTTTCTTCATCATCATCCTCATCATCGTCGTTTTCCTTTTCTCTTCCTGCTACTTCATCAGATTTTTTTTTTCCCCGTTTTCCTTTATTTATTTTTATGTAGTTTTATATTTGAAAATCGAAATATCACCCATACGACATGTTGGACAAATTTTTATTTAATGGCTTCAAGTTGAATGTTGTTTTTTTCTCCTTTTGAAAGTTTATAAATTAAGCAAAACATTTAAAATATGAAAAGGTATCACCAATGGGAAATTAAATCCTTCTATTTCGGTTCTTATCGAAACCTGTAAGTGTTGAATAACGTGCATTTTTAATGCGAAACGAGTTAGTTTTCGAAGGCCGGGCCCGAACTAAACTAAACCTGCCCTCTTCTAAATGCGGTCCTGGATAGTTTGCTATAAACTTTGCCATATCAACTCTTATGTTTTCGACCCTTTTCTTATTCATATCGTCTGAGTAGAATGTTCAGATTAAATGCATTTGTTATAAGAAGTAAATTGGCTTCTTCTCTAAAAAAAAAATTTAATTTAAATTGTTTTTCTTAAAAAGCTAGAACAAAAAGCAAAATGAAAATATTTTAAATTCAAACTCGAAACACTAAACGACTGGCTTTTCTTCTGTGAGAAGTAAGAGCACACAAAATTGAAAACATTTCAGAATTCTTAACCCATAAGATTAGAAAACGTTTCGAAAACGTGTAACCGCATCAAGTTACAACAATAGAAACTGTTTTTTTCATTGAAAGTTCTTTTAAATTAGGCTACAAAATTCAGTTAAATTCCTTAATCAAATCGTTGTTTAAGTCAGCAATATAATTCGCTTTGATCTGATAAAAGAAATCTCTTTAGTTGTTGTTAGTTTTGGCAGTTTTATTTATTTCGTTTTTTTTTCTTTTTTTGGCATTTTTATTTTGAATCTTTGTATAATTCGTTTGATCTGGTATCAAAATCTATTCAATTCGTTTTATGCTTTTTTATGCTGTTCTTTATCTAATGTGTTGATGCTTGGCTTTGATGATGAGTTTAGTTATTTTCCTTTCCTTTCCTTTCCTTTTCTTTTCTTTTCTTTTTTTTTCTACTTTTCTAGGCAATCTTCTTTGTGTGAAGGGATCTATTTTTGTGATTATTTTTCTTCATCTCGGTTTCGGTTGTGTTTTTTTTTTTTTTTTTTTGTATGAATTATTATTTCTTCAATACGGTTTCAATTTCCCTTTTGTCCATGTGTGTGTGTGTGTGTGTGTGGCCGGAGACATCGCTGTTGAGGGTTCGCATACAATGGGCAGGTCAATGCACAGAGAAAGGAAATGGCAAAACTCAGCAAAAAAAAAAAATAAATAAATAAATAAAAATAAAGCTAAAACTTATCAGCTGCTTTCTATGTATGTGGGTGTAAGTGTGCGTGTGTGTGTGTGTGTGTGTGTGTGTGGCAGTGGAAGAAGTGGCCAGTTGCCATGGTAAGCCCCTGGAGTTAACTATAATTCACAGTCAGAGAATCGGCCCCAGAGCCAGAGCTCAGTTAGTCAGCCAGCCAGTCAGTTCGTTCATGCGCCAGTCAGTCAGTCAGTCAGTCAGCCAGTCACTCAGCCAGTCAGTCAGTCAGTCAATCTTCAAGCATTTCGAGCATTTCGCTCAAAATCAAATTTATTTGCGACAACCGCACAGAAATTATGAAGAAGCCAGCAAACAGGGAGGACAGGAATAGCAGAAAGGGCGGGAAGGGGGAGGAGTAAAGCAGAGTGGAATGAAGTGGAGTGGAGTGTAGTGGAGTGGAGTGGAGGGTAGTGGGCCAACACATGTGCGTTTTATTGCATTCGCAGAAATATGTACAAGTATGCTGCTGCTTCACTACCAATTGCCAAGGTCCTGGAATGATGGGATGATGGGATGATGATGCCTTTGCCCTTGCCGTTGCCTTTGCCGTTGCCTTTGCCGTTGCCGTTGCTGTTGCCCTTGCCTTGGTCTTGGTTTGGTGCTTCTCTGCCATAACTATTAACATTGTCAACGCCCCCCTCTGGGCTGTCTCTCTCTCTTACACTCTCTGCCCCCCTCGCCCTTACGCTTTCTCGTACGTTTGAGTATTTTTATTCATTCCTATTCCTTCGTTCTCCATTTTTTTTTTTTTTTTTTTTTTTTCACATTTTATTTATTTCGCCCAACAACACACAACGAACGAACGAGAGGAAAAAATAAGATTTTTATTTTATGCTCGCAGTATGTTGTAAATCTTGTCGCTGCTGTTGCTGCTGCTGCTGATGAAATGAAACGAAATTAAGAAATTTTTTTTTTTTTTTATTTTTTTTTTCTTATTTTTCCTTCGCAATTTCTGTAATGAAAGAAAGAAATGCCGAGCCAGGATGAGGGACAGCTATCCCCGGCTCCCCAGCTTCTGTCCATGCCCCCATTTTTGTGGACTGTTCCTTTGGCAGAAAGAAATGTCATTCTGCTTGCCTGCCAGGACTGGGCTCTCTCTCTCTCTCTTTCGCTCCTGGCCTGGCTGCCATTCATTATGAAATCATTTGGTATTTATTATTTCGTTTATGTGGTTCCCCATTTGAGATATTGCCTTCATTTTGGTGCGTTGTTAGTGGCGACAGTTCATGCTGCTTGTGAAGTGTTGGCAAGGACAGAAATCACTTTTGCTGCCACTGCCACTCCAAGTGAAGTTCGAGTCCTTTCGTTCTTCTCCTTCGTCTCCTGCAAGTTACTAGCACAAATTTTAAACCATAAACAATTGCCCAAAAAAAAAAAAAACTGAACTTTGACCACAAGTCAAAAGATGCTGATTATCTGAAAGTTGGCTAACAAAATTTAAACTGAAATTCCTTTCTGTTTTCTTATTTATCATTGAAATTTTTGAAGCTAAAAGTTTCCATGGCAAAAATTGTGTTTATTTGTTTTATTTTTTATTCTAGTTCCATAATGTCCAGAAGGTTGAAAACTCAAAAGAAAAACTTCTCGCCAAAAACCAGATTGCTGGTTGTCAATTATGAATGGTGAAAAATATTTTAAATTGGTTTTTGAATTCTGAAAAAATGAATATCCAATTGAAAATAAATAAGCTAGATGCTTGTAGGCCTAGGTCTAGGTCTAGGCCTCGATCTAAAGACCGATTCTGAATAAGAACAGATCAAGATTAATAGAACTTAATACTAGTTTAGGTTTAAAGCATGAATGTATCAACTTTTCTAGGAACATTTTTGTCATTTTTAAATTCAAAATTTTGCTATAATTTTGCAATGTGAAGTAGTTTTTGTGTTTTTTTTTTGTTGTTGTTTTTGGTATTGGTTTCTTGACCTTTTTTGCCCATTTTACGTTCACTTTCTTTTTGGTCCTGGCCGCCCTTTTACTTTGGCACCTTTTGACCCTATGCAAATATGTAGCATACTTTTTAGGGCTTCGCTTTGAGAATTTTGTAAATGAGCCTAAATGTTTGTCTTTGTGTGTGTTGGTGTGTGTGTGTGTGTGTGTTTAGCAAAAGTATTCTGCATTTTGCAGATACAAATTGAGAATTCATGTTTGTCTCCTCTTGGGAGAGTTTTTGCTGCAAGAGTTCTCTTTTAGCATTTGTTTCTCTTTGCCAGTTGAAGTTTGTTTTGTTTGTTGCTTTTTCGGGGCGTCGTCCATTAACCCACATTCTGTTGATGGGGCATTACCAAATCCCTTGCTCTGCTTAACTTCTCTACCTCTATTTCTCTCTCTCTCTCTCTTGCTCCCGCTCTCTTTATCTATCTCTTTGTCTCTGCTTTGCCTATCTGTGGATCAGTCTAAATGTTTTTATGTAAACACCGAGAGACGACCCCTCTATATCACCAGCAGTAGCAGCCATAGCCTTTACTTCCTTTCTCCTCTCCGCCCCTGCTTCTCTCTTCACTGTAACTGCCTTTCTCTGTCTTTCGTTTTTGTTATATGTCTTTTCCCTTTTGTTTTTCTTTTTTCTTTTTTTTCTCTCTGTCTCCCTGTGTGGACTGTAATTGTGCGGTGCTTTGTTGCCGTTGCAGCTTTTGCACTTTGCTTCCTTCCTTGCGCTTTGTTTTTCGCCTAGCGAGCAGAATAAATGTACACAGCGACACCAAATGAGAATGTTAAGGAGCAGGAGCAGGAGTAGGAGGCAGGAACAGTAGCAAGAGCTGGTTAGCTGGGTTGGCTGGTTGTTTGAATGGCGGACAGCTGCAGCTTGCTAGTTGCTACTTGGTACCGGGGACCTGACTGCTTTCCGTTTTGTTGGCATTGCCTTTTGTTGTGCCTCCTTCGCCTTCTCTCTACCTTCATTTCTCTCACTCATTCTTCTTTCTTTTTGCTTTCTTTTATACAATGACTTAAGCTGAAATGTCAATTGGATGTGCAAGGAGAAAAACCCCAACCAGAAATGAAAATGATGAAGAAAATACACCCCAGGGTAAATGGCAAACGAAAAGGAGAGTTTCTAAGCTTGCTAAGAATGGGGAGGGTGGGTGACGGGTGGGGGGGGGGGGGGGGGTTGAAGGGCAAAAGTGCTTATGACAGCAACAGCAGCAACAGAAGCACAGGCAACAGCAATAGCTGTAGAAGTAGCAGTAGCTGCTCGAAAGCACAGAAAATCCTTTCTTGGGCTAATAGAATTCAAACGCACGGAGGCTTTGAATAGGTTCGTTTTCGAAGGGCAACGCATTGACGACAAGAGAACGACGATGACGATGAGAAGAAGAAGAAGAAGAAGAACGACCATTTGTGCCGACAAGGAGTTTAGCTGGCGAAAGTACGTGACATTACCCAGCCATTGTAATGGCTAGTATAGCAGCATGTAACCGAACCAAGCTGCTAGTCAACGAGGGTTCATCTACAAATTTGCCATCAGAATTAGCCAAGCTTTGTTTAAAGGTAACAAAAGTTTCTTCTTTCCAAACGTTTTCATAGAATTTCTCATTTAAATTTAAGTATTCACCTATAAAAAGGAGCTAAGAATAAGCATCTGACAAACTTACTTAAGGCCATATAATTACCTTGTCAAAATCGGAATGGTTCACTTAAACTATTCCTGTGAAAGAAATTCAATTAGAGTCATCGATAGACCGATTTTCAATGATAGCTTTTAGTAAGATGAAGGCAAAAATATTTAACTTTCATTTCATATTTCCAAAGAACTAATCCGAGCGTTACCAACTTTTTCTTTTATCCATTTTCTGTTTTAAAACGTTTTCTTTTAATATCGAAAGTTTATCGATGTTTTTTTTAAATGTGTTAATCGATACACCTAAAACTCTATAGCTCTTATAACTCAAGCGGAAGCGAAATAAAAAGTTTTAATAAAGAAGAGCTGAGAATAATCATTTGAAATACTTACTAAATCGGAATAGTTCACTTCGATTTGCCCTGTAGAAAGGACTTCAATTCGAGTGATCGATAGCCCGATCTTCAATTAGTTTAAGGCAAGAAATTTTCAATTCACTCAAAACTAAATTCCTTTTTTGCATTATTTTAAATCTGATTCGTCTTTTTCTTGTAACAGTTTTCTGTTTTCAAACGTTTTCCTCTAATATTGAAAGTTTATCGATCTTTTTGAAATGTTTTAATCGATAAGCCAAATAATCGTTGTGATTATTATGCAGACTGGAGAATATATAAAATTTATCATATGAAATTTATAGAGAAACCCTCTTGGTCATTGCCAGCCTCTTCACTTCTATGGAGGCTTGTCAGAGATGACTTTGACGTGCCCAACGCACCGGTCCGGTCATTGGAGCTCCTTCGAACCGTACCTCTACCCCTGCCCCTTGACCCCGCCCGTATACCTCGCCAGTATATAGTTTGTTTCATAAGTTTTTTGGGAGAAAAAAGGGAAGAGCAACAACACAAAAAAAAAACCATTAACGACGCACCATGGCCAGCTTCCGACCAAGCTTCTTTGCTTAAATTGAAAAGCAAAAAATAAAAACAAAAAAAAAAAACGAAAGCAACAAAAAAAAAAGTGAAAAGCTGAAAACTTTTAAAAGTTTGAAAGTTGGCCATTTTGTATTTTTTTTTTGGAAAGAAGGAGAAGGAGTGGGGGACTGGATTGGACAGAGCGGTGCTCATTTGGTCGCGCTTGGAGGCTTGTCCACTTTTTTGACATGACAAGGGACGACGACTAGAAGGAAGAAAATTCGGTTCTTAGCTCTGCTTCTGCTTCTGTTTCTGGTTCTGGCTAATGGCTGTGTAAATGACAAAGTGAATTTTCTATATACACACACACACACGCACACGCACTCACAGTTACACACATGTAAAAATATGTTTATGTATATTTCTTTTAAGCTTCCAAGTTAGAAAGATTGCTAATAGCATTACAAAACAACAAAAATGAAGGAAAAACTGCAACAAATGATTTGACATTTTTTGTAGGGAAAGAAAAAAACTTGCATTACACCGAATTTTATAGTCCCCTGACCGCTAAATACCCTACCAACTCCCTCCCATCTTACGTGGAAGGCAACGGTTTTTGGGCTCCCTATCTGCATTGTTTTCTTTTGGTTTTGTCATAATTTTGGAAAGGACCGATTAATCTTAAGATACGCAATTGCATCGATTATTGTGCCTAAGCTCACGATTTTGATAAATTGCTAAAATTATCGGCTCATGGCATAAAATATTCTCGCAACAGTTGAAAGTAGCAAAGAAGTTTTTAAAGTTTTAAAGTTTAAAATGTAACCAACTTGATCACATAACTATTCGATTAATCGTTTTTTTTTTAATTTTTCGATTAATCTTTGTGTTTGCAAATGTCTGCTCTAATTGTCATTGCTATCAAATGATATTTGCATTACAAAAATAGTGAAAATTTAACTAAATTGGAAAAGATCCATTTAATTAAACGATTATTTGCAACTTTTTCCGATTAATCGTGATTAACAATAGCGCACATTAATCGATTCGCTCCAATATTTTTAAAGTATAATAAAAGTCGATCTTGTGCTTATTCGGTCTACAGCTCTTTCGACAGGGGCGTAGCCAGGAGGGGTCTCGCTTAGAGGGAGTACTAAAGAAATAAATTTCCAATTATATAAAAAAACTTTAGTTCCTAGTTGGGAGCAGCTGCCCCTCGTTCCTCGCTACGCCTATGAACAACCATCAAGCTCTCGTATCAGAATAATAGAATAAAGTAATTAGATCAACTCAAAATTAACTTAAGTTTAGTTTTTCTTATCCTGTTTGATTCTCTCAACTTTTTTAACAACAAAACAGAAACTAATAAGATTAGATTAGAAAATTTCAATATGTGCCTTCTGATACCACAAAACGGATACACACACATAACTTATCAAAATGGACTCGAAGACAGTTTCTTTGGAAATAATATTGAAGTGTACCCATATGAATTATGCATAATAATGTGGACTCAAGAAGAAGTTAATAGTTGGTAAACCAATTCATTATTATGTATTATTATTCTCTCTTTTGTTTGTTTTTTATGTCACAATTTGTAATTTTATTGTCGTTATTAATAAGCGGGCGGCCACCGGGTGGCTGGCCCCTCCCTCGCCCACACAACTCTGACAACCTGTGGGAACTGAGCGAAATGCTTTTGAAATGGCCAACACAGAGGAGAAACAAGCGACGGGAGACGGTGGACGGTGGACGGTGGACGGGGTTAGGGGTAAGGGTAAGCCGGCAACTGTTAACTGTAATTCCATTGCATTGTCTATTTGAATTTTGCATTAGTCAAGCTCAAACAGTTCAATTAAATGGGCGTCGACTCACCTGTCTTAGCCATGTCATTTAGCTATTTTCTATCCGATTCTTGTGCATTGTGTCAGGTAAATATATCGATTCGTCTTTTACTGTGTGTGCGTCTCTGTGTGTGTGTGTGTGTTTGTCTTTTACCATTTGTTTTTGTTCTTTTAGCATTTTAAAACCGTAAAGAAAAGACAACAATATCCAAGTTAACAGGAATAAACTCAATCAAATACATATCCTTGATCATATCATTTGCCGCTGACTTTTGCCCTTCCGAAAATATTCAATTCCAAGCCAAATAAGTTATGCAATTGTCAATATTTGATGGTCCCATCAATTTACCGCCACGACAGCTGAAATGCTCTATGCACTGAGCGAAAAGAATTTCGATTGATTTCATTTCACGTTTTCTCATGCAATTTTGCAGGGCAGGAAGCGAGGGTTTCTGTTATGCGTTACGATAAATTTCCAAATGAAATTTCTTTAGAATCAATTCAGATTAACCTTACATGAAACGAATATGCGAAATTAAAATATTTCTAACTTTTTGGCAGGAGTAAGGACGGATGGTGCTTTTCAAGGAAGAGGGGAGAGTCAAAATTCCTTTAAAGTTTTATAATTCAATAGTTAAATTAAGTTTTTTTTTTTGGTTCCATTTCGAATCTATCAACTACATAAACTTGATCTAATTGTCTCAAACTTCTAGCTATTTTTTTATTTAAAAACAATTTTCTTTTTTTATTATAAACTTGATACTTGCGGGAACGCAAATGGGAGTTATTTGTGGGAATATTTTAGCTAAATTTTCAAACTATTTTTTAGTTCGCATTAAAGGGCCACTGCTCCCAATCCAGGCAATCGATAGAAAATTATTTTCTATATACGATTTCTCGACACTGAGTGGAATTAGATTTCACCCAAACTGATTTATAATGTCTCTCGACTCTTAATTCTTTATAAAAAAAATTAAGAGAAAATGTTTCGAATTTTAAAACGCATACAAAATAAGTTTTGTATTTAGAGAGCTAGTCTAAGGTTTTTGGCATGGAGAACAAAATGTTTTATGTGATTGACAAAAAAAAAAAAAAAATGAATTAAATCATAAATAATTCATAATCTACCTAAAGTTAGTATTAAAACCTCCCAAGACAGATTCAAGTTGCATATTCTAGCTGCTTCTTAGCTTAGACAATTTTGTACCTTTGACATTTTGTCGCTCAGTGTTCAATTTTTTGGTCCATCAAGACAGCGAGCGTGGTAGACCAGGTGGCCCCCAAGGGAGGGCAACCGACCGAACGACCGACTTACCCATACCACAAGCGTCACCATCAAGTATTTCCCTCATTTCGTTTTGGCTGACATTTGACATGATTATGTACATTTGTTTGTGCGGACAGACGCGGGCAGAAGTAGAAGGGGGAGCAGGAGAAGAAGAAGGAGGGATATGTGTGTGTGTGTGTGTGTGGGTGTGGAAGACGTCACAGGTCATGGGCTGGTTGTGCTGTTGTGCGTTCCCTTGGCGTAAAGCTGACGCAATTTGCATGGAGTAAACCGAATCCGACCAACCAACCAGTCAGCCAGCCAGCCAACCGACCACCAAAAACTCTAATCTATCAGCGGTTTTTGCGCTTACCTCAAATATTTGGCGCTATGCTTTCGTTCTTCTTCATCCACTCTCTCTCTCTCTCTCTCTTTTTCATTCGCACTTCCTGTTCTCTGGGTTTTGGTAGAATTTTCGCACTTTCCCTTTCCCCAAGTGTCCTTACAACATTTTTTACTTTGTAACGCAAATTCTGAAGTAAGCATGAATAATGCATGCTTTGTATATAAGAGTGTGTCGCTGTGTGTCGGTGTGTGTTGGTGTGTGTGTGTGTGTGTGTGTGTGTGTGTTGGTGTGTGTATATGTAATTCTTCAAGTACTTTTGCCATGCCGACGACAAGCACACATATCAACGCGACACCAAGAACCACAGCCAGCCCCCTCAACAATCTCCTCCTGGCCAGCTATACACCAACCAACCAACCAACCGTTCCCCCCCCCCCTCCCTTTTTCCTTACCTAGGCAACCTATTTATATTTTCCTCTTTGCCAAGTTGTTTGTATCCTTGTTGTGTGTGTGTGTGTGTGTGTGTGTAAGTGTGTTGGTGTGTGTGAATACAAGTGAGTTTTGTGGGGTGTCACAATTTATTGCGCGCTTTTTGAATTACAAATTTATTTTAATATCTGGGTACACAGAGAAGACGACGACAAAAAACCGGGACATTTAAATAAACTACTAACCATTCTTCTTTCCCTTTTAGCCAGTTTCTTCTTCATCTTTTCTTTTTTTTGTTTTTTTTTTTGTTTGTTCATTTGTTACAACTCCTTACTTACCTTCTCTACCTAACATCCCAGCAGATGATCCATACGAATCAAAATATTTGATTTGAATTTGAAATTCTATATTATTAGGATTAATGTAGGAATACGTAAATCCCCGATTTATGACTTTGTATACTCTCTTCTTAGAGTTTTTGTCCAAGCATTATTCCATGGTTTTAAATGGATTACCTTTGTCTATATTTAAGGCATTAAGCAGGTGAAATTCTGTTTTGAGACTTTCGATAATTATTTACATATAAATTAAATGAATGTCAAAAATCTATTTCCACTGGCATTATCCCAACTGTTCAGTTTGATTCGGACATTGAAGTTTGACATTGAGATAAATACGGAGTTCTTCTTCCAAAGATAAGAATTTCAATTCAATTGGCGACTTATCCAGTTAAAAAATAGCATAAAAGTGACGCTGAACGTGTGGAAAAGAAGCATTCCAAGTGGATAGTATAATAAGAAAGCTTACCGATGGATGCTGCTGTGTGGAAATGGGTTATAAAATCGTATTAGTTGAAGTTAACCTTTAATTGATTCTAACATTTTGTTAAGCTGACTTTCTGTTGTTGTTAACAGTCTGTCAAAGGGAACTTAACGTTTCCGCCGATCGGTTCACCTGTTCGTTCTTCTTTCCTAAGAAATATCTAATCAATATGAATAAATGAAATCACAATAAAGCAAAAGCTAAATAAATTTCATAATTGAGAAGAAGAATCCTAGAAGGATTGGGAGCACAGAGATTAAGATTGAGGTCAGGTGAGATGTGCCCTTAAACCAATAATATCTGTAGTATATAGGCTTTATCCTGGGATAAAAAACATATGCGAAATGATGTTGTGATGTTGAAGAAAGTGTTGTTGTTGTTGTTCTTGTTGGAGTAAGGTAAGGTAAGGTAAGGTAAATGAGAAAAAGGAATTACATCCTTCTACTTAAGTATTTCATTTTCCATCAATTTAGCAGTCATGTAACTTGCCCTTGTCCCTCCTGCTCCTCCGCCCACCCGGCTTGCTGTGTTCCGTTTCCTCTTTTTTTTTTTTTTTTTTTTTTTGAAGCCTTAAAGCTGTCAGAAATAAGCATGCCCAAGAGGCCGAACCAAAGCGAAATTGAGCCGAATGGTTAGAGCCTTGGCAATATGAGTCCCAGTCCAACCCCAAAACCCGTGTGTCCCTCTAGTCCTCCCCGTGCCGTCTTATCAAACCGCACACGCAGTCATCATCATCATCATCATCATCTTCAGGAGAGGCAACAGCAAAAAAAAAAAAAAAAAAACATAACGAACAACGAAAAAGAAAAAAAATATATAATACGAAAACCTACTACATCATAAACTAGATGGAGATATGTGTGTGGGGGGGGGGAAGGGAGGCGGGAAGAGGCGTCATCAGCCTGGGTGGAAATTATGTTGATAACCTTGCATGATCCTGACATTAGAGCCTGAGAACTGAGAGAGCTGAAGCTGCTAGCTGCTGGCTGCTGGCTGCTGTTGGCGTTTGTGGCATATGAGTTGGCCAGGCGCACGTACTTTGGCTTAAGTATATTTAAGCATATGGAGAGAATCAAGTGAAAATCAATAAAACCCAAACACGTCTACACAAATCACATGAAAATCGATGTGAACGACTAAAAACCACAACAACAACAACAAGAACAGCAACAGCCACTTGGGTGGGAGGAGGGAAGTTGGTTGGTTAACTTACAAAAACAAAAACAAGGGAAGTAAAACTTTTTCTCACCGAAGTTCATATATCCTTGCCTTAACCCAGTAACCATATCAACAGGATGCCACAGAATCAGAACCCTCTCTCTCTAAGATAATCTTAGCAATTTTTATAAGCCAATTTCATCTGAAAGAGGATTACACCAATTTCCTTTTGACTTTATAATCAAGGAATTAAAAACCTAACCAAATCCTAATTGAAGTAACTAAGACGCTTGAACTCAGGTCGCTTAGGTCTTGAAGAATTCAATAAATATTTTATTATGATATTTTCTATACAAATTAAATAGTTTTAGAATCATAGAACTAATGCTTATTCCATTTGTGTTTATATAGAGAATGCCAAACTGAATCATACAACATCTTATCCTTAATTTTTCGAAAATTTTTAACATTTTTAGAGCAATGGAATATGTAAGGGAGATAATATATTATGTAAAACTTTTTTTATAAGTTTTCTAACATTAAAAGATCAACAGCAATCTCTTACCACATCAGATCCATAGTTCTTGAAAGTTATACTTGCTTTTAGAGAAAGTGACAAACAGAATCGTATAATATCTAACCTATATCCTATTGGAAATGAAGATTTTTAGCATAATAGACTTACATCATATTTCATTAGAACTTTTTTAACTGAAATCTCTTAAGAAATTGTATGATATAATATAAGATTCAAAGTTCTTGAAAGTTCTACTTGCTTTTAGAGAAAGTGACAAACAGAATCGTATAATATCTAACCCATGTATATTCTATTGGAAATGAAGATTTTTAGCATAATAGACTTACATCATATTTCATTAGAACTTTTTTAACTGAAATCTCTTAAGAAATTGTATGATATAATATAGGATTCAAAGTTCTTAAAGTTCTACTTGCTTTTAGAGAAAATGGCAAAGAATATTATATTATATCTGTTTGTAACTTTCAATTGATTTGATCGGCAAATATGTCTACATATATAGTAAGCATATTCCATACTCTCCATCTCTCACTCTCTCTCTCTCTGGTCTACATAGTGACAAATTGCTAATACCCAAGTGTATGACTGAGAAGGAATAGAAAAAACAAAAAAAAAAAGAAGCAAGAAGCGAACTCAAAGGATTGCTGGCCCTTGCTATTACTACGGTTGTTGTTGTTGTTTTATTGGCGAAACGTGCAACGCATTGTAAAAGGCAACCGCATTGGGCTCGACTCTGGGCCCCACTAAGTGGTTCATTCGTATCCTATTTTCAGCAACTCAGCCCCAACCCCCACCCCACCCCCCTCCATTCTTCGTCGGCCCCACCAAAATACCCCGTTCATTGGTAGCTTTAGCCAGGCTTTGATTATACATAGGTATTGGTTGAATCTAGGCACTGGGAGTGGGTGGAAGGGTGGTGGTACGGGGGGCATATCTTGCATGTAGTTTTGCCCTCTGCCTCCAATCAGTTAGCTGCCACACAGAAGTTTCTGTTTGGAATTTTTGATTTTTGTTTCGCCTGTTCTGTGTTTCGTTTTTGGTCTTTTGTGATGATGAGGAAAGGATTCCGCTGCCATTGCCGCCGCTGCTGTCGCTACTTAAGAGACAAAGAGCAAAATTGGTGGCAAAAGGACCGTAGGATGGGGTGGGGGGGGGGGGGCTAGTGGGGAGAGAGTGAGAGCTTTTAGCGGAATTTCCCACAATGCATACTGACTGAAAACGGTGATGTTTTCAAAGTGCTTTTGTATGTTTTTGCCATCTACGTGTTGCAAAACTTTTCTTCTTTTTTTCTCTCTCTCTCTCTCTCTCTGGGCCAACTGAAAAGAAAAGTCACCTAATAAACATTTCTTCAAATTATTTATAGTGTTTCTTAGTATTTCTCAGTGTTTCTGTGACCATTAGAAGGCTCTTTTTAACCCAAGATGCACGCAACCGAATATAATTAAGTTCTTTCTTTTACTATAAAAACAATTCCATTGCATAATTTGTTTTTATGGCAGTAACCTCTTACCCTAACTGCATATAAAAGGTCACGCGTGAGCCAAATGTACAATTTTTAATATAATTCACTTATATATTTAGAAACATATTTTGCCTGGAGCCTTACAAAAAGCAAATTGTTAAGTTAAAAACAAATGTCTAATGCATTTTTTAATGCATTATTAAATAGAAGTATTTGTATGGAATGGATAATTTACTTTTAAGTCACTGAACAAGAAATTGTGTTTGTTTTTTTTTTTTTTAAGATATTCAGATGAAAACACAAACTTTTGAAGTCTTTTTGCAAGTCAAGGGGAGACACAAGGCTCTCTCTCTCTCTCTCTCTCTCTAAGAAGGTCTTCACTTAACTCGATTTAAGCAAAAAATTGCAAAATTTCAATCGATTGAGCCCTTGGAATGAAGACCTTCTGTAGACTTTTTTAGATGATAAAGGCTTAATTTTATTTTTAAACAATTCAATCACTTTTTATCTATTGGCGATACGTTTAGTTAATATTTGGCTCATTGCTAAACATATTAGAAAAGTTCTTTAATGAAAAAACAATGTGGATGAGAGTAGAGATTAAACACCAACGGGCAAGAAATCAAAAAAAAAGGAATAGAAAAAAATGTTTGCGTCTAGGGTATTTTAGTGGTTGAGATAACACTGAAATACATTTTTTTTTTATTTTTTGATTTTTTTTGTTCACATTTTATTTCCGGACTCTGGTCACTGTCACTGTGATTAGGTTGTCCAGCATAGAGTAGAAAATTGTTGCCGTCCGCCCCAAACATCTCATTTGACAGAGACTCTGGGACGACACAGCGGGACGTATTTAGGTTAAAGTTGTTTGGCCCAAGCGGAATATAAATCATGCATTTGATTAATTGTATGCCACTGACTTTTATCCTGATTCGACATTGCTGCAGTGAGCAAACGAAAAAAAAAAAACACACAAAACGGCAAAAGGAAAGCGGGCGAGAGTGAGAGAGAGAGGGGTGAGGGAGCGGGAGAGAGGGAGAAGGGGGAACCACCAGCAGCAATATCAAGGAAAAACTGGCCTTTAAAACTTTTGCCATCGATGCTTTTGCCACCATCCCATACCGCTGCCTGCCTGCCCCCATGCTGTGTGCTGTGGGGACTCAAGGCTCAAAAAAACACCCAATCCCTGTCGCCACCCAAACCCCCAGCCAACTCCTCCATTTCCAAGCCATCTTCTCTATGGAACGGCAATTGTGTTGTGTAAACATTTTTTCAGCATTAACTGACATGTGTAAATCCCCACATCACTGACAGGACCAACAACAACAACAACAAAAAAACAAGAATTTTTTTTTTTTTTTTTTTTTTTTTGTTGAAGCTTCCTTCTTGTAGTGCTGCAACTACGTGGCATCCACATTTTCGGCAACGAAGCAGTGACAAATAGCTAAACGAGGATTGTAGAGCAAAGTATGCAGGAGAATCAGGAAGGCTAGCCCAAGGGCAGGGGTGTCAGGCAAGGATAAAGGCGGTGAGTGGGTGTGTGTGTGTGTGTGTATATGGGGGCCCAGAGAGGGGCTCCCGCCTGCCCATCCGGCTGACTGGCCAACACCATTGGCGCCCATTTTTTATGTGTATTAAGATGAATTGTTTAAACAGTGACAGCAGCCTTTGTGTCCCGTTCGAAAATGTTTTTATACCCTATAAACGCAACAACTAAAAATAAAAGGGTATATCAAAATAATAGAAAAATTAAATATCAAATTGAAGTTTCTTGGGCAAACCATACATAGAGATTTGGTTAGGAAAAAAAAAGAAGAAAATTCAACTAGCTAAAAATGACATTAAAAAACAAATCTAACTAATGTTTTTTTTTTAAAGAGTTGAAATTTGAAATTCTCTTAAAAACCGCCACACAAACATCTAAACTTCTTTACTTTACGTCAAAATATATGCTAAAACTAAAAAACAATTAATTTAAAAATAATTTTTACAAACTTTGAATATCAAAAATCAGAAAATCTAATACTGAGTTATTTAGGAATTTTTAAAATTTGTTTATCACCTTTTAATCCATATCAAATTGCTAAATATTGTGCTTTCAAATGGTTGTTGAGTCAATTTCTTAAGTGTTTTATAATTATTGTTGAAATGTGCCTATCTATTTGATATACATATGACATACATATGTATGACCGATCTCTTTATTTATCGACCTAAATCTTTATTTTGGATAAATCGTATTCCTTCCTAGTCCATGATTTTTCTGTTGATATGAAATGGAGATCATTTATAACTTGCATTTGCCCCCCGCAAAGGGTGAGATAGCGAGAAATTGAGTGATTTGCAGAAATAAACTCAACTCTTCAACTTGAACTCAAAACGATTTAACTGCACTCACAGAGAGTTTTGAGCTGTGTTAATTCCGCTCAAGAGTAATAAATTGCTTGATTCGCTCTCTTTGAGCGGCTTGCTCTCTCTCTTTGAGTGAACAACTGTAAGCCGCAAATGAACAGCTGATGCAGATATGCAAGCAGCTGGAAAGACACTCGAATTCTGTGACAGAGAGACCGAGCGATTGAGAGCGTGAGAGAGTTAATGACGGGGAGTATGGGTGAGAGGAGAAGTGGAGGTGTCGATGACATGCGCATTTGGACATGGCACAGTTCACGGCCAAGGGAAAACTCACTCCGACTGCGACGCTGGCAGCGCTGCGGCTGCGAGTCGGAAAATTGCTATAAAAGGCGACGTGCACACCGCCGGCCGGATAGTAGCTTTGGAAAACTGCTCCGCCACAGAAGTTGCCGCCGCCCGTCCCTCCAGTTCAAAGCTGAAGCAGAAGCCGAAGCAACAACAACAGCAAGCAGCAACAGCGCAGCCGTCCCCCAAGTCCAAGCTCTCTCTCTCTCCTCCAATACAAAAAAAAAAAAAAACAGCACCAACAACAACAACAACCATACCCAGCAGTATAAGGAGCAGCAGCAGCAGAGCCGCAGCTCTCACACTACTACCAACAACTACTCTTGCTCTTGCTCATCTCTCTCATTCGGTCTTACTGTTCTCTGCCACTGCCTCTGCCTCACAGCAACACACAGCGCCCGCCGCGTGCTCACTCTCGCTCTTGAGCTCTGTCTGTTAGTTAGCAGAGTCGACGGCCTCCGCAAGCACGCACCTCGAGAGTCCAATTCGCCATATATATATTAAAAGAAAAGAAAATATATAAATTCCAATTGAAATTGGGGAAGAAATATCGGAAAAAATTTGTTGATAACTTTGCAAATATAAAACCCCACGAAGATATAGAAAAAAGATATATAAGATATAAATATATAACCGAGCACAGAGACATCAACCCAACAACAACAACTACAAAATCAAGAACCAACTTAAGCAGCAAGCAACAACAAGAAGAACAACAACAGGACGCGGGGCGGCAATTTCCGTTGATTATTCTACACGTGTTTTTTTTTTTTTTGGTTTTTTTTTGTTTGCCAATTTTTTTTCTCTCTCGTAATGTATTAGAAAGTTAAAGATATACATATATATATATTTATATATATATATATATGTTAAAAGAGCCTAGAATAACAAATTTAGTTGTTGATACTTTTACTAAATTATTTGTTAAACAATTTAAATTGAGAGGAGAGAAGTCGTCGTCGTGCCGTAGCAACAACCGCAAAAACAACAACAACAACGTAATGTGAAATTCAAATTGAAGAAACTTTGTAGAAGAAGCAGTAGCAGCAGCAGCATCAGCAGCAGCGGCAGCCGAAGAAAAGAAGCAAAAAAAAAAAAACAAAAAGTTGAAAGTAAAAAAATTTTTAAATTCTTGTGATTAAAGTGCATTTCTACCACATACAACAAAACCAACAACTAACAAAGAAATACATATATATATATATGTATTTCATCATCATCCACAATACACACACAAACACAAACACAATAAAAAACGCAACGAAATTAGACACACATAAATTCCACAAACAAAAACAAAATAAAAGCGCATAGGAAGCGAAGGAAGAAAGGAACGAAGTAGAACAACTTGAAATTTTAACGGCTCATCTATGAAGATGGAAGTGCTCTCAGTACAAAATCATATTCAGGGACAATTTGGTGTCAATAAAATTAAAGGTGAGTACCTGAAACTTTCTAAATTATAAAATACTATTTTGTTTTTTTTTTTTTACATAAGATTAGCGTTAAGCGTGTGCAAGTGTGTGCGTGTGTGCAAATTAACTAAATTAAAGTGTCAAACTGCATTAAAAATAAAAATTTGAGTAACTTTTGTCTCATTTTGCAAGCGATGAAAATTAGTCTTCAAACATTTTGTATGAAAACTTTATTTCAACTTTGTTTAACGTTTCAAAATGTTTGCCTCTAACAAATGCAACAAAATTTTTAATAACTTTTTGAAAGAAAAAAATATTAAACAATTTTTCCTAAAGCAAATGGTTTTTTTTTTTTTCAAATGGAAGTTTAAATGCGTTTTTATATTGAAAGTTTTGCTAAATCTAGAGTCTCACAGAAAATAGAGCGGTTTTGCTTCGTTTTTATACTATATATTTATTTGCATTGCTTAGAAAAATTATGAATACCAAAAGATTAAAAATGAATCAAAAAGTACTAGACTTATCTCGAAAAGACTTTAACTTTGAAAAGTTTATATTAAAAATGCTGCCAAATTACGTAGAAGACATAAAAATGTTTTGCTATTTCTGAAAGTTTTTATAAGAACAAAATAAGTTTGATGATTTTTCTAATGAAGTCAAACTTTCCCATGGAGTTTTCTTCAAAGACGAAGGGAACGAAAGGAACATAGTAGTTTGGTGTAGAAACTGCAGAAAATGTCAACCAGAACACAAAATTTAATAGTAAACTCTTTTTATTTTTTGTCATTTTTAAGATATGTTGTAAAATTTCTATTTGATCAAAGAAATTTTCGAAATTTCTAAAGAAAAATGTTGATGCTTTTAGCAGTTTGTGTCGGTACTTGCTATAAAAATATTGTCAAAGTTTCTAGGGAAACGAAAACGAAAAATAAAATAAATAGAGAATTTATTAAGTGCATGGAATGTAAAAAGCTTCAAGTTTTTAGTTAACTTTACTTTACTTTGTTGCTCTTGACAAGAAAATGTTTATCTCTATCTATCATCCAACAATTTCGAGCATCATTTTCATGGACGGAGATTGATGGATTGACGGATGGATGGCGGCGAGTCGTTTTTCGCAGAGTACTTCCGCGGATCGCTTTGAGTGTGTGTTATGTATGTATGTGTGGGTGTGTATATATCCCCACGATTTTAGCCTTGGGGAGCATTGAATCAAACATTGTTTAACCTGGTTTCGGTTATTACAAATCGTTATTAGAGTTTTATATGTATATCGCAATATCTTTACACAATTAGGTAAATATTCCATCTCTTCTTGGAATTTATTCTGATTTTTTATATTAAAACACATATTTTTCATGGATTTCTTCTTTTTTTTTTTACTGTTCTGCTCTCGCGTTGGGCGAAGAGAAGAAGAACTTTTTATGCCATTATGCCATGTATTTCTGTTTATGGCCCATTTTTGATTCAATTAATTTTATAGCGTATGGAAACATTTCATTTGATGTTTTCAACAAATTTTCCAGACATAAAAAAGGCATGAACGAACAAGGCAGCAGCAAACATTCAGTCAGTCAGTCGATTTGTTATTTTTGTTTTTTTTTTTCTTTTCATTTGCCCTTAGCAATTAAAAGTTTTGAGGTAAATCTTTGCCTAGCCTTGATTGAACATAAAAAAATTGTAATCGGATTAAGAAATTAATTAAGTTAAAAAATAAAAAAGAATTCAAAAAATGTATTCAATCATGGAAAATGTTTAGACAAAAAAGTGCTTTAGATGTGTGTAAAATTTTGTATATATACGTGTCACAGGAAGTGGCTACAACAATTCACATGCCTTCAAAGTGTATATGTATGTACATATGAATGACGTCAAAACGTATGCAACAGTTCAAAAGGTGGGCAGTCTGTCCCTCCTCCAAAGGCTCTTGAAGAACTCCTCGAGCAGGCTCATTAAAATCAACAAAAATATGCAAAAACGCGAGTATATGAGACGACTTCAGATTAGGCTATCGAATGCAGGGCGGCGACATTAGGGTAAGGATAAAAGGATCTTGGAGACAGTGCAGGGTATCTGGCTCGTCCTTGTGGAGAAAAAAAGCTTTCATTTTTTTGGGGGTTGAAAGGAATAATGTGCATTATGCATTTTACATATGCATATACATAGATAGCTATATATTATATATGTATATATACATATATATAGATACTTATACACATGTGTGTATGTACATATGTATGTGTGTGTATATGCTGTTCTTCTGTCTGACGTGAGGATTATGCAACATCCTGTTAATCCTGTCACTTTAAACTTTTGCACCAAGTAAGAAAAGAGAGTTGTGCAAATTAGACAGGGGACCTAGACATCAAGGAGGCAGACACATACGCACATACACACACACACACACACACGACATATATATGTATATGTACATATGTACGTACATACATACATACATATATGTACATACATTCGACAAACAAAAATGTAAAATCACCCAGAGGCGAAAACAACAAGCGGTAGGCAGGCAAGCGGTTGGTCGGGCGATCGGGCGGTTGGTTGACGACGACAACATGCAACAACATGTCGCCCCACACACACACACACACATACACACACACACAGACACACACAGAGATCCAAACATGGCAAAGAGCTCTCTCAGTCAGTCACTCAGTCGTCCTCTGTCTCTTTCCCTCTGTGTAGGCCCCACCATTTGTACCGCCCTCGCCCTCGCTCTCGCCCTCTAGCAACGTATTTGCAGTCAATTTAATTTCATGACTGACTGAGCGCATGCAATTTTATTTTCGAAGGACATACGAGCCAACCCAAACCCAACCTCAGTCAAAGCCAAGCCATGCTATGCCATGCGATGCCAAGCCAGACCAGACATGCATATTCATGCATATGCTAGTCAAATGTCGAATGCCAGAAAGAGAGAGTGAGTAGGAGAGAGAGAGAGAGAGAGAGAGAGAGAGAGCGAGACAGGCAGGTCGCCATGTGACCACCGGCAATAATGTTGTTTAATTAATTACTTAATTTCTTTGAATAAACATTAGTTATGCTCATGTCCTCCTACCACCTACCTCCAACCGCCCCGCAGCCTTCTCTTCCCAAAACATTTTGTAGCTTCAGCTGATTTCGGTTTGTTTGTGCAGAGAGAAAAAGGGTTATCAAGGAGCTGATTTAAAATCTAACATCCTTCCTTCCCTACATACATACATACATACATATGTACATACATACGTATGTATGTACATACATACAAGAACGTACGAGCACGTAATGTGAATGACTACCGAAAATTGCTGGAAATGAATAATTAATCGTCAACTGCTTATCGATTACTTACATAGCACATACATACATATGTATGTACATACATTACATATTACATATGTATATTTATGTGTGTGTGTGTGTGTGTGTGTGTGTACTTATATATGTATGTATGTATATATGTATACTTATGTATCCGGTTTACTTTTGGGGTTGTTTGGCCTTTTTTGCAGTAATTTTGCCAAAAATTTAACCCGTTTAATTGGTAATCATCTCGTTGAAATTTAAAAATTTTTAAAGTTATGAAAACCCTCTTAGAAATCATGTTAATGGAATGATCTTACGATCTTTAGACAATTGTTTGAAGTCCTTGCGGGTCGAGTAAACTAACGCCCCATGGAAATTTCCTGACATTTCATTAATTTGAATTTAATTTAACGGCTCGATCCTAATATTCCAGATAGGAAGATAGAACTAGAAGAAACAACTAGACTTGTCGACTTCAAAAAGTGACATGGAAGTACATACATATGTATGTATGTATGTATGTACACACATGTAGTTCATATGTAATGTGATTCTTTACCTAGCGGCACTTTAGGCTTCAACATTGGTCGAATACATTGAAATCCAAGGCCATGCCATAATACAAACCGATGTGTGTATGTGCCCACCCACTGTCTGGGATTGAAGTGCTGCACACACATACGCACACCGATGCAGTGTCTATATATATATATATATATATATATATATATATGTGTGTACATTTATGTACATACATAGATATAATAACAACAGGAATGAGAGTACCCATCAACAGCCAGCAATCATGTTTGAGGTGTGCGGTTAACTTGGATGAATTGATGCTGCTTCAGTCTGTCAGCCTTCTCTGCTTTCTGCACGCGTTGGATGGGGGGGATTAGGGGTAAAGAACAGTAGTGGGTGGGATGCGTTGTTGTTATCTCTCTTTCAAAATCAAATATGCATACAAATTATACATACATACCTACATACATATACATATATGCATATGAATGTGTGTGTGTGTGTGTATGGAAAATATGTGTGCGTTGTAATTAAATGTGTGGTTGTCATTTGTGTGTTTCCTTTTTTGGTCGTTCGCTTTTGACTTTGTACAAACCCTTCTTCTTTTTAGTATTTTTTTATGGACATCACTGACACTTGACAAAATCCAATAGAGAAAGAGAGAGGGAAAAGAGACATTCACACAACACACACACACACACTCTCAGAGAGTGAGAGAGTGGCAAACATGTGCCGTTAATTTCTTAATTACGCGCGGGTGCGCTGCGTGCCTAAACGAAAGGTAACAGACCATGGTACAACTAAAGAACAAGGAGGAGAGTGAGTGCAAGGGGTGCGGTGCAGGATAGAAAGAGTAGACGAGAGCAAGAGAGCTCTGCCACCACCTCTGCCGCTGTCTCTCTGTTTCTGCCTCTGCCGCTGCTGTCCATTCACCAACAGTGGCTGGATGGGTTTGTTGGCAAAAGGGAAGGAGGGCCAAAGCAAGAGGGGGAGGCTCTTCAAAGAGTTTCCGCGCTAATTACAAGACGTCGTTGAGACAAGCCAAGTAGTTAATTTGTTCGTATGCATTGTAGGTGTCTGTGTGTATGTGTGTGTATGTGTGCACATTGTAAGGCATGGCAACAGCGAGAAAATTTAACTGCTTTTCATGTACATGTAGAAACATGTCTACGCACGAAAAGAAACAAAACAATGGGCATAAGAAAGACAATGGGGGAGGCAAATGGTTATATTTTTCCCTCAGAAGACAATTCAACATAAAAATCTCTCAAGATCTAGAGTCAGAGAATAGCAAATTAAGTACATACATACATACTATGTTCGTATATACATACTTATGTAGGTAAAAAAAAGTTAAAACACAATTCATCAATATCTTCAAGGGGTAAAAGGGGTTTAGAGGGGAAAACCAAAAGTTAATATTAACATTTTGCTCTGCCTTACAATAAAAATATTACAAACATATGTACATACATATGTAAATGTATCTTGTCCTACTGTGCGAGTAATAAAGTAAAAGCAAAAGAAATAAAAACGTCGCGGTGCGTGCATGTGTGAGTGTGTTTGTGTGTGCAGTAAATAGGAGGTAGGTTCAAAAGTGAGGAAGACGTCATAATAAAACCAGATGAATACCAAGCGATAAAGCGGGGGATGTGGTGGATGGGGAGAAGGCACACACATATGTACATATGTATGTAGATATAGCAATGCAACTGCAAACAAAATGTTAAAGAAACGGACAAAATGAGAATACAAAAGTAAAGAGAAGACAAAAAAAAAAACCTGCCGACTAATGAAAGAGGGGGAGACGCGGTGGGTGGGGAATGAAAGCGGTGCACTGCCGGGAGGGATGGAGTGGATAAAGAAGGAATGAGATGGAGAGATAGAGACAGACATAGAGAGAGAGAGAGAGAGAGGGAGAGAGAAGCGGTCGTCAGCTGGAAATATAGAAGCCGAACGAACGGCTGATTTTCCAGCTGTTGTTGCCAGGTGATTTTTCAGTCACTTTGGAAGCTTCTCGAGTGAGCAAGTTGGGGCGAGCCTGCGCGTTACGCGCTTCACTTGAGTGAGAATGTTGAGTGGTTTCTTTTTGCTGTTAATGCACAAGTGGATTGTGTCTATATATATGTATACATGTGTGTGTGTGTGTGTGAGAGTGAGTGAGTGAGTGCAGACATCAGCTGTTTTTTTATTAGTCTTCTTCTTTTCGTTTTCATTCCAATTTCCGATTCCTCTTTGCTTTGCCGGTCGGTCTCTGTTGGTCGGTCGGTCGGTCGGTCGGTCTTTCTGTGGGTCGATGAATTTATAGCTTTTCCTTTTCTTTACTTAATTTTTATTGTTTTTCTCTTTTTCTTCTTATGTGATTTGCTCAGACTGGACAAGTCCGTTAACCGCACCAGGAACAACGGGCGTTGGCGTTGCATCACCGGCACATCCAGCAGGAGCAGTGGCAACTGACGAGGAGGACGACGAGGAACACGAGCTGGAGCAAAAGCTGGACGTGAATAGCAGCAGCGTGGATGTCGATGTTGTGGATGGTCATCCCGCATCAGTGCTACACATGCGTCAGCATCAGGCCCTCAGCACACGGTCGACGGGTCCGATTCCTGTACCCAGTGTGGCCATA
Source organism: Drosophila nebulosa (assembly GCA_024703675.1). Classification (NCBI taxonomy): domain Eukaryota; kingdom Metazoa; phylum Arthropoda; class Insecta; order Diptera; family Drosophilidae; genus Drosophila; species Drosophila nebulosa. Next base: position 1,311,800 of record JANFPS010000005.1, read on the forward strand.
ACCACATCGGCAACCGCCAAATCATCATCATCGTCCTCAATGGCGGCCAGTTTCGATGTGTTGAACAGTGGTGCCGCCTACAATGGTGCGGCCTATCACCATCATCATCATCATCATCATGCCTATATGACCAATGTGCTGTCCAGCACCGCAGCAGTGTCAGCTGTTAGTGTTGGCAACAACAACACCCCACCGCCAACGCCGGCTGCTGCCGTTGTGTTACCCGCTTCGCCGCTGCAATCGACTGCCGGTGCGCGTTTCGGGGCCGCCGACAATTTGGATGATGTTAGCGCCATTGCTGTGGAGGAGCTATCGCAGCAATTGCAGTGCAAATTGCGGGATGCCAAAAGCCGTCATCTGGCCTGCACTGAGGTGACTCTGCCCTACGATCTGACCCAGCGAATTGCGGCCGAAATTATAAGGATGTCGGAACGGGAGCCATGTGGTGAACGCGCCTGCACTATTTTCATTGAATTCGAGAGTGAGCCGAACAATGTTAGGTGAGTGTCAACAAACACAATGAGATTTACCTGTTTCCTAACCCATTAGTATCTCCCATTTTCTCTCTCTCTCTCTCTCTCTCCCCACTCCCTGCAGACGCATTGCCTCCTTTAAGGTAGATCCCGATACGGTATCAATTTTCGAACTGTATTTAACATTGAAACAGGACAAAAGCGGCTGGACCTCCTTGCTACCGCAGTTTCTCAAGTAAGTACACGAAATGGCAAAGCGTGTTTCCACTTGTAAAAACTTTGTTGTAACCTTTCCAATTTTGTGTCTTTTTTTTTATATGTAGAAATCTCACACGCAGCAATACCATCATTATCAGTCCCGATTTCACATTGACCAAGAACAAGCTCTATTCATCAGAGTGAAAGCCATTAAGGAACGGAATCGGGGACTCGGGCTCGAATTCGGACTCGGATTTGGACTCGTACTTGTTGAACTATTGCTACTCTAAAACTCAATCCCTCCGAACAGAAACAGAGCAGCAAACCAGAAGAAGAGAAGTAGCAGCAACAGCAGAATGAATGCAGTAGCAATCAGTCAGCAATGGACGACCTCCTGGACCAGATCGAATCGGACCTCTCCTACTTCACCAACACCAAAACCAACACCTTCAACTCCAATTCCACCTCCACTTCCTCCATCACACTACTCTATCTACTCTCCTCCACTTTCGTCTTCTTTAAAAGAAAAGAGAGAACAAAAAACAAAAAAACAAAAAAAAAAAACAACCAAACAATCCCAAAATAGAGGCAAACTTTGGACCACTAAAAGCAAACTCCTGCAAATAACAAATCAACTCACAGAAGAAGAAGAAGGAAGAAGAAGATGTAAACTGAAGAAAAACGAAGAAAACACACAAGAAGAGAAATCAACAGAGGAATAAATGAAGAAAGAGAGAAATGAAACAATTATTTTGAAACAAATCAACTGCAGTTGCAGGCAACTCAAAACTCTTATTGGACTGACTTTTTGGCTTAAACAAAAAAAAAAAAAAAAAACAAAAAAGTAACTTTTTGAAAAACAAAAACAAAACCAACAACACACACAAATATTAAAAATATTCAAAAACAAAACAAACAACAACAAACAAAAAAAAAAAAAACGAAAAATGAAAACAAAAAATCCAGAAAACTTCACTCAGTGAACGGTTGTCGGTTATCCGTTTTAATATTAACAAAAAGGAAGATAAAGAGAAGCAACAAAGATGATGAAGGAAATCAAAGAGAAGCAAAGGAAGAAAAGTGAAAACTAAATCAAAAGTAAAAACCCCCCAAAACAAAACAAACAAACAAAAACCAGAAAAGAGAGAGTATTAGCTATGTATGTATGGATGCAACACCAAAAGCAACAAAAATAATCCAAGGAAACAAAAATTCTATATAATGTAGTTGATACATGTCTATATATATTTATATATATAGGCATATGAACATATATATATATATATAAATATATATATAGGTATATAGGTATATATATATATATGTAGGGTGCGTCATCTGATAAAGGTAATTCCTTTAATTTCAACTAATTTCCGAAAACTCTTCAAAACACTTTAAAAATTACCCATTTGCAATTCGATGGCTTTACATAATCTATTTATATATATATATATATATATGAATGATCGATCAGTTGTATGCGCTCAAGCTAGATAATACAATTTCATATGTCTTAAAATTGAGATGAGACACCCTGCATATATGCATATAGATATATATATATATATATATATAAATCTTAAATATAATGTTTTTCTTCAACCAATCTAATTAGGCTATATAAAACATCTATATATACATTCATACAAGCAAAAATTTATATATATATATATAGATATATATATATGAATATATGAAAGAAAACAATAAGGAATACGATCAGTAAAAAGGTATGAAAGATGTTTAAGTAGAAAACAAGAAAGAAGATGATGATGAAGCAGAAGTTAAAAAAAAAACAAAGTTGATGTGATATTATATAATAATTATTAATATTGAATATTGATAAATGCAAAAAAAACAAAAAAAAACACACACACACACATACAAATACACACACACAGGCAATTAAATAATTATATATTTTTTTTAATTAATTAATTTTTTTTTGTGTTTTTTGGCTTTGCTTTAGAGGCAAAGGGAACTACTTAAGGTAAAAAGCATTTTAAGCATGTTCTCTTAATTTAAATATTGATCCCAGCGATCAGACCGATGCAACAACAACAACAACTTTCTCAAACAATGTTTATTAACAATTTCAACTTATGTATTATTAGTTTTAATTGTATCTTTTTTTTGTGTTTTTGAGTTCTTGAATTCTCGTTCGGCTTAAGCAGAGTTTCAAAAACAGCAAGCAAAAAGTTTCAGAAAACAAAAAAAAAAGAGGAAACTAAGGTAAAAATCTACCAATATATATATATATATAGGCATATATATATATATATATATATATGTGAGAAATATTTATAAAATTTGATGTGTTTCTAATTCTAAGATTTTAATATTAAACAAAACAAAAAACCAACAACAAACAAACAAACAAAACAAAACAAACAAACAATTCAATGTGCGTAGCTGTGTGTTAAAATTGTAGTTATTAGTTAATAACATTAAACAAAATGACAAACAAATTGGTTAAATTCCATCAACAAATTTCGTCTAGTATTTAAAACAAAACGCGATAACAGTTAAATCATATATATATATACAGATATATCTAGAGGTATATATATAAATATTAATTGTTTAACGTTTATTTTTTGATTTTGGCAAACGAAAGGAGAAATTTAACAAATTTAACAAAAAAAAAACAAACAAAAAAATGGGCAACTCAAAGAAGAAGAAGAAATGTATGAAGAAAACAAATGAAAGAAGAAATATTTGGAAAGCAAAATGGAAGAATATATAAAGTCATCTGTGTTAATAAATTTTAAAATAATTTTTAGTGTAGAATAACGAAAGCAACAAACAACAACAACAACAAAATTAAGTAAACTTTAATGCAAAATTGTAAAAGCCGTTGAAACATTTCAAAATCATATTAACACACACACATACACACACACACACACACTGAACCCTAAGAATTAAGAATTTATTATTTGCAATAATTTAATTAATTTTTCACCCAACACACAAAAAAACCCCCCCGCCCTATCTCAAAAAGATCTCGTATAACTCAAATACGTATTGAAAACTTGCTTTATATTTATTTGCAAAAAAAAAAAAAACAAAAAAGGAAGAAAAACATGTTTAAGCCATGCCATTCAAGTATAAGTTTTTGTCAACACAGACACACACACACACATATACACACACATAACGTACACTTTCATGTGTAAATAGGGCCACCGTAGCAGCAATAACAAAAGAAATCTTACGATATATATATATATATATATACAAATCTATATATATATATGTTCTATTCTATTCTATTAACAATAAAATCGATGAAGGCAAAAAAGAAAAATGTGAACATAATTAAAGCAAGTGAAAAATAGAACCATGAATGTGATCTATTTAATAATAATAACTATTAATAATCATTGAAAACAAAAAAAAAAAAAAAAACCAAAACAAAACATACAAATTAATTGCTTCAACTATAACAAATTAACTTTGTAGCACTCAGTTCCGATAGATAGATAGAGTCTCTTGAAAATCTATTGAATTTTGTCCGATCTTTGTTCTAGAATTCTAAATTAGAAATAAATATGCTTCTTCTGTGGTCCGATTGTTAAAATTGTACCTAGTGTCGCCTAGTTAAGAGAAGAGTTAACAATTTAAAAAAAAAACAAACGAAATCGAGTGCTATATTGTTATTAAAATTTGTTTAAAATATTTTTGTTTGCTGCACACAAGTATTACATTATCGTCATCATGATCATAAATAATTGTAGAACATGACAAGTGAAACACGTTTCTTACTTTTTTTTTTCGTAGCATTTAACAAACGTATCTATATAATTTGTAAAAAAAAAAACACACAAAAAAAAACAAAAAACAAACACTTTCTCGTCATCTCTTTTTTCTAACAAATTTCTTTTTCCTGTGCAAATGCTTTGAAAATGTGAAAAACAAAACAACAAATAAGAAAAACTGTAGATAGCAACGCTTTTGATGTTGTTCGATAATGGAAAATGGAAAATGGTTGACGATTAATTTTGATTATGAAACAAAACAAAAAAAACAAAAAAAATTTATGATTTTGATGGTTATCTCCAAAATGTGGAACGGTGTAAAAAAGATATATCTTAGACACGTCCAGTGGCTCCTCAAAGTATTTTGTAAACAATAAATGATAAAAACAATGATAAAACAAAAACGAAAAAACACAAAAAACAAAAAAGAAAACCGTTGAAACGGTAGAAAAATATTTATAAATTATATATATACATATATATATAGATATATATGCGGAAATTGAGAAATTGAGAAATTGGTTAGCGAGTTTTTTTTACGTATTCTAAATATATATATGCATACATACATACATACATATAGATGTATATATGTATGTGTGTGAAATGAAAAATGCATGTATGTGTATGTAGGTCTATCGATAAATAATTAATATTAAATGTGTGTGTGTGTTAAAGGGAACCAATTAATGCATTCAAAAAAAAAAAAAACCGAAACAAAAACAACAAACAAAATCAAATTACAAAAAATGAGATGCAAAGTAATTAACTAATTATAAACGCCTCAGAAATAAAGATGATGATGATGAGAAAAAGCGAGAGAGAGAGAGAGAGGAGAGAATAGTGAATCAAGTAATTAAAAGCAGAGCACATCAAAAAAGTAATCCTGATTAATATTATTATTATTATAAATAAATAGATATATATATATATATATATACATAATAACACAGATCAGAACGTTCAACCAACACCCCCCAAAACCCCCAAACCCAAAAACCATCTAGTGACTACTTCTCATTCAGATTCTCATTATCCATTAACTCATTATTCAAATGGAATGAAGAACCATTTGATTGAAATACAAAAAATTCGAAGCGATTATCCCACCATGTGATTTAAAACAAGAAGATCAAGAATAAATTTCATTTCAATTAATCATCATCATCATCATCATCATCGATCTAAACTCACTCAATCAGCTGTGCAATCAAAACACTCGACAAAAAGGATATTTCATTCTCTTTATGTATATACATACATATATACATATATATATATATATTTATATATGTGAATAGTAATCGATCGATCTCCGATTGTTGTTAGCAGCGTTTTTCTTTCGGTTGATTAGTTTGTCGTCCACATTATCGCATCATCAAACCTCCTCAACCTCTGACCTGACCTCCCCTCCCCACCCCGCCTCCCCCTTCTTAGTCCCACATAAGCAAAATCAAATATAAAAAGGGCGGTCAATGCAAAAAAGTGAAAATGAAAGATGTCTATGTTGTAAATCATGTAGAGTTTAAACGATTTCCATTATTACTATATACATATATGCATATATATATATATATATATATAACAGAATCGAAAGTGTTATCGATATATATGTATGTGCATATATTTTCTATATATTATATTATAAATGTATGTAAAACGGAAACAAATTTAAATTTTAGTAGCGCTTAACAAATTCTAGCAATTTAACAAATTTTAATTAATCAAATTAAACAAAACAACAAGAAAACAACAATGCAACAAATTGCAACAAAAAAATAATAAAAAAAAAAATAATTTTTTTCTCTGTGTAAAAGTTGAGTAAAAAAAAGAAAAAATGCAAAAAATAAACCACAAAAAAAAACAAAAAAAACCAAAAACAAAACAAAATCAATACAAACAAAAAAAAAAAAACAACAATAAATTTTTTAAATGTGACAAAAATGCAAAATGTTTTTTTTTTTTTTTATTTCTCGCCCCCGCCCCCCAAATGGTGTCTCAGCCTTTTAAATCAAAGTTCTAACTAATGACTTTGGTTGAGGTTTTTGCACCTAGATAAGGACGTAGTCCGATCCTACAATAAGGACGGAATTCGATCCTACATCCTTTATTTTTCAGCGAAGTTGTTGTAGCAGTTTAGTTTGCCCAAAAGTATGCTATGGAAATCGTGCGTTATGTTGGTAAGTATCTTACAGAAGTTGTCTTCTGAAGGGGATTGATTCGTGTAACGGCCGTCAATTTCTTTTGGATGAGCGTCTAATTATTTGAAGTCGATATAAAATAAAGTTTTCCCCTAATGTAGTAGTTGGTCATTTTAGAAAAGGTTCTACACGATTTTGGCCAACTAAATGATCTATGCATGACTGTGGCTAGTATCGCCTTGTTTTAAGCGACTTTTATCCTGTTTTATATTTATTTATATATTTATACATTTAAAATTTCCCTATTTCCAATCCGTAACACGGGTCAATCCCCCCCTTGAGAGTAGTTAAACCATTTGTGGATGACATTTAAGCAAGCGAATGTAACACAATTTCTTCGACTTCTAGGCAAAGGGCGTAAGGCGTGAATGCATTTAAATGAGGAAACCGTAAAAACCAAAACCCAAAACCCCCTAAATTAAGTATGCAGAGAGAAAACGGATTTGAGAGTTGTGAACGAGTATATAGAAAATTAAAGTGGGTAAGTAAGAGAAAATATATATTCCCCAAAAAGGGGGCCCCAAAACAGAAAGAAAACTGACATTAGACTCTTCCCCTTGACAAGGACAATTGACATACTGTTAGTCGTCTGTCATTTGTTATTCACTGACTTGATTAGGTAAAACAATATACGCCATATGTTTGCATCTGATTCCCTCCATATGGGGGAACTCTCACACATTTTGTTTTTATTCCTTTTTTTTGTTCTATTCAGTTTACATTTAATCCTTTGCATAGTTGCCACTCATAGCCATGGACAAAGTTGTACTAATCGTAAGCATACATATGTCTTTCAATTCATGTCATTTGGCCATCTGTTGGGAGTTCAATGATCCTCCAAAGCTTTGCTCCTCCACTAGCAATTCCTTGCTAATTGAACTTGTTGTCGCCACTCCTGTGCCTGTGCCTGTGCCTGTTCCTGCCGCCGCCGCCGCCATTGTCGTCCTGTGCTTATGGGAAGCCAATTGGGCCCGTGAGAGGACACTGCCATCACAGGTGATGCAATGGTAATGGGTGTGACGCAGAGCATAGGAACAGGTTGCCGATGAATCGCATATCTCATTGCTGGCAACTTTGCGGAAACCAGCTGCCCGTACATACTCCAAGCGCAGATGGAGTCGTCGATGGGCCACCACTTTGTTCGAATCGGTGCAGACGTAATCGCATTTACGGCAATGGAAATGCGATGATTTCTTGTGAACAACGGCATCTGTGGTGAAGGGGTAGAAGGGAGGTGGAAAAATGAATTGAGTTGAAGTTTAAATGGGATTAGGGCTCATATGCACACACAGAGAGAGAGAGAGAGAGAGTGACAAAGAGTGGGATATACATATGGAAAGCCTAAAAGTATGCAAGCAATTTTGTTTGTACTAATCAAAAGATTATGGCCAAGGGCTGATCATCATTTTCGTTAGACAATCGTTAACTTTTTGGCATTGTCCTGTAAATTTCAAGCTTATAAATTCAAACTAAATCGTTAAAATTTTTGCAAAAAACTGAATTAAAAATAAATGTTAATTGCATACTTAAAGAGGCAAATTTCTCCCATCTCAACTCCCTAGCTCTTTTAGTTTTTTTTTCTAGAATTTTGTAAAGCAGCAAAACATATAAACGAATCAATAGATAAATGCAAAAAGAGAGATTGGAGCTATAACCAAAAGTAAATCTTCTAGAAAGAAAGAAGTTTTTGTCTCGTTAACTTACAACTTAGTCTCCCCGCATAAGTCTTTATATCAAGTTCTTTAATTTTGTCTAACTAATTGATCTAAGGGAAAAGTTCTTAATAGGATCATTTTGTGGCGAACTTAACTTAGAGAAACAATCGACTAATTGTCTCTAAAGTTTCATAAGAGTTTAAGAGATTCTAAATCGTATTTATCTATACCCCTCTCAGTCCCAAAAGTTGAGATATAGTAAGATTTCATTCGACCATCACTTTCCTCATGGAAGCTTATGTCTTTAATGGTCTAAAAGGACTTGGTGAGGACTTTTTCTAGAATAGAAAATCTGTGATTTTAATTTTTGTTGAATTTTCGATTTCCGAAATCGTATAATGGGGTTAGTTATGGGTTTAGTTACTACCAACCTGTTGCATCTTCTGCTATTGCTGTTGCTGTTGCTGTTGCTGCTGCTGCGGCTGCTGTCGCATAGCAACAGTTGGCCATGCCGCATTGCATATGCGCTCGATATTGCTGGAAATCGTCACCCATTAGCGTGTCCATGCGCTCATGCCGTGCCGTATGTTGAACGAATCGGGTCTTATCGCAAAAGCTATAGTGACAATCCCGACGATTGCAATGGAAATGCGATTGATGATTTCTATAGCCGCATTGCTCGAAGCTGCAATCCTCATTGAAGCGAAATTTTAGATAACCCGTGGGTATATCTTCGACACGTGAGCGTTTCATAATAGATCTTGGCATGGCCGAGGAGACTTGGTTAAGGTTTTCATTTAAATTCGTTGTGTTTGTTGTTGTTGTTGTTGTTGCTGCTGCTGCTGGTGCTGCGAGTGAGGGTGTTGCAGCTGCTGCAGCCGACGCCGCTGCTGCTGCTGCTGCAGCATTGATTAGTATTAGCTTCTGTTGGGCTGCACTCTCAAGGAGCAGACGCATGTCCATCGATGGACCATTCTGTTGACTGGCTGCAGCCAGAAAACTTGGCAATAGAACTTGCCGTTGATATAGATCGATAAGTTGTTTGAATTGTACAAGATTAAGACCTGTTCCTGTCTGGTGACTTTGTTGGTGGTGGTGGTTGGTGGCTTGTGGTGGATGATGGGAAGGTGGTTCAATTGTTGTTGGATATGTCGAACGCATGCTTAGATCTTCGGGCTGGTCGGTAGGCGGCATCGATGATGCCTCTTCCAGATTCTGACTGGCTGAGCAGCTGCTGCTGGCATTCTCCGGATAGAAAGTGCCAGCTGCACGAACAACTGAAAGTAATTGAAAAAGTAATTGATAGTAGTTAAAGTTAATTGAGTTGGTGCTCAACCTGATACACGCTCCCGAATACTGCAGGATGTCTTCTTCTTTGAGGGCGCCAAGAGCAATGCTGGTGAGATCGTCTAAGGACGAAAAAGGTTTGTTTGAAATGAGTTTATTTTGGTTATTTAGGATTTCCATTTGTCACTTACTTGTGCTTGAGGAGGACGATCACTGGTCAACTCCTTGCTAGCTGTGCCAAAGCCTTGTGTTAGCGGTTGCCTCTCGGCTTCCGTTGAATCATGATGGGGGCGTGTCGTCTCTGGTAGACGGCATTTTTTACGATTGCGATTCGTGAGAGGTGTGAGATCTGTCACTGGATCCTCCATTGAGCTGCTTTCGTCGGGTACTAGGATCGTTGTGTTTGACGTTGTTGTTGTTGTTGTTGTTGCTTGTTCACTTTTCTCCAATTTGAAGCTAGTGAATATGGCTTGCGGTGAGTGTTGGGCCTAGAGAGAGAGAGGGACATATGTAACTTGGCCAGGTTAGCTTTGGGTTTTTAGGAATTTTAATTTGAAATTGGTTATTGGAAATGGAAATGGCATTTGGTTGCTATTGTTGGGCGCGTCATAGGAATTGAAGGTATATACATATACTACCTTACTACCTTCTGGCAACCAGTTTATTATTATTTCCGAAATTACTGTTAATGTTTTATTACTGTTGTTGTTGTTGTTGTTTTTTTTTTTCTTCTTATATGCTACTTTTGTTTTTGGCCCAAAATGTCACTATTTGAATTTTGTTCACGCATTGAATCAATAATAAAATTATACAAAAATGACAAAAAAAAAAAAAAAGAGAAACCACTTGAAATTTAGCTCGCTTTGGTATGCCAACCAATGTATACTCTAACCATAATTGGTTATATGAAAGTTATGGCCATTAAGAGAGACGCAAAATGCATTTGACTTTGCCCATCCATTTACCCTTTATACCCTTTCTAGGGCTTAGATGGTGCTTAGCGAGAAATTTGCATAGATCTTAAACCAATTGTAAGGGTATTCAAAGTGACAATTTGTTAAACACTTCTCATAATAATTACACCAAAAAAAAAAAAAATCATTTTTTTTTCGTTTGAAAGACAATATAATGAAACGAGTTTGCCTTTACCTGATAAGTTGTGGCACACACACACACACACTCGCACACACACTGTGGATATTCCACATATAAGTACATACACACCTTATTTGATAAAAACAAAAAAAATACAATACAGAGTGTGTGCGTGTATGCGTGTGTGCATGTGTGTGTGTAGGGTATTATAATTATTATTTTTTTCTCTTATTATTGTTGTCCGTGCTATGTGAAGGCGTTGCCGAGCATTATACAGAATTTGTATGAATGAATTTCAAGTACAAATTGTATATGAGCCATGAAATGACCCATTCCCATTGCCACTTTACTCTCCACTCTTCACTCTTCACTCTCTTCACTCTAGAAATCCTGTTAAATCAGAGCAAAGATTATATTCATAATTAAGTTTTTCAATCAGATTACTACTGACTAAATAAAAAAAAAAAATACTTTTAGGCTGAAACCGAAATTCCTTAAATATATATTATTCTTTTCAGTCTTAACTAAGAAATTTTGAGACTTTTGCATTTATAGGAGATCAATGATTAATCGATTTTTGGTTGAAAAGTTTAGAAAAAAGCGAGACTACCCTCTACTTTCTATGGGTTATGAACGAAAGCGCATTGCGGGAATGTAATTTCAAGTTAAAGACGAGCAAAATTTGCTACTTCTTGAAAATAAACTGAAGAATTCTCTAAGGGAAGAATATTAAGTGAATATTAAGCTTAAAAATTAAGTAGATTAAATAATTTTATATATTTTTTTTGATGATTTCATTTAATTTCAAAGTCAAAATCAGATCAATTGCATTTGAAATTAGGTCATAAAAAAAATTGAATAGACGCATCCATCTTGTGCTCAATTGTCATGCCCATTTCTCACCATCTAACAACCCCCACCCCTTCCCACCAGCCACACCCCCTCCGCCGGCGGCCTTTACAAATTCCCTTAAATAAATAGAGAAACAAAAACAACACAAAAAAAAAAAGAATACCGCAAATGGCAATGGACAAAATATTTATTCAAATTGTCTTGTTGTTGTTTTTGTTTTTCCTAATTCTGATTCACACAGACACTCTATAGGCCATGTACATATATACCAATACCCCACCGCTCCGCCCCCCCTTCCACCGTACAGCCGAGCCCCTTCTCGCCACAACCAGACGATAGCCTAACTACAAAATTTTCGTTGCGTGGGCTGGGTAATCGTTGCCACAAGTGCGTGTGTGTGTGTGTGTGTACGAGTGTGTGTGTGTGCCTTTGCTTGTGGCTGCAATGGCTACAAAACTGGGCTCAAAAAAAAAAAAAAATTCAACAACAAAATATGTAGAAATTATGAAAATGACAGTTAAAAAAGCACAAAACGTTCGGGCTTGAAGGGGCCGTCGTGAAATAAATGCGGAAACACTTTGTTGTCAATATTAAATATGACGAATATGGCAAAAACCAAATCCGAAAAACTCAATAAGATGCAAGGCACATAGCAAAATAAAATGCCGCATTAGGGGTTACCCCCCAACACCCCAATCGCCCTATGTCCAAGGCGAGGTGATGCGACGCGACGAGACACTACGCGACGCGTGCTGCCGCAAAGAGAGAAAGAGAGAGTCAGAGAGAGGTGGAAGTTGGTTGGGGGGATCCACGGCAAGGTGCAAATTCCTAATATTAGGCCGCCAGACAAAACAAAAACGAACAAACCCCCCAACCCCCCCCCCCCCCTCCCACCCAGAAAAGGAATAAGGACATATTATGCATTATAGGCATGTACTATATAGGAACATATAGCGATAAATCGATGTCATTCTACACATTTGCATATGCCCATTTATTGTCTATACGGAGCCAATCGAATCAACATTTATTCTCCTCCTTCCAACTTTTGACCCATTTAAAGGACACAAAGACAAAGGACTCTAACTCAGACATTTATATCTCAATTATAAGCACTTTTCTCTTTAGTTTTCATTTCCGAAAGATTTGGAAAACAAATTTTGATCACTTATTTTTTCTATAGTTTTTAGAACATAAAAATAAAGAATCGATTTCATAAAAATGGTGTCAAAGTGGCAGCTTAGGTTAAATTTTTTAAATTCTTTACTTGATAATGTGAAAATTTTCCAATTAAATTCGAAGTTTTTGGTTCCCTAGCTTGGCCCATTTTAAAATTTGTCCCCCAGAAATTCAGTTAATAATCTATTTTTTTTATTATTGTTTTAAAAAAAAAACTCAACTTGATTTAAATTTAAATATATTTCCATTTAAAAGAAATAAATGATTGATTTAAAAACTTCCTTATAAAAAGTTTAATGGAATAAATACTTAAAAATAAGTATTAGAACTTTTAGTGAAACAAAAAACGAACTCAAAGACTGATAAAGGCCAAATTATGGCATTTAGGTGAAATATTAGTTTTTCGATATGAAATATGCAATTTAGAGAAGATAAAAGAGATAAAAGATGACTGGCACGCAAAGGATTGTGGTTAATGGGAAAAACTTTGCCCTTCATATTGTAGGGCTTTTTAGAGAGACTCCTTTGAATATTTGCATTACTTACACTCTTGTAGACCTCTACAAATCGATTTTTTGGCGGTCGTCCACGCTTGCGATTAAAGAAGCCATCAATTGAGGTAATTTGTGTGGGTTGTCCTCCCCCGCCGCCATCTGGTCCGCCATCCGGGCTGCTGACCTCTAAACCGCCACTCTGATCCATTTGTCTTCGTCATAGGCCACTCTACACCAAAACTAAAGAAAAAGAGCGAAAGAAATAACTCAAAATAATGCAAAATATAAAAAACACACACACACACACACACACACGTAAAACTAAAGAATTCAATTTGCAAATTGATATAATGGGAATGCCCTGTCCAAAAAAGATGTGTGCGCAATCAGCAGAAAACGACAAAATAAAAAGGGTAAAAGAGGGTTGGTTGACCACACCTGGAAAAGGTTAATAGACCCCAAAAATCATTTCTAAGTAGAATCTGCAAAAACAAAAAATGAAACAAAAAGAAGTTCAGGTTTCGGCGCCAGGCTTTGGGCCCCTGCCACCTTTGGCTCCCGTTGCCCATTTACCCATTCGCCTTGCCTTGTGTCTCTCTTTCATATGCATATGAGTGACTTCCAGGTGCAATGACTGCAAACGTTCATATGTATCTTTTGGATGTATCTTACTTTTAGCCACCTACGAAGTGAATTCGTGGAATTTGCATTGGTATTTTGTTTTGCATATTAAGAAAATGCAAACAAAAAAAAAAAAAAACAAAACCAGGCAAAAAGGACCTTCACGACAATGATGATTGCATAAATTTCATTATAAATGCCAATTTAAAAGCCCAAAACGATTCAGATTTCAGATCTTGCTAGAGATTCCTACAAAACTTAGATCTTGAACTGTCTAAAAAAAAGATTATTAATCCAGGCAATCGCAATCGTTGCTTAAATGGGCGGGCCTGTCAATTGCTTATTGTAAGATCGAGTGACTAATTGCATCCTTACATTCTTGATTTTGCTTTTACCCTTGCCCTTGCCCTTGCCCTTGCCATTGCCACGAGTCAACTCAAGTTAAATCGAGTCGAGTATGTGTGCCGCTCCCCAATCCTGCAGATAGACATCTACATGAATGCATTTTTCAGTCATTCACATGAGCTACAATACACACACACACATACACACACACAGAGAGCAGCACACTCATTAGCCTCAGTGAGTGGTGATTGTGGGTATAGATCGTACCTTTGCAAATGCCGCAAAACATGAATGCAACACACAATTGAAGTTTTCCTCGATCTCCTTGCAGTTCTCCTTCTCTCGCTCTCTCTCTCTTTGGGAACAAAAGCGCAGATTCTTCGTCGATTAGGTTTACAATTAAATGACAGTTTGATGGCCACAAAAACAAAACAACAACACAGAAAAAAATTGTTATCTTGAAAGCATTTTACGTTATTGTTAAGATTCCACTAGGCACTTCCGGTTCGCTTAATCCCGTGCATCCTGAATCGAGAGATGCCATCAACACACTTTTGAGCATTTATACTTGATGAATTCATTCAATAAATACAACGTGATCGAAATATGAATTCAAAAAATTGTCGCGAGACCCCAAAGACACAACACCGAAACGAAGTAAACCGAAACGCGTCTTTCAGCGTCGAATAACAGCGATCGAGTGCCGCCGGTGCCGAACGGAGCTGGCCCCCAAAGAGTGCTGGCTTCAAACGTTCAAGACGAAGCCAAGCTTTTGCAAGCTTTCAAGCTTTTCTCTAAGGCATTCTACGAACTGCATTTACAGCGAAAGCTGAGGAACACTTGTAATAGCATTGTAAAGGCAACTCAAGTAACTTTAGATAAAGTTCTATTCTCAAATTTCGCCTTGAATTTAGGTATAATTTCTTGAAGAAAGTTTCTCAAATCTTTCTATAATCCTACAAGTGCTCTCCTCTGCGATTCTCAAACGTTAAACTAAGTTTCTTGAATTTAAAAAACTTCCCATAGTAAACTACGAGTGCTCTTCTCTGTGAACTGATCAAATGTATTGATGTGGTATGATTTGTATAGATGGAATTATAGTACAGAAAGTTGAATCAGATAATGGTTATTTTAAATGTCCACGCAAAGTCCAGTCCTCGCTTGTCTATGTGATGTTTGGGGGGAAACACAATGTGTAATTTATTTCGCACCGCTGTCCACTGCAAGGAAAGTTAAAGATAGATGAGAGAGGCCACTATTTTAAGGGTTTTATCAAGACGTACCGTAATTTTGGTATCCCCCATGCCGAGCATTGTTATTTGTGTTGTCTTTTCGTTTAATACTTCGCCTTCGGTTCCAATGTCTAGACCAGTTAGGAGAACATTTTGAAATACGTGTATATCCTGGCCAAGGGGATAAATGTCCAACTCATTGTCGTCGTAGGGATAGTTGAGTACGAAAGCATAGATGATGGTAGCGTTGGTGTCAACTTTCGTGGTATACCAGACATTTGGGGTGATGGTATCATTCTGATAGATCCATGGAATAGTGCCATAGATGCCCTCGCCATTGATCTTTAACCATCGACCCATATCACGTAGACGTTCCTCAAAAATTGGCAATATTGTGCCGTATTTTGTGGGACCCACATTGATTAGGACATTGCCATTGCAGCTTACAGTGCTGACAATTTCTGAAAGAGTGAGAAAATAGGTGACTCGAGGGGGGGAGACTCTCCTCATTCAAGTCCTACCTTTAATCACGTCCTTGGAACTCATAAAGTCCGACAGGGTGACATCGAAACGTTGACCCCAGCTAGTCCGATCCAGGGTGAAGGCGTTCTCCCATTTGTGCGATTGCAAGACGCCGGGATTAAAGCGATCGGCACAATTGTAGAAATCGCCGTGCAAGCAAGCGGTACCAAAACCCCAACGATCATTTGTCACCACAGTGTCCCTAACGGGGCTATCATTATAGAGCCATGCAATGAATTCCTCCGATTTCCAGTATTTTGCCGGTGCCTCCCAATCGCCATCAGACCAAATGATATCGGGTAAATATTGTTGCACCAATTCAATTTGTTCGGGTCGCACTTTTTGATTCACGAAATTCTGTTGCATTAGCAAATGTAATTTATCGTCGATCCATAGACGATTGAACCATTCGAAGAGTGAATAGTATAAACCAAATTTGAGATCGCTAACCTCCCTCACGGCAGCAGATAATTCCTCTAGAAAGAATTAGTTACATATGTGAATTAAAAAGAAACAAGTCGGATGTGCTCTCTTAACTTACTGATAATGTCCCTTTTCGGTCCTACATCCACGGAATTCCAGCCAAAACTATGCTTCGAGGGCCATAAGGTATAACCATCGTGATGTTTACTTGTGAGAACAACATATCTGAGGAAGAATAGAAATGTTTTGAGCAAAAGCCGGGACGACGCACAAGCAAGACCGATGCCCAGTTTCGTGAGGGCTTTCCCATGGCTTGCTTGTGCGTTTGACAGTTCGTAGGCATGTTGAGGCAACTGTACCTGGCTCCACTATCGCGAAAGAGCAACGCCCACTGAGTGGCATTGAAGAGCTCCGCTGTGAATTCCTCAGCGAATTGTTGATAAGTGAAATTGGGCTTATAATTACGTTGCATGAAACGAATGTAGTCTGGATTGTGTAGATCTAGTTACAAGGCAAATGGAAAGAGACACATGTGAGGGGGCTCAAAAGGATGTAGTTTTACGACGTTACTCACTCTGCCAATTGGTCCAAAACCATTCAGAACCAAAACTGGGCACCGAATAGACACCATAGTGCAGAAAGATGCCTACTTTTGCCTCATCATACCATCGGGGCAGAGGTCTCTGGTCCAGACTAGCCCAATTTGGTTCATAGCGTGTACGTGGAGGACCAGGCACTTGACCCACACACAGATCCGTAGAGTCGACTATGAGAAGCAGTAATATCGGTAGAACGATCATCATAATAACTTCTGTTCGGCTGGAAGTTCAGTGTCTAACTAAATTGAGAGCACCGACGACGGCGACGCTCTCAACTAAGCGCAAGATGAAATGAAATTTATTAGTGGGCGGGTGTGTCTCTTTCTCTCTCTCTCTCTCTCGCTCTCCGTCTCTGTCTTTCTCCATTTGTGTCTGGATAGTCCAGAGAACAGCAGCAAATAGGTTGATAAGCGACTTTATTTATTTTAAGTAGTTATCAGCAATTTCCACTGTGTGACAGGTTTGGCAGAGAAAAAAATATATGAAAAAAGGTCACGACTTGAGAGTATGTACATATAACTCAGTAATAAGTTATTTACACTTACAAATGTCCCTCGCGTTGGATTGATTGATCAGGCTATTGAATACGATCATCTAGTCATTTGAATGCCTGCTCTGTCCTGCATTTCTCTTGCAAAAGTTCCGAATTTTCATTCTTGACTAGCATGCGATTTGGTTGTACTTCCCTCGCTCTTGCTTGTTGTATTGTGTGTATTCTTGATTTTGGTTGATAATTAAGGAAAATGGTTCGATAAAGCAGCCAGTCTCGATAACTCTCGATTAGCATACGATTCCGTTTTACTTCGCTCACTCTCCTCCCCACAGTCGTCCTGGACAATGCTGGATGCCTCCTGAGTTTGTATTGTGCAGGTGTATTCTTGATTTTGGTTGATAATTAAGGAAAATGGTTCGATAAAGCAGCCAGTCTCGATAACTCTCGATTAGCATATGATTTCGTTTTACTTCGCTCACTCTCCTCGCCACAGTCGTCCTGGACAATGCTGGATGCCTCCTGAGTTTGTATTGTGCAGGTGTATTCTTGATTTTGGTTGATAATTAAGGAAAATGGTTCGATAAAGCAGCCAGTCTCGATAACTCTCGATTAGCATACGATTCCGTTTTACTTCGCTCACTCTCTTCCCCACAGTCGTCCTGGACAATGCTGGATGCCTCCTGAGTTTGTATTGTGCAGGTGGATTCTTGATTTTGGTTGAAAATTAAGGAAAATGGTTCGATAAAGCAGCCAGTCTCGATAACTCTCGATTAGCATACGATTCCGTTTTACTTCGCTCACTCTCCTCCCCACAGTCGTCCTGGATAATGCTGGATGCCTCCTGAGTTTGTATTGTGCAGGTGTATTCTTGATTTTGGTTGATAATTAAGGAAAATGGTTCGATAAAGCAGCCAGTCTCGATAACTCTCGATTAGCATACGATTCCGTTTTACTTCGCTCACTCTCCTCCCCACAGTCGTCCTGGACAATGCTGGATGCCTCCTGAGTTTGTATTGTGCAGGTGTATTCTTGATTTCGGTTGATAATTAAGGAAAATGGTTCGATAAAGCAGCCAATCTCGATAACTATCGATTAGCCGCTCCCACCAACAAAGAGGATACAATAATTATTATGCAGGTGTATTCTTGATTTTGGTTGATAATTAAGGAAAATGGTTCGATAAAGCAGCCAGTCTCGATAACTCTCGATTAGCATACGATTCCGTTTTACTTCGCTCTCTCTCTTCCCCACAGTCGTCCTGGACAATGCTGGATGCCTCCTGAGTTTGTATTGTGCAGGTGGATTCTTGATTTTGGTTGATAATTAATAAGGAAAATGGTTCGATAAAGCAGCCAGTCTCGATAACTCTCGATTAGCATACGATTCCGTTTTACTTCGCTCACTCTCCTCCCCACAGTCGTCCTGGACAATGCTGGATGCCTCCTGAGTTTGTATTGTGCAGGTGTATTCTTGATTTCGGTTGATAATTAAGGAAAATGGTTCGATAAAGCAGCCAATCTCGATAACTATCGATTAGCCGCTCCCACCAACAAAGAGGATACAATAATTATTATGCAGGTGTATTCTTGATTTTGGTTGATAATTAAGGAAAATGGTTCGATAAAGCAGCCAGTCTCGATAACTCTCGATTAGCATACGATTCCGTTTTACTTCGCTCTCTCTCTTCCCCACAGTCGTCCTGGACAATGCTGGATGCCTCCTGAGTTTGTATTGTGCAGGTGGATTCTTGATTTTGGTTGATAATTAATAAGGAAAATGGTTCGATAAAGCAGCCAGTCTCGATAACTCTCGATTAGCATACGATTCCGTTTTACTTCGCTCACTCTCCTCCCCACAGTCGTCCTGGACAATGCTGGATGCCTCCTGAGTTTGTATTGTGCAGGTGTATTCTTGATTTCGGTTGATAATTAAGGAAAATGGTTCGATAAAGCAGCCAATCTCGATAACTATCGATTAGCCGCTCCCACCAACAAAGAGGATACAATAATTATTATGCAGGTGTATTCTTGATTTTGGTTGATAATTAAGGAAAATGGTTCGATAAAGCAGCCAGTCTCGATAACTCTCGATTAGCATACGATTCCGTTTTACTTCGCTCTCTCTCTTCCCCACAGTCGTCCTGGACAATGCTGGATGCCTCCTGAGTTTGTATTGTGCAGGTGGATTCTTGATTTTGGTTGATAATTAATAAGGAAAATGGTTCGATAAAGCAGCCAGTCTCGATAACTCTCGATTAGCATACGATTCCGTTTTACTTCGCTCACTCTCCTCCCCACAGTCGTCCTGGACAATGCTGGATGCCTCCTGAGTTTGTATTGTGCAGGTGTATTCTTGATTTCGGTTGATAATTAAGGAAAATGGTTCGATAAAGCAGCCAATCTCGATAACTATCGATTAGCCGCTCCCACCAACAAAGAGGATACAATAATTATTATGCAGGTGTATTCTTGATTTTGGTTGATAATTAAGGAAAATGGTTCGATAAAGCAGCCAGTCTCGATAACTCTCGATTAGCATACGATTCCGTTTTACTTCGCTCTCTCTCTTCCCCACAGTCGTCCTGGACAATGCTGGATGCCTCCTGAGTTTGTATTGTGCAGGTGGATTCTTGATTTTGGTTGATAATTAATAAGGAAAATGGTTCGATAAAGCAGCGAGTCTCGATAAGTGTTGAGTAACTTTAAGAAAAATCGTTGACTTAATCCGACACTGTTTGGAGTTGCCACAATAAATATCCACAATACGCATTCATTGCAGGACGTTGGTTTTGGGGCATTTTCTTTGGCATCATCCCAATTTGTGGTTCCACTTACCCTACAGCCAGTTAAATATTGTCCTTTTAATGCCAAACAAGGATATTATTAGCAGCTACCAGGATGAAGGAGATGGGGACGAAGGCAAAGCCTTCTCCCCATGTATTATCCTTTATTACTTACCAGGGTATGATTTTTTTTCCTTTTTTTTATTTTGAATTTTTAATAATATTTAACTTGTTCACTCGACTGCTGCTCGTTAATGACTGACTGAACTGAGGAAAATCGAGCTGGGACTACTTAAAAATGAGAAGCAATGAAAAACACATGGCCTACTATTTTCAATTGAACATAACAGTTTATTTTTCTTATCGTTTTTTGTTTTCGTTTTTTGGTTTTTTTGTTGCTTCTTTTGTTTTGTTTTGTTTTGTTTCATAAAATGCTCTCATTTTGTTAATTGTCTTTTGTTTTTTTTTTGTTATAAATATTTTATGTATTATTATTTGTTCTTGTTGCTGTTGCTGTTCTTGTTGTTATTGTTGCTGAATTGAAGTTGCCATTTTGTCATTTCTACAATACATTTTCGATCATCTGTCCGAGAGACTACTAAATAGTTTCTAAATCTTTCACAATTTCTATTCCGCTTTTTTAATATTATAATTATATTCTCTTTTTTTTTTTTTTTTTGCCATTAACAATTGAAACTTTTTGGTTGCGTATGTGTGTGTTTGTGTGTGTGTGTGTATAGCTTAAGCCTGGACAGTTTTAAAGTTTTTTGCAGTTTTCGATTCATTTAAATTTGCATTTTTTTATGTGTGTGTGTGTGTGTGTTTTTTTTTTTTTTTTTTAGTTTTTAAAGGATGGTGAATTGCATTGCTTATTAAATACACACTAATACACACGCATACACGCACATATAGTTTACAGTTACAGTTTACAGTTACTAAACATATACATATACATATATCTCTAATAATGCTACAGAGAGAAATTCTTTGGGTGTTGCTTCTGTGTCTTTGTGTGTGTGTGTGTGTGTGTGTGTGTGTGTGTTAGTTGCATTTTATATCTGTTTCAATTTTAAAGTAAATTTGCTTCATTGCCATTTGGTTAGTTAGTTGTTCTTGTTCTTTTTTGTGTTATTGTTGTTGTTGATGCAGTTTCTACAATTTTTGAAAGGTTATTTGAAAGTTAATTTTTGGACCAAAAGTATGCCACATATGAGAAGAAGAAGAGATGACCAGAAAATTTGCCATTACTTACCTTTAATTTTCTTTTATGTTATTTTTCAGCAAGCCATCAAGACGACATTAAATTGGAAGTGTATAGAACATATTAACAGGAAATCAGAGAATCAAAAGATTAGATATTCAATGAATCAGGTGAGTTTATACCATTTAAATATTTGATGTTTTTAGACTTTAAGATTTCCACTTTTTTTTTTGATTGATCTTATTGATCCAAGGAACAGAATTTAAGCAGAATCAATAACTCTCTAACGGTTTAACGATTTTGAAAATATTGGTTAGCCCTTATATAATTGCATATTTCTTTTGGTATCTTTCAAAGTCAATTACAAAGAGAAATGCAAAAATTTATCTTGGGAGTTGCATACTTTTAGGCCGTTTGCAGGAAATTTTCATAAATTTTCTTCTTGTTCTTCTTATCGTAGTGTGAGTGAGTGCAATTTTCCTTTAATTTTATAACTTGTGGGTGGGTGTTGAGTGGGTGTGTTAGAAAATTGTGAAATAGTCAGTGAATCGAGTGTAAAGGACTAGATAAATAGTTGCCCCTTTTTGGTTTTTTTTTTTTTTTTTTTGGTTCTTTTATGGTTTTCGATTTGAGCAATCTTCTTAATACAGATTTGGATTTTGAAATTGAATTTGGAATAAACAGGAATATAGACAGAATCATTTGTGTACTAGCAAGATGTGTGGTTGAGTGTGTCAAGAGAGACGCTTTAATGATGTAAAGCGATAACTTTAACATTTTTATTTTTGTTAATTTTAAACATATATTTTAGTTGATTTTCTTCATCGTTGCAGTTGGAGGTGAAAGTGGTGAAAATTAACTAAAAGTGTATAGTAATTTTTCTTTATTCTCATCTTTCTCTCTCTTTTTGTATTAGGCCTTTCAGGCTATGCCTTTTTATTACAAATATATATACATATATGTATATATATATGTATATACTCATTCTCACTTAGATTTCTTAGTCTAGCTTCTTTTCTTTGTGGTTGCTGTTGTTGTTGGTTTTGTTTCGTTTTGTTTTGTTGTTGGTAAAGCATAAGCGCCAAAAATGTTCTAAACTCTATGCTTGCAGCTCAGCTCATTTCTATATGTACACACACAAATATATATATATATATATATATAGAGTTATATATTAATTTAAGTACATATCTAGATCAACGTGCTAAACCAGCTTATGGAACTACAAAAAAAAAAGTTACATAATAACGATGACCGCTTGCATCATTATCATTATGCCACACTGTGCAACACACACATTATCATTATCTCTCTCTTTCTTTCTTTCTCCCTATACCCTAACCAATTCAGAGACACACAAAAAGCCATTAAAAATGTAAAAGTTCTTCAATCCCAATAATTGCATTAGGTCCTTTAGGTATGTATTTATGTATAGCCTCAGCCTATCAGCCTATCTCCTGCGGGTGCGGACTCTGGGAATTCTCCATTCACCAATCTAGAAACAAAATATGCAAAAGGCGACCTTTCTTCTGATTGATTAATCAAGACTGAATAATTAAAAACTTGCAGTAGAGTGTGTCAAGTTTCTTCTCAGTTTTCAGAGAATCGAAGGCTTGTTCGTTCTTGTTTTTTGTTGTTTTTTTTTTTTTTGGGTTTTTTCCTATTCGACAATATCAACTTTCCGATGAACACAAAATATTAACAAACCAAAGAAATCGTTTGACTGCAAAAAACAGCTGCTGCAAATCGTGTAATCGTGTAATTATGCATTCTATATGTATGTATATATATGTATGTTCACCTTCTGATGTTTAGCCATTTTTTATAGAAGTGCTTAAACTTCAACAAAGTTGATTTCTATATTGGCGTTTGTCTATATTGAACGTGTTTAATTCTTCGCTCTCTCTTTTTTTTTTTTGCTTGTACAATTTCATTTTTTTATGTGTTCTTTTTTCTTGCAATATTTGTTTTTCTTTTTTTCTGCTGTGTTGCATATTTTGTGTTTGTTGTTGTTGCTGTTGCTTGCTTTTCTTAGTGGTTTTTTTTTTGTTTTTTATGTTGTTTATTTTTACAATATTTTCAACTTTAGGATCATAGATGTAATAACATTAAATAACATTTTTGCGTAAAACTAGTATTTCTAATGTTCTTTTTTGTTGTTGTTGTTGTTTGTTGTTGCTGCTGCTGCTACTATTGTTGTTGGTTGTTATTGTTGCTACCGCTGCTGCTGCTGCTGCTGCTGTTGCTGTTGCTTGCTTTGCTCTATATATATATATATTATTTTTTTAATTTTTTTTTTTGTTATATTTATATCTCGCCACACTATGCCGACGGTGCTGAATTGGCGGCGGCGGCGGCGGCGGCAGCAGCAGCGGCTGTTGTTGATGCCGCAGAAATTGGGCCTGCTCCCGCCGCATTACATTGTATTAGACCACTGTGCTGTGTCGTTGTTGTTGCTGCTGCTGCTGCTGCTGCTGCTATCGCTGCTGTAGTTGTGGTGGGCGGTGGAGGCGCTGCCTGCTGCTGCTGCTGATGCTGCTGATGATGATGCCCGCCATGATGGTGATGATGATGATGGTGGTGATGGTGATGATGATTCAAATGATTCAAATTATGATTATTGTTATTATTGTTGCTAAAGTTTAAATGTAGTGCAGCACCGCCGGGTAGGGCGCCAGGTGCAGGTAGAGTGCCATTGTTAATAATAGCAGCTGATGATGGGCCACCAATGCCAGCAGCAACATCCGCTGCAGCCTGAGGAACTGCCGAGGTGCAATAGCGTGTAGTATCACCAAATTCGCCGCTAGTCAGATCACCCAATATGCCGCCCAGTAGGCCGCTGCTGCCGGCTGGTTTGCAGGAGGCACCAGCCTCCGGTTGCGTGCATATGGGGGGCGATGCCGAATCGCCATCGATCAGCGATGCTGAGGGGGTGGTGGTGTGGCTATTGTTGCTTTGTGAATTGACATGCAGGGCCTCGGATGAGGAGGTGCTGTTACTGTTGCTGCTGCTGTTGTGTGGCGGCTGTTGTTGCTGCTGTTGCTGATCGCCGCAGGCGTTGCTAGTCGGCTCATGCGACACTAATCCACCTCCCGCCGCATCTTGCTGATGATGATGTTGCTGCTGCTGTTGTTGTTGCTGCTGCTGCTGCTGATGTTGCTGCTGATGTTGCTGTCCACTGCTGCTATCATCTGTTAGACGCAATGCCACCTCCAAATCACGCAACACATCGGTCTCCTTCTCATCGATCAAATTGAAACGCCTGTGCAGGGCGGTTACGTGCGCAAATGTCAAATTTAAATGGGTGTGCAAGCCGAGCAGCGCTATTTCTCGGAAATGCGCCGCATACAGATGCGCTATCACATGAAATTGCAAGCGTAAAATTTTTCGCGCGATCGACTCAAACGAGCCGGGAAACTCGTTTGCGTATTTGGTTGGAAATATCGATTCATCGCTGACCGTCTTTTGTGTGAAAGTCATCACATAATCGATATACTGAGGTGCCGCCACACGTGTCTTCTTGCCCTTCTCATCGAACCATAAGTACGTTCTGTAAAATCAAATAACGAAAAAAATTATCAAATGTGAATACAGGAAGAACTCCCATTCTCTTACTTACCTGTTGCCAGGTCCAGTCATATCTGTGCAACCGGATTGTGTACAAAATTCACTAATAGTTCCATAAACCAAATTCACATGCTCGAATAGAGCCAGGGCTGCAAAAAAAAATAGAACAAAACAAGAACGAGAACGAAAAATTAGCATTATGTATAAAAAAAAAAACAGAATTCAAACTAAAGGCACAAAAGGACATATTAATTCTATTTTCAATTGATTCCTACACAATAGCAATAGCAAATTAATGTTACATTTCTTAGTCTTGGTTGGGGTCAGGGTCAGGGTCAGGTCATTAATTAAATCAAACTCTGATGAAATAAGAATACAATTTTCACAATATTTGTAAAACTGAAGCAGCAGGTGGGCGGAAATCTTCTCTTCCTTTACCCCTCGTCCAGACGCCACAATCGTTTGGTGATAAGCACAGTGCATCATCATTGTCGCCGTCGTCGTCGTCTTAAGAAGGGGTCAATGTCAACTCAATATTTGCACAAGTGGTTCAAGCAAAAGTTACGTCAGCAAAAAAAAAAAAAACGTCAGCAGCAGCAGCAACAGAAATTGCATTACAGATACAAAATACATAAA
This sequence comes from Drosophila nebulosa, assembly GCA_024703675.1. Taxonomy (NCBI): domain Eukaryota; kingdom Metazoa; phylum Arthropoda; class Insecta; order Diptera; family Drosophilidae; genus Drosophila; species Drosophila nebulosa. The sequence continues at coordinate 1,337,416 of JANFPS010000005.1, forward strand.
CACAGATACGAAAGAGATAGAGATTGCCAGAGTTTTGTTGAATGAACTCATTCTCATTTTCATTCTCATTCTCTGTTTCTGTGTGTCTTTCCTTGGGTAGGTGGGTAGGTGGTTAGGTGGGTGGATAGGGTCTTGACCTTGAACAGATCAATATGTATACGTATTGAATCGTTTGCATCATTAACAGACCCCCACGACAGAGGCAAGCTACCAATTTGCTGATAGATTTGCCAATTATTTGCCTCATTAAAGTCAACAAAAGTCAAAGCTGTGCGTTAATTTCAGTATCTACATACATATGTATCTGGTAGATTGTTTGTTACACGATGATGTAATTTTCTTAAAATTGCTTCTGATTCAGTTAGAATGATGATGATGATGATGTCGATGATGATGATGATAATGAATGTGATGATGGCAATGATGTAAGCGGCGAAAAACCCTCCTCCAAATGGGCGGGCAAACTAATTAATTCACGTTGACAGAGATTGACAAATTGGCAAACAATTGCATACTGCTAGGGGCACACACACACACAGAAGGTGTTTAATTACATTTAGCTAGTTGACTCTATTACTAAAATGACTCAGAACCATTTTGAATGTGATATCCAATTACAAAACATATTGTTTACTTTATTAACTTTATTTCCATGATGATATAGTAGCATGATCTTAAGCAAAATCTGTTTCTAGTTTTTTAAACTGTTTTCAAATCGATTGATATCTATAATTAATGAACTTGTTTCACCTTTCATAATTGAAAAACAGAAATTTGTTGTTTTCGACAAATTATAAAGAAAAGTGTAGCTAGATATATATATATATATATATATAAACATATATATTATATTATATACTTTAGATTTAAGTTAATTCTATTCAAGAGTGTCTGGAACTGATAGCAATGAATGTAAAGCGACAAACCATTAGCACCTGCTGTTCCATTGATAAGTTCCATATAAACACAAACAGATATATGTATATATATATGTACGTGTATATACGTGAACAAACTGCATTAATCTAATTTGAAAATGTTTATTTTTGTATTGAGATAATCCTAATTTATATGCAGATCAACCTGAATACTTAAGACCCTAAGAGACAACTCAGAAGATGTGATGAGGTATCGATCACCTGTTGATATCGATTTATCAATCTGCTATATATAAAATATATTAATTCATATATAAATCACACGATAAAGCAAGCGTTGTGTGTGTCTGTCTGTGTGTGACGTATAAATCAAAAATTAGAAAACAAACTAAACGCAAAACACAGGAAAAAATCACGTGAAAATCAAAGTAGATAATGAAGTAAGGGGAGAAGGTGGGGCCCCCTCATGACTGAGCGGTGGGTGGGTGGGTGGGTGGTTGGTTGGTTGGTGGAGATTTTAAGTCGTTACTTACTGTGTGATGCCAGCCACTCATTGTAATCCAAACCAGCTGGAAGATCCACTAGGGCTTTGAGATCAGCTTCAGGTAGTTTACGTTCTAGAACGCTTTCCTCCAAATATAATTTGGTATCTGTTGAACTTTGATCGCCATCCCTTTCCTTGCGACGGGCTTTGCTGTAAGTACACAACACAAAGGAGAAATGATGAATTAGTAATTAGAGAAATGACAAGTCTGAAATCGAGTTAGTCCTACACTTTTGTGTGTGTGTGTGTATTAAATTCAGTTGACGGTAAATTGAAATCTCACCCAGCTACACAGAGAAAACTATCAACCGAATCCTGGGCATAACGATACAGGGTGCCTATGGTTTCACCAATTTTCGCGGGTATCGTTGTCACTTGCCACATAAAACGCGCCGTTTTCAATATACATTTAATCACATAAGATGATGGTGGTGAATTTGGATTTGGTATCGGTAACGTATCGGTTGTTGGCAATGATTTACCGCTTGTTGTTATATACGAGGAGCACGAAGATGATGCCGATACGGATACGGATGCGGATGTCGATGCCGATGCGGATGCAGTTGAGGAATAGGCTGAGCAATTAGAATTCGAATTGGATAATTTTTGTGCTATTTGCTTATTTGTTTGTTTGTTTGTTTTTGGTTCTGTTTCATCAGACTTGAATGTCACTGCTATTGGCACCTTGGAGCTTGGAGTTATTCTCATTTTTTGTTGGTTGTCTCCTTGTCGTTCTTTTTTGTTTTTTTTTTATTTTTTTTTGGTATATTTTCTTTGTTTTCTTCCGTTTATACTTTTGCTTTACGTTACTTTGGTCATTTTGCCTGTGAAAACCGTAGCCAAACAGAGGCAAAACCCAAATGAATCGTTTTGAAAACGTTATCGTTATGCTGCGGCTTGTTCTCTCACACTCTCTGTCCCCCTTCTCCCCGCTCTCTATCTCTGTCTCTCTCTCTCTCTCTCTCTCACACACACACACATCTCTGTAGTGTCTGTCTCACTCTTAACGGTAGCCCGTGTAATCAGTCCGGGTGAATGAGAGTGCAGGTCGATTAAACTCAGTAACTTAACTCACTCAACTCAAAATGCTACGGGTCCGTCCCTCTGTTTGATAGCGCCACAACAGGGGGTAGGGGGTGGGGACGGTAACGGCGGCGTCAACATTATTCTCTCGATCGGTAACCTAACCAAACCAACAACAAAAGACAAAGAGAACCTCTGGGTGTGCGAGTGTGTGTGTGTGTAAAGCTTAACTGGCATTTCTAGGTGGCAGATATTTAGGGACACTAATTTGGAACGTCGCTGGTTCTGTCTGGTTGACTTGGTCAGAGCTCTACACTATTTATTTCGGTGAGGATAACGGTTTATTAGCTGCCTTTGCCTTAATAAATCCTATTAAATTATTTTATTGATATATATGTATCAGCGAGACATTTGTTTTACGGCTTGCTAGGCTCCACTTGACATTCGAAACGAAACGAAATTATAATTGGACAAATGCTATCGATACATTTCGATTACAAGAAGGTTGGTTGACCATTTATCGAGCAACGCAGTTAACAAATTTGTTTTTTTTGTTTACAAATACCAACAACAACTTTTCTAGATCTACGAAAATCAAACTCGAAATGTTTGTAAACGAAAGCAAGAGCAGTAATCGAGAATTTCCAGAAACTTTGTCGAAATAACAATCTTGTTTGTTATCATTTAAATAGGATTCATCCTTCTGCTAAGAGAAATAATACGTTGATTCAATCAACTTGGTTTCGATATGATTTTTAATTCTACACCGATTCTACAACAGAAATCTAAGAATTATGTTTTAAATAATTACATTTTTTTTGAGACTTTTGGCCATGGAGTAGTCCATATGAAATCGGTGTTTTTTTGCTCTTATCACTAAGCAAAATCAACAATTATTATTGTTATTTTTTTATTTTGTTTTTATCCAGAGACTAAAGAAAAAAAAATAGTGCGTAGCATATGAATGCCATGAATGTCGCGTATCGTATTTGTTGAAATCTCTAAACTTTGTTTATCACGCTGCTGCTAAGCGCCAAAAGTCATGGCTGCGACGACTTCCCCTTACCCTACCATGCCCTGTCCCCTTCGCCCTTTTAAAAGACAGTTGTAATTGTGCCCCAGAGTCGAAGCGAATCGAGTTGGACTGGCAACGAAGCGTGCTGACCAAAAAATTAAAGCGATAAAACAATTTACATACATTATACGAATATATATATATATATGTATACATATATATATTTAGATATATGTAGCACATTTATCTCTGACTTTTTACAAATTGTGCGAGGTCGCCGAGGCGTGGCATGGCGTAAACGCAATCGACTCTTCAGTTGACTGCCCCCCACACCTACAACAACTTCCCCTTCCCCCTTGCCATCGCCCTACTGCACAGGAAGACCAACCTTTTCAGGTGATAATGAAATGTATATTTGGCCCGCATCTCGAAAATAAACTAAACGAGTCAACAAAATTTGTAATATCCATGAAATTGGGTAGCAAAAAGGTGATCCCTCCCCCCCCCCCCCCCGCACTGACACAGGGTTGGGTCCTTGGATGGCCAAGGACTTGAGCCTCACCCCATAACTCGAATATTTCAATTTCAATTTCAATTTTGCTGCACGTAATTCACTTGTCATCATCATTGAAAAGGGGCTTGAGTTGTTGTCTGATGATGGCCTGAAAAGATTTCACAAGAATCAAGGCGAGGCACTATGAAATTGGGGGGGTGGGGGGCGTAATGTTATGCCCTTATTAGCAGCCCCTTAAAAAGGGCAGCTTCAAGATACTCAAATACAAAATGTCAATGCAACAAATATCGTTAATCGAAATTTTGATTTCTTACTTAAAATCGTAAAAACAAATTTTCAAGGCAAACGCTCGAAATGGCACACACAAAATGTCATAGAAAATTTCAATATTTCAAGTTGCAAAAAAGAAAAAAAAAAACATTAAAATAGAACATAAAAGCTAGTTAGTCAGCACTTTGGGCATTGACCGGTCGAAATAGTTTTGTAATGGCGTTTTAAAATAAATGAATATAGAAATTTTACAGTTTCCTCAATTATTAATGTCAATGTTATCGATATTTTACAACGATTTTAGAGCTATAAATATTCAGAAAATAAGGTGTTAAGATCAAAACATTTTGTAGTCACTTCAATAACAATCGACGCAATCAAGCCGATATTTTTCGAGATTTTTTATTTTTTGTACTCAAATTTCGGGTTATACTCACTTGGAGAATATCAGCTAAATTTATAAATTAGTTTTTGAATAAGAAATTTTGATGTTACTTCTAAGAGTGAACCGTATAATGCAAATATCATTTTCGATAACTTTCGATAACTTTTGGAATATAAAAAAAAATATATTCAAATTTCAACTCCTTTCAAATGGTCTTGTTGCCCACTTAGTTTGGATTATGACTTGCACTATTAATATTGACATCAATAAATCAATCGAAACAAACACAAAAAAAAAAAAAAGAGAGGTAAACTTGTTAGTCGGTTTTATAAGCAATAATAAGTGTGTCATTTCTCTTCATTTGGGGTAAACAAACACAATAACAACAACAATTTAACGTCTTATACCGGCGATAAGAGGTTGAATGAAGAAGAACAAGCAGAAGCAGAGACGGAAGCAGAGACAGAAGCAGAGACTTTAATACGAATTTCACAAGAACATTCAATGAACAAACATACACAACAAGCAAGCAGGCAGGCAGGCAGGCAAACAGGCAATGGGCATGGCAAAAGGGGGCGGCCCACGGGGGCCACACAATTTTTATTTCGTATATTTATTTGTGTGCTTTTGTTTCACTGTTAATCATAAAAACCTCGTTTCGATGTGTCGGCAGAGAAGTCCGCAAATATATTGGCACGTTAAACTTTTTTTATATCGCATTATATTTTTTTTTTTGTGTTTTTAACGTCGCAGCGGCAACACGAGGCAAACTGAATAAATGCTAAAACTAAAATGCGAAACGGGTACCGATAAATAAAATTTTGAACACATCATTTCCGGATATGGGCCTACCTATTGGCCCACCTACCTACTACTACCTAAATACCTACCCACAAACCAGGGATGGACTCTTGGGAGGGTGGATATGAAAACGAAAACAAAATATAAAGTAATAATAGTTACAGTGAAAGAGAGAGAGAACACCAGCAGCAGGCAACATGAAAGTCGCGTGGGCAAAGGCTTTTTGACCTTGCGAAAAATAAAAAAAAATTTTTGCACTTGAAATTTATTTCAAAGAAAATAATGAAAGCAAAACGCTGTCCAACGCACCGAAATATCTATACCCTAGCTGGACAAAGAGTCGATTGATTTTTGAATAAAAATCTTTATTTTGTCATCGAAATTTTTCTTCATTGTTAACTAAAAAATATTATACACAAGATATCGAAATCTGAAATATTAGACTTACATTAAAAATTGCTTAACAAACTTCTTGGCAATGCCAATATACCCTCTTAAGCATAGTGAATAGAAACCACCAAGTGGTTTCCAGCACCAGAGAGAAAGGGACAGAGAAAGGCTAAGAGACCAAACCCCCCCCCCCCACACACAAAATTCACCATCGAAACGACCTCATCAGAACCTGTCTCAATATTATATATATTATCAACTAAATGAAACACACAAAAACATATGCGGCTAGGGTTTTTAATGGGGGGTAACTTCTAGGGGGGTGGTGGTGATGGTGGTGGGGGAGTGGGGGGTCTGGTCGAGTGGTGTTAGGCCAAAAGCCATTTAGTGCACAACACAATTAAATATTGAGGCATATGCACTAGCTCACACACGGACACACACCTCTCAGTCAATGGTCGCCCCCCCCCCCCCACCTACTCAAACCCCCCTCACCAAAAAAATTATGGCCTGACCATGAGCGCATATGTCGCGACCCACATAAACCAACCCTCCCACCCACAACCCTCGCTCCCTCTCACTCTCACACACTGCTCCATTTATCGCAGGCGATAAGTGCTACTGCTCTTTCCCATTTAGAGAAGAAAAACCAAAACAAAAAATTCCCAATAGGCAGCCGCCAGCTCCATGAAATTGATCTATCAATTAAAAAGCTTTTGCTATTACCACACCACGAAAATACACACACACACACACACACACACTGGCAGTAGATAAACGATAAATTTGGGAATATGCAGATATCGACATTGTGGGGCACTCGAATTCAATTGATTAAATGAATTGAACTCGGACATAGTTGAAGCTAAACAGCAATTCCATTATTCACACTGAAATAAAGTATATTTTGTCATTAGTGTGCCCCCTGAAAACTAGAGCCCATCAAACAGAGTTGATTTATCGATTTTTGTGACTTTTCAATGGAGTCAATCGATTTATATGATCCGTTTTTTTTTCTTAAGAAACCATTGTAGATTAAAGGATAAAAGTAGACGCATTGGCACTTCAATTTTCTCTATAGATCTTTGACTAGTTTTATCGATAATAATAACGTAACGTATTTATTGTTCGACTACTTTAAGCTCATTGTAATACCAAAAATTGTCGTATATATCGATAACGATTTTTTAGTTAGCTAGTTATTTAGTTAGCTAGTCTCTGTTTAATTTTCTATGGAACTAATCTTGGATTTCTTGCCTTTTGCTACGTTTTAACAAGCATATGGTTAAATTGCCCAATGATATGGTTTTATTTCGGTTGTTTGTATTCGCTCGTACTGGGGCGAAGGCGAAGGCAATTTCGAGTTGGTGTTTATGTTTAGCAATTATGACATTCATCCTAGGATGATGATCATGATGATGATGAAATCATGAAATAAATGGCCAGATATATATGTAGTAGACCGACCGACCGACAACAACCAACCAACCAACCAACACAGAGAGACAGGCAGTTGATTACAACAACAAAATGGAATTATATGCCATATTGTATATAGGTGTAGATGTAAATATATATACATATATAGATATATATTTGTATTACCAAATATCTAGAAACAAAGGCGCACCACAACGAGCAACAAACACACAATAGACAATGACAATGGGCATTGGATAGAGTTAGTAAATGGGGGCGCCGGGTCGAATGGAAGCGGATGGAAGGTGGAGGCGGAGATTGGAGGTTCTGCCTTCTGCCTCATCGTAACTGTCATTATCTATCTGAAGATAGAGTGCGTTCGGATGGGTGGGTGTTTGGGTGAATAAGAGGAGCGTCTTGTTATATTTGTTGACGATGTTGTTGTTGTTGTTGTTGTTGAGTAAGTAACTGCGTGCGTATACTATATAGAGGTTTAGGTGTTGAAATGACTCTACAGATATTTCACATAGTCTAAAAGGCATAGTCATAAAAACGACAGAGAATAGGAGACAGAGAAAGAGAGAGAATGAAAGAGAGATGGAGAGTGAGTGAGTAAGTTGAGGCTAGAATCTCTATATAGAATGCAGTGAACACTCACTCACACTCACACTCACACATACACATACACAATACGATTACAATTAAAAAAAAAAAAAAGATAAGATATAGAGAAGCAAAGCACAGGGCAGTCAAATGAATTGGCCAATATTTTTTTTTTCATCGTTCTACTTTTTATTATTATTATTAGTATTTTTTGTGCCTTCTTCTTGGGATTATAGTGCGTCCAACGCCACACCATTTCCCCCCTTCCGCCCACTCCTACATATGTACATACATACATATGTATTTCCAATCATGCCAATGATGATGATGATGACGATGATGTAATAGATCTGGAGGCTATAAATATATGCGCTTGTATGTAGCTCATTTGCTGGTTTGGTTTCGTGGTTTGGTGGATTCCATGCATAAAGAAAAAGGGCCAAGTCAGCATTAAAAAACGTGACAGAATACTGACATAGGTATCCATCCATCCATCCATCCATCCATCCACCCACCCACCAGAAACCACATTAAGTTAAGACCATACGTGGAGGTCGGTCTGTCTGTCTGTCTGTATGTATGTACATATATAGGTACGAAAATAAATGAAAGTGAGAATGAGCAGTGCTTACAAGGTCTATAAGCAATACAAATTGAAAGTGCAAAAGGTTAACCTGAGAAAAAAAAAACAGTAATAATCGAAACAAGATTTGACCTCACTCGCTGTAGCTGCTGGCTTGAGTCCCTTCCTCTTGGTCACTTCTTTCTTTTCCTTGACATTTGATTCCCCAACAACATTAGATCATTTCGTAAATAATAATAATAATAATAATTATAATGAGCAAAAGTAAAAGTTGAATAAATGTAACGGTAGAAAAAAAAAACAGCACGTACTCTGGTCTCTACCTCAACCCATATATGCATGCATAGATACATAGACAGATTCATGTCGGTGGTGTGTGTAAGAGTGTGTGTGTGTGTGTGTGTGAGCATAAATTATCATGGCAAATCAAACGATTGCAAGTTTAATTAATGACAATTAGGTAAAGACGGAGACGGAGACGAAGACGGGAAACGAACAAAGAGAGGGAGAGAGAGAGAGAGAGAGAAACGACGAGGGGGGTTAGGAGTTTAAGGCAAAACGAACAAGTACAAAAATCGTCGTCAAGTACAAAGATCGTGCACTTATTTGATCGATGTCAATTTGTGATGCGTGTGTGTGTGTGTGCCTCGAGTCATTGTCAGTAATCCTATGGGTTAATCTTATCAATAACAATAAAATTTGCACACACTTTTCCAATGAAAACTATGCCCACTCCCTGCCCCTTCCCGATAGAAGAGGTGGAATCACAACAGCAGCAAGTCTGTTGGCGACCTTATTATCAATCAATGAACGGTAAACGGTATTTCTCCTCCAGCCGCTTCCTCACCCCCACCATCACCCGAATCACATGGAAATATCATTTTTAAAGCACTCTTTACGGCGCACTGGAAGTACTCTTATTTTTTTTTTTTTTCCTTTCCCTAATTGAGACATCAATTTTAAATGCGATGATTATCATCTATGTATATTTCTTTTTCTCCCACAACTTTTAAGTACAGTCAATCAATCAATCACTTGCATACAAGTTAAACCGTTAGTTTCTTCCTCTTCTTTAACACTTTGGAGTAGACAAATTGGCGTCATCTTATCGAAGGTAGCAGAGAGCGCAGAGTGATGAGAAGGGGATGGGGGGGGGAGGGAAGGTAGGGAGTTAGCGAAACATATGACACAAACTTTTTCTGATTTTGGTTTTAGTTTTTTGAAGGTTGAGAGCTGCTGCGGCTGCTGCTGCTGCTGCTGACTGACTGACTGGCAAACGGTGATCTTGCTGCGCTCTCATACACTGGCGTCAGCCGGTTGAACGCGTTTTTCAAGTCCATTTAAATGTGTCGAGCCAGCAGCGGGGGTGTCGAGCTGCGAGGGGGGGGAGAGGGGGGATGAAAGCGTTGGCGAAGGCGGGTGACGACGTCAATTTTTGTTTTTCTTTTTTAACAATATTTTTGATTGATAATGGTTTGCTCATTCGACATTCGCTCACTCCCGTTGAAATGGCACTAAAATGGCTGACGCGTGTTTTATTTTCAATTTTTTTTTTGTTCTCCTTGTTTATTGTTAAGATTATTATTATTAATATTTAATAATAATAATATTAATAATACTTTGTTTTTTTTTCTTTCTTGATTGTTTTTTACATGCGTGCGCGCGCGCCTCGTGTCGGCAGAATCAGAATCAGAAGACTGTCGCAGTCGAAGGCGACCGAGAGCGCGCGCACCTTTGCCACCAGCGCAGTAGCAGCAGCAACGGCAGCGACGTCGACGCGTCATAGCTTTGTGTTAGAGAGAGAGAATGAGCGAGAAGCAGAGGGAGTAGCAGTAGTAGTTGTAGTAGTAGTAGTAGTCGTAGTAGAAGTAGGAGAGCCAGTCGAGTTAAACAGCTGTCCACTATGACTGGCTCCCACGCTCTTGCTCACTGACCAAAATTCTCTCTCGCTCGCGTTCTCTCTCCCGCTCTCATGCATGCACCTTTCGCATTTAGTGCCTTGCACTTTGAATGAAATTGGTAACGGCAGTTTTCTTATACCCTCTCGCTCTGCCCCCCTCTCCTAACTGGACAAATGATGGTGACGCACAAAGAAAGAGAGAAAAAAAAAGACATGTTGTTCTACTAGCATGTGCATTTGTTATCAGCATAATCGTTTCGACAGTCATTCGAGTGGGAGAGATGAAGCAATTAATTTCGGCATCATATTTGCACTCTGCTGCACTACAGTTTTGGTGATTATTGTTGAAGTGTTGGTTCGGTATTAGCGTTAGAAAGTCGCGTGTGTTTTTTTTTTTTTCGTAAGTGTATGTGTTATTCGTAGTGGCAAACGGTAACTTCCGGCTGTGTTTTTTTTTTATTTTTTTTTTTTTTAGCTTTCCAATTGTGCATTGCGCAAATATGAGGCTCACATAAATTTTCGTTATGCAAACATGTGCCGACGTTCTTGTCTGTTGTCTGCAGTTCTCTCTATACCTCGCGAATGACGCAGATGACGAATGTCACAAACTAAAAGAGAGGCATCGAAAAAAAAAAAACAAGAAATAACTGTCTATCTCTGTCTCTGTATGTCTGCCTCTGTATACGATGGTAGTGTTGGTGCTGCTGCTGCTGCTGCTGCCTTTTGCCTTTGCCAAGTTCAAAATTATTTAAAACAATTAATATTCATTTTGTTCCGTGTTGCTTGCAATTAGCGATCTCTGTCTCTCTCGCTTCCTCTCCTCGGTCTCGCGCAATCCATCTCGTTCTATCTCTTGCTCGTTAGGGAAAGGTGTCAAAAATTTTGCAAGCCATAAATTAATAAAAAGAATCACATACAAAGGCAAATGAATTGAAATTTTCTACAATTCAATGGACAAAAATAGAATTTAAAGACAGCAAAAAGATCGAAAATGTTATATACACACATTTGTATGTATGTGCATTTGTGTGTAAGAAGATTTTGAACAATGTGAAGAAATTCCCAGAAATGATCTAACTCAGTGGACAGAGCGACATCCAACGGGTAAATTCCCATAAACACACACACACAAAATTTGTTTACAATTTCAACAACTTTCCAAATTATTTACAGATAACGTTGTCGAATCTATGGAAGGATCATGACGCAATTAAAAAATTCTAATTGGTAAGTCATCTAAGAATTTTACCTAAATAACGAGTGGGAATATTCTTGTTTCATATTAAAACCAAGTGATTACGACTTTTACTAAAGATTGCCCCCCGCTTTACCCATTTCGGATGACCAAAGTGCTTAAGCTGTGATCCACATGGGTTTTATTGATTCCCCCTTCCCCACTGTCCATCCCTTCGCCTTGATGGCGAAATGCGTACATTGTATAGAACATTCTAAATAACTCATGGCTAAAGGCATTAATCTATCAAAGCCACGCTCCATTTACGCCAAGTGATGATGGGTAATAGTAGGAGGGTGAGGAGTAGAAAGGAAAGATGTGGGAGCGGTGTATGTATTTGTCACCATTGGAAACAATAGAGAATTACGCATTAATCAAGCGCAAAGACAAGCAGAGAAGCAGCGTTGTGTATACAGTGAAATTTTCTACATTTTAATTAGGTTTTTGGGGATTGTAAATGGTTGGGATTGGGGCAGAGTGGCAGCGGGTGGGTGGGGGGGGGATATTCATTGGGATGGTTAATTGGCCAAAATGTCTTTCGATATGAATCAGCTGTGTGTCAGTGTGAGCCAATTTCCAATCCATGCAAACAAAAACAAAAACCTCCATCAAACCAGCCATAAATTGCAAAAAGTACCGTTGCCCATTTGGCGGTGGGGTACGGATACACAATCAGCATACACAAACATGAAAAAACAAGTTGACAAAAACGTAAAGAGATAGATGGACAGAGAGAGAGAGAGGAATAGCGGTAAAAGGGGGGAACACGAACTTGGCTTGACAGCAGCAGCAGCAGCAGAGAAGAACGTGAGCTTGGCGTCAATTGAGAGAGGCTCTCTCACTCTCTTGCTCTCTTCTTACGCAGCAGCAGCAACAGCAGCAGTTGTGATGACTCATAGCCTGGCTTGGCACTTGGCACTCTCTCTCCCCCTCCGCCCCCCCTTCACCCGACGCACACTCTCCTCACTTCAGTTGCGGGTGACGACAACTTACTGACATTAATGTTTTGTTGATGAAGGTTAGAAAGAAAGAAAAAAACAACAAAATTATAATAATCATAATGGAAAGTATTTGGAAAAAAAGAGTGAGTGAGAGAGAGAGAGAGAGAGACGACGACGACTCTTGCTGCTGCCTGTTGATGATGGGCAATAACATGTGGCTAAATGGATTAAAAAGTGCCAGAAAGAAGAAGGTAGCATGAAAGGAAAAGAGAGAGAGAGAGAGAGAGAGAGTGGTGTGTGTGTGGGGGGGGGGGGGGGGGGGGAAACAGGGAACAAGAGCTTAGCAAGTAAATGAGCCGCAGCCGGAACTTGATGACCAACAAACTGACCAAACAACCAGCAGCAACCAGCTTCAAGGTAACATTTTATGAGCTACGTACACACACACACACACATACGGACATGTGTATATCCGAAAGGTATATACGATAATTGCATATATATATCTTTTTTGCATGCGGGTGAAATTGAGAGAGAGGGACAAACAGCAAGACAAGACAATAGATAAAAAGAGAGCGAGTGGGGGGGGGGGGAGAGAGAGAAGACAGTAGTCCATCAAAACAAAGGCAATGAATTACTTTAATGTTTTTTAATAAACTTACACATCCAAATGACATGCCAGTGACCGACCCTCATACGTTTGCTCATGTTGTTGTAGTATGCCACTAGGTCGGATTGGCTCAGCTTATGGGCCATAAGTATGTATGTACGTACAGTAGCCCTTCGAAATCTGTCTCACAGCCACCTTTCACATTAACCTAATGACGGACGCGACATGGCCACTTTAGTTTTTTGGGGAATTAGTTGCGGAAGTAGGTGAAACCTAATTTGAGACCCATGATTTTTTTAAAGCTCGAATTTAAAGCCCAACAAGAAGCTATAGAAGTTTTGGTAACCCTAAAAAATCGACACTTTATGAAAGAAATACCTTTTATCAGGGATATATGTATATTTTTTTTTATTAATTCATTCACATTCTCATTCTCTTTCGCACTCTGCTCAAAATTCTAATTGAGAGAAGTTAGAACTCTTAGAAATCTCTTTGTACAAAGATTGCTGTATATCTAACCTTTTGTCTCGGGTTAATTGTCAATGTCAAAAAGTTAATATTCTTTGTCATTTGTTTTGTGTACTGTTATACCTACTCAACATGGTGGGTAATAATAATAACCAATGCCATCTTCTCATGATTTCTTTGGAAATAGAAATTTCCGTTGACCTCCACGCCATTGTGTGTTTGTGTGTGGTGTGCCCCAAAGTGTGTTATGTTCCAAATTTTCTAACAGTTTTTGGCCCCCACGAAACAGGGGGGGGGGGGCTAATGGACAAATAATTACCTTAGACAGTCTACTAAGAAACAACTAACGTTATATCCGAGTCGTGTTGAATTGAGATGGCAGCCGCAGCCAGAAACAAAAGACAGGTCGTCGGTCAGTTATCAATGTGAATCTTAATTTTGGTTTGTCTTTAATGCCAATTATTTCATAATTGCAATAAAAAGCGCAAACACGCAAATGATGACCCCAAAATTGCATCATCGCATATGTGAAGGGGTTAGAGCAAATGATTTCTCTAAGCGCGCATTACCGACAAAAATCCCTGAACCGCTTCAATACAAATCTTTAAGTTCGTCATTCTTGAAGAAACAGGAACCGACAGAAGACTAACCAAGCAACTGATACGCCTGCTGATTCTTCATCTTGGCTACTCAAACTCGAATACTAATTTCTTGTATAATCTGAGAAAAAGACTCTTTGTTGTCTCACCAACAGCTGTTGCTCGACTTTTGTGCACAGTCATTAAGTGTGTGTGTGTGTGTGTGTGTGTGTTCCAGTGTGTACACATAAGAACTTAAGTTACACAATGTCAATGAACAAGAGAAGATTAAAACTTGACTAAAGGAGCAGAGGTCATAGCACCTGTTATTCTTTGTCTGAGTTCTTACTGTAATCTTATATAAATAAAGCCAGAGGAAGGGGCAACCATCTGTGGTCAAAAATTTTTGTCATCTATTTGAAAAATCTGCTTTTCTGGGCTGCTTGTAAATTACGGAAAGCCGTTAAAATGATTTTTGCCAGAGACAAGGGAGGAAGGAAGGGAGCTAAAGAGAGAGAGACCGGCCATAAAACCCAAATGGAAACATAAATTTTTTTCTTTCTTTTTTTCTTTTTTTGCGTAAAACATATAAAATGTATATATCAAAATTGGTACAGGAAATTAAAACGTTAGTCCAAGAAGTAGAAGAAGGCAAAATGCAAAAATGAAACGAAACGAAACGAAAAGAAAAAACAGCTGGAGCATAAAACGACAAAACAGATGCGAAGAAGCAAGAGAGCCCAGAAAACTAACTATTACTACTTACTCCCAGCAGAGCAGCAGCAAAGGGCGAAAGTGGCTTTTGGACCAAGATTAATAATGCTAAGACATGAAGTAAGGCACACCACATACACACACACACACACACACACACACTTGGTCCACTATCTATCTACATTACAGTTTGGTTGGCTGGAATCTGAGGCAACAACTACCATACAATATGTCCACTTAACTTCCTTCGCAACAAAGTGAAAGCAACTTGAATAAATACTTGCAAGCTTTCTACCAAATGCTTGGGATAAATGATGGAATCGCAACGTTTATGTTGCGAGGGTGCCAACAGACAGAGAGTCAGAGAAAGAAAAAGAAAGAGAGTGAGGGAGCGAGATCTCTTAAAACGAAACGTGGTGAACACAGATTTAAAGATGCACAATCCACCCAGGAATCCAATCCATTGAGTTGGGAGACAACCGAAACTTGTCTCAAACCGAAATCATTTCAAAGGTCTAGCTGCAATACAAATATATAATTCATTTCGATCATTGCCAATTTGTGGAGAAACGGTATGGCTGATAATCCACACACACACACACACATACAAGAAACCACAAAATGAGCCACATTCTGTCATGCTTCACAGCGTTCAATTAGCTATAAGGTTAGGGGGTAGAGGAAGGTACAGTTAGCATCAAAATGCATATAGTGTAAAGAAGACGAAACTGATTTCTTAATGTGTTTGCGTGTCTGTCTGTATGTGTGTGTGTGTGTGTGTGTGCTTAGAATTGAATAGAGTAAAGTGAATTGGTCTAGTGTGTTGCTCATCGGCCAATACTTTGTCTAAGACAATATTACTCATTTATGTGGAGGGATTTTTCTTTTCATATTTATATTGTTTACATAATTTTTGCTTTATTTTTGTTTTGTTTTTTCTTTTTTTTTTTTTTTCTTTACTTTATTCAAATTTATTTCAACTTCTTGAACACACAAAATCATTATAATCATTCACCATGGACATTATTATGCAAATTTCTATTCTGTTTGAGCGCTGCTTACTATGCCATTGACACGTTGCTCTTCCTGTGCAAGTGTGTGTGCGTGTGTGTGTGTGTGTGTGTGTGTGTGAGTGTGTTTTTGTGCTTGACAGGTTTATCATCATCATTTGCTTCTGCTGCTCTTCCTCTTGCAATAACAACAACAAATAATGGTTGTTATGTGTGACTGCTTCTTCTTCTTCGTCTTCTTGGTTTTGGTTTTTTTCTGCTTCTTCTTCTTCATCTCATTTTTTTTTTATCATTATCATCATCAGACAAACACAGTTAGTCATTGTTTTGTTGCCTTTTTTCTAACCTTCCAATTGGGTATAACAGATTTTTGTAAAAAAAAAAAAAAAACACTGCGTATACGCAATGATGGGGTAAGAAAATTGCACATACGCAACTTCTCCCTGAACAGGCAATTGATTTTACCTTAGCATCAAAATCAATTTAAAGTTTTACTATGATTTAAAGGGTAATTAGAAGTCGACTTTGCAGCATATTGACTCTTCTCTGTGTGTGTGTGTGTGAGCTGCATGTTTAACTTTTTACACAAATAGTAGGTAGGAGGAGATAGAACTTGGAAACATTTTACTTCTTCCCTCCCCCCTGGCGTCCCTCGACCCACATCAAGTTAAAGTTGTGCCTATTGTACTTTGAAATTTTATTCCATTGTCAATATTTAGTTTTCTAACTAATTATCAGTTCAGCGCACTTTGCGCGCAGCTTTTTCAAAGTGTTTTCAAAGTGGTGGGGGGGGGGGTGGTACACCAGTGAGCAGAGGAGCAGGGGGGACCAGTTAGCAGTGTCAACGCTCGCTCACTCATTCGTTTATTTTTGGGCGGTCGTTTAACTTTGCTTAATCATTTCAAACTGATGTTAATTTCTGCGATTCAAGTTGACTGGACTCGAACCGGGCGTACTGAATTTGAATTCGGATTCTAAAGTAAATAAGGAAGACAAATGCCACTCCAACCGCACTCGCACTCGCACTCGTCATCACCACTCATCACCCTGACACCTTGTCGTCCCGTCGTCCCATCGTCCAATCACCCACACCATATGTATACATAGAATGGCATATCTAAGACTGCGTTTGCGTGTTAACATTGCATTAACACGCAGAGAATTTTGAGAGCTCGCTCGTCGGCTCACTCAGTTGACCTTCAAAATGTATAAAAACTATTTGACCAATGTTGTGTTGGTTTTTCTTTGTTTTTATTTATTATATGGCTTAGAGGCCTATGCATATATAAATTTTTGTTTCAAAGTTACTTTTCGTTTTGTTTCTTTAGGTTTTTGATATTTTAATTACCGCTTGAACCTTGAATTTGCACTACAAAGTGCTTTTAGTGGTCGGTCGGTCGGTCGGTCTCTCTCTCTCTCTCTGTCCGTCTTACTCGTTCGCTTGAGAAATTATAGTAATTAAAGCCATAAAGAATGACTCAAAAAAACAAAAAATAGGCAACAAAAATTTGGGCATTTATCTTCGTTTTTTTCTTGTATTTTGAATCTCTGTTTGGTCTACCTTTTCTTATACTTTTGGGAGATTTGGTTAATTTTGATAAATATTCTACAATTTCCTGGCACTAGATTTGGCAGCTGCTCGCGAAAGGGCCGTAAGGGCGGCAGGGCGGTAGGGCGGTGCAGTATTTGAATGAATAAAAGAGGCCTTTCGTATTTTAATTCAAATGCAAATCGACATACAAACTCTTTCATATTGAGTATTACAATTTGCATAAAATTCTCACTGCGAATGGCTACTAAATAGTTGGATTAACGGTTCGCATTTCTCTCATCATTAGGCAATGGATTTGAATTTTCAAGAAGGTTCTCACAGAGAAGCAACTTTAGGTCAGTTTAGCTTGAAGTACAAGCTCCTTTGTTATCGATAAAAACTTTGTCGATTTCCAGGTATATGAACTATCGAAAAAAGTATTTTGTCTCGATTAAATTGCTAACTTTAGATGCATCAATAGGCCAGCCATCAATTCCATGCCTAGTGCTAGTCACTGCATCTCTCTAGTCTATATAGCAATTGTCCCCTTTGATTGTTTTGTTGTTGTTGTTTATTTTTTATAAAAATTGGACCTCAACTGTGCATCAAGTTCACACATTAGTTAGTCTCTATATACATAAATGGGTAGGTATGTATGTAGATGTATAGTATATAATTTTATGTAAATTTTTTATTATCATTAACTTACGCCACTAGGCCGCCTAAAAAGGCAACTGGACCGCCGCCAATGAGACGAATCTTGCGATGACAAGAATCGAATAGAGATGTTCGGGTGGGCGCCTGCGAAGTGGGTGACATGATGATGTGACCACTAGAAACAGTGTTGTTGTTGTTGTTGTTGATGAACAGATGTTGTTGTTGCTGCTGCTGTTGTTGTTGTTGTTGTATTGTTGCTGTTTGTTGTTCACTTGTTTTGCAATTGTAATTACTTATGTAGTTGCTATAGTTGTTTGTGTAGTTGTTATTGCTGCAGTTTTTACTGTTTTTATAATGAGTGTTGTTATGTTTGTTAATGCAACTATTAGACAAACTATTGTTGTTATTGTTGTTGTTGCTGCTATTGTTGTTATTGTTGTTGTTGTTGTTGGTGCTAATGTTGCTGCGACAACTTTGATTGCTGCTTTGACTGTTGTTACTGCCGCTGCTGCTAATGCTGCTGCTGTTGGCTGTTGTCTTTGGCTTCTTGTTGCGCCTCAAAGCTGCTGCCAAGTTATAGCTAGTGGCTGACTCTTTTTTCTTTTTCTTTTGCTGCTGCTGCTCCTGCTCAACCTTCTCAATGTTTGTTGTGGCCAGCAACAATAAACTCGATTGCTGCTGTCTGAAATAATAATCTGTTGCTGCTGCTGCTGCGGCTGATTTCTTGATCTCCTTCTCCCCCACCTGCTGCTGCTGCTGCTGCTGCTGTTGTTGTTGGTTGTCCTCTGCCTCAGTCACTCTAGATAATGTTGTCGTCGTCGTCGTCGTTGTCGTTGTCGTCAATTGCTTTTGGAGTAGCTTTTGCTGTTGCTGTCTAAGCTTTTGTAGCAATGTCGTTTTGCGTTTGCCGTTGACTGTTGCTGCCGTTGCTGGCAATGTTGATGCTGCTGCTGCTGCTGTCGTCGTCGTCGTCGTCGTCTTACCGAAGCCAAGTTCCACAATATGTTGTGTGGGCGCTCTCAACATTATTCACTGTCACTTTTCACCGTTTTTTTTTTTGTTTTTGTTGTTGTTTTTGGTTTTTGGTTTTGTTTTTGTCACTTTGTGCTTGAATCATTTGTTTTAAACCTAAAATTTTGTTCAATTTCATTTCATTCATTCATTCATTCATTTCTCTCTCTTCTTTTTCTCTATCTACGCACACATTTTAGCTAAAACTTTCTTCTAAAAAAAAAAAAAAACAAATAACAAAAATGGAATTAAGTTATACACAAAAATCTTTTTCTCTTTTTTTTCTGTCGTTTTCAACTTTCAACTTTGGTTTTTTTTTGCGTTTTGTGTGTGTACGCTGCCGTGTGTGTGTGTGTGTGTGTGTGTGTGTGTGTGTGTGTGCAGTTGTTTTTGTTGTTAAAATTATACAAAATTATATATGAAATTTCCTTGCTCTATAAAATGTTATAATAATACTTTCAACCACATATAATAGGCAACAACTAAACATTTAGGCATTAAAACTCAAACAACAAAAAACACACAAAAAAAATGGAGAAAGAAATTCGCCTCACAAATCTAACAAGCAAATCAATCAACTAAGATTAAATGACTTTCGAAACTTGAATACAACTTTTAGCTATTATTTTTTTAACACTTGATAGCACAGGAAAATAGAAGAAAGAATTATTTCTCTATCACATTTTCGCCATAGTTTTGCACCACTATGCAGATGACAGATGAGAAGCTTTAGGGGCAGCGCGCTGACCGCTTGCTTTCATTATACATTTTAGTCTGACTATATTATATATAGTCGTATATACTATACTATATAAATATGTATATGTATATATATATATGTGCGCCATGGCGATCGCGTGAGTTTCTTTGACTCATTGCGTAGTAAATTGAATACACAAACATGCATAGTATATCTCTGTCTCCCTCTCTGTTGTTCCTCCCGCTCTTTCTCTCTCTCTCTGGCTATATAGTGGAAAAGTCTTGCAAGTAGGCGGTAGTAGGCGCCTTTTGTGTTCGCCTGAAAGCTAAGCTAAAATCCGCTTATATGTTAATTAGATTTATTTACTATAAAAATGAATTATAAGTATTTGCCTTGTTTGAGTTTTTTGTTTTGTTTGCTTGCTGCTGCTTCGGCTGAGGCTGCTTCTGCTGCTAATTCGTTTTATTATATCAACGAGTTTCATGTAAATTACTTGGCAACAATAAGTTTTGCTTCATCTTCTGATGATTTTATTTGAAATTTTAATTTTAATTGTACAAATAAATAAAAAGCTAAAGATAATGCCTATGGATGGAGATGGAGATGTAGATGGAGATGGGAATGGAGATGGGGATGGCGTTGGCCAAACAAAAGTAAACGCTTATTTCGCTCTTAAACTTTTGGCACAGGCCAAAAAGAAAGTAAAAGGCAGGCAGCGAACGACTTCGTCATTCAAAAACCTGGGGGCTTACGCAATAGCCGCGGCAAAAACCAGCAAAAAAACAAAAACGAAAAAAGAAAAAAAAATTAAAACTCATCATTAAAGAAGCAAAGCATAAGAAATGGCCAAATGGGCTGGGCACACCGAAAACAAAAAAAAAAACCAAAAAGAAGTCGAGGAGGTAAAAACAAAGTGAGCAATAAAATGGTAAAGTGGGAAAACATTGGAGTAGTGAGGGGCGGAGTGATGGGGCGTGGAGGCTATATAGGCTTTTATAGGAAAAGGAGTCGTCAAATCAACTTTTTGACTCTGCATTGTGTTGGCTGGTTGGCTGGTTGGTTGGTCAACCGATAACCTTCACCCAAATAAATATACCACATCTCATGCTGTGTGCCAGCTACGAAAAGGAAAGGGCAGAGCAGGGGAGGGAAGGGGAAAGCAAGTGCACGCTAATTGAAATAGATTAAGGAGCTTTTCTCTCTACACAGTCCAAAAAACAATTCGATTTTTACTCATTTGAGTATGACAAGAAAACTTTCCAAAAAAAATAACCAAAGACTTTATTTTCTTTAGTGCGTATACGTAATATTTTGTTTAGATCTTAAAAATGACATTGGAACCTCATTTCTTCCGCTTAGGTCGATAAGTCGCGCAAGAACAGAGCATTTTTTCACCAAAAGTGCCCAGTGATTCACTTTTACCACAGTGTTCCCCCAAAAAATGACGTCCAATTAATCATGCCAAAATGAGAGAAAGAAAAATATGCATGTCAATAAAATGAAGCTGCCGATTACAAATTCATTGTATGAGTCATTAAAATTTTTTTGTGTTGTCATTGGACGAGTTGATACAGCATAATTTCCCAATGGCACACGCCACAAATACAAAATATATATGTACATATATGGATTCTTATATATATATCACAGATTTTTGTATGAGAAGAGCTTATCTGGGCTATAAGCAGAAGCGTATACATATGTGAGTCAAAACGTGCTTGGACTTGAATGATTCAATCGAAAAGACTTGAACTCGAGACAAGTGAAGTGAAAATAAGATATGTGTGTGCCCAACTAACGGATAGGAAGGGTAGAGAGGGGGGACAAAAAAAAAAAAAAAAGAAAAAGGTGTGAAAAATAGAATGGCCTTACGTTTTTTTTTTGTTTTTTTGACACTTTATTTCTGTAACTTTCACAATGTACTCAAAATTGGTTTAAAGCCGCCCAAATGGAAAGGCGTTTGTTTTTAGCCAAATATGTTGTTTTTTTTTTTGTTTTCTTTAGAATAACAAAAGCTAGAGACAGAAACTAAAACTGAAACAAAAAAACCAAACTTTCTACACAATTTCAATTAGTAAAAAATTACAAAATCTGCAAAAAACTTCTGCATTTGAAGTCACTAGACCCAGACCCAGATCCAGATCCAGACCCAGACACAGACACAGAAAGTGACCAGCAAAGAAAGCAAGAAATGTGGGTGATGATGGGTAGTTCATTTCGGTTTGGTTTGGTTTGGTTTTGGGCGGTGGTTTTCTTTTTTTTTTTTTTTGGTAGATTTCTTAAGACTCATTTTCATGCAGAAGAACTCGGCAAATAATTGACGACACTCGCACTCGCACTCACTACACGAAGTTGGCGCTGTGTGTGCTGGGCGGCTCTGTGTAGCCACGCTTCGAGAATTTTAAAATGAAAGTTCGTGCTTTGTTCACGGTTGAAAAAGCATGCGGAAATCTCTGCAAGAAATAAATCGCTTAAGAGTAAAGCAACAACAACAACAATAAC
Source organism: Drosophila nebulosa (assembly GCA_024703675.1). Taxonomy (NCBI): domain Eukaryota; kingdom Metazoa; phylum Arthropoda; class Insecta; order Diptera; family Drosophilidae; genus Drosophila; species Drosophila nebulosa. The sequence continues at coordinate 1,359,697 of JANFPS010000005.1, forward strand.
ACGAAGATGTAGAAGAAATAAAAGAATGTGAGACAAAAAGGTAGTAAGTAGTAAGAGATAAAAGTCTAGCCAAGAAAAATAATTATATTATTTTAATGTGTTTCTTTTTCATTTCTTTTTCACTTTGGTTTTTTTTTTTTTTTTTTTTTGCCTTCTTTTTGGTTGGTTTTTCTAGTGGCTCTAGGAAAAGTACCAGAGAGCAGCTGTCGTTTTCTATGTTGCTTGGATTTACTGTGAATTTTCAATTAAGCCAGGTAGTAGATTGGCAAGAGGTTAGAAGAGAGAAGTGGAGGGGAGAGGAAAGACCACCGCCTGTTGCGGAAAATGATGAAAGCTTTCCCCAAATGTCGTCCCCTCTATTAGATGACGATGACGACGCTGGGATTGGGATTGGAAATGGGGATGGGGATGGGGAAGGGTTGCCCCGTTTGTTGCTTGTTTGGTTTACCATCGAAGCGAAGCGAGCAAGAAGAAGAGAGTGTCATGAAGTGGCAAGGTTATGCGTTGTGCATAAGCAATTAGCTTTTGCGGTATGGATCGCTGATGCCTGATGATATATGTACAGACACACACACACAGACAGACGCTCACTCTTTGAGGTCACATGTATGCATGTATTAATGTGTGTGTGTGTTTAGAAAAGTCGGTTTCCACTTTTGAAAATTGAAATTGATGCAACAACATAAACTGCGGTTTTTCCACAACAGATTTGCTTTTAATGGCAAAAACAGAGAAAATCTATATGATACCACAGTGGGGGGACGGATAGAAAGAACTTTCAAGGTTTAGCGAAATTTGAATATTCTTCCATTGAACTTAATTGACTAAAAGCGATCTCTAAGAAGTTATTGCCCAATAACAGAAGGCATAGAACTCGCTTTATGGGATTTTTGCTCTGTGATCTTGAATTAGTGATCAAGTCTCAAGGGCTCGACCCCAAAACGCAGTATGTGCTCCTACCCGGGGTTAATCGAACGGCGATTGCAACAATTTTCACACTCTGAAGGCCAAACATGGAGTTGAGCCGCGTCTTTGGGTTTGATTAATGTAGATAGAGTAATGTGTGTGTGTGTGTGCGAGTGTGTTTGTGTGTGACTCTTAAAGACACACAACAAGAGAGAGCCAATCATGAATCGATCTACGTGCATTTACTCTTCGTTGTCTTCGTCGACGACGTCGTCCGATCGCTGCTGTCATTTAAAACGCAGCAGCGAAACCTGAACGCGATTGCAAACCCGCCAAGTTCTCACGGCGAGTTACACAAAACGCCGCACATCACGTTTTCAACATTAATGGGATCCCCTCAGTTCCCTCCCTCCCCCCCACCTTCCCTTTTGCTCCCTTTGTTCTGGGAACGTTAATATGCCCGGCATATCTCTTGTCCCTCCATCGCCCCCCTCTCTCCCTCTCTATTGCCGACTCTCTTTCAATTTCTGTCAGTCTGTCTCTTTCTTTCTATAGATTGCTCCATTCACGACGAAGCTCTCAGGCTTTGCCATAAAATTGTACAAAGCCCAAAACGTGAGAGAAATGCAAAAAAAAAAAAAAAAAACACACAAACAGAAAGAAATATAACAAAAAAAAAAAAAAAACACAGAGAAGACCCAGTAAAATTACCGAAAAAAAACAAAACAATAAAAATAAACACATAGACCCAATTAAATCGTGTAAAAAATAAATACATGCACACACACACACACACACACACACAGAAACACATACAAATCTACACAAATCTACGCGCTAATTAAGCAAATTAGTAACAAAAAAAAAAGAAGAAAAAAAATTAAATAAAAAATGCTGCGGTCAGCGGCGGCAACGGCCACGGGCAGCGGCGCATCGCTCTTTTTTTTTCTTCTTCTTCTTCTTCTTGGCTTATTGTCAACAGAGCTAAAAATTTGACCCATAAAATTTCCCACCAAATTATAGTAATTTTGCTAACTCAAAACAAGAGAACAACAGAGAGAGAGAGAGAGAGAGAGAGAGAGAGTGGTGGTGGGGGGACGCCGGGGAGAAATGGAAAAACACCAAAATTATAGGAAAAGCCAGCCCCGTTAGGGAAAAAAGCGGTCAAAAACACAACAACAAAAAAACAAGCGAGAGGGATTTGTTGTATCTGTGGGAGTCGATTGCAAAAGTAGCCGAAAATTGCTGCAGCTAAAAAATGATTAGAAGCAGGAGGTGGAGGTGGAGATGGAGGAGGAGGAGGAGGAGGAGAAGAAGAAGTGAACAAGAGAAGCGGAATAAAAGTAAAGGGTAAAGAGGGGAATGGAATGGAAAAACCAGCACAATTTTCACTATCCAGTTACAAGGCTTCTTTACTTTCTGTGTATTTGTGGAAGATGTTGCCGCCGTTGCCATAGCCACCATCGTGTTGCTGCACAGCAGCAGCGATGGGGGCCGGACCGTGCCGGGGCGGGGCGGGAACGGGAACGGGAACGGTAACGGCGGCGTGGCACAACCGCATAATTATATAGCCCCATCACAGATCACAGCAGCTGCCATGACTGATGGCGGTGGTGGGCGGGCAATTGGACGACAACGGCAACATCTACAGCGACAACAACAACATCTAATCCAAAGAGGGCAACCAACAAACATGAGATACATAGTGAATCTTATTTCACAAATTAGGAAATATGAAATATAAAACACACATATATCTAATATCTATCTATCTATATATTGAAAATGATATTCCTTGAACGACAACAAAACCAAAAACAAACTGCCTAAACTGGTTTAAAAACCAAACCAAACCCAAAAAGAGTTCGAATCGAATGCAGCATCCACACACTCGAGAAATATAGATACCTTAATCAATATATATGTACATATAGTTAGATTTATTTATTTATTTCAAAACAAATCAAATCGAGCTTACAAGCTCTATCAAAGCATGACTTGTTTCTTGAATGAAAAATGTAATAATGTAAAATAATACTGTGGGAAAAATCACTGGAATTTTGCGCATTGTATAACAGAGCTAAACAGAGTGTACTGAGAGACATTCTTTCTCTTAGCAATGCCGATAAGCAGCTAGTTAGTTTTAGCAAAATAAATTTCAAAGCATTACCAGGGGATTTTAGAAATAAACAACGTTCGATAACATTTTCAAAGACAATCTAGTGAGAACAATGGCAATATTTACAAAACGATAATTATCGATATTGATAATTGATCTTAGCTTAATGGCAAATGAAAAATTGTATGCTTCTTGAGTTCTATCTTCCGATAAACATGATTCGATTTCTGTAATATCATTTGAAAACCACAGTGAAATATCTCTTGACTTTTGATGCCGCAAAATGTTGTGGGAGCAAAGCTACAAAGACTTGTCTCTGTGGCAAAGTTTCACCCACAGTTAAGATAATATATATATATGTATATATCTGTATCTGTGTGTGTGTGAGTGCTTGGGCATGGAAAAAAACTTTGATTGCAACATGGATTTCTCATACTTCTTCTGTGCTATGATTTTGCCTTTTGTGCTTTTTGACATTTTTGTGTGGAAGCCAAGAAAAGTGACGGCTAACAATTATTCTCTCACTCAGTCTCTCTCTCTCTCGATCTTTCTAGGTATATACATAGATATAGTAGATATATATATACAATCTCCCTCTCTGTCTCTGTCTTTGGGTTGATGCAATTAGCAGCGCGTGTGTTACACTTAGAAAGGTAAAGAGAAGAGTCAGCCAAAGAGACACAACAATAACACAGGAAAAACATTTGCAAAAATATTTAGCTAGCTGCAATTTGATTTCATATAAGTGAAATATCTTTATACATACAAACAAACAGACAAATGATATATGTATGTACATACATATGTATGTATGTATATATTTATGTATATATAGCGTATTTAGTTTTATTTTAAGAAACAACAAAAACCAAAACACACACACACAACAACAACAACAACATTAAGAGAAAGAGAAGAAGGAGGAAAAGGCGGAGGAGGTGAAAAAGGACAGCCGGCAGCTGAATAATAAATTTAGCACGGATGTTCGATTTTTTTTTTCTGCTTTTCTATATACTGTCTTTTTTTTTGCCTCTTTTTTTTTTTCTTTTTTGGTTTTGCTTCGATTTTTGTGCGGGTAACAAAACAACAGCTGACATTGACACTTTTCGTGTTGCTGCTGCTGCTGCTGATTGTGGCACTGCGCGCGTTTAAGGTTATTTATAAAAGAAGAGAGAAAATCGGCCGCTTATGATACACGTGCCAAATCGATATGACTTATAAAATAGAGTTATTATACAGGTTTATAGCTACATACATAAGTAGATAGGTAGATTGCGAGGGCCAATGGAAGTAGTTGTCAGTTGCAAAGCTGATTCATTCCCGCGGGTTTAGCCCTATCATATAAATAGACAATTTATTGATTCTATTCTGTGACAATTGATAACTCCTTTGTTGCCATTTTTTAAAGGGTTTTCAACTGATAAAACTCAATAAACTTTGCCTCCTGAAGATAAGGTTACCTTATTGTAGAATGTTTTCTATTCACGGGCTAACTTCTTGTCTCTTGCATGAGCTAACCAAAAAAAAAAAAAAAAAAGAGGTGTACACTAACAAAATTTGTTTGTCGTTTAACCGCAACCGAAGAAAAAGAGAAAAAAAAAAAACACAAATAAATAAATATCCATCTATGTATGTAGGCCCCATAATGCTTTCAATTGTTATAGATATTTTGTTGCCGTTGTTGTATTTGTTATTTACTTTTGGCATATAACTTTGTTGTAGTTGCTATTGCTATTGTTGTTGTTGTCGTTGTTGGTAGTGCTTAATTTCCGTGTCGCTTTTGTTGTTGTTTCTACTGGTCGCACTTAACCTTCAACTCGCATTGAAGCCAATTTGACTGTTTCTGTTTTGGATTTTTTGTTTTTTGTCGTTTTTCACACCCGCCGCCATTCACCTCCATATCCATCTGCATCTGCTTCTCCTCCTCCTCCTTCTTCTTCTCTTTCTCTCTTTAGCCTAAGCAATTAAATCAAAATTTATGAAGTGATTCTAAATAACGCGTTTGGTTGTTGTTGTTGCTAATGCTGTTGTTGTTGTTGTTGTTGTTGGTGCTGTTCTCGGCATTGTCGCTGTCGTCGTCGTCGTCCATTTCCATTGCTCGCATTTTGAATAAGCTTTAATTGTTGCCGATTTTTATGTAGGCAAACGACGACGAGAGAGAGAGAAACAGAGGGAGAGAGAAGAAAAAAGCACCGTTAAAGGTCAAACGAGCATTTAGCGAAATAGACAGGGAGAGGCAGAATGACAGAGACAGCGACACTCAGAAAGAGAGAGAGAGAGAGGGGCCAGTCTCTTCTCTTGCTCTTTCTGTCTATTTTTCTCGACCAGTTATAGACTTATAAGCCGTGTAGAATTATTAGTATCAAAAGAAATAAAAACAAGTTTCACAAGCTCTCCTGTCCTCTCCGCTCCGCTTTACTCCACTCCACTCCACTCCACTCCACCCCTCGTTTGCCATCGACAACGTCCACGGCTAGTGAGCGTCGCGTCGAGCAGGAAACCTTGCTTGGCTTGACTGGATGAAGCTGCTGCTGCTGCTGCTGCTGCTGCCGCCGTCGTCGTCTACGTGAGGTGACGTGAGCCCGAACACCGCCAAGATGCACATGCAATGACACATGCTACACACACACACACACACACAAACACACGACGTTTGTATGCTAGGTTGCCTGGCGACACACAACATACACTCACTCACTCACTCACACTCTCACACATACATACATATGTATGTATGCATGCTGTTATAACGGTTTTCGAAAAAAAAAACTGGCGCATCGATCGAAAATGTAAAAGTTTTGTTCTTGCCTTTTTCTTTTTTTTTTTTTTGGGTTATACTGTATATAGATTTCAAGTCGAAATTCATCCCGATGAAAGAAGAGGATCCAAAACATTGCTTTGTTCTTTTTATGGCCCACTAACGTATGCTATAGCAGCCAATGAAGAACTCTAGAACAAACTCTTTAGCCAATAATGAACTAACGGTTCAATTAGCAATGCATCGAACAAAAGACTCACAGTTTACATTGACGTAAATATCACGCATACGCCATGTAGGCATCAATATCTATTTTTTTAACTCCGATGTCTATGTATAATATTCATTTCAATCAATGACATTCTCACACAAAAGCAAAACTCTGAGAAATTAAATAAAGCAAGATCACCTGACAACCCTTAGAACCGGGTAACGAAGCGGTAAGGAAAAGGTGAAAGGGTTGGACAAGTGAGAAGCAGAGAAAAAAAGAGAGAAAGAGAGAGAGAGAGAGAGGGAGAGAGAGGGTCAATAGGTAGTTTGCCCTCTTTGAATTTGTTAAATATTTCCATATAAGGGTGAGTCGTGGTAACTTTTCCAATTAGTTAAAGAAATTCAAAAATTTTATAAGCCAAATATTAATATTTAGAGAAATACCATTTGGGTTTATTCTGCATTAACTGATCAAAATTAAGTGATTTTCCCCTCGATATTGATTGATTTCTTTGCCATTTTTCTTCTCGTATGCAAAATAAAAAAGAAGAAAAAAATCAATAGTCCTACGACACAAAAAAAGCCCAAATAGGGTGACGCATTTGGCACTGGAGGAAACCAGCAGCAGTAGCAGCAGCAGTAGTAGCAGCTGCTTCTGTTGTTGGGTAAGATGAGCTCCGGGAAGTTCCGGTTGGGGGGGTGGGGGGAGACCCCACACAATGTGTGAAAATTAACACGATGCCAATGCAAAAAAACCAAACTTGAGAAGTATTCAAAGTTTCAACTTATTGAACACGTACTTAGTTAGTAGGTGTACTACAGCAGGAAGAAGTGCCTGAAGCGGCGGGATTAAATCCCCCGTTTTTTGTATTGGACAGGAAGCCCGCCAGGAAGTGGAGGAAGTGCCTCAGCCGCTGCGGCAAAGGAAGTGGTTAAAAAACAATAAACTGACTGACAGAGAGTAAGGGAGAAAGAAGTTGAAAGCAAGCGGCTGGCTGACTGGTTGGCTGGTAGGCAGCAGGCAGCAGGCTCGTCTCGTCTTGTTTCGTTCATGAATGTACCGTAACAGTTGTTGTTGTTGTTGTTGTTGGTGCAATTGCTGTTGTTGTTGCTGTGCCAATTCTAAGCGTTGCGCTTCGCCGGTTTTGCAACTGAACTCGGTGCTGCCGCTTGCTACTGTTGTTGCTGTTGCTGCTGCTGCTGCTGCATTGCGCGTAATCAGTGAAGCAACAAACCGTGGCAATAGTTGCAGAAGACTTAGCAACAACAACAACAAAAGCATTTAAAACTTGTCTGCAATGTTTGGAGTCGAGTGAATGACACAGTTTTAAACACACACACACACACACACACATATACGCACACACATGCAGCACAATCGCCGCCTCTGCTGACCAAGTTTATCTTACATTTTCCATTTTCAGGATACACAGAAGAAAATTAAACTGCATTTTCTTGAATTTTTGATAACATTTCACAATATTTCAATGTTTGCCCGTCACTAAAGCGGCGGAAACGGCGTCGTTGCCGGACATTTTCCAAAAACAAAAAAAAAAAAAAATATATCAAAAAAAAGTTAAACACGACGAAAAGAAAGAAAGAAAGAACCAATGTCAAATATAAACGACGGACGAGAGACTAACCGAGACGACCCTCTTTAACACGACCGTGCAACCGAAAGGAAATTTCTATACTGATTCAGACGTCTAAATGACTGACTGACTGACTGGCTATGGCTGGCTGGCTTGGCAACACACACACACACACACACACACAGTAAAAGAGGGAGAGAATAAGTGAGAGAGAAACCAAGATACGACCACAAACAGAAGCTGGCAACACGAAAGCGGAGCACACACACACACACACACACACACACACACAAGATGATGATGTTGCTGGCCCCAACTGTTTTCTCTCCCTATTCCCTCTCTCTCTCTCTCTCTCTCTTTTTCTCTCATTCTCGAACGAGCAAAAGAGTGAAACAGAGACAAGCAGTAAACGAGAGAGAGCGAAAAAGAGAGCAGTGTCTGTGTGTGTTTTGCATATAAATGCGCCAGTCAACCAAGACCAAGACACGTATTCGTGTACGTGAAAAAAGTAAATGTGCTTCAACCACTTGTTTGACAGCTCCAACAGGAGCGGACTCCCCATAACCGAACGCCATTCGAAAAGTGGCAGAAAAACAGGACAAAAACAATTATGCTTATGTTGGGAAAGGATGCACGCTTAGATATGTTGAATCTTTTGTTCATTTTACATAGTTTATTGAGAATATCGAATTAATTCAAGCTAACCCCAAAATGGATCACTCCACACTTTGTCCAACTCTGGCCCTGAACTCGCCGCATATTCTCTCGCGTTTCTTGCTCTCTATATCTCTCGCTCTCTTTTGTTAGTTACTCTCTGCCGGAATCAGCTGAGCTGCAACATCATGTGTTTGATGCTTAGCAGCTGACAGCATATACATATATAAGGGGAGAGTTGCCAGACAACAGGCATATGCTGCTGCTGCTGCTACTTTTGGTTCAAATTGGCAGTAGAATCTACTACTATTTTTTCGTTTTCATTACCGAATCGCATTTATTTTATTCCATAAACTTCAGATATCCTTGGTATTTGGAGAAAACTTTTGCTTTACTCACCTGAAAAGATAAGAGGGGAAAAAAATGTGATATAAATTAATTGCTAGGTAGGTGGTAAATGCATTTGTATATCCTTTCTAAAGAGCTAAGTTCGAAGAACCCTTTGGTCTAGCTGGCGGCATAGCCCGCATAATATTACACATCATTAGCACCCTAAGACCTCCCCTGGGGAACAATTATCACAAGATCATCATCAACTTCTACTGCCATTAGAGTCGTAGGCCTCGTTTTGTGAGGAAGAGCGAGGGTGACGGTGACGGTGATGGGTGAGGAAGAAATAAAATCAAAAATCAAATAGAATAACAACAACAACAACATAAAATAGGAACACAGGAACTTGTATTCTTAATTCGGGCGATCGTCGTTTACCTTTCATGGAAATGCAGCAGCAACATAACAAAATGAAAAGGTGCCTCGTCATTGAAGACAAATATAGTTGAAACAGGAACACAACAACAGCCAAGAGCCTATCTTGGACAAGCATCTGTCCCTGTCCCGGTCTCGGTCCCAGTACCAGTCTCAGTCCCGGTTTTGGTCTCGGTCTCGGTCGTGGTCCCATCCCGTCCCGTCCTCCATTGAGCGGGAGAAAATACACACGGCATGTTAGAGAAGAGAACGGCAACAACAACAACAACAACAGCAACAATTCGTTGCGTTTGCTCTTCTCTACCATAGAATATTCTTGGGCAAAGCAAACACCTGTGACCGCCCGCAACGCAAGCGGTACAAGTTCATTTGCACCGCTTAAAAATAAAAAAAAATAAAAAAAAGGAAAATAGAAGCAGCAATCTCCATGAAGTAGAAGAAGAGGAAGCCGGAGAAGGAGCGAAAATAAAGAAAGAAGATTGCACTTTTCCATAAAACACGAGAAGGCAACGGCTCATTCACTCACTCACTCACTCACTCACTCACATATGATTCATTCTCTCTCTCGTATTATTTGTTTTTGGTCGTTTTTCGTTTTTTTTTTTTTTTCATTTTTGGTTCCAAGTTGTTGCAACTTTAACTGCGACGCTTGGTTGCCTTTATAGCGGTGGTTCAAGCGATTCGTCTAACTTGGAATTGGCAAATATTCTTCCATTATTTATTGCAGCGATTGCTGCTAGAGCTGCTAGCCTCGATGCAGTTGAGTGCGGGCGGCTAGTTAAAACGGAACACACATGTAAGCACATCTCTTTCTTTTCCACCTATTCGTCCCCTTCCCTTCTTTCTCTTTAAGTGCAATCGGTAGATAGAGACTGACTTTGGGGTAGATCTCCACGATCATTTCCATTCATGTCCCTCCGAAAGACTCGTGAAAAAAATGTTGTCTAAGGAGTAATTAGAAGAATGGGTCACTTTATCTTCCTTAGCATAAAAGAAAATAAAAACTCCTCAAGGAGGGGCGTCAGTTTGTTTATTCGGGTAAAAGATATCGTTATGTACGCATAATGTAACTCAAAGATCATTGGAACTGATGTATGTATGATCAAATCATCATGTTCCATGCCTCGCCTCAATCAAACTCATTTCTAGCGATTCTTTTCAATTATGTACAAAAAGGTAGATTGAGACACGAGATTGATTGATTCTCTTCGATATTTATTCAATTCCATCGACATTGCCATTTCCATTTACCAATCATTGATTGCGTTGGCGAATGGTGAATGGAACCGGAACTGGAATCAGAATCTTTAGCATAAATATTGATCATGTTGTATGTATGCTAAAATTAATTGCAAATGTGAAAGGAGGCGTGTAAAGGCTGCTGGGGTGGGTAGAAAGAGAGACAGAGAGAAAGAGAGAGAGGGAGTGTAAAGAGAAAATAAATAAATAAATGAATATTGCTTTTGCTATTGTTGTTCCCGTTGCTCTTGGCTTGTTTATTTGTTTCTACAAAGCTTGCGGCAAAGGCAGAGACAGAGACAGAGACTCAAGGCGGACAACACCGTGGAGGAGACGTCGGCGGACGAACAAACGGACGGACAGAGGGAGAGAGGCGAGTTCCGTTTAGTCGGTCACGCCACTACTACCACATAAATAAGACAAAATAACAACAACAAAATGTATCAAGATGTGTTGTTGCTGTTGCTGCTGCTGTTGCTGTTGCTGCTGTGGGTCATGCGCACTACCAATGACGTCAGACGTAGCCATCAAATTAGGAAGTGCGCAAAAAAAAAAAAAAAAAAAGTCCCATATATTAAGTCGATGTGGCGACTCTGAATTTACCCTGTAGCTTAAAGGCGGGGAAATCCATTGCCTCCAAGTCGTATGAATTCTAAAGAAATCGAATACATTTTTCTATATGGAATCCCAAATTTTAGATGAGAGAAGTTAAAAGATTTAGGGATCAGATATGTTCTGGACAAATCATAGAAAGTAATTAGAATTTGAGCCCAGTTACAGCTCTGCCCTTCCCCCCCCTCCCCACTGTAGATACGCCCCGTCGTCTATCGGCTTCTAAGGGGTACTTTGTGTGTAAAAACAATGAATTTGAATAAACGCCACATACTGTGTGTGATTTATGTACTATATGTCGCCATTAACAGTTAAAAAGGGGGCGTGCCAACATTTATGCGTCGCATACACACATATTCATGGATGTATGTATGTATGTAGGTGTTAAAATTTCCCCCGTTTTCGCAGCGAATCAACGAAAGAAAATGCGCAGCAAAAAAAAACAAAAAAAACGTTGGCAAAATTTCATCACTTCGAGACAAGACATGGTGCGAGAGAGGGTGGTGAGAGAAGGGGTGAGAGTAAGAGTGAAAGGGGAAAGGTCTCTAGTATAGCCATGAAAATTCTATAATGTATACAAAAATCAGCTGTTGTTGGTTCACGCTGTGCCCCCCCCATGCACACATATGCTCGGAGTTTCTGTCACTGTCTCTCTCTCCCTTTCTCTCTCTCTCTCTCTTGGTCTGCCGCTCTCTGTTTCATAGAATTTCCTCCTAGCTGGCAAAAATACAACGCAATTTTTGCCATTTGGCCCCCTAGTTTTTATCACCTATTTGGAAAACTAATGAAAAAAATACATACATACATACATATGTATGTATAAAGGTTTTGGAGGGTTTGGTGGATTGGAAGATCTGAGGGTTTGAGGCTTATGCCTTTATTTTAATGCCAACAAAGAGCACTAACGAACGCATATATCATATAGAAATGGATGTATACAGATCGCTTGAATAGATAGTAAATTACTTTAATTAATTAGAATCATTGTATTTAAGTTTCTCTTGGCTTTAAAATAGTTAGTGATGAAAGGCTTTTAATGAGTGGGTTCTCTGCCAGTGGCTCTAACTTGGCCAAATTTTCGAAATTTATATAATTTGAAGCCTTTGCCCAATTTGCATGAATATTAAATGTATATTCCATGGTGACACAGAAAAATGAACTTTATATGAAAAGGGTTTTTTCTATTCCTTATCGACAGTTTGCGATTTCACAGAATTCAATTCAGGAATTACTCAATTTTGCTCTTACCGACAAAAGCAAGTGACCGTTTCCTCAACATCCAAAGGCAGAGATAATTGTGTTGTGGTGCCACTAGATCCGCCACTAGCACCACTACCGCCGCCGTTATTATTATTGTTGTTGTTGCTGCTGTTGTTGCTGTTGTTGGAGTTGTTGTTGGCCTGATGTCGGGGCACAGCACGTCCTGGCACATGCCGAAATGTGGCCGCAAATGTCGAGGATAACGATGAATGCGATGTGGAGGGACGCGGTGTGGTCGATGTGGGTGTCTGTGGAGCTGTGGGCGAACCATCGCTGCCATCGGCCAGCGGCACTGAGGAATAGCGCACAAGTATGGCACGGCTAACCCGATTGCCGCCCGTCAAATTTGAGATGGCCCAGTTCATGATTCGGATATGAACACGCTGCCAAATGCCACGATACGCTCAAAGAGTAACCAAAAACTGAAAGGGACTAGGAACAACTGGGGACACTAAACGCATGCAGCTCTCGTCTGCAACTGAATGCAGTCCGTGTACATTTTAGCGGAAACCTTCGCCCATTTTAACGACCATTCTGCAAAATTGATTTTGTCAAGTGATTTGTTGTGAGTTGTTGTTGGTTGTTGCCACCCAAAAACCCCATTTGTGGCCTCGGCCTGATGGCTGGTGCCTAGTGCCTAGTGCATAGTGCATAGTGCTGCTGCAGCTGTCAATCAATGAAATTCCAGCAATAGCGAAATGGCCAACTGTCACTGAGCGACGGCCCCGGCCCCGGCTCCGGGCTCGTTCCCGGGCCGACCGTTTGGCGAATTGTTTAACCCTTTTTTTTTTGCCGCCGCCGCAACACTACACTTTTCTATTTATGTCGTGTAGTTGTTGTTATTGTTTCGTCTTTTTGTATATTCCTCTGTCTGTCTAATTCAATTAGAGTTCGTACTAAGTGCCCTTCAAGGCTGCTGTCCGCGCCCCAAGCCATCATCAGGCAGGGCAGGCGCGTGCAGAGAGCTTTCATCTATTCATCCATTGGAACTCAATTCTTGCCTTTGTGTGTTGTCAGTTTTATCCAAGAATACCCTTAAACCCTTTCGCTTCTTATTCAACTAAGACCTCGATTCAGTGTTTAAATCATGTCAACTCATCTCTGAAATGCTCTAAAGCAAAAACTTTAGTACATAAATTTCATCTCTTCTTAAGCTAGATTAACCGTTTCCGGTCGAGCTTTCTAAGGAACTTGAGAGAGAAAGAAAAAATCAATCGAGCGATATCTAATTGCTTTGCCTTCTGTTGGGATGCTTTTAATGAAAGTCTTGACTGATTGAATAGAAGTGAAAGAGATACCGGAAGAGAAAAAAAAAAAATATATATATATATATGTACATATATAAATGTCACAGTTCGCTCTCCTTTGCCATCCCCAATCAACTGACGTGTGTGTGTGTATTTTTTTTCCTTTACTTTCTTTTTTTTTGTCTTTGGGGTGTGACATGTGACACAATTCTTCTTGTTTTTCCTTTGTCCCTTTGGGTTTGATGACAACCCGAGCAAAGATTTGACTACATGTAAAAGAAAAAACAAAAAAAAAACCATCAATTTGACAGCGGGATATGTATGCACATATGTATGTCTGTGTGTGTGAACTTAATTTGTTTTCGGAACAAAGGAAAGTTCATTACGGGCATTTGTGAGATGAAGCAAGAAATGACCCACAAAATTAGCTTTAATTTGTATTCAGTTTCCATTAAACCCCTCCATATTATACCATAACTAACTTCAATACGAAAATATGTCAAAAACAAGTCGCAATCCTCGACGAGAGAGGCAGATACATCTGTATTTCCAAAGGCCCTTGGAAGATTCCAACTGAAGATCTCCCATCCCATCCCTTAGAGAATTCAAAATATAAATAATTGTTTAAAAACAATACACACACACTAACTTAAAAAAAAAGCTTCACAAAGCTAATTTACAACTCATAGGCCCCGACGAGATTCGAACTCATGATCTCCTGTTTACTAGACAGGCGCTTTAACCAACTAAGCCACGGCGCCAAGTTGTTTGTCCGGGGAAAATTGGTGTTCTTTTATCGACGTACGCACGTAACCATTACGGAAAAAAACATATAAGTCTCGATTTTATCCGCTTTTATTCTTACAATTTTTATTTTTTTTATTGAACAGTATTTTTTTTGTAAGAAAAAATGTTATGCATACAAATTATTTTATAGGCAAAAAAAATAAAAAACTATTTTTAAACTTCTTCAGTTATCTAAAAAAAAAAAAAAAGTTTCATAGCATAAAAGACAATGTGCAAGCATTACGCTTAACATAACTTTTGACAGCGCCAGTGAACAACGGCGCCGTGGCTTAGTTGGTTAAAGCGCCTGTCTAGTAAACAGGAGATCGTGAGTTCGAATCTCGCCGGGGCCTTCAAATGTAAAATAGCTCAAGTTTGTGTGTGGGCTAGTTTTTTTTTCTACTCACATCTATCAATACATATTTTTAATTGGTTTAAATTTATTATACTTTTTATCAGCACTCGAAAAAAAATCTGCTTAAAACAAAAATGTGTATTTTTTTATAAAATAATTTCTGAACTCCCGCAGCCGGTAGGATTCGAACCTACGCTCCCAGAGGGAATCTGATTTCTAGTCAGACGCCTTAACCGCTCGGCCACGACTGCTTCTTGGCGAAGGGCGGGCAAATGGCATAGTTTTAAGAATAATATTGCCAAAATAAAACCATGGACAAAATGGGAAAATTTTGATACAAAACCATGATCTGATTAGATATTTAGAGTATAGTTGTACGTATTACATTCCGTGTCTCTTACCATATAGCTTATAAAATCTACCAAATTTATAAAATAAGGTGAAAAAAAATTCACCCGGACAAATTTGGTGATCGTACTTATTTAGGCCCCGACGAGATTCGAACTCATGATCTCCTGTTTACTAGACAGGCGCTTTAACCAACTAAGCCACGGCGCCAAGTTATACGTCCGGGGAAAATTAGTGTACTTTTATCGACGTACCGACGTACGTACGTAACCATTACGGGAATAAAGGATATTGGCTTATTACATTCCCTTTTATTTTATGCAAACTTTCTTTGTTTTTAGAAATATAACATGCTTAAGAGTTATTTCACAGGCAAGAGAAGAAAAACTATTTTAGTTATGTTAAATAATTTTTTTTTTTTTTGGTTTGAGCACAATGTGCATGTATTACGCATTAACTAACTTTTGACAGCGCAGGCAAATAACGGCGCCGTGGCTTAGTTGGTTAAAGCGCCTGTCTAGTAAACAGGAGATCATGAGTTCGAATCTCGTCGGGGCCTAAAAGTGAACAGTAGTGAAATTAATTTTTAATGTGCGTAGCTGCTTTTTTTATTCCACTGACTCTTTTAATTTGGTTTAAACTTATTATATTTATCAGCAATATAAAGTAATCTTTAAACAAAAACAAAACGATTTTTCAAACAAAATATTTTATGAACTTTCTCATAAAATACACTTTACACATTCGCAGCCGGTAGGATTCGAACCTACGCTCCCAGAGGGAATCTGATTTCTAGTCAGACGCCTTAACCGCTCGGCCACGACTGCTTCCTCGTGAACACCGGGCAAATTATGTAGTTTTAAAATCAGTTTTCCAAATTGCAACAGTGGGCAAAATGGGAAAAACTTGATACAAAATCATAATCTTTTCCAAACGTCATTATTTAAAAAATATTTGTTTATATTACTACACATCCAATGTATCCTTACCTTAAAGCTCATAAAATCTAAAATATTTTTAAAATAGATGAAAAAAAAAATCACCCCACCATCACGGTGATTATATTTCATTAGGCCCCGACGAGATTCGAACTCATGATCTCCTGTTTACTAGACAGGCGCTTTAACCAACTAAGCCACGGCGCCGATGCTGCTGGCCGGTGACAAAATTCCATTTAAGCGAACACCGGTATCTGTCCCTGGAGATTTCTGTCTATAAACATGTGGCAAAATATAAAACAATACCCAAAATGTGAAAAACATGTGAATAAACATGTATATTTTTCCAGCTGAATAGAACTGATATAAATTTATTTATATCTAACTCAAACTTGTTGGGGGCAAGTTAATCTCGAAAGGTTACCGCAGGTGTCTATGGCTATATCTTTTAATTTGAAAAATTGCTAGAAATCTCCAAAAACAAATGTAAATATGTATATGCGCACTTCTGATGATGCAACAAGCACTTGGTTAGGGACCCTCGAGACATTTGGCGACACGTTACGTAAAAAAGGAAATTAATTTTGTACATCAATCAGGTGTGTAAATATTAAATGAAAATTATTCTTATAAATATCGGAAGCAAAATTCGTTATACAAAATATATGTATATAAACACAACATTGTAAATTTGCTGCTCGCATAAGTTAGTTCTTTTTAAAGTTTTTGTTTTGTTTTTGGTCCCATAAGTTGCCTACTTTGACGCCCTTGCGCAACTTGGCGCCGTGGCTTAGTTGGTTAAAGCGCCTGTCTAGTAAACAGGAGATCATGAGTTCGAATCTCGTCGGGGCCTATGATTTGTAATTGTGGAAAAAGTCCAAACCACAATGTTTTTTTTTGCGTGTGTTGTGCGGTCATAATATTTTTTCTTTCTTTATTATATATTTATTTAAATTTAAATTGATTAAAAATTATAATGGAAATGGCGAGAGTTCAATAAACTTTACGATTATCGCATGAGCCAATGTATAATATATGTGAATGGAAAACAGTTGATGGTTGTAAATGTATGTATATTTTTACAGCAGCCAGCATCACCATAAAACAAAACGCAGTTGTGGCCTTGCCTTGAGCTACGGCCAAGTGTAATACTGATTATACTTTAGTATATATGTGCATACATATATCTATGTATATCAATGAGTCTGTTTGTGTGACGAGTTAAAATACTTTGTATTTTTGGTTACAATTGACAAATCAATAAAATTGCTTATTGATTGAAGTTACATGACGACTATAAGAACAATATAAATGTTGCAAAGATAATTTCAAGTACATTCTAATATATTATGTATGAACTCCATTTATTTAGCTTGAAACGAACAAAACGAAAAGCCAAGTCCACATAATAATACGTTTGGTCTTTCCTCTTTTGTATCAATTACTCGTATTCCCTTTTGTGTCACCGTTGTGTTGTAGGTAGGCAAGAACAGGTCCTGATTGCGATGCCAATGAGTAGTATACGAAATTACCCTTATCCTTTTTGGTTTTGAAAAGCAAAGGGTGGTTCGGTTCGTCCCAACTTGATTTTGTGGAATATTGGTGTAAGATCATACGTTCACATTTTCGATGTACATATGTATGTACATTCACTTAAGACCACTCTCCGCATCATTCTCCTGGCGAGATAGGAGAACGCGACAAAGCATCGAAATTCAAAGACGAAAAAAGAAATTTCTTTTTGATATGGCCAAAATAACACAAAAAATAAAGAAAGAAAGAAAGAAAAAAAAAAACGAGGCCAATTGGCAAAAGGCCAAATGGGCAACGAAGCGAAAGAAAGCGAAGAGGAGGACATCAAAAAGGAAAAAGACAAAAGAGAGCGAGAGAGATGGCGAGTGATAGTTGGAGGGAGATGAAGCAAATGCGATGTCGTCGTAACTATAATCCTGGCTTACATATGTATATCAAATCAAATCAAAACGAACTGATAGAAAGGGCAATTACTACTGTATATGTAGGATGTTGCAACTAATTCTCTCACCCCATCAGCCAATCGACGGTGTCGCGCAAATATTCCGGAATGCGCTCCAGTTTGACGGTTGCTGCCTCTGCTTTTGCCTCCTGCAAAAATAATTTGCCCTTTGTTGTTGTTGCCTTTTTTGCTTTTGACTTTTCCTTTTCGTATTTTTATTATTTTTTTTTTTTGCTATTTTCTTACACACACACACACTCACACAAACACTCTCACACTCACACACACACACGACGTGCGGGGGACCGCCTACAGAAAATCGCACTTGAGCGTTTTCTTGTTAATCAATAATTTCGGGAAATTTTACTTATTTTTGTTTAAACAAACTTTTCACATCAAAAAATTTTCTCGCTTCTTCTTCTTGACTTTTGTGTGTTATTTTTTTCTTGGTGCCCCCCCCCACCAACACCGATTGGCGATAGCATGCGATAAATGATTTTGCGCAGACACTCGATAGGCAAAAGCTTTCGCTCGAACTTTAATGAATCGAGTACAATCGAGTTTTTTGAGCAGAAACTATCGGAGGCCAATAGATTTGAGTAAAACTTATCGAGTCTTTCCATCGCACTTGTGCTCACTAGCAGACTAACAACAGCAACTGGAACAGCTGACTGTAGCTCAAAATGTTTAAGTTGAAAATTTTAAATTTGCACTTAAGTTGATTTTGCCCAGGAATTTGATTTCGCCAAATACGTGGGCTAGCACTTTATTGTTGTAAACATCAAGGCGTCGCGGCTCTGCTTATGGAAGATGATGCACTGGCACAGATTCACAGAGAGACTAAGTCGAAGACCAAACTAAATGACAGCCGAAATTAAAATAACGGTTCTGGAATGACCACTGGGACCAGCGAAAGAGGATGCTTCTCTACCGATGTGGCCACGTGATAGGCATCTGTATGCCTTAAGATTCCCATTCTCGAGGTGCGTTTATTAAAGGAGCTCTCAGTGGTTCATCACCTGCCTCAAGACGGACTGCATGCACCGCCTTGTAGACCATTAGAAACATATGTATACACATTTTAAAATAACTTCTGGAATTCGCAATTTGGCTCAGAGCCTTGCTCCTTTTACCTCGAGTAAGAAAAACGGCATTTTTTTCTTTTTGTATATGGGGATCTAAGATGTATACATGACGTTTGTATGCAAATAATAAATCTCCCGATTTTTAGAAATGGGCTTAATTGCAGACTAACAACAGGTGATTCAACCTATTTTTTCAATCTTACAGTCTTGGAGAATAATGTCTACGAAAAATCTATGTACATATGACAATACAAAATATTCACTTTTAAAACGTAACCAAATCTGGACTTAAGCCAGCATTTAAGCCATTTTTCAATCGTTAGAGTGGAAAATTTACTTACAGTTTTTTAATTGTGATATTAAAATGTCCAAAAGATATTCAAATAGGGTAAAGGTAAGTCGGCATGACTTACCGAAAGCGCAATCGATGAATATAATCGAGCTATCGATAATTTCAGTCGAATTAAAGCATGCCTTCACGTTCTAGTCACAGCTGTTCACACATCAAAATATTTCGTTTCGTTTTTGTTTTTTAATAATTACATAAAATGGTACAAAATTAGTTCATTTTTTTTTGACTTTCAAATAATCAGCAAGCAAACGTTTGTGTTTATTTTACTAACTTATTGCTCTCCCAATCGTATATTCACAATGGATAATTTGCCCCCTGCCTCCTCCGGCTTCTCATCGCCCCACGCTTCCATAAATGCGGGTGTCCCCACCAACTATTTAAAGGCGAGCTCCCTGATATTGGCTGGACTTGGTGTGGCCGCTGTGGGATTTGCTGGCAAACACTTAATACGCCGCATGCCACAGATGACCACTAAATTCAATGAGGCCATCAAGAATCTGCCCAAATTCGATGCCGAAAGCATGGCCAATTCAAAATACTATAAAGGCGGCTTCGAACCAAAGATGAGCAAACGTGAGGCAGCCCTCATCTTGGGTGTCAATCCCAGTGCCAACAAGCTAAAGGTGAACCTTTCGTAATGTAGCCACATGATTGGGCATATGTAAACAAAAACCCTCTACTCATCTCTCGTATATATGTAGATCAAGGATGCCCATAAGAAAATTATGCTGCTAAATCATCCAGATCGAGGCGGATCACCATATCTGGCGGCCAAAATCAATGAGGCCAAAGATTTTCTGGACAGTTCTAAATGAGATAAATCAGATAATAAGCAAACTAGATACCGGTGGCCCCGCCGATTTGTATATGAACTAAGTCTAATTACTATCTAGCGTGTATAGGCATAAAAAAAACTTCCAAAATTTGTTATGAGATTGTTTGTAATTTCACTTGCATCTGAAATTAAAGATATTACCTAAAATTTCTTAAATTATAATATTAATTTGGGAACACAGTACATTATTTTTAAACAGTAATATAAGCAGTCTCAAATATGTACATAAATATATGTAACACTTGTTTTGAGTAATAGACGTGTCTGATAGTCTTAAGGTGTTATATATTGTCTTTAGGTAGTATATTGTCTTCTCTTTTTTCTTGTTACCCTGACTCTATTTATAAAACCACACAAGGAAGATTTATTTTTGTTTCAGCAATTCCGAAAATTGTTTATTATTAACAAATATAATAATAAACCTTTCCTTCGACTATTTTCAGATCGGCCAAGTACATAAGACCGAGAGAAAGGGTATACAAAAGTCACCTGTTTAGGAATGGACAAGTTTCTCAAGCTTTCGCCGAAAACGGTCAACCAAGTAAGTCATTTTGCACAGCGTATTCAACAAGGCCCATTAGCTCAGTTGGTTAGAGCGTCGTGCTAATAACGCGAAGGTCGCGGGTTCGATCCCCTCATGGGCCAAAAGCTTTTTTGGTTTTTTTTTTGTTTTTTTTTTTATTTTCCAAATTCCTCATAAAGGCATCCTAACCCTGGGCCAGCGTCCATATGGTGTTCTATGCACTTGCAACGATAACGCCAGCAAATAAGAAATCGTAATGTGCATGATAGAGCTTCACCCAAATGGCAACCTACAAATATTCCTAGAATAGAAAATTCAATTTTCAAGTCGAATTCAAATGTTTTTACCCTTATGCATAAATGGGTTATGCATAGCAAATGTAAGCCCTATAAGTTGAGCGAATGTTATATGCAGAAGCATGGCTATCTTAGCCTTCTCCACAGCCCGACTGAGAATGGACTGCAGTGTGTGTTTGAAGTCAATCGAATTCAATGAAATTATAAAACAGTTGGCAGAAAAAAAGCAAACAACTGGAAAATCAATTGAAATACAATACTTTAGATTAAAGTCAAAGTCCCGCTCATTTTAAATGGGATAGAACTTGAATACCCTTCCTTAATTTAAAAATTCATTAATTTTGCTTGCATATTTATGGTTTATTTTTTTACTTTTCTTATTTCGGAAGTCTCCATTGCGGAACGTAATTGATTTACGGAAAACAAATCATTTTGATTTTGATGTTCACTTTGAAGTTTCTGCCACAACGAATTGAATTCTTCGCTGCTAAGAACATCCTTGAAAATTCTCTCCAATTGATCCCTTGGACGATGACGTTGATAATCACTCTGACCCAATCCTAAAACTGTAGATATATCCGGTTGAATCAGGTCCTTGACATGCATTAGATCATCATCTTGTTGTTCAGCCGTGCGATATGGGTTGTGCTCCACTCGTCCCTCATTGGGTTTCTTTTGGAGATCATCACAGAAAAGTCGATATGTTGTATCTTTGGTGTAGATATTTGCTGGCAGGCTGGATATATTCCCAGTTGTGGGCAATGGCACATGGATGGAGAGCAGGCGACAGAATTCTTTGTAATCGACCAGCTCCATATTCGAGTTCTCCGGATCTAGCATGTTAAAGTGTACCATAGCTGTGCGAATTTTGGGTCCATCGATGCGTAAATGCATCTTATGCATAATTTCAATAATCTTGCTAAAAGGCAATTGACCGCTTTGCTCCGTATCGTTCCTCTCCAGCATTGAGATCAGATCGAACATATGAAAGTCATGGCGTTTATGTAGATTCTGTCGCCACATATTCAAGTAGCCAAAGGCGTCGGTCAGCTTAGTATTATTGACGCATGGTGAAATGTTGTCAATGAGCATTTTGCCATCACATTCGGCGAAACGCGTGGGCATTCCATAGATCATATCGGGTGGCACTACATACGGATATCTGGTAGAAAATCGGGGAAATCATACGGATCTTACTGATCAATCTGAGAGTACTTACTTTTTGTACTTCTTTCCCAATCGTCCATAAGTGCGATCAATGAAATCCATTTGTGTTTTACTCACTATAATTACATGATCGAAACATTGTTGCAGGCAACGTTTCACTTTGCCCCCATTATCATCGACGCCATAAAATTTGCCAAAGGTATCACGGCGATTAAATGCTTTGCCATATCTATAGAGTGAAAGGTGACAAAAATTAGAATTTCTCAAATTCACATGAAGAATGAAACATGCTAACTTTCTATTGACCTGTTCCGCTGGAAAATAATGATTATGACTTATAATATATTTGTCATGGAATTTTGCATAATCCTCATTGACCTGTTGGGCTGTTTTTGGGGGTAAGATGATCGGATAGACTTTATCCGTACTGGACGTGGTGCAGCCAAACGTTGTATTTGTATTTGTAACATGATCCGGCTTGGCATTAGCCGGCTTGGCATGACCCAATTTTGGTTTCTTGAAATACATATCCTCAGAGAATTTCTCTTTGAAGGCCGCAAAACGGGATTTGGAGAGTTCAATGGCGAGTAGACTGCCCACACTATTCTCCGGCATGACGGGCGATCGTGGGGTAACCATATTTTGAGCCAACTTCCTTTTACATTCCGCCCTTATCATATATTCGGCCTTCTCCTCGGGATTGGCGATAATTAAGCAGTCGCCGGCTCGATTGTTCTTGTCGCCCATTACTGAGGGTAATCCGGCGGCCCGTATATTTCCACTTCGATCCTTAAAGTGCTCATTGTTGGCCATAATATCGTTTAATTAAACGGTCTAGACTTTTTGCTATATACAATGTTTTTATGTGGTTGTTTGTTTGTGTGCTTATTAAAGTTGTTTTCTTTGCTCTTGATACTTAAAATTTCTATAACCTCAATGCGATGATATATAAAGCTAAGGCTAATCGGGGAAAGCAAATAAGTACTTTGATATGTAAATATATAAATTAATTGTTTTTATTCGTCGTCTGATTTTAAATTAGATTATTCCACTAACTAACTAAACTAAATTGAGTACATACATTTCTTCGAATTCGAGTTCTTAACAGTTTATTGTACATGGTACATGGTACATCGATGCCTCTCCTCAGTTAAGCGCATAGTTCTTTTGCAATATAAAGTCCCAGGTATCCTTCCATCTTAGATTAATAATGTCCTCGGCAGACATTTTGGTCGATCCATAGCTGAGAGGCAAAAATTTGACAAAAACACTGCCAACAGCCACCAGCCAGAGGATCAGAGCCAGGCGATAGACCTGCACCACATGAAGACCACGTCCCGTACAATATCGACGCAGCAGATAGTCCAAGTGCTCCAGCACATAACACAATAGGAGCAACTTAAAGACAAATGCCGGCAAATAGTTATGCAGGAAGAGTGTTCGATCGACAAAGAAGTATGGCAAATAGTGCATCAAATAGCCCACAAAGAATGTGTCGCCGGCCAGGAGAAAGCGTTCCCATTCCTGTGCTGATATATCGTAGCAGAGGCGACGCCGGCGCACTGCATAGAAGGCCAGCATAGCGGCATAGATGAAAAGACCGCCACTGGCCGTATACCAGATGAGGACATTGCCAAGCAAATAGATCTGGGCACTGGAATTGCCATCGACCCAATAGGCAATGCCCTTGTCCAACAATGGCCACTCGTGGGGCATCGAACTGTACATGTGACTCTGCAGTTGCTTGGCATGCCAGAACATCTTCGTCTGCAGCTCCAGTAACTTGGCCCAGAAGGAGAGGCGTGTGCGATGTGTGGGTATCATCTCGGCGGATAAAAGTTGACGTTCCCGTTCCCGTTGGTCTTGGGCTAAAAAGTGCAAATATATTTAAGATCTCTTGATTCTAACGGAAGGAGGCGAGTCAACAATACTTACTCTTTGTATAGCGATGTTCTTCCACATTCCAAATGGCATCGTCATGCTCCTGCTCCCGATCGGCCACCACTTCATGCTGATTGAATCCCCAGTCGGGTAACTGACGTCCACTGAACTTTAGAGCAGCTCCCGTCGACTCGTGAATGAGGCGGATCTCAGATTTGATGGCATGCCAGCGATCACCTTCGGTCTTTCTATTGAGGATTTCTACGCGCCACAACAGCTCGCCCTCCATCTTGATCTCGTAGTCAATATAGCAACTAACCTCCTGGCATTGCGGAGTCATCGGGGCAGCCACATCGTGGGAGTTCAGTGCTCGACTCGTAATGCCATGGACCAACTGAATGATGTCACCGTGTCGTATGACATCTGGTTGATCACCCACCACGAGATCATCACGTTCCGGCCGCTTTACTATCCACCAATTGTTAACATCTTTAAAGGAATAGCAGGTGACCTGCTGCTGATGCGACGATCCTCGCTTATCCTTGTAGCGCACTGGATAGACGGCGGCATGTGAGTGCAGCCAACAGGTGCGTCCGTGTGTGTGTCGCAAAGTGATCTGCGAGCCATGGACGACAGCCAAGGGTTGACCCCGAGTAATCGAGGCCAATCCGCCATCCAGTGAGGCCTGAAAAGCACTTGTCATGATGCTGTCGTGAGGGCCTGCCCGATGCAATGTCTTTAAATGCACATAAAAGACACCGATGTAGACAAGCAGTGGAATGCCAGCGAATAGCAAGAGTCTTCCCAAAGCATGTAGCCAGAGTTGGAATGCTGTTGGGAAAACAAAATCACATTCTATAGAAACGCACACACACACATTATCTCTTCCTTACTTACTGCTTAATCGCGCATCGTACAACAATTGCCAGAGGTGGCGACACAGAAGATAGGCAGCCAGACCGAGGGCAAGGAATCCCACATATTTGATACTTCCCGCACAGGCCAATGCGAAGCCAGCAGCTGCTCCATTTACCAACCATTTGAGGCTGCCCAAGCGGCATCTCTGAAAGCGCAGAAGACAGGCAATGCCCAGGGTACTGGCCAGCAGCAGCATCGATTCCATAAGCACGAAACGCGACTGCGTCAGCAAGGAGTTATCGAACACAATGAGAAGGCCACCCAGAGCTGCTGCCCATCGACGCAGTTGCGCCTCCAGCAGGAGTTTATAGACCGCCGGGGCCAGAAGACTGCCGCAGAGGGCGGGTGTGAAGCGTAACCAAAAGACGGGCACATTTGCCGCATAGGGTGCTCCAATGCGCGAGAATGTGTAATTGCCATCGTAGCCGGCGAAACTCACGAGGCCAGCAATCAATTGCTTACCCAATGGCGGATGCTGGTCAAAGAAGAATATGTTGCGCATATAGTGCGATATATACTTGCCATAGTGCAGTTCATCGAACCTGGAAACGAAGCGAACAGAAAAACATGTTGCAAGTTATCTATCCACATTGTTGATGTGTGCCATCATTCTTCTTGGCCTACTGCAAATACCTACACAATATGCGCCGGTGTTGCCAATTTGTAGAAACGTGTGCCGAAGGCCAGCAGAAAAAGTGTCCAACTCAAGAGATCAATGCTCAGGCTAACGGTGAACCAACCTCCCGCAGATGAATTACCTATCCCTGTCCTAGTCCTAAGGCAATCATCAGCAGCATCGTTGCAGCATGAGCACGAACGTGATCTAGAGCGAGAGCGAGAACATGTCGAGGTAGTTGTGGTTGCGGTTGGTGAAGGTGAAGTTTGTTTTGACGTTGGCGTCGGCGTTGGCGTTGGCGTTGGCGTTAGCGAAGAAGAATGCCGGCTTTGCGAGCGACGACTACGCTCAACGCTGCCGCGCAGAGGTGCAGTATTAGAAGATCCCGTGGCGGCTGCTGCAGTGCTCGCTGCTGCTACTGCAGCTGCTGTTGCATTCAGGTGGCAGTTTATGTCGCGGCAGCAATTGAGTATAGCGGACAGACCACCGTTACAGCACAGTGGTGAAGTTGAGTTAGCAGCTGTAGGTGGTGAGGTTGTTGAACGGCGACTATGTGAATGTTGTTGTTGTTGTTGTTGTTGCTGGTGCTGTTGCTCGCTTGAACTGCGAAAGTGAAGTCTTTCGTTTTGTTCGCTATTTTGATTTTCGATTGGCTTATTGTTTTCAGCTGCAATTTGTTGTTGCTTTGACTTGGAGCGCGTTGTTGTTGTCGTTGCCGTCTTGCGGCGTTGTATGGTACTTGTGTAGGTTGACATGCTGCGAATTGTTTACTTTTTTTTGCTATCGTGAGAATTTCCGTATTTTTGTTTAACTTATGTTGTTGCTTGTTTGTTTCATAGCATTTGTTCACTTTCACTTTATTATTTCATTGTTGTTTGGCTATAATTAGGCATATGCACATACATATGTATGTACGTATATACATACATATATGTACATTAAAAGAATGTCTGATCTCGTGTGCCACGTCTTCTTGCAGAGGCCGACAGAAACCTGTTCGCACTTTCTTTTAGCTTCTTTTTCTACGCAGACTCAAAAATTAAACACAATTCCCGCATACTTGAGGAAAGTTCACACACACACACACACACGCATACACGCAACACATACAGGCACACACAACGCGCATCAACAAAAAGATATTTTTACTTATATTCGAATATATTACGATATTTTTTATGTTCCGATTGAAATTTCTTTTCCTCTTGTGTTTGTGTGTGTAAATGTGTGATGATTGGTCCGTAGGTTGGTTGGTTCGTTGGTACCTGAGCGCGAGAGGCCAACTTGCTGGCTGAAGATCTCGACGCTAACTGCGAGAGACAGACAGCGGGCCGGATCGTAGTAGAACGTCGACGGCGACTGCGCTGCCTGGGCTGGAATGCGACCGGCTGGGCTGCGCTGCTTGGCTCTGAGTTGAGCTCTGTTTTTATTGTTGTTGTTGCCTGTTTTGATTCTTAGCCCATTTTTGTTACTTCTGCAAAATGCAGACACTCTCTCAATTGAGCGCTCTCGCTCTCTCTCTCTCTCTCGTTGTCTGGGGATCTCTTTCTGTTTGGTAATCGCCTAGCGGCCACCTGTAATAAAAAAAAAGCATTTACTGCTTGCTTGGTCACAACGGTCTTTAACACCTTTCCACAACGCATAACGACACGCGACAAAGATACAAACTCTGATAAAGATCAGCCAAAAGAAATTAATGAAGTTAATGAAAACAATAAACGGAAGACATGAGACCTAAGCTGAAATTTGGTTGCCTGATTGGTTGCAGGCCAATTTTTGGCTGCTTTTGATCAAAAGTACAATGATAAATAACTAAAAGATTTATCTCAACTTTCTACACTTATTTTTGTAATTAAAAATCTCTTCAAATTGAAAAGACTTTTTGTAAGTTTTTTTTGGAATAGAAAACGATTACCAAAGCCAATATAAAAGTCCCTTAATTTACATTTTATGAAAATGAATATTGAACCCATTTCATTTGGCTTTTCTAGCTCGCAATTTTGTAAATATCCGATCCAATTCGTATGATTTCTGTTTTTAAAGAAGAGATATTGAAACGTATTTAGAAAGTTTCTCTCAATTGTAGGGCATTGAACCACCCTCTTCAAAATACGTATCTGAAAGTAGAGCCTCCACACACGCACAACACACACACACACAGGGCACGGGGCACGGGGCACAGGGCACAGGGCTCAGGGCACAGGACTCGGGTAAACTTTAAAATTTAGAGAGCAAAACGAGAGACAAGAACGATGTGCACGGATACGAGCACGGCCACGAACTGCAGAGAATTTTCTAAAGGACCAAACCCAAACCCAAATCCGAAAACCAACTCTAACCGAAACCCAAATCCAGGCCCAGAACCCAACCCAAACCCTTTACGTCTGGTGCGAATGTAGACTTTGTTATGGTGGTGATGATGGGAGGCCCCTCAGGGAAAGAGAGAGCCCAGCCCAGCTCAGCCCAGCCCAGCCCAGCCCAGTCAAAGGCAGAGATGAAGTACGAGAGACGGAGAGAGAAAGAACGAGAGGATGAGAGAGGGAGAGAATGATGTGGAGTGCAGCTTGGAATGCAACGCGAATGGGGCATATGGAATTGAGTTTGGGGTCCTGCATGGCCACGGACACGCGTCCAAAAGGAGGCGAACTGCATGACAACGAGTTAAGGCTGGAGTTAGAGCTCTGGAGTTGTGATTCTGTACGGTGGATTGGTTGTTTGCTCTGGCCCCCAGCTTAGCGGTGTGATTGTGAGTGCTAGGGCCCCAGCCTCGCGGCCTTTGCTGCACAAGTGCAAGGATATTGTCGCCACCCTGGTCTGGTGCCTGCTGACTGCTGCCTGATGCCTGATGCCTGATGCCTGTTGCCTCTGGACCAGTGTGTGCATCGTTGCAGCATCGTGGCAGCAGTTTGGCTGGCTCTTGCTGATGTTGTTGTCTCGTTTAAATGGGTGTGTGTGTGTGTGTGTGTGTGTGTGCTGTATGCTGTGTGTGTTTGCGTGTGTGGGGGGGGGGGGGGGCTTAAACTAAGGACGAGTATATCCTGTACCCAGTGCCGTGTGCCCGTGTGCCACTTTGGGCCATGTTCGTGGCCGTGGCTCGTGTTTTCCTCCAGCCAAGGACAAGCCTGCGAAAGGACGTCGTCGTCGTCGTCGACGGCAATGGCGATAATGTGGCACACAATGACATTGACATTGAACTAGGTCGAGGACGTTGTTGTTCCCCTTTTTGTGTCTCGGTACCCCTTTCGCCACACTCCGCCTGGTCACCACCCCTTGCATCTTCCTAGCATTTCAGCGGCCGTGTTTGGTTAATGTATCCCGTGTCGTGGTCTCTCTCTGTCTTTCTTCATCCTTTCTCTAGCTGTTGATGCAATTTCCGCAAGCTCACCTTATGATTAAGGCAAGTTTTCTAATATTCTTTTGGCCATATTTAGAATTGTCAGTTTCCTGCTGACAATAATTGGATATTGGATTGGATATTTATATATTCTAATCTTATTCTTCTAGATGTAGAAAAGAAAGTTTTTTCTAAAGAATTATTCCCACAAGCTTTATTTTTCTTGACTTTTTCTCTAAACTAATACATATAGATTATCTTCCAAGAAGTTGTCGAATCTTTTGTCTGATGCATAAGTGGGAATATATGTTTATATATATTCTCATGAAATAGTCCAATTTCATTTCTGTTAACAACTTTTTTAGAGCAATTTTGCATTTGTTTTCACGTTGATTAAATTGCTTAAGTCTTGAGCTTGGTCTTAGATGAGATATATTCATTGCTTAATGGTTGTTATAGTATTGATAGAATTTCAGTGCTTAATTCCTTTAATTCGCCATACACAAACACACACACACACGGACACACACACACACGTAGACACACAAAAGAAGAGTCAAAGAAGCAATTGAAAATTTTGTGCACAGCAACAAGGAAAATTAATGAATTTTTGAAAAATAAATTGCCTACAATTTCTGGCTGGCCACAAAGCAGCCGCAGCTGCAACATAACAAGAAGAAGAAGAAGAAGACGACGAAGAAGAATATGCTGATGATTTTGATGAAATTGAAGATGAAGGAAACAGAAGTTGAAGTGGAAGCAGTTCGACAATCAATTAAACTTCATGGACATAAGGAAAGCAAACGCATTTCCTATAAACATTTGCCTACAAATATATATATATATATACATATGTGCATATACATACATACATACATACATATATATTTTATATATAGTCTAGCCAAATGACCTGTCTGTCTGTTGGCTATTGGCGTTTAGCCTAAGCTTTTGTTTTTTAGGCGTCACTGAGTTCCAGCTAAAGTATTTTATTTATTTTAATTTAAATGAAATGTATTTTATGTAGACGCACACACACACACACACACACACACATGGACACATAGAAATGTGTTTTTTTAAATGTTTGGCTAAGGGATGCAGTTTCTATATAACGAACATGCAAAACTCAGTGCAATGTACATGGATTATGCACACACACACACACACACACACACACACACACACACACACACACATATGCACACTTCAATTTTCTATATAGAAAATGCAACTAAAATGTTTCATGCAATTTGTTTTTGCTGTTTTATGGTCAGTGTCTCGTCTGGCCTTTCCCCATTACCATTCTTCTCTTTTCTACCCGCCCCCAAGCCCCTTTTCCTCTTGTGCCTACTACAACAGACCGGAGACCCGACTGCAGAATGCAGTTGCAGTCTGTCAGGAGCGGAATAAAGGCAAAAAGGATACTCTTGTTGAAGTTTAAATTAATTTTGAAAAAATTATAGAGAGCTAGATCAGCTGACCAAGCTGAATACAATCTTTTAAAAGTATTCCAAACTCACATCTCTACTGATAGCAATAATTTCTTTAGATCCCCCCCAAACCCCTTTCTAAGTGGCAATCCGCTACCGTCGCGACATTGCAGTTCGGGGCAAAAATTTTTGCCATTTGATTGCATTTTGTTTGGGGCGGCGATATGGTGTACGATATGGTTATGGGTTTCGGTATGATGGTCGGGTGGTGGGGGAGGGGGGTTGGGGGTTAGTGGAGGGTCGAATGGAGTTTTTGTGTTGTTTGTGTAGAGTTTGTTGCACTTCAGCACTGCAAAAGTTAGGTGTTGTTGTTTGGGGCTCTTAGCTCGTTGGGCCGGAATGGCAATGCAGTGCAGAAAAACGCATTTTGTTGCGCACATGCAGCATGCGATGCATATATATGTATGTGTGTTTGTGTGTGCGTGTGTGTGTGTATGTATATGTAGCAGAGAGAGTTTTTGATAAGAGGCCTTAGGGTGCTTGTATCCTGTATCCTGCCTGATGTTCATATGCCTAGACACATATACACATGCCTGTGTGTGTATGTATGTATGTGTGCAATTATGTGTGTGTGTGTTTTTTACTGTTTTATATTTGTGGTTTATGTATTTTGGTTTTTACATTAAAGATGTATTTTATTTTATATAGATATCTGTGTATACATATATATATATTATGTACATATAAAATGTGTTTTTTTAGTGGCCTCTTCTCTTGGTGTGAGTGTGCGTGTGTTTTTAGTTGAATTTGCATCGTTGTTGTCAAATGCAATTGGTACAGTTGGGCACAAAACACACATATCAAAAATTCAATTTAAAGTCAAGTAACATAGCATACTTTTCAGCTGCAACTCTCTTTCTCTACAAACGCACACGCACACACACACCCACAAGCACACACACACACACATACACACACGCATCTAGGGAGATTCAAATGCAGAATAGTTTTCTGTTTCTGCTCTTCTCAAAAACTAAAATTGAGACCCCAAAAAGTGGGTGATTTTTTACGCGTACCCCAAAAACCAAAGAGACATGCACCAAACAGGATCACATCCACACACGCACAATGCACTCACACTCACACTCACTCACACACACACACACTCCCACACTTAGTCACTCATGGAAGGCAAGAGGACCACAACTAGTAGTACCACAACTGGCAGCAAAACCCGCACTAGGAGTGCACAGGAAATATAGAAATTGGGCAGCCTTCAGGAACACGGCAGCTCGTCTCTCCCTCCGTGCCCTTACCGTTCCCTACCTTTCCAAACCATCTCCGTCAGCTCTTTGCACCAAAAACAAAACTGGTTTTGGTTGGTTAGTCTCTCCACTGTTGGAGGCCGGAGGACGGTCGGGCACCCGGTGGGGTGCGGTTTAGAATTTTAGATTTTAGCGCGTTTTAGAAATTTTATGAATGAATTTTCGGCGTTGCTCTTCTGTCTCTGCCTCCGCCTCCGCCTGTGCCTGTGACTGTGACTGTAGCTGTGCCTGCGCCTCCACCTACACCTAAACCTCATTCTGCTGCTCCTGCTTCTGCTCGTGCTCCTCTTCCTCACCCTCCTCCTATGTCACAGCCTAGCCTGCTTGCAATGCCAAACTCACTTTTAGTTTTTGGTTAGTTTTTAGTCCCCATTTTTCGGACGCTCGTGTTTGACCTTGCCTTATTTTTTTTGCCTTTGTTTTGTTTTTTTTTTCTTTTTTGTTGTTTTGCCGGGCTTAGAAGGGGGTAATCTACCCCTCTAGTTGCTTTTGCGTTTGGTTTTCTCCTTTTCAATATGTTTTTTTTTTATTATGCAGTTGGCACAAATATGCAATGCCTCTGCATATAGTTTTCTTTTATGAACCAGAATTATTGATTTCGTGTTGGGCTCGAACCAAGAAGAGCAAGTTTAGTGGAAAGTTGTAATTTTCTCGATAATGTTTTTTTTTTTTTCAAGGCTCTCCAAAGCTTATTCGTTTTATTTTTATGAGATAACTGAGACAGTTTTGGGATAGACATTCAAGATTTGAATGAACTCTGCGAGTTATTTTCAGTATTTTGCATTGGGAAATCATTTCAATACATCCTGCGAAAAGAAAGGTATCAAGTTAAGGACAGATTGACACAAAATGTAAAGACAAAATGACTTATCTCAATGGAAGTATTGTTTATTAGAGATTTTTGAAATGAAATTTATGTCTTACTATTCAACTATGGAATATTTAGTATTAAATGTTTCAAGTCATCTCAACTAGAATTGAATTAAAAGGAATCGAGGAGGTGACTGAATATTTGCAGTGGTCTAAACTGAAACTAACTAGTTAAAGCAGATGCCCGTCAAAGTTTGATAATTTTCTTTATGATGATTTAGTTTAGGTTTTAAGATGAAATGAAATTTTATACAGTGCTTATCATATTTATAATCCACATATTCCAAACGACATATTCCCTCAAAACCCCTCAAAAAATTAGTAGCTCAATATTTTAATTATAAATGAGAAACTACTTTTTCACTTAAAATTAACGATTTAATAACGATTTTTTAAAAAGAAATAAAAACAAAAAAAACACCCGTTTGCTGTATCAAAATTATGGTCCTACTTCAAGTTTTGGTCAAAAAAATCCGAAACCGTTACAGAATAGTGGTGAACGAATTTTAATATTTAGATAACTCAAAAATTCTTTTCCTCATTAAAGTCACTTAATTTAATAAGAGTTCCTTTTCGAGACTTTCAAAGCAACTGCCGCAAATTGGCGATTATTGCCCGACCTGCAAGAATACCACAGACATTTTCTATCTGGTTGAGATCTGGAGAACATGCTGGTCAGTCAAGGACATTAATATGACATTCCTTCAAATATCCAAAAATCTGCTCCACACTTAATAAATTCAAATTTGCTACTGTGGGCTATAATTATGATAGACAAAAATGCAAACAAATATGCGAGCACATACCAAAAGTTAAAGGTGCTTTCTTAGTTTTCTATAAATAAAACAGAAATTGCGGAATATGCTTCGATCAAAACATAAAAAAACCTTAAAAAATATTGTTAAAAAATTGGTTCAAAATTTAAATCTGCTGGATAGGTTATAAATATGATAAGCACTGTAAGAAAGTACATACATATATCGAAGATGCCTTTTTCCCATTTTGCCCATTCCCCGCCATCTCTTTAGTTACTATATCAAATCTGTTGCCCTTTCTCTATTGCTTTATATAAACAAAATGGCGTATAGATGACTACTACAAATTTACATGTATTGTATATATGTATATTTATATTTTTATATACATATATATTTTAATGAGTTTTGCTAGAAATTGATACATGGTTTGCAAAAAATGCTTATGAAAATGTATTTGGAAAAAACTGTTGCATACCTGCCGGCGCGCGCCTTTAAATTGACAATTGAAAACTGACTTGCAATTGCCTGCAAAGAGAGATAGATAGAAAGAGAGAGAGAGAGAGAGAGAGAGCAATTGAGCGGGAGGTAGACAGACTGAGAATGAGAGAGATAGAGAGAATGAAACAAAATTCAATGCCGTCGCAACGCATAGAGAGCATAGAGAGAACGAGACGAGAAATGGCAACGAAAAGAGAGTGCGAAAGAGAGAGAATCGAGAGCCGAACCGAACACTAAACACAAAAGCGAAAGCGAGGAGTTAAACATAGTGTGTGTATGTGTGTGTGTGTGTGTGTGTGTGTGTGTGTGTGTGTGTGTGTGTGTGTGTGGGTGTTGATTGTCGCTTTGTCGGCATTTTAAAGAGTAAATAAATTGGTCCTGCCTCTGGCACAAAACAAAAATTTTTTGGAGTGGGCTGTATCAGGCATACGCATCGACATCCCGATTCACATTCACATTCACATTCACATCGGTCTCGCCTCGTCACCAAACTCTACACAATTTTAGGCGCCCGACCCGGGTCGGTCTGGTCCGGTCCGGTCCGGTCCGGTCATCAACAAACCGGCATAAGCCGGCCGGACACAACACACTTTCAATCAGTTTACGTTTAAACGTCAGCATCGACACTACATATGCACGTTGTCTACGTCATAGTCACCGCCACCGCCACCGTCATCGTCATCGTCATTGTCACTAACGAGAAGCTGTAGCTTTGTCGCAATATTTCTGCCTTTTTTTTTTATATATTTGCATGTGTTTGTGTGCGTGTTTGTTTGTTTGTTTCTTTGTGTGGTTGTGTGTGTGTGTGTGAATGCAAGTCTCAACAGTTTCACGTTGTTTCATGTGAATTATAGAAATATTTAATAGTACAAAGTGAGTAACTAAGAAACTGTTGCAGAGCTAAACCCAAAAAAGTATGCTACATAAAAATATGTTCTTTTTGTTGACTGAATAACTTCTAAGAATGGCGCGAATTGTTCGATTCGATCGGAATAAGAAAACATTCCTCATAATATGAATTGGATTAATAGACCCTACAAAAATCTTAACCAATTAGTTCACTTGAAATTAGTAAAAATATTGCAAATTAATTGAGTTGCATCTCGTTACACTTTATATCACATTTTTTGTGCAAGTTTCTAGCGGAACGTGTTTAAGTGGTAAACAAGAATGCCTAATAAATAGAGGGCGGTGGTTGGAAGTTCAATAAACTTGCAATTTTTTTTTTTTTTTTTTTTTGCATACATTACTCATACGCCACTTTGGCCGTCGTCGTCGTCGTCATTCATTCTCGATGTCATCGTGTTACGCATGTGATTGTGACCGCGTTTCCTGAAATCTACCCAAAAATCTGTATGCACATAAACATACATACATCTGTGTGAGTGCGGAGTGCATTTTGCAGACGGGTCATGGCCACGGCCACGGCCACGAGACCACGACTACGGCCACGAGACCACGAGACCACGAGACCACGACCACGACCACGACCACGATATAGATGCGGCCTCTCGGCCTCTGCAATTTCACTTTCATACCCAAACACACACACACACACACACACAGAGATACACACACACACTCACAGATACAAAGAGGCGGGAGTTTTACCATAGACAAGCAACGGGCGCGCGACTTGCACTCAGCCTCACAGTTTGTCTTTCACGACAACGACAACGACAACGGCAACGAGAACGAGAACGAGAACACCCACTCGTCGACCACAGACAACCTGGTAGAAACAATGACGTTGCCATGGGGCCACCCACAGTTGCTACAGTGGAGCGTAAAGCTTAATTTTCCAAATGAATTTCGACTCAGTGGACTCAGTGGAGTAGACAAGTGACTAGATCAAAAGTTTATAAGGAAACAAACAAAAGAAAACTTAACTTGTTTAATGTTGTGGGAAAATTTTTTCCTGAAATTCTGCCCCACTGTGGTGTGCCGTGCCGTAGAGTGCATTTGCCGCACTTGTAACACATTCGCAGTCGAACTGAGGTGGGCGTTATGACCAGCAGAACGCATCGCGAGCCACAACTTGCAACCATCTCCTCCTTCTGCTGCTAATTCTGTTACTCTTCCTGTTCGTTTTGACCACGACAACGACAACGATAACGACGAGGACCTATGATGATGCAATGCCACCGAGGTGGCACACACACACACACACACACACACAGTCACACGTAAAGAGAGAGAGAGAGAGAGAGAGAGAGTACGCACACAAATGCATTGGGAGTTGGAGTTAGAGCTGGAGGCATCTCCTCTCGCCTCTCAAAGTTTCAGAGTGCACTTACCTCTGGTTACCCACCGGGTTGGTTGGCTTTGAGTTTGAGTTGAGTTGTTGTTGAACCCTGGCCTGGTCTGGGTAGGCATTTGCCAGGAGATGGCTTTATGGCAGTAGCTGCTGTTGCTGTTGCTGTTGCTGTTGCAGTTGTTGTTGGTGTTGCTACTACCGCGTCGTCGTATCCGTGCCTGGAGTTCTCGTTTCGTGTGCGTGGCCTGATTTCGTCGATTGGCCTTGCAATGCGGATTTCAGTGTCAGGGGCGCGCAGTCAGTCAGCATCTTTGTTTTGGTTGTTGTTGTTGTTGTTGTTGTTGCTGTTCCTGTTCCTGTTCCTGTTGTTGTTATGCTGCATATGGAAATGTATTTATGCTGAATGGGTCATGCTTTGCATTGTCTCAGCACGTGAGACACAAAGTTTCCCCTTTTTTTTGTTTTGTGTTTTTTTTTCTCACTGTGTATTTCACACTTTCTAGTATAATTCCATTATTTTCGCTTCATTTGAAATAATATGCAAACAATTTTTGTTCTTTCACTTCTTCACTTTAGATTAGTTTGAATGTTTGTCTTTTTTGCATTATTTTGCTTTGCCTCATTCCCCCTCAACGGTGCCGTTCAGTATGGTGAATTATAGTCATTGGTCTGGCCTGGTCTGGTCTAAGAGTTGACTAAAGTGTGCTCCTCCACAGTAGATTCCTATGAGGTTGCGGGCTTAACGTGCCAAATGAATGAAGTGGTTAGCTGCCTAAGAATCAAGTGCTCCAATCCGCAAGACCATTGTCCGGCAGAGAGATATTGCTATAATCCCGAGTGCGTTTGTCGTTGGGGTTATCGACGTGGCAGCAAGGGTTTGTGTGTTCCCAAACAAACAAAAAAGATTAAAAAAATGATTTAAAAACTAAATATTAAAAGAAATTATTATTGAAATGACCGTTTGACATCATCAAAAGGTCCCCAGGACCCTAGGATATGTCTCTGACGCTCAAAGAGACGGAACCAAAGGCCAAGCCGGAAGTTATTTTTATTTAGGTTTTACTTATAGATTGGACTACCCAGAAACTGAACATTATCTCAGTTAAACCCAATGATTTTTCTATAATCAGTGAAGGAGAGCGAGAGAGAGAGAGAGAGCGTAAGACTAGTTGGAGCTCTCTCTTTCAGTCTGTCCCTCTATTTTCAGCCCACTGAGGCAATCCCTCGTTTGCCTCGTATGCCGGCTACAGCCGTTGGTCTCTGCGCGACCCGAAGCTCTTATTGTCAGCTCGTGTCTCACACACACGCACACACGCACACACACAGAGTACACCCGAGGAGAGGAGCTGAAGTTGGAGTGAATCAATGCCATGGCGGCGGGTCAGTAGCAAACTTACGCCACACGCCGCTAGGTTGGCCCTCGTGTTCGTGTTGCTTGGATGCGGCTGAGGCGGCAACCGTCCCAGACAGTGGGTGCAAATGCATGTGCATATGCATGGACTGCACCAGACATTGAACGTTGGTAAGAAGAACGGCCCATTTATACCCGACCGGCACCCCTCGGCATTCCTCTCCCACCAACTCCCAGCCAACTTACTCATTCAGTCATCGTGTTCCCGTGCTCCGTGCTCCGTGCTCCGCTCATCATATTTTTCTTTTCTTTTTTGTACACTGACTCATGGAGAGAATGGCCTCTGTTGGGCAGAAGGCAATGAAGAAAAGAAAAAGTAAACGCTCCTGCCTGCACCTATTGGCATTGCGGTTGATGTCGGGGATTTTCCTTTTGTTGGGTTGCTTACGCTGCTATGGGACGCCTTGCGATTTATATTCTGTGTCACGGGTTCGCGCGCGTCATGGACAAAAGCTGCAACATTTGCTGCAACTGCGGCAACGGTTGCCTAGTGAAAGTCATTTGTCCTTTGATTGTAATCCGCAAAAAAAAAACACACACACGCACACACAACCAACAAAAGGAAAAATGAAACGTAAAGAAAGGCAACAAAAAAAAAAAGAGGAAAACTTACCCACAAGTTCCGCAGTAAAAATCAATAATTAGCTAAGCCTCTAAATGAATGTTCGTTTAACTACACTTGATTTACATATATTTCTACATATTTCAGTATGAATTGCCCAAAGTTGAACTTTGCGTAAAATGTGTAAAATGTGCGAGGAAAACATTTTGTGGGGCTTAATTCTAACCTAATCTCAACTAGAAATTTGACGCCGCTCTCTCTATTTCTCGGTCTCTCTCTCTCTCTCTCTCTCTCCCTCTCTTTCAATAGCTCTCTCGCTCTCTCTTTTGTTGAAAAATAACGCGCAGGTTTTGGCGCTCTTTTTTTGTTAGTTCCCTTCGTTTGGGGTTTTCTTTCTTTTTACACGTGGCCATGTGGGTGGTTAGGTTAGGTATCTGTGTAAGTGCTGACAACAATAACAGCGGCTGCAGCAACACCACTAACAGCAACAGCAACAACAACAATTTCGACGACGTTTTCACTTTCCATTTAAAAAAAGGTGCCTAAGCTTTAAATTCGAAACACAATTGTTTAGAAACAAGACCCCAAAATTTATATAGCATACTTTTTTGGGGGCCCTTCAAGTGTTTACAAATTATTTGATACTAAGGACTATACTTCTATGATCTTTCAGTTGCCAACGCACAACACACTTTACCCCCCCCGGCCCCAGCCTTTAAACGATCGACGATCTTGGCAACGAACGCACAATGAATTTTACACCTTTTGGCAACACCTTTCCTGGCAACATATCCGGTCTGCCGCAGTTTACCACAAGCTCAGCGCCGCTTGTCTCGACGGTAACAGCTGCTGTTGCCGATGTCTCAGTGACGGCCACAAACAACCCGCAGCAGCAGCAGCAGCAACAACAACAACAGCAAGATGCCGCCGGCGGCGGGGCCAACAATCGCTATCAACAGCAGCAACAGCAGGTAACAACCACAGCCGTGGGCATGACGCATTTTAGTCAGCCTTCCATGTCAGCTGGACAGAGTGGTACTGCAGGCAATAGCAACAATAAGTTTCGAAGTGGACAAGATGAGGCAATGCAAGGCGATAAATATAATAACGGTCATTTAGTGGCATCGACACAACAGCAGCAACAACAACAGCAACAGCAACAGCAGCAGCAACAGCCACAATATGCCACAGTTGCCTATGCGCCAACTGCAACAGCAACAAGCACTGCTGATGCCCTACAAGCTAGCACCTCCGGCCAGCAGCAACAGCAACAGCAGCAGCAGCAGCAGCAAATGCAACAACAGCAACAACAAGTTGCAGCGCCCCAAGAACTGACACAGGATCTCTGCAATGCCATACTCCAACAACAAGGTAAAGTCCCTTTTCATTCAAGTTAATCTCAATCTCAAACTAATCGAATTGCATTTGGTTTATTTTTGATGTTAAGTGCTACAAAATACCTCCTGGCAGACTCTCACGCCGGGCACTACAGTCGCTGACTACCTCTCGCATCTTCCAGCCAACACATTGCCCCTGTCACTGCATCATTTTCTTAAGTATTCGGCCGAAACGATTAAGAAGGAGAACCAACAGAATGTGGTAAGTAAAATAGAGAGAGAGAGAGAGAGAAATTGGCATGAGTGATCGAATGGCATTATACGATTTTCAGGTACTACAAGTGCAAACGGGACCAGCCATAGGGATTAACACCATTGGCACCACAACCATTAGTATACCTCAGCAGGAGCAATTGCCGCTGCAGCAACAGCAACAGGCCACATTGCAAGTGCAACAGCAGCCGCAGACATCCGGAGCGACGGCAGCAACAAGTGCAGCAGGAGTCGCGGTTAGTGGATCGGCAACAGCGACAGTTAGCGGCAGCGGCACCGGCACCGGCACCAAGAAAAAGAAGCGCAAAAAGCGCAACAAAGAGCGTAAACCCAAGCTACGTCCGGGCGAGATACGGCTGGGTACAGCATTGGATGGCAGCCCGCTCTACATGTGCCCCGAATGCCATGTGGCGTACCCAGAGCCCGAGTTGCTGGAAGTGCATCTGGTGGGACACAATCTGGAGAAGCGCTATGTGTGCGATATATGCCAAGCGTCGCTTAAACGCAAAGACCACCTCACACGGCACAAACAGTCGCACAATCCGGAACGCCCCTACATCTGCACGGTTTGCCTGAAGGCCTTCAAACGGAAAGAGCAGCTCAGTTTGCACTTTGTCATCCATTCGGGTGAGAAGCGACATCAGTGTCAGGAATGCGGCAAGGGTTTCTATCGCAAGGATCACTTGCGCAAACACACCCGCTCCCATATTGCCCGCCGTGTCAAAGCCGAGCTGAATAGCCATGTGAGGCGAGAGAATGGCACAAGCATGCTGCAACCTGTGGTCACAGAGGCAACAACAGCTGCCCTGCAGCATGCCAATCAATTGGCCAGTCAGCAGCAGCAGTTGCAACAGCAACAGCAGCAGCAACAACAACAACAACAACAGCAGCAGCAGCAACAGCAACAACAACAGCAGCAACATCACATTGTCATTGCCCAACAGCAGCAACAACAACAACAACAACAATCTTCAGGTCCTGGGCAGCAGCAGCAACAACAAATGCTTAATTAGCCAAATGATTTTTGTAAAGTCAGTTAAACAAAATTCACACACAGAAAACCAAAAGGAAAAACAAACCTCTCGGCATACACAATTTTAATTGACTCACACAAATCGGATATATGCATATAGATATAGTTATATATGTGACTATATCTCAACACAGTGGACTAGATGATTCTGAACTTTAGCACAAACGCCACAACAAGCACACGGATACACACACACACACCCACACACAATGGGTTAAAGGCCACAGAGGTCCTCCCTCCCCCCCCCCCCATTAATTCCCTCGGGTACGTACTGAAACAAATTGAACACCAAAATGTATTCTTCTAGTATTTTTCCAACAACAATTTAATTCCAATTCAAAATGACGAATTGTAGATGATTTTGAATGAAAAACTGGCCCACTGTGCCAAAAAAAAAAAAAAACAAAAGGACCCACAATTAAATATCTCCAATAGCAAAAATAATCAAATGAAATTTGTACAATTGTAAACTAAAGAACCGACAGCAAAACAAACGAACCGAAACAAAAGATGATGAAAGAAATGGAGAAAGGCAATAAACTGACAACGAGATCGTTGTGTAGGTTGTGTAGGTATTATTTAAAAATTTAGTTAATCATATTTCGATTTCGATATGTTAATAATTGTGCTTATACTACACAAACCACAAACACATGACATTTGATCTCAGATCGGGTCTGCTGCTTAGTTTCCATAAGATACTATTTTTCTAACGTAAAACAAATGTGCAAAGTTATAATAATAATATCGAGAAATAATAATTTTTCTATGGGACACACGATACATATTTTTTAGTGAAAATGTATTTTTGTACAAAATAAAAATTCGCATAATGAAATTTATGTATAAACGCCCACACAATATACACATACATATATATATATATAGATATATATATATATATATATGGAATAAAGTTTATGTACTTATTACTTAAGGTATTGCAATTTAGTAATAAGTACGAATTTAGGCATAATGAGTGTATATGTACGATAATTTATAACTTTTCACTAAAATGATTAAAACAAATTTGTAAATATGCAAGTCAATTGAATTTAAATCATATTTAATTTATTTCACAGACACAAATTATTGGTTAAACTGCAAAAAGGAATTCTTTTTTTATTTTATTTCGTGAGGTAAGATTTTCTTTTTCTTTTTTTTATTTCATTTATATTTTCATTGTCTTTTAAATGCTAAACAAAAAAATTAACATATAATTTTAACATTTCTTTGCTAAACGATTTATTTGCAGCTTGCCCGGGGATAAGCAACAAGGTAACACAAACACGGGATTCCACAATTCTACTGATTGCAACTAAAGCAACGATTCTCCGGTAAGTACAAAGGTTTAAGTAATATGTTGGATTATCTATAGATGCCATGCAATAGTTTGCGGATATATGTAGATTTTGTACCCAGGGCTAAAGATGTTGCTTGATTTGTTGATTCTCAACAGCTCCAGACATACATTTGATTTGTATGTTGTTGTGTCTCATCGTCGCATAAAAAAAAAATACATAACTCAAAACAGGACAAACAAAAAAAAAAAAAAAAACTAGATAGATATACCCATATCAAAATAGGTCTAACAAAAACCAAAACAAACAATTTTAAACTTGCGCAAAGGCCTTGTCTCTCCTCTTCTTTGCTCTCCCTCACAGTCTTGTTTCTCTTTTTCTCTATCTCTCCCTCTCGCTCTGTTTCATTTATGGATTGGAAGAATATTTGCGCTTCTGCTCCTCCATATAGGCATGCATGGAGATTTGTACGGCACGCTCCATGATTTCACTCTCATTGGTGTCTAGAAAAGAAGTTGGTTGAAATAAGTTAAGGTTACGAATATATGTATACTCACCATTGTCTTCTGGGGAATATGATGACGCAAGCAAGCTTTGGTAAAAACTTAAGGGTTTATTATCATGAACACCTGCAAAGAAGTTTCCAATGATGCCCAAGTTCTAGTTGGAATCTTTAGAATCTGACTTACTATTGGTGCCATAGACGACTCCCAACATCTGTTCATAGGTACCCGCCGTACGACAACTCTCGGTTGTTTGACTCGATTGGTCAGTAAATGTTACATGAAGTCTGCATCGCTTAGAAGCGGAGCAGTCATGTCTTTCTTCAGGCGCCTGCCTCTTTCGCTCTTCTCTGCTTGGACAATGGTGTACCTCTCTTGTTTGGCACGAAACATCGCCCTCTCTATGGCAATGGGTGGAGTTTTTGGTCTTGATTGGCAACTTCTTACTCAGATCTAACGGTTCCTCCTGCTCGGCTTCCCAAGCGGTCGCACAGTCCTTTCCACGGCCATCGGTGGATATTTTGGTCTTGGTCCCATTTATTGGCAACTTCCTACTAAGATCCAATGGTTCCTCCTGCTCGGCTTCCCAAGCAGAAGCATCAGGAACCGTAGTCAGACTTATTTTTAGATCATTAGCTAGAACGTGCCCTAGGCCATCAGCTAGACCCGTAGTCAGACCCTTATCCAGACCGTCAGCTGGAACCCTAGCTAGACCGTTGTCCAGATCTGTAGTCGGACCGTTATCCACACCGTTATCCAGACCGTTAACCAGATCGTTATCCAGACCGTTACCCAGACCGTCAGCCAGAACCGTAGTCAGACTGTTGTCCAGACCTGTAGTCGGACCGTCAGCCAGAACCGTAGTCAGACTGTTGTCCAGACCTGTAGTCGGACCGTTATCCAGACCGTTAACCAGATCGTTATCCAGACTATCATCCACACCGTTATCCAGACCGTTACCCAGACCGTCAGCCAGAACCGTAGTCAGACTATTGTCCAGACCTGTAGTCAGACCATTATTCAGACCGTTTTCCATTCCGTTATCCACACCGTTATCGAGAACTTTATCCAGACCATCGTTAAGACCCACATCCTCATTCATATCTGTATCCGAACTCGAATCGGACGAATTAGTACGGACTACAATTGCATTGTAGTGACAGTTCTGCTCATACGACAGACGCAAAGGTGGAACGCCCCGCTCTTTTTGTTCCGGATTGCATACACTAATCGGAGCTACATATTTCAAAAAAAAAAAAAAAAAAACAAAGGAATGCAATGAATTACTTTTACAATTGCCTCTACTCACTAGCTTCGTAGCAATAGATCTCAACGGTACGGTTGTAGATCTGGGATATGGCTTGAATTTCAATGTGGTTGCCATATGCGTGGGGTTCACGCTTTCGCTGGATGTAGGCGTTGATGTCCTCGGTGATAAAGTGTTCGAAATGTTCTCGATTTTTGAGCTGGAAAGAGGAAAAGACAATGGCAAACAATGATAAGCCGTCTCTCTAATCTCACAGTCACTCACAATGTGGTCCATGGTAAGCTGGCGAATCTCATCGTGCTGGTCCTCATTGCCATATAGTTGCAGAGATATAGAGCGAAAGAGACAAGCGCCGTCCGTGACTATAACGGCTATCT
Source organism: Drosophila nebulosa (assembly GCA_024703675.1). Taxonomy (NCBI): domain Eukaryota; kingdom Metazoa; phylum Arthropoda; class Insecta; order Diptera; family Drosophilidae; genus Drosophila; species Drosophila nebulosa. Next base: position 1,403,673 of record JANFPS010000005.1, read on the forward strand.
CGAATCCTTGCTCTGCCAAAATTTCATCAAATTCATTGGCTCGTCGCTTCCATTCTTGGCAAGATGTCTTGCGATCCTTTGGCTGGCGGTGTTCATCGCCACTATTGTAGCCAGAACAGTAATCATCCGCCTCCTCGGAATCCTCATCCGCGCTCTCTTCTAAAGATACGGTTCCCGTTGCAATGGATACCTTCTCCACGTCAGGATCAAGACCACTTTGGGCGTTCACGCTTCCGTTATAGCCGGAACAGTTTTTGTCCTCTGACATCTTCTCGCAGTTCTCTTCAGCCGATTTCGGGACGGGAGCAGCTATTACAGTTGCATCTACCGAAACTGAATCATTTGTTTCAATCTGTAAACGAAAAACATTTACAGAAACTGATCTAGAAATGGAAAGAGACCCACCTGCTGGGCGCTATTACTGGGAGATTCTAGATTCCTTTTGTCGTCCCCGACGCCATCGTCATCCACTTGCTTAATGGACATACCTAAAAAGAAACTTTTTCAGAATCCTTACGACGAATTTTTTATTTGTTCTAGGTCCTTGCCTTGCCTTTATCACCAAAAGTTCTGAGAAATATTCGAAAAATTAAGACTGTTTGGGGCAAAGCCTGAGACAATAATGAAGTGAACTAGGGTATATACCAGGGGCTAGGCAAATGAATTACTGACAGAATTCACACCGGGCTCTTTTCACATTAAAAAGCAACATTTTTAAATTTGACATTAAATTCAATGTTATCTTGCTTTTGGATAGGGTGACAATGTTCTGTTATCCAGTCAATCGAAATCGATTGGGGATAAATACTAAAAAATCATTTCATACACGTACATACATATATATATTTGTGGTTATCTTTTATTTTATTTAAGAGTACTCATAAATTATGTATGTAATATTATGCACCATTTGTGTGTGTGTGTGTGTGTGTGTGTGTGTGTGTGTTTGTGTGTGTATTTATGTGTGTGTGTGTATGTTTCTTTGTTTGATTTTAAGCTAATCCTTAAATGTATTACAAAGTAACTATTTATTTTATTTAAAGGAAGGAAGTTAGGCTATATGTATTTGTATATAAATAGCAGAAGATCGGACTGGATTTTGGTTTGAAGCTTATCTCAACAAAATGTAACTTAACTCATTTTTTTTATGTTTTTCCTTTTTTTTTTATAAAATTCGCAAGTGTACAATGAAAATTGAACAATTGCGGACTCACATTTGGAATCCAAACGGTTATACAATCTTGGCTTTAATGCATCATCTACACATATGTATATATAAAATAATATATATATTTATATATATGTATATGTGCCTATTTATATATACATATATGTAGGAAAGTGTGTGTGTGTGTATATGTATTTGAATATTATTATAAATTCATATTAGATCATACATAGTTTCTGCGTTTTACGATTCTTGTTTTTTTTTTTTTTTTTTTTTTTTTTTTGGTAAGTTTTCTTGCGCTTTTTGTTTTGTTTATTTGTTTCGTCTTCGTTGAAAAAGAAGAAAAGAATTATGAATCACTGTACAAAGATCAATGCGAAGCAACAGAAACATTTCTTCTTCTTGCCCCTATTCTATCGTTTCTCTCTACCTCACTCGTTCTTTCTTTCTATATCTGTATTTCTCTATCCCATTCGTTTTTGCATTTTATTTATGGCCCGGTAAAATATTTTCGCTTCTGGTCCTCCATATAGTCACGCGTAGACATTTGTATAGCCCGCTGAAGCATCTCGCTCTCATTGACGCCTACAATATAAAAAGGTGTGCAATTGGGTTACCAACAATACGCCGAAAATCACCGCAAAATATATATAGTTACCATCATTGGCATAGGAGGCTTCGAGCAGTTCCTGGTAGAAACTAGAAGCTGGAACATCATTGCGTTTCGGGGGCGAATTGGATGATTGCTTCGATGTACAGGGCTGCTGTTCGGCCTCTGGTGTTTGGGCCCTAGCATCAGGTGGCACAGCATCGCATTTAGGGCTCTTGCGCACAGGTGTATCGATTGCATCTTGGCTGTAACAGGAAAACCGTTAAAATGACAGTCAATCTAGATACATTTCTGGTCTGTGTTTTAGTCACATCTCTCTTCAGAGCACACACCTTTGTCCGGACATGGCAGTGTCCCGGGCCTCATGCCGTCGCTTCTTGCGCAGTGATCCATTCGAACGACGCGACTTGCTTGAACGCTGGCTAGTTGCTGTGTTTGGCGAAGCGCTGCCATTGCCGCCGGGTCCATGGCCAAGTGAACTGGTGCTGCTCATGTCTGTTGCATCGCTGTCATAGCCACCGCCCCCGCCACCGCTGCCTCCGCCTCCACTACTACCAACAACGCCAGTTAATTCGCTAGCCTCTGGTGGGGGCGCCAGCTTGTGGGCAAACTGGCTCAGCGTCTTGGGAGAGAGTGCAAAAGCCGTGGCTACTGTCGAATCAGTTCCCTTTGAGCTAGAAGCTAATGTGGCAGTCGGCGAGCTGCCACCACCACCACCAGAGTATTTCGATGGTGAAGCATCTGATGAATCAGTCAACGCCTCAGCTGATGTCACTGTCGAAGATGTAGCCGAACCGGCGGCTGGATTAGTGCTACGCGTACGTTGCATATTATCACGACACCATTGTAAATAGGACTCGCGTGCTATCTGCTCCTCGATGGCCTCATTGGTGGCTTCCCAATCGGTGGTCTTTAGTTTGTCCTCAAACATTGTCTGCTCGATCTCCAATTGCTCACTGAGATGCACTGCTTCCTTAGTCTGCAAGGCGGGCTTGTAACCAGCCAAGCCCAGTCCCACACCCACTGTAGCGTTATATGGATCCAAAATCGCATTGTAATGAGAACCCCGCTGATACGATAGACGCAGTGGTGGATAGCCCGGCTGTGACTGCTCCGAGTTGAAGATATTAATTGGATCTTTAAACAGAAAAAAAAAACGAACTAATCAATTCGACAGATTTTTGTGAATTACTTCAAAGATATACTTACTCGCCTGATAGCAATAGACTTCAACAGTGCGACTGTAGATCTCAGATATGGCTTGAATTTCAATGTGATTGCCATGGGCGTCCCGGGCACGCTTGCGCTGAATATAATTGTTGATGTCCTCGGTGACAAACTGTCCGAAATACTCGCGATTCTCGTGCTGCAAAATACAATTGACAATTGACTTATAGAGAAATGTTATCCGATCATTTCACAGTAGTCACTCACAATATAGTCCATGGTGTGCTGACGTATGACATCGTGCATTTCCTCATCACCGTATATCTGCAACGATATGGAGCGAAAGAGACAAGCTCCATCCTCCTCCACTTGCTTTAACTCATATCCGCGCTGTTCCATAAATTTGGCAAATTCGTTGTCACGTCGCTGCCATTCCTCTGCTGTTATCTTGCGATCCTTTGGCTGGAGATGTTCATCGCCGCTATTGTAGCCGGAAAAAGTCTCCTCCACTGCATTAAGTAGATTGGCTGCCGCTGCTGTTGGTGTCAACTGGGTCTGTTGGGTCTTACTGCTTGTGTTAGCCCCAATTGTGTGCTCCGGTGACGTGCGTCCCACAACAGAAGGGCTACCGTTGGTGCTAACTGCAGCTGGAACGGCAGTAGCCGTTACAGTAGGATGAGGACTTTTGCTACCCACACCAACCACACCAGCAGCTGGATGTTTCTCACGTTCCAAGCGATCGCGCTTGTGATGATGAATGCGCTCATCGTGATGATCGCGCCGCTTTGAGCGGGAGCTTTATGAACAAAAAGAAGAACAAATTTATTAGCCAATTGGGAATCTAAATAGATTGAATGGAATACATTCCCACATCCCATATATATGATAAAATCCCCCTTCCAATTGAAAGTCTCTTTTGGTGATAAAACACTTGATTAAATTAAGGCCATTCTCCAGAAAAGAAATCCAATTGGCGAAGAAAAATCCAAGAACTTGCCATACATCGATACTCACCTTTTGTGTGGACTGCAACGATGTGTGCGTGCCAGCTCGTCATATACCTCCACATTGCGCCGTTGTGGACTCTGAGGGCAAAAAGTATAGAGAAATTTGCAGTAGAGAATACAGAATTTCGCCATATGTATGGCACGGCACATACTAAACATACTAATGGACGAATGCGAACACCCACCTGGCTGTGTCCATCGATGACGACATTGCGATGTGTCTGATTGACAACCGATTGCTCCCCACCTACCACCACCACCTGAGGCTCTTTATTTTCCGAATCTACAACATTACCAGCGACGGAGACGCGTTTGGCGCTGGGTGCACTCACTGGCTTGATGGTCATGGCTGGCTAATAAGATGACTAACACAGAGATCCTCCTGTCTCGCCAGGCTTTGATTTTGTCTGTTACGGCTTTTGCTTCTTCTTCGTCGTTGTCGTCTTTGACTCTTTTGCGTTGTGTATGCGTTCTTTGTCCCTGCGTCGATGGGCGTCACGATTGACTTGGAGCTCAACCTTACCCACCACACGCACTTGCACTTTTTTCAATATTAGATTTCACTGCTCTGAAATGGAAAGCAAGCTAGTAATCAAAATCCAAATGAAAGCCACAAGTTTTTCCAATTCTTTTCAATTTCAATTGGATGGAAAAATCGGAGACGAGACAAGATTTTCATTCGCTTTTGCTTTGTCTGTGTCTAAGTGTGGGTGTGCGTGCGTGTGTGATGTGCATTTGTGTGTGTGTGTGTATGTGGTATGCGGATAGCTTACAATTCCTCTTCTTTGCAGGTTTATTTATATTGCTATTAATCAATTGTTTATGAACTTAAAACACTTTCTTCAATCAATTGCATGTCAAGTCATTGTCAAGTGTCTCAATGTTTGCTTTTAAATTATTTTATTTTGTTGTTTGCTGTGCTCTGGTCGATTTTTTTGTTGTGTGCACGTTCTTCTTTCACTTTTGTTTTTGGCATTTTTTAGCCCATTTCCAAACTGGCTAACCATCTGATGGTTGAAGATGTGTGCGTGATTTTTACTGCGATAGTTTTTGCTCAAAAAAATTGTTAGATATCGATAAACCGTATCAAAGTCGATAAAAAGCTGTCCGTTATTTAATATTTGAAATATTAAAGATAATATATATAAAGTGAGTGTACTTTGTCGCTATTTAGGCTTCTAGTTCCGTCCTTACTGACATCGTAGCAAAAAACGTTTCCTTACTGCATAGAATAACCCAGGGACAACAAACAGCTTTTCCAATGATGACTGCATTCGGTTGAGGTTCAAAGCAACTTTGAAGTCAGTTGAATCGTTTAAGTGCTTTATGCTGATGCATTTTTTTCAATGTATTATTCAAGCAGAAAAGCAACCCAAATGCGTTTGTGCTCTTTGTATGAGAGAATCTTAAATGAGAATTTAAAAAATGTATTCCTTTTAACTTCTTAAATCTCAAGTAAACATTTTCAATTTCTTGATCTACCCTAATGGATACTGCGCGTTTTGCTTTCTGTTTTTTGTTCTTTATTGAAAGAAAGACATTTGAGCAAATATTTAGTTAAGCGGCAGGTTAAATTTTTAGCAAATGTATAAAATGGCCGAAATTGGGACTATTGGAATTTAGTTAGAAATCAACAAATCAACGAAAATGAAGTCGCTTCTATATTACGCTCTGCTTTTTTCTATCTTGATCTGGGAGGTTTCAAGCGCCACATACTCAACCACCGAGCAGTCAACTTTGTGGTTGGCTTCCTCGACCAGCACTGAGCCGCCAACACAAATCCCTGTACCACCAAAATGGTCATGGAAAGACATATTTCATCTTGTACACGATAATAAGGGAAATAAATTGTATTTCTTTTTTTAGAATATAAATTATAATGTTGAATAATCAATTGTGATTTGAAATTTTTATTTGTCAACATATTTATATACAAATAGGAATATAATTTCTATAAATTTCTTCAATTTCGTTGTGTACACATTTTTGACTGTCGAATAAATATTGAAACAACTGTTTCAAGTATTTAAGTAAATCGCTTAGCCAGCAGCTAAGTCAACACCTAAACGCCCGTTTAGTAAACGTTAGTTTTTCCCCATGAAAATAAAAACTCAGTTTTATATATTCATATGCATATATATATTTTGACATTCGTTAATAAGAATAAGATCCCTTTGGGTACTTATGTTTAATAACGATTGCTCCAATTACCCATTCCATCCATTCCACTCATTCCACCAATTCCAGCCCATCCGCTTGTATATGGCCTCCAGCCATAGCTCCAATTCGGTCTACCGCCACCTAACCAACGCCATCCGTATGGATAAGCTCCTTGGTAGTTTCCTGTTTGGTCTGCCTGTCCATCGTTCGAAACGAAGCCCTCCTCATTGACATTTCCCCCAGAGATGTCTGTAGAACGTGTGGCTGAGTTCAATTCATTAGCGTCGTCATCTACCTGTTGTGATCCAGAACTCCTTTTCGCGAAGCCCGATCGCTGAGACCATAAGCTAGGTGGACCCGTTTGACCAGCATTCTCTCCCACAGATTTAGCTCCTGACGAATTCTTCGTCTTTGAGCTTGACTGCTTTGACCAAGTTCGCCAATTGGCACCGTATCCGTTATCATTGGCTCCAGCATAAGAAGGACCTGAAGATTCCTTTGTACTAGGACGCTGGGACCATGACCTGGAAGAATAGGATTTTGATGTGCCGCCGTTGCGTCCAGAAATTTCGGTAGCTCCAGCAGTATTTCCTTTATTGTGTGAGGTGGTGCTTGAAGAGCTTGATCGCTTAGTCCAAGACTGGCTATGTAATTTTGAATTGGAATTGTTTCTTCTTGGAGAAGTCGAATATGTTGTTTTTGTTGTTTTCGTTGTGGAAGACGTAGTCTTACGTCCACCATTTGAGTTTGATTGTGAACTAACAACTACACCTGGAACAGATGATGAGCTCGACGTATTACTTTCTTTGGTAGAAGTACTCGTAGTTGTTGAAGTAGAGGGCGCAGCTCCTTGGGAGGACGACGTTGTGGTTGTTGTTGTTGTAGTTGAAGACTTGGACTGGCCGGAGTTTCCTCCTTCAATAGTAGTGCTAGATTTATTCACGACGGGCATGGTCGCAGATGCTGACTGTTGTGTATCTTCCGATGATTTTGTCGTAGATTTAGAAGAAGACGACGACGGTTTGCTTCCTTCAGAGGACGTCGTTGTCGTTGTAGTTGTGGTGGAAGCGCTAGACTGGTCAGAGTTTCCTCCTTCAACAACTGTGCTGGATTCATTTTCTACGGGAGTAGTAGAAGAGCTTGACTGGTCGTTTCCTTCTGAAGCTGTGGTGGTGTTTGTAAAAGACGAGGGATCGCTTCCTTCAAAAGACGTCGTTGTAGTTGTGGTGGAAGAGCTAGACTGGTCAGAGTTTCCTCCTTCAACAACTGTGCTGGATTCATTCTCTACGGGAGTAGTAGAAGAGCTTGACTGGTTGTTTCCTTCTGAAGCTGTGGTGGTGTTTGTAGAAGACGAGGGATCGCTTCCTTCAGAGGCCGTCGTTGTCGTTGTAGTTGTGGTGGAAGAGCTAGACTGGTCAGAGTTTCCTCCTTCAACAACTGTGCTGGATTCATTCTCTACGGGAGTAGTAGAAGAGCTTGACTGGTTGTTTCCTTCTGAAGCTGTGGTGGTGTTTGTAGAAGACGAGGGATCGCTTCCTTCAAAGGACGTCGTTGTCGTTGTAGTTGTGGTGGAAGAGCTGGACTGGTCAGAGTTTCCTCCTTCAATAACTGTGCTGGATTCATTCTCTACGGGAGTAGTAGAAGAGCTTGACTGGTTGTTTCCTTCTGAAGCTGTGGTGGTGTTTGTAGAAGACGAGGGATCGCTTCCTTCAGAGGATGTCGTTGTCGTTGTAGTTGTGGCGGAAGAGTTTCCTCCTTCAACAACTGTGCTGGAATCATTCTCTACGGGAGTAGTAGAAGCGCTTGACTGGTCGTTTCCATCTGAAGCTGTGGTGGTGTTTGTAGAAGACGAGGGATCGCTTCCTTCAGAGGCCGTCGTTGTCGTTGTAGTTGTGGTGGAAGAGCTAGACTGGTCAGAGTTTCCTCCTTCAACAACTGTGCTGGATTCATTCTCTACGGGAGTAGTAGAAGAGCTTGACTGGTTGTTTCCTTCTGAAGCTGTGGTGGTGTTTGTAGAAGACGAGGGATCGCTTCCTTCAAAGGACGTCGTTGTCGTTGTAGTTGTGGTGGAAGAGCTGGACTGGTCAGAGTTTCCTCCTTCAATAACTGTGCTGGATTCATTCTCTACGGGAGTAGTAGAAGAGCTTGACTGGTTGTTTCCTTCTGAAGCTGTGGTGGTGTTTGTAGAAGACGAGGGATCGCTTCCTTCAGAGGATGTCGTTGTCGTTGTAGTTGTGGTGGAAGAGTTTCCTCCTTCAATAACTGTGCTGGAATCATTCTCTACGGGAGTAGTAGAAGCGCTTGACTGGTCGTTTCCATCTGAAGCTGTGGTGGTGTTTGTAGAAGACGAGGGATCGCTTCCTTCAGAGGCCGTCGTTGTCGTTGTAGTTGTGGTGGAAGAGCTAGACTGGTCAGAGTTTCCTCCTTCAACAACTGTGCTGGATTCATTCTCTACGGGAGTAGTAGAAGAGCTTGACTGGTTGTTTCCTTCTGAAGCTGTGGTGGTGTTTGTAGAAGACGAGGGATCGCTTCCTTCAAAGGACGTCGTTGTCGTTGTAGTTGTGGTGGAAGAGCTGGACTGGTCAGAGTTTCCTCCTTCAATAACTGTGCTGGATTCATTCTCTACGGGAGTAGTAGAAGAGCTTGACTGGTTGTTTCCTTCTGAAGCTGTGGTGGTGTTTGTAGAAGACGAGGGATCGCTTCCTTCAGAGGATGTCGTTGTCGTTGTAGTTGTGGTGGAAGAGTTTCCTCCTTCAATAACTGTGCTGGAATCATTCTCTACGGGAGTAGTAGAAGCGCTTGACTGGTCGTTTCCATCTGAAGCTGTGGTGGTGTTTGTAGAAGACGAGGGATCGCTTCCTTCAGAGGCCGTCGTTGTCGTTGTAGTTGTGGTGGAAGAGCTAGACTGGTCAGAGTTTCCTCCTTCAACAACTGTGCTGGATTCATTCTCTACGGGGAGTAGTAGAAGAGCTTGACTGGTTGTTTCCTTCTGAAGCTGTGGTGGTGTTTGTAGAAGACGAGGGATCGCTTCCTTCAGAGGATGTCGTTGTCGTTGTAGTTGTGGTGGAAGAGCTAGACTGGTCAGAGTTTCCTCCTTCAACAACTGTGCTGGATTCATTCTCTACGGGAGTAGTAGAAGAGCTTGACTGGTTGTTTCCTTCTGAAGCTTTGGTGGTGTTTGTAGAAGACGAGGGATCGCTTCCTTCAGAGGATGTCGTTGTAGTTGTGGTGGAAGAGCTAGACTGGTCAGAGTTTCCTCCTTCAACAACTGTGCTGGATTCATTCTCTACGGGAGTAGTAGAAGAGCTTGACTGGTCGTTTCCTAATGAAGCTGTGGTGGTGTTTGTAGAAGACGAGGGATCGGTTCCTTCAGAGGATGTCGTTGTCGTTGTAGTTGTGGTGGAAGAGCTAGACTGGTCAGAGTTTCCTCCTTCAACAACTGTGCTGGATTCATTTTCTACGGGAGTAGTAGAAGCGCTTGACTGGTCGTTTCCCTCAGAAGCTGTTGTGGTGTTTGTAGAAGACGAGGGATCGCTTCCTTCAGAGGACGTCGTTGTCGTTGTAGTTGTGGTGGAAGCGCTAGACTGGTCAGAGTTTTCCTCCTTCAACAACTGTACTGGAATCATTCTCTACAGGAGTAGTAGAAGCGCTTGACTGGTCGTTTTCCTCAGAAGCTGTTGTGGTGTTTGTAGAAGACGAGGGATCGCTTCCTTCAGAGGATGTCGTTGTAGTTGTGGTGGAAGAGCTAGACTGGTCAGAGTTTCCTCCTTCAACAACTGTGCTGGATTCATTCTCTACGGGAGTAGTAGAAGAGCTTGACTGGTCGTTTCCTAATGAAGCTGTGGTGGTGTTTGTAGAAGACGAGGGATCGCTTCCTTCAGAGGATGTCGTTGTCGTTGTAGTTGTGGTGGAAGAGCTAGACTGGTCAGAGTTTCCTCCTTCAACAACTGTGCTGGATTCATTCTCTACGGGAGTAGTAGAAGAGCTTGACTGGTTGTTTCCTTCTGAAGCTTTGGTGGTGTTTGTAGAAGACGAGGGATCGCTTCCCTTCAGAGGATGTCGTTGTAGTTGTGGTGGAAGAGCTAGACTGGTCAGAGTTTCCTCCTTCAACAACTGTGCTGGATTCATTCTCTACGGGAGTAGTAGAAGAGCTTGACTGGTCGTTTCCTAATGAAGCTGTGGTGGTGTTTGTAGAAGACGAGGGATCGCTTCCTTCAGAGGATGTCGTTGTCGTTGTAGTTGTGGTGGAAGAGCTAGACTGGTCAGAGTTTCCTCCTTCAACAACTGTGCTGGATTCATTTTCTACGGGAGTAGTAGAAGCGCTTGACTGGTCGTTTCCCTCAGAAGCTGTTGTGGTGTTTGTAGAAGACGAGGGATCGCTTCCTTCAGAGGACGTCGTTGTCGTTGTAGTTGTGGTGGAAGCGCTAGACTGGTCAGAGTTTCCTCCTTCAACAACTGTACTGGATTCATTCTCTACGGGAGTAGTAGAAGAGCTTGACTGGTCGTTTCCTTCCGAAGCTGTGGTGGTGTTTGTAGAAGATGAGGGATCGCTTCCTTTAGAGTACGTCGTTGTGGTTGTAGTTGTGATCGAAGAGCTAGACTGCTCAGAGTTTCCTCCTTCAACAATTGTGCTGGATTCATTTTCTACTGGAGTAGTAGAAGAGCTTGACTGGTCGTTTCCTTCTGAAGCTGTGGTGGTGTTTGTAGAAGACGAGGGATCGCTTCCTTCAGAGGATGTCGTTGTCGTTGTAGTTGTGGTGGAAGAGTTTCCTCCTTCAAAACCTTTGCTGGATTTATTCTCTACGGGAGTAGTAGAAGCGCTTGACTGGTCGTTTCCCTCAGAAGCTGTTGTGGTGTTTGTAGAAGACGAGTGATCGCTTCCTTCAGAGGCCGTCGTTGTCGTTGTAGTTGTGGCGGAAGAGCTAGATTGGTCAGAGTTTCCTCCTTCAACAACTGTGCTGGATTCATTTTCTACTGGAGTAGTAGAAGAGCTTGACTGGTCGTTTCCTTCTGAAGCTGTGGTGGTGTTTGTAGAAGACGAGGGATCGCTTCCTTCAGAGGATGTCGTTGTCGTTGTAGTCGTGGTGGAAGAGCTAGACTGGTCAGAGTTTCCTCCTTTAACAACTGTACTGGATTCATTCTCCACGGGAGTAGTGGAAGAGCTTGACTGGTCGTTTCCTTCTGAAGCTGTGGTGGTGTTTGTAGAAGATGAGGGATTGCTTCCTTCAGAGTACGTCGTTGTCGTTGTAGTTGTGGTGGAAGCGCTAGACTGGTCAGAGTTTCCTCCTTCAACAACTGTGCTGGATTCATTTTCTACTGGAGTAATAGAAGAGCTTGACTGGTCGTTTCCTTCTGAAGCTGTGGTGGTGTTTGTAGAAGACGAGGGATCGCTGCCTTCAGAGGATGTCGTTGTCGTTGTAGTCGTTGTGGAAGAGCTAGACTGGTCAGAGTTTCCTCCTTTAACAACTGTACTGGATTCATTCTCTACGGGAGTAGTAGAAGAGCTTGACTGGTCGTTTCCTTCTGAAGCTGTGGTGGTGTTTGTAGAAGACGAGGGATCGCTTCCTTCAGAGTACGTCGTTGTCGTTGTAGTTGTGATCGAAGAGCTAGACTGCTCAGAGTTTCCTCCTTCAACAACTGTGCTGGATTCGTTTTCTACTGGAGTAGTAGAAGAGCTTGACTGGTCGTTTCCTTCTGAAGCTGTGGTGGTGTTTGTAGAAGATGAGGGATCGCTTCCTTCAGAGGACGTCGTTGTCGTTGTAGTTGTGGTGGAAGAGTTTCCTCCTTCAATAACTGTGCTGGATTCATTCTCTACGGGAGTAGTTGAAGTGCTTGACTGGTTGTTTCCTTCTGAAGCTGTGGTGGTGTTTGTTGAAGACGAGGGATCGCTTCCTTCAGAGGACGTCGTTGTCGTTGTAGTTGTGGTGGAAGAGCTAGACTGGTCAGAGTTTCCTCCTTCAACAACTGTGCCGGATTCATTATCTACTGGAGTAGTAGAAGAGCTTGACTGGTCGTTTCCTTCTGAAGCTGTGGTGGTTGTTTGTAGAAGACAAGGGATCGCTTTCTTCAGACGATGTCGTTGTCGTTGTAGTTGTGGTGAAAGAGTTTCCTCCTTCAACAACTGTGCTGGATTCATTTTCTACTGGAGTAGTGGAAGAGCTTGACTGGTCGTTTCCTTCTGAAGCTGTGGTGGTGTTTGTAGAAGATGAGGGATCGCTTCCTTCAGAGGACGTCGTTGTCGTTGTAGTTGTGGTGGAAGAGCTAGACTGGTCAGAAGAGTTTCCTCCTTCAACAATTGTGCTGGATTCATTCTCTACGGGAGTAGTAGAAGAGCTTGACTGGTCGTTTCCTTCTGAAGCTTTGGTGGTGTTTGTAGAAGACGAGGGATCGCTTCCTTCAGAGGATGTCGTTGTCGTTGTAGTTGTGTTGGAAGAGCTAGACTGGTCAGAGTTTCCTCCTTCAACAATTGTGCTGGATTCATTCTCTACAGGAGTAGTAGAAGAGCTTGACTGGTCGTTTCCTTCTGAAGCTGTGGTGGTGTTTGTAGAAGACGAGGGATCGCTTCCTTCAGAGGACGTCGTTGTCGTTGTAGTTGTGGTGGAAGAGCTAGACTGCTCAGAGTTTCCTCCTTCAACAACTGTGCTGGATTCATTTTCTACTGGAGTTGTAGAAGAGCTTGACTGGTCGTTTCCTTCTGAAGCTGTGGTGGTGTTTGTAGAAGACGAGGGATCGCTTCCTTCAGAGGATGTCGTTGTCGTTGTAGTTGTAGTGGAAGAGTTTCCTCCTTCAACAACTGTGCTGGATTCATTTTCTACTGGAGTAGTAGAAGCGCTTGACTGGTCGTTTCCTTCCGAAGCTGTGGTGGTGTTTGTAGAAGACGAGGGATCGCTTGCTTCAGAGGACGTCGTTGTCGTTGTAGTTGTGGTGGAAGAGCTAGACTGGTCAGAGTTTCCTCCTTCAACAACTGTGCTGGATTCATTTTCTACTGGAGTAGTAGAAGAGCTTGACTGGTCGTTTCCTTCTGAAGCTGTGGTGGTGTTTGTAGAAGACGAGGGATCGCTTCCTTCAGAGGACGTCGTTGTCGTTGTAGTTGTGGTGGAAGAGCTAGACTGGTCAGAGTTTCCTCCTTCAACAACTGTGCTGGATTCATTTTCTACTGGAGTAGTAGAAGAGCTTGACTGGTCGTTTCCGAATGAAGCTGTGGTGGTGTTTGTAGAAGACGAGGGATCGCTTCCTTCAGAGGATGTCGTTGTCGTTGTAGTTGTGGTGAAAGAGTTTCCTCCTTCAACAACTGTGCTGGATTCATTTTCTACTGGAGTAGTAGAAGCGCTTGACTGGTCGTTTCCTTCTGAAGCTGTGGTGGTGTTTGTAGAAGACGAGGGATCGCTTCCTTCAGAGGACGTCGTTGTCGTTGTAGTTGTTGTGGAAGAGCTAGACTGGTCAGAGTTTCCTCCTTTGACAACTGCGCTGGATTCATTCTCTACTGGTGTAGTGGAAGAGCTTGACTGGTCGTTTCCTTCTGAAGCTGTGGTGGCATTTGTAGAAGACGAGGGATCGCTTCCTTTAGAGGACGTCGATGTTGTTGTCGATGTGGTCTGATTTTTTTTTTCACCTCTTTTATTTTGTTTTTTGGAGACTCTTCGCTTTGATCTTTTACTTGTTTTTGTTGATCGCTTAGACCTAGTGTGAGATCGACGCTTATTAGATTTGCTTTTACTTGATTGTTTCCTAAACGATTTCGATCTCTTTGATTTTGGGTGTGATCTGTGTGACCTTAAACTGCGATTGCTCTTCTTAATAGACGACGAAGACTTGGATTGAGCTGGGTCTATGTCATCATCGTTATTATCCGCCGCCTCAGCAATTGATTCGTTACTCTCTTCAGAACCAATTAACTTATTTTTGTCATGTATACAATCAATGGAATTTCCAAGTAATTCACCGTCGTGCAAAAGAATTAATTTCCCGAATAGCCTATCCAAAAGCCACAACCGTATGTCTTTTCGAATTTCAATGAGAGTTTGTCGAACACTTTCGCAACATGGCTGCTGTTTGATTTCCTGTGTGCTTATTGCTGTTGTCTCCTCCGACACATTTTGAGCAACTACCGCGAAGGACAGAAGTAAACCCAAGAACCCGATATAAATGATACGCATGATCCGTCTAAAGTTCCAGATAGACTTGATCTGTTAGCCAAAACGAGCAGATAGCTGCCTTTTATACCTTACCGTTTTTTGGGGTCTCCATTATATTTTATTTTGTGTTATTTACGTAGATGCTTTTGTGAGGCTTGCAAATTTCTATATTGTTTTAAAATCCAAAATAAAAAATGAAAAACCTTTTGAATCTATTGTCTACCTACAGACACTTCGACGTCAAAGTCAAGACCAAGAACAACTGTGCAAAATATTTGCTTCAAGCATAGATTAAACATTTGTTAGCGTTTCTTTAACTTTACGTAAGAATGCTATACTCGTGGCAAGTGCCAAAAAAAAAGAAAAAAGAAAAAAAATAGATTATTTAGAAACGTCAGACCTGCTGCAGCAAATATTTGCAAATGTTTTACAGTGTATAATATTTGTGTTTTATTATAATTCATATTGTTTAGCATACATTTTAAATGTTTGTGTAAGAATTAAATTTAATTGTGTGGGTTCACTAACGCCTCGCCTTCTCCCTAGTATTCATCATTCTCAAATGGATGATGGGGATGACCGTAGACACTGGAAAATAGTGAAAATAAATGAAATCAATATTTATTCAAATCAAATATAAATTAAATAAGAAGTGGGGAAACTTTGAACTACAAAAGCATACTGAAAACTAAACAATCGGAATGGAAGTGGGGGTAATATTATTTGTACATACAGTAGGGGGTCAAATTTCTTTCACCGACCGTTGGAATGTCAGCAATACCAAGGTTTCGTTTCTGTTTGTTTAGTTTGAAAGGGTTGTGTAAGCTTTGAATTACGTGTATATAAGTAATACAGAATACAACATAGAAACTAAAACTCAAATAAATTAGCCATGTGTATATTAGGAGTTAGCCACAATTGAACACTTTGGTAAGCAGCATTAAAATGTGGTTATAAATAATAATTTACCAATAGTTGCTCGTTTACATTGTTCTCGCAATTCGTTAGTTTTGCTAATAGTTCTTGAAGTATTTGTTAAATAATTATATTGTTTATTTTTCTTTTTCGATGGTTTTTCTTTTTCATTGGGTATGAATTCTTTTTTGATTTAGAACTCATCGTGAAATGGATAGTATTTATGAGAGCCAGCCTCCCTAAATAAATAAATAAATACAAAAAAAAAAACAAAAACAGTAATAGTACAATAATGAAAACACCACGAAACTAAGCTAACTTTGGCCGTGCCGAAGTTTGAATACCCTTGCAAATTATTGGCAACATTTTCGCTCTATCATTTCTATGGTAAGAGTATTTCATAGATGTGCATTCCGTCCAGAGTCTCAGATTTAGCTTAAACCGAGAAACTAGACCAAGATTAGCATGCTTTTTATCCTCTTTTGCATGGGTAGACAAATACATATATGAATTAATACTCAATAATTTGACGCACAAATTCAAGTAATTTGAAACCAAACTAGAGTTAGATTTCTAGCCGAAGCTTGATTTCGAGTTTGCTAAAATTCCTGGATATTCTTGTCATATGCAATTTCCTACTTACTTGAGTAAAGGCACCAGGCGTCCATTGCATTCAAAGCTCTCAATGATTTGGATTTCCTCGGGTGTCAATTCGAAGTCAAACACCTGGAAATTTGATTCGATGCGATCTTTGGTCACCGATTTCGGGATCACAATGTTATTGCGCTGGATCTGATAACGAATAAGAATCTGTCCGGCGGTCTTGTTCTTTTTCGCAGCAATTTCCTTAATCTATCAAGTAATCAATCGATGGTATATTAAGTAATAGGAAAATAAAATTGTTATAGTAGAGCTAACCTTAGCCTCCTCTAAGATGACTGGATCACCCTGCTTTGCCCATGGACGATTGGGTGAACCCAGGGGGCTGTATGCGGTAATTGTAATATTCTTTGATTTGCAGAATTCAATAAGTTTCTTTTGTGTCAGATAGGGGTGGCATTCCACCTGGTTAGTGGCTGGTGGAATTTTGGCAACAGCCAAAACGCGCTCCACTTGCTTCTTATTGAAATTGGAAACGCCAATCGATTTGACCAGGCCGGCTTCGACTAATTTCTCCATTTCCTTCCAGGTATCCACATAATCGACAGGCGAGAACAGAGTCTTGCCATCCTTGTCGGCGGGAAAGAGTTCACAACCCTCCTTGTAGCCCATGGGCCAGTGAATTAAGTACAAATCAAGATACTTCAGCTTCAGCGACTCCAAAGTCGTCTCCAAAGCACCACGGACCAAATCCGGACGATGGAATGTATTCCATAGCTTGCTAGTGATGAACAGGTCTTCGCTGTAAGCAAAAAAATTCAACATTTAGATGCCAAATGATCTATTCGTGGGTAAGTTATAGATTTGCACTATTTACCGCTTGACAACACCCTCCTTGATCTTAGCCTCAATACCGTCGCCAACCTCATGCTCGTTCTGGTAGACATGGGCACAATCAATGTGCCTATAACCAGCATCGATGGCAATTTTTACAGCCTCCGTGACTTGACCTTGAGGGCTCTGAAATATTGAAAATTAGTCAAGTTCGCATTAGTGTGAGAAGGCTATATTGGCACTTCTGTGTGAGAATATTCCATTGATAGCAATTGGATAATCTTTCATTTCACTATGCCGAGAATTTCACAATCGGGTTCGCTTAGGGGAAGACTCTCAGTTGGGAGGAGCGTGATTTAGTAATCGAAATGTACCCCACTTGACGTCACTTATCACTAACACAAGTTAGTTGGCAAGAGCAATATCAGGTCAGATTACTGATACACACACAACCACTTATACATATATGCTTGTCATTCCCCTCCTACGTAGAAAGGTATGTGCCCTTAAAAAATGGACCAGCCCTCACTGATAACAAATGTATATAAGAACAAACTTTTAAACAAAAAAAATTGAAATGTGTAGTATGGTGAGATCATTTTGAAAAGTGCTTCTAACACGACTGTATTTGGAGATTGGCAGAACTATTTAAAGGTTTCTAATGATAGAAAAATAGCTACATCATTTTAACACATCAATCAATGCTAATAAAGTATAATTATTTAATTGTTTTGACATTATTCCGACATAAATTGCTCTGCGTTGAAAATCCATTTTTTCACTACATTCTGAAACTTTCGTTTTAGTCAATTTGAATCTGTTGTACATTTACCTTTCTTAGTAAATATTTTAATTAATTTTTTTTATTTGCAATACCTTTTTGAAGTACCAACTATTCTGATGAAGGGAATATAAATTTTAAGCAATCGATTTTTAATAAATTAGGGCCTGCGTTCGCGAATTTAGAGGGTATTTGGTATAAAACTATTCGTATGTCTTTTTTAATTCTCTCTTCTCGTTATTTCCACTTAAGTACTGGCCAAGATAAGACTGGAATGAATTTTTTTTAAACGCTCGTTTCAAGACTAACTCTAAAAATTAACTCTCAAAATGCTCTAGATAAGCAATTTAATCAATTTGATTTGAGACCACAGACTAGCTATGATACGACGAATTATTGTGTAATATGTACAGTCATTTGAAAAGGACAAAGGGGTCACCTTGAAAAGACGCCACTTTGATCGCCATATTTGGAAATTGATTTCCAATCAAAGTTTTTAATGATTTTCCAACGATTTAGTAATGAAGTGCAAATAAGGCAAATGCTTAAATGAATTCCAAGCTTTGTTTAATGCAAATAATGCATAAATAATGCCAGTTTATCAAATATTATTATCACTTATGTCTAACGCCCATGTACTAGCAGGGACACGCCCACACAGTGACCGGCAAGAAACAAGATAGCAAAGAACTATCCCACAGCCGGCAAAATATTATTTAAAGAGAGCGTGGCAAGCTTTTTTGACATCGCGCAAAAAAACAAGAAACAGAAAAAAAAGTGGAAAAAAAACCGGGAAGACATGGCCAATGGAAAACTACTTGATTAGAATGCACAAATCTATATGTATATGTATACATATATGTATAAACATATGTACGTACACATAATGTTCAATTATTATAGTTGCCATTCCCGAACACTTGTTTGAAGCAAAATGAAAGCAATTTGCGATCTGTATATGTATGTATGTATGTACTTACACCCCAGGTACCCAGGCCGATGATTGGAATTTCGTGACCGCTGTTTAGCTTAACCGTTGGAACTTTGGGGGCCATTTTGCAGGTTTGTTTGTTTGTTTCTCTTCTTTCGAGTGTTAAAAAAGGATTTACAGCAATTACAATCTTTAAATTGATTGTAATACGAATCTTCTACTGAACGCTGAACTGAACGCTGTCACACAGCTGTTTGCGCCTTTTATACCCTAGTGCTTATCTGGCGTTGACCAGCTTTGGGAAGCTCGCGAAAAGCTCGTCTACACGGCGCCAGCTAGGGCTGCACTGACTAGCTATGCTTCTTTAACGGTTTTCGCGTTTTCAAAGGTCAGTTCGAGATTAGAGGCTCAAAACACTCCCGACAAATGTCCTTGTTAATTTTACTTACCCCCCATGTTCCAAGCCCAATCAAAGGTATTTCATAACCATCTGCTAGAATTGCCTTCGGTGGCTTGTTGAGTTTGGTTGGGCACCTGTTGTGTGATCATGATGATGGTCGATGTGGCAGAACTTTTTCCATTTCACTTACCACTTAAATCTTTCCGGCTCGGCATATTTACGTATTGATGTTTGAATCATTGGCAAAAATAGCTTCCCGCCAATGGTAGCTCTCAAAGGGCGAAACATTTTAAGCAAATGAAAAAAAAATAAAAATCTGTGAAAAAAAAACAGGTTTTAGTAATTCTTCTTCAATACCTAATATATTAATAGATCAAGGCCTACCTAAAATATTTGCTTTGAATAACAATAGAACTAGATCGTTGCAAAATTAGAATACGTCTTTATGGCACGATTGTAATTCATTTTTACGTTAGGAAAAATATTCACCTTCCAAGACACAGACAATTTTCAGCTGATTCCAAAGGGCTTTTTCTTTCTTATCGCATTTTTATATTTTTTCAAACGCTAACAAAATATAAGACACTTGAAAGTGTAAATATAATTTCCAAAAAAACGTTGGAAAATCGACCAAAAGTTTACTGAGTCTACTACATACTATACGTTCGCAAAGTTAAGATTTTGTTGTAGGTTATTGATTGGTCCTATAAGAGCAAGTTCTTGATGTAGAAATACATCAGATTCTCAGATGCTAAAGTTGACAATAATCGTTTATTAACCTACAACTAATTTTCTGAACATTTTGTTTGTCCTGATGGAGGGGTGTGGTATAGGTTTCTGTAGCAAAGCATTATTTTAGACGACTGTCACATTTATTTTTAGAATATATGTATGAATACAAATACAGCTCCTTACAAAGAATATTGTTTCCCGCTTATCTCTAAACCTGCGCTTTTTCACTGCTCACATCGAATGGATGATGGGGATGTCCATATGCCCTGTAGGATAAATATAATTGTATGTTTGTATATATGTATATATACATAATAGGTTTCTTTTATACGCACGCCTTCATGGTCATAAATCGTCCGTTGCAGTCCAAATCATCGATAGCCTTGAGGTCGTCTATGGCCAGACCAAAGTCCCAGATCCTTTTGAAGTTATCGTACATATGCTGCTTGCTAACCGACCGTGGTATGACTATAATGCCCATTTGAGTTTGATACCGCAGCAAAACTTGTGCTGGAGTCCGTTCGTATTTCTCGGCAATGGCAAGGATAACCGGATTTTTGAGTATCGGATAGGAGCCGGGCTTTTCGTACGGCGTGTGTCCTGAGCCAAGAGAACTGTAGGCAGTCACAGCTATAGCATTGTCATAGCACAAGGTGATTAGCGACTTCTGCTGCAAATACGGATGACATTCGATTTGCAGGACAACTGGCTTCAGTTTAGCCAGGCTAAGCAATCGATTGATTTGCTGCTCATTGAAATTTGAGACACCAATGGCGTGACAGAGGCCAGCATCAACCAACTCCTCCATGGCCTTCCAGGTGTCCACATAGTCAATGTCCTCAAAGACAGCTTTGCCGGTGTCTGGGCAAGTCGGATATAGATTATCACCAGTTTTATATGCCATGGGCCAGTGCATTAGGTAGAGATCCAGATAGTCGACGCCAAGATTTCGCATGCTTGCCTCACAGGCGGAACGTACCATTTCTGGTTTGTGAAAGGTGTTCCACAATTTGCTTGTGATGAACAGTTTGTCACTGGAAATGTGTGAGAGAGGGAAAGCTATGATTCTCAACTCATTAAAGAAGTGTAACGCCTACCGTGTCACCACTCCCTCTTCGATTTTCTCCCGAATGCCTGAACCCACCTGAGCCTCATTGCCATAGATGTGGGCACAATCGAAGTGACGATATCCTATGTCAATGGCATCCTTCACTGCCTGTGTGACTACCTCGGGAGCGCTCTGAAATAAGGCAACTGCAGTGAAAGCTCCACAAATGCCAGAAAACCAAAAAGCTTTCGTCTTGACCCTGACACTGGCCATGAGATGGGAATGCGATTACTCAATAATACTTACACGCCATGTTCCCAGGCCCACCATAGGCATATTTTTGCCATTGCTTAAAAGGAAATTGGGAGTTGACATTGTCTTTAAAACAGTTCCTTTGGGCCGACTTCTTTGTGGTGGCGGAGATTAAGCACCTGCGTGTGCTTATTCTACCTCTGTTTTCCCCTATATAATTTCTACTTAATATAAACACAAAGACTTGTGTAAATTTGGCTACAAATGACAAACAAATTTTTAGTGACAGTGTTTCGCTTACATACTTATACATGGTTTAAATTTAGAAACTTGTGGGCTACAATGCCAACAGAGTTATAGTTTCTATATCATAGGGCCGAATATTTTTTTTTTTTTTTTTTTGACAAAGCATTCTGTGATTGATCATTAAATTAAACAACTTTTTCGCTGCTGATTATTCTAGTGCGATGCCTTAAAATTTTTTTCAAGAAAATTTTTTAGAAAATTTCAAAGCCACTGGATAGTATTGGTGCGCATTTTCGATTTTCGTTGCCGTTGCTCATATTTAAGAAGAACAATAAATGAAACTTATTCTTTATGCATATAATATACATATTCAACTGAATACCACTAATTTATGTTAAATAGTTTATATGTGTATATTACCTGCGCTTATATCGAAGTTCACAAATCACAAAACATATTAAGAAACGAGTGATTGCTATCTGGATGCATTCTTTATAGCGACCAAGAAAACTGCGCTGAAATTCATTACATCATCGCTGTCAAATAAAACGAGAAAATTTGCATTGCTTTTGACTATTCAAAAATTTTAAAAATGGCGCCAACACCTTCGACACTGCAGCCCTGGCTTTTGGTTATATCTCTAAAAAATGAAGTTGGTCACACTGTTGCCGGCAAAAAAATTTAGATATCCATCCAAAAATGTTTGGAAGCGTAAATACATATTTGTCCGGCGTTTTACGAGCGGCGGAGGATGACGATGGTGACAACTTGGCGACCTTTTTATCATTGCGCGATATTCATGTGCAGAACCACAATCTCTACATAGCCCAGCCGGAGAAATTGGTTGAGCGAATGCTGAAGGTAAATGTTTCGGTTGGCGGCGACTCATTCAATGATAATACAATTCCCACATGTGCACCCATAGAGAACATCGATGGATGAGGCAGTCAGTGCGCACCTAAAGGTGCTCTATAATCTCGCCCAGGAGCCGCCCAACTACATGGATGCCTACACTCAGCAAGCGGCGTGTTGTTCGGCCGTGGTGAAGCTACTGCAACAGTTGAGAGACGAAAACTGGTGTCTTCCATTAATGTACCGAGTGTGCCTGGATCTACGGTACCTGGCTCAGGCCTGCGAGAAGCATTGCCGCGGCTTCACACCTGGCCATATACTGGAAAAGGCAGCCGACTGCATGATGGCTTGTTTTCGAGTCTGCGCCGCGGATGGTCGCGCCTCCGAGGAGGAGACAAAGCGACAGGGCATGATGAATCTGGTGAATCAACTGTTTAAAATTTACTTTCGCATCAATAAGCTGCACCTGTGTAAGCCGCTAATCCGAGCCATTGAGAATTGCTCATTGAAGGACACCTTCCCGTTGCCAGAGCAAATCACATACAAATACTTTGTTGGCCGACGGGCCATGTTTGATTCCAACTATCGCCAGGCTGTCGATGATCTGGCATACGCCTTTTCCCATTGCCCGGAACGTTTCACCAGCAATAAACGTTTGATTCTCATTTATTTGGTGCCGGTGAAAATGCTTCTGGGATATCTGCCTCGTAAATCTCTGCTGCAACGTTACGATCTTTTGCTTTTTCACGATCTCGCTCTGGCCTTAAAAGCTGGCAATGTTAACAAATTTGATGAGATTGTGCGGGAACAGGAGCTCGTCCTCATTCGCAGCGGCATTTATTTGCTCGTAGAGAAACTTAAGTTTATTGTCTATCGGAATCTGTTCAAGAAGGTGTTCGTCATTCGCCAGACGCACCAGTTGGACATGGACGATTTCCTCACGGCCCTACAATTTGTAGGCGTCACAGATATTTCACTGGATGAGACACACTGCATCGTGGCGAATCTAATTTACGAGGGCAAAATCAAAGGCTATATGTCGCATGTCCACAATAAATTGGTTGTATCGAAGCAGAATCCATTTCCACCGCTTATTTCTACGTAGTCAAGACCTAACAAATATTATTATGAAGAAAATCATATAAATGTTTTTTTTAATCAACAGAAAATCATTGAACTATTTTTTTAAAATTAAAAACTCTTTAAGCTGCCTCCTAGGCAAGAACATTGTACATCCAATCCTTTTCTATTGTGCCAATAAGGCACGTCAATATTCTTCGTGTTATTAGGTTAGCGGCCTCCTTTAGGTTCTTCTCCAATGTCGATTATTTTCTAAACCGTTTAAATCAATTAGATCTACAATTTTTATTTTATAAAGTTACAAAAAAATTGGGTGCTGTGAAACATAAAAAATATATATTGTTGAGATGAAATTCGTCTCAAAAATTTAGTCCTAAAGATGGCATCAATTAATTGCCTTTCTTACATTTTTAATTCTTAAGAAAAAACCTGCATGAGAAAATATATACTATCGCTTCGAGGGATTTAAGAATAAAAAGAAATGAAATATCAAAAAAAAATGTTTGCCACATTTGTCCGATTATAATAAATCCCCATTCATAAAGTAAATTCAGCAATAATAAAGTTAATCCCAAGGCTAAAAACTTAACAAAGTTGGAAAAAGCATTTTACAAAAAAAAACTCCATAATATTAAAGTTAAAGAGTTCGCCTGTCATTGATCTTGATTTAACCTGCCTCTGTAGAATATTCGCTAGAATCCTGCTTACTATACTAGGACGTGAAGGGTTACAGCACCCAGGTTTATTTTCATGTAAAGGGTATTTATAGAGTTCTATCTGCAAAAATTAAAGCAATTAAAATGGTTTAAAATTTTATGCATAAATTGTCTTAAAAATATTACTGATGGAAACCCTTGATAATAATGGAGAATTTGTATATTTTCGCAATCGAATATGGTTTCTTTACTTTTTCGAAAACCCTGGAAGCATTATATCTTATATCTTATATATATTATATCTTATTTCTAAGGCTTCGCCTCTTCTATTATCATATTAGGTGCTCAATAAGTTTAAAAACAATTGAACATGAGTGTCTATAGTGGAAATCCCACTTTAAATCTGATGGGGCAATACCAATAAAAGGTTTACTATTGTCAAGTTTGGTAATTGTCAAGATAAGAATATTTCTACTTGTTGTAAGCACGGGAACTTAATAATTATTTATAGGTTGCACTTCTTTATGTCCCAAAAGCTGGATACAATTTAAAGGAAATCCTGTTCTAAGACAATATCACAGATTAAGGTTTTAATGGCGTATTGGGAGCCATTTGATTACTGTCGTATATCAGTTAAATTTTTGAAAAACAGCAACAAGAAACTTACTGCGAATAAACAGTAGATAAAAATTGTTGAAGCCACCCAATGGCGCGAATGTCTTAGTCATACGGGCTGGGAAAATCCTTCTTAGGCATTAAGTAGCTCGTCTGCCTGATTAGATACTTACACATTAATGGGGAGTAGAACATTTGATAAGATTCAATTACGATCAAATTCACTGACCATCCTAACTGAGGAAATTTCAAAATGGTTTACCCATAAATCAATACGTTATCAGTTTATCAGTCGTGTGGGTCGTGCTTTCAATCAAATTTTACCTATAAAAGTGTAAGGTAAAGACTTCTTTGGCATCAGTTGTATCTGAAGCAAACGAAAATGAAAAGCATAACTTTAGCAATTTTTGCCGCTTTGTTGGTGGTTGCCATAGCTAGACCGCAGGGTTCCAAGGAAGAATCCCATCCTTTGATTCATATTGACATATATTTGGATCCCAAAGAATTGGGCGGACGTTATGAACACGGCAGTGCCTCCAATCAGGGTCGCCCCCAGTTGGGCAATAATTCTACTGAACAAGGACGCCCAGCCGATGACGACAAGGACTCTGACAAGATAGAGAGTCCTGAAGACATAAGCTCCGGAGAACAAGACCGCCCTGGAAGCGTCAACTCTAATGAACAAGGCGGTCCAGGAAACGGTAACTCTGATGGTCAAGGAAAGCCTGGAAATAGTACTTCTGAAGAGCAAGAAAAGCCTGAAAACGATAATGACGATGGTAACAGCAACTCTGGTGAGCAAGAAAAACCTGGAAACGGTAGCTCCGGAGAACAAGGTCGTCCCGGAAATGGTAACTCAGGTGAACAAGGTCGTCCCGGAAACGGTAACTCAGGTGAACAAGGCCGTCCCGGAAATGGTGAACCAGGCCGTCCTGGAAACAGCAACTCTGGTGAGGAAGGAAAGCCTGGAAACGGTAACTCAGGAGAACAAGGCCGTCCCGGAAACGGTGAACAAGGTCGTCCTGGAAACGGTAGCTCAAGTGAACAAGGCCGTCCTGGAAACAGCAACTCTGGTGAGCAAGGAAAGCCTGGAAACGGTAACTCAGGAGAACAAGGCCGTCCCGGAAACGGTGAACAAGGTCGTCCTGGAAACGGTAGCTCAAGTGAACAAGGCCGTCCTGGAAACAGTAACTCTGGTGAGCAAGGAGAGCCTGGTAACGGTAACTCCGGAGAACAAGGCCGTCCCGGAAATGGTGAACAAGGTCGTCCTGGAAACGGTAGCTCCAGTGAACAAGGCCGTCCTGGAAACAGCAACTCTGGTGAGCAAGGCCGTCCCGGAAACAGTAACTCAGGTGAACAAGGTCGTCCCGGAAACGGCAACTTAGGTGAACAAGGCCGTCCCGGAAACGGTGAACCAGGCCGTCCTGGAAACGGTAACTCCAGTGAACAAGGCCGTCCTGGAAACAGCAACTCTGGTGAGCAGGGAAAGCCTGGAAACGGTAACTCAGGAGAACAAGGCCGTCCCGGAAACGGTGAACAAGGTCGTCCTGGAAACGGTAGCTCAAGTGAACAAGGCCGTCCTGGAAACAGCAACTCTGGTGAGCAAGGAAAGCCTGGAAACGGTAACTCAGGAGAACAAGGCCGTCCCGGAAACGGTGAACAAGGTCGTCCTGGAAACGGTAGCTCAAGTGAACAAGGCCGTCCTGGAAACAGCAACTCTGGTGAGCAAGGAAAGCCTGGAAACGGTAGCTCCGGAGAACAAGGTCGTCCCGGAAACGGCAACTCAGGAGAACAAGGCCGTCCCGGAAACGGTGAACAAGGTCGTCCTGGAAACAGCAACTCTGGTGAGCAAGGAAAGCCTGGAAACGGTAACTCAGGAGAACAAGGCCGTCCCGGAAACGGTGAACAAGGTCGTCCTGGAAACGGTAGCTCTAGTGAACAAGGCCGTCCTGGAAACAGCAACTCTAGTGAGCAAGGAAAGCCTGGAAACGGTAACTCCGGAGAACAAGGTCGTCCTGAAAACGGTAACTCCGGAGAACAAGGCCGTCCCGGAAACGGTAACTCAGGTGAACAAGGTCGTCCTGGAAACAGCAACTCTGGTGAGCAAGGAAAGCCTGGAAACAGTAACTCTGGTGAGCAAGGAAAGCCTGGAAACGGTAACTCAGGTGAACAAGGCCTTCCCGAAAACGGTGAACAAGGCCGTCCTGGAAACAGCAACTCCGGCGAACAAGGGCGTCCTGAAAACGGTAACTCCAGTGAACAAGGCCGTCCTGAACACGGTAACTCCGGTGAACAAGGTCGTCCTGGACAGAATTTTGAAGGACCAGAAAACGGTGAGCAGGGCGGCTCCGACGACATAAGCCGCCCGGGCAATAATAGCTCGAGTGAGCAACGACCTGGAAATGATAATGCCAGTGAGCAGGGACGACCTGGTAATGATAGTTCGGACAGTTCTTTTGGTAAAGGTCAGAAGGCTAAAGTAGTTGAGCTTTTGAGCCAATTGTTGGAGCGCTTAAGGGCATAAAACCAAAAAAAAAAAATGGCGTAGCCTCACAAAAATTGATTATTTATTAAAAATTCGAAAAATTTGTAATTGCGTAAAAAGAATAAAGTATCATTAAAGTTTTTTAAAATTTCAAATCTAAAGCCGCAATATCATTCTGTTAAATTAAACATTTACACTTGCGAGCCTGTTAATTCTAACAGCAATTTAACAGTCCTATCGATTTGCTTCAGGTTGCTATCAATAGATATCAAATATTATGTGCAAAACTATCGCAATCGAATTTTTACGGCTTATCGAAGCAATCGAGGGGGGAAGGGGCAGTCTACGAAAAATTACTCGTAGTCTTTAAACAAAATTAATATAGTAAAAACAAACTGCAGCTATTCGGTAAATACGTAGTTTAATAAACTTTACATGTTTAATGCACAATAGAAACTCTTGTGGTCAAGCTTAAATTAAAGTTATAGTAGTTTGCCGGCTGTGGAATTGTGATTGGCGTGGGGAGCAGCGAAGGTGGCGACGTACCTCAAATAATCAATATTACTAATTTTAAAATGACATAACAAACACACACACACGACACGTAACTGAGAATTAACAAGCATTTTCCCGTTTTCGTTGAACCAGGAAGCCCGACCAACAACAATCTGTACCTGTCACCTGGCATAGTTAGAAAGAGGCTAAAACATAATATAAAAGAAGCGACGACATGGCAGCACCGGTCATTATCGAGGCCACGGTCAAGCAGACGGCAACGGTAAGTGAGACAGTGTGGGGGCAAGAGTTCCAAGTAAATCGCTGAACTTCTCCTTTCTTTTTCCCTCAGTTGATTTTTATGCATGGCCTGGGCGACACTGGGTAGGTTTGCGATTGAGATTGGCCAAAAGAGCCTGTTGTTGTAACTCTCTCTCTTATTCCTCTCCTCCGACTACAGACATGGTTGGAGCAGTGCATTAGCAGCCATTAGGCCACCATTCATGAAAGTCATCTGTCCCACGGCACCCACACAGCCTGTCTCCTTAAATGCTGGCTTTCGCATGCCCTCGTGGTTCGATCTGAAGACTTTGGACATCTCTGGACCTGAGGACGAACCGGGCATACAGGCGGCTCGCGACAATGTCCACGGCATGATACAAAAGGAGGTGAGCGCGGGTATACCAGCTAATCGTATTGTGCTTGGTGGCTTCTCCCAGGGAGGAGCATTGGCTCTGTATTCGGCGCTAACATTTGATCAGCCGCTGGCCGGCGTGGTAGCTCTGTCCTGTTGGCTCCCGCTGCACAAGCAATTCCCGGGGGCCAAAATCAACAGTGATGATGTGCCGGTATGTTACGTGTTATCATAGAAAGCCTATTCCTATATGATTCTTTACGTTTCGTTTCATTGGCAGATCTTTCAGGCACATGGCGACTACGATCCCGTGGTGCCTTATAAGTTTGGCCAGCTTAGCGCTAGTTTACTCAAATCGTTCATGAAAAATGTCACCTTCAAGACCTACAATGGACTTTCACACTCGTCGTCAGACGATGAAATGGACGACGTAAAGGTGAATAAGAGCACTAGTGTGTGCGTGTGTGTGTGTGTCTGTGTTTTGATTTGTATTTTCTTGAGATAATTCAATGACCGCTAATAGAATTTCCTTACCCTCACTTTGCTCTTCTCACTTGCAGGACATAATCAGTAAATGGGTAAACTAACTTCCAAAACAAATAAAAATTGCACCTTAGCACTTTTAGACCGAGAACCCCCGCCCGACCGCATTCCACTTTGTGCGCATCAGCATAAATAATAAAATGAAAATAATATTATAACGTAGTACAGTAAAGCCAAACAGAAACATTAAACGATGAATGATCATAATGAGCGCAGTAAGAGAATATCCAATCCAATATAGAGAGACGGAGACAAAACGAATACTACTACACACGGTTATTATTATACACAAGTTTCAATCTCGTTTTAGCCTAATCAATTTGAAAAGCAATCAATTATACAAAATAATATCTTGAAAGTTAAAACTGAAAACAAAATACATACGTAGTTATACATGAAACCACACACAAAAAGATGAATCCAATATAAAGCAATGAGTTGTTGAAGATAATGTTGAAAAAGATCGAAAGAGACAAAAAAGAAAGTGAGCAAGGAACAAATTACTAAAGTTTTTCAACTCTGGGTATATTTCTTTTCCGTTTAATTTAATTAATAATAAAGTTACATAATCGAACAAAAAAATAGATCCAAAAATGAAATAATCATAAACAAAATAAATGGAAAAGATGATAATATCTAAAATTGGTTGTTCCGGAAATAAAAACACGAATTGCATATTTGATTTTGCCATTAATGGAAAAGGTTCTTAATAATCTTTACGGATTTTTTGTGGAAATTTGTAAGCTTTAAATTAATGCGACGTCTATTATATTTTTGTTCCCCTTTTGCAACTTTATCGCGTAGAAACTTAATTTTTAGAACTGTACTTTAAGCTTTATTTTTCATTTTGCTTCTGGTTTTTTCTCTTCCTCTTTGTTTCTTTCTTATTTCATACGCAGCAACAGTTGAATAATCATCTATAAGATTCGTGGTCACTTTATTTTTGTACTAAATGGCATTACAAATATACAACAAGATGTATATATATATATATATTTAGACATACAAAAATATATATATATATTTATACATGAAAACTTTACGTAGAATTTTAATTTTTTATTCAAATATCTTACCAGCTACGATTTCCAGCCATCACTCAATCATGCCTCTCATCTATATATTTACAGACACATTGGGATAACAGCCACACAATGGCTAGAAAGGCGCAATGCTGTCAGATATCATAGTAGCAAATACTTCCTCATCCTCCTTTCCTTACTAGTCAAGAGCAGATGTCGAAAAGAACAGAAATACTGTGAAGTAAATTGTTGTATTTTAGTGATTATTATTTTGTACATGCATATGATATATACATACATATATATATATATATATATATATATATACCTCTATTAATATATTTATATATATATGTATAAATATACTTTATGGTAGATCTTAGGCATAATGAATTTCCTTAGCTATCGATGCTAAAGATGAATGAAAAAAATTAGTGAAGCAGCAAAATGTTGAATTTGGTAAAAACAAAAAAAAAAAAAAATAAAATAATAAAGAAGATAAAAACTTGCAGGTCAATTGCCGATACCAATGCATTAATTCAAATTACCCGCGAATGCTTAAATCATTTCCGTTGGTTTCCAACACTAATTTAATACAGATAGTCACTACAACTGTGTTGGTAAACTTATGTTTATTTAGTCCACTTTTTCGTTTCGTTTAATTTTATTTTAATTTAGTATATCAGGCCTATTTTAAAAAACCCGTGAATATATTTTCTGCTCCCTGCTCTCTGAAATCCCAACAAACAATTCCTTTTATTTCTGCTTTCCAAATTTCTAGAATCTTACAATGTGAGACGATGCTTTTCCTCAAGGACTACAATCTGAACGAAAGGCGTTCTGCTAGTCCTTTAAAAAACCAAGTTATAAGAACATTTGTATATGCTTCGCGACTAACTTCTCTTACAGAAACTCAAGCAATATTTCTGGAGTCCCAAAAAATGAATGCCTTGTCAAAATCGGTGAGTATCCTGCAGAGATATCGCTTCAAGAAAGTAATTCTGTTTTGATTTTCCAGCCCTTAAATCCACAAATCTAGGATGCCTTTGACGAGGTAACAATTGGCAGGATATTTTTTGTAAAATGTACTGTTTTTGGCCATTTGGAGGACTTTTCAGGACCGTATGTCAGTAACTGCTTCCCGAAAAGTACATTGCATTCGAAGGTTTTACAGCCTTTGTTTTTACTGATTTCACAAATTTTATCTACATGATAGTAAATTGTTGCTAGCGTTCTTAAAACTGCAGACTGCAAATTAATTCGTTCAGAAACAGTGAAGTTTTAGCGGCAAATTGCGGTACGGTTACAAAAATATTTTAAATTTTCGTTACCCTCAGCTGCTCATGTAGCAAAACACAGCGTGCTGTTAGACGCATAACTTAACAGTGCTCAGTCGTCTTCGATAAGTTAGTTAACAGCGTGGTGTTAGACGTACAACACTACAGTGCTCAATCGTTATCGAGAAATATTACGTGAAGTGTGTAGGAAGCCGCAATGTTTTTAAAGGTTGTAAAAGTGGTGGTAAAACGTGGTTAATAATTATATATTTTCCTTAGCATTAGATGCCAGAAACGGGTATTTAATTTTATACGAAGCAAGCTATGTAGAATGGAAATTTTTCGTCATGTATGTACTAGCCTATAAGGTAAATAGTTTGACGAGTTGTTGACGCTAATAAACTCATTTTGTCCTTCAGTTCTATGTTTTCCAAATCCTGCCGTAGGACGAAATAAATTAAAAAACTATCGAAACGCATCGAAAAAGGAGATATCCAAGGATGTTGAACTTGCAATATTGCGTGAAGGAGCTATTGTAGCTTCCCGAAGGACTTTCCAGGACCTTCTTGTCTCAGTCGACGGCGCATCACCAGGACTTCCATCTGGCCAAAGCATATCCCAATCGTCCTTCAAATGGCCGAGATATGAGCATTTTTCCGTTTTTCGACTTGTAAAATTTTTGCTAAGTCCTGGAAATGCCCGAAACGAGGAAAAAATCGTTAGAAAACGCAAAATCCTTGATATCTTAGCTGTCCGCAAGACTATCGGGATATGCTCGTCCTGATCCTTTTAAGGATTCACGAGATATTCGCTGTTTTTATTGAAGCAAAAATTTTCCATTTTTTCAGCTCTCAGATGGACTTTCCAGGATCTGATAGTGTCAGTCGATGCGGCTCATCAAGAAAATCGATCTGTCCAAAGCGCATCCTGATAATCCTTCAATTGGCCGAGTTACAAGGACTTTTATGGTTTTTTTCCGAAAACTTGGCCATTTTTACGACTCACCCCCTTACAAAAATGAAGGATAATTTTTTGAAGGATAATGGAAATCCTTGAATGCAGATCGATAGAGTTGATCCTGGCGGTTCAGAAAATGTATGTCCTGATAAAATCGGTTAGTATCCTGCAGAGATATCGCTTCGAGAAAGTAATCCCTTTTTTCGTTTTTAGCTCCAAAATCCACAAACCCTGCCACAGGACGAAAGGACATGGTTTTCTGGGATGTACTTGAAGTCTACCGATTGGCATCAAAAAAAGTATGGGTCATCTAAGGATGCAGGACAGGAATTATTTGGAAAATGTCCTGTTTTTCGGTCATTTAAAGGACTTTCCAGGACCTTCTTGTGTCAGTCGACGGCGCATCACCAGGACTTCCATCTGGCCAAAGCATATCCCAATCGTCCTTCAAATGGCCGAGATATGAGCATTTTTCCTTTTTTCGACTTGTAAAATTTTTGCCAAGTCCTAGAAATGCCCGAAACGAGGAAAAAATCGTGAGAAAACGCAAAATCCTTGATATCTCAGTTGTCCGCAGGACTATCGGGATATGCTTTACACAGATGATAGTCCTTGACGAGATGAGTTGATTGACACCAGTTTCGTCCTGATCCTTTAAAGGACTCGCGAGATATTTGCTATTTTTATTTAAGCAAAAATGTCCTTTTATTTCAGCTCCCAGAAGAACCTTTCAGGATCTGATGGTGTCAGTCGATGCGGCTCATCAAGAAAATCGATCTGACCAAAGCGCATCCTGATATTCCTTCAATTGGCCGAGTTACAAAGACTTTTATGGTTTTTTTCCGAAAACTTGGCCATTTTTGCGACTCACCCCCTTACAAAAATGAAGGATAATTTTTTGAAGGATAATGGAAATCCTTGAATGCAGATCGATAGTTTTGATCCTGGCGGTTCGGAAACTGCATGTCCTGGCGAAATTGGTTAGTATCCTGCTGAGATATCGCTTCGAGAAAGTAATCCTTTTTTCTTTTTTTAGGTCTAAAATCCGCAAATCCTGCCGCAGGAAAAAAGGACATGATTTTCTGGGATGTCGATGAGGAACTCTACCGATTGGCATCAAAAAAAGTATGGGTCATCTAAGGATGCAGGACAGGAATTATTTGGAAAATGTCCTGTTTTTCGGTCATTTAAAGGACTTTCCAGGACCTTCTTGTGTCAGTCGACGGCGCATCACCAGGACTTCCATCTGGCCAAAGGATATGTCAATCGTCCTTCAAATAGCTGAGTTATGCGTTTTTTTCTGATTTTTGGAATTGTAATTTTTTTCTAAGTCCTGAAAATGCCCAAAACGGAGGAAAAATCATTAGAAAACGCAAAATCCTTGATATCTTAGCTCCCCGCAGGACGATCGGCATATCCTTTACACAGATGACAGTCCTTGACGAGACGAGTCGATTGACACTAATTTCGTCCTGATCCTTTAAAGAACTCGCGTGGTATTCGCTATTTCCGTTTAAGCAAAAAGTAATTCTTTTTTTGTTTTTTAGGTCTAAAATCCCCAAATCCTGCCGCAGGAAAAAAGGACATGGTTTTCTAGGATGTCCATGAGGAACTCTACCGATTGGCATCAAAAAAAGTATGGGTCATCTAAGGATGCAGGACAGGATTTATTTGGAAAATGTCCTGTTTTTTGGTCATTTGAAGAACTTTCCAGGACCTTCTTGTGTCAGTCGACGGCGCATCACCAGGACTACCATCAGTCCAAAGGATATCCTAATCGTCCTTTAAAAGGCCGAGATATGCGCATTTTTCTGTTTCTCGACTTGTAAAATTTTTGCTAAGTCCTGGAAATGCCCGAAACGAGGAAAAAATCGTGAGAAAACGCAAAATCCCTGATATTTCAGCTGTCCGCAGGACTATCGGGATATGCTTTACACAGGTGATAGTCCTTGACGAGACGAGTCGATTAACACTAATTTCGTCCTGATCCTTTAAAGGACTCGCGAGATATTTGCTATTTTAGATTAACCAAAAATGTCCTTTTTTTTCAGCTCCCAGAAGGACCTTCCAGGATCTGATGGTGTCAGTCGATGCGACTCATCAAAAAAATCGATCTGACCAAAGCGCATCCTGATAGTCCTTGAAATGGCCGAGTTATAAGGACTTTTATGGT
Organism: Drosophila nebulosa; assembly: GCA_024703675.1. NCBI lineage: Eukaryota > Metazoa > Arthropoda > Insecta > Diptera > Drosophilidae > Drosophila > Drosophila nebulosa. The sequence continues at coordinate 1,437,448 of JANFPS010000005.1, forward strand.
TTTTTTCCGAAAACTTGGCCTTTTTTGCGACTCACCCCCTTACAAAAATGAAGGATAATTTTTTGAAGGATAATGGAAATCCTTGAATGCAGATCGATAGTTTTGATCCTGGCGGTTCGGAAAATGCATGTCCTGGCGAAATTGGTTAGTATCCTGCTGAGATATCGCTTCGAGAAAGTAATCCTTTTTTCTTTTTTTAGGTCTAAAATCCGCAAATCCTGCCGCAGGAAAAAAGGACATGATTTTCTGGGATGTCGATGAGGAACTCTACCGATTGGCATCAAAAAAAGTATGGGTCATCTAAGGATGCAGGACAGGAATTATTTGGAAAATGTCCTGTTTTTCGGTCATTTAAAGGACTTTCCAGGACCTTCTTGTGTCAGTCGACGGCGCATCACCAGGACTTCCATCTGGCCAAAGGATATGTCAATCGTCCTTCAAATAGCTGAGTTATGCGTTTTTTTCTGATTTTTGGAATTGTAATTTTTTTCTAAGTCCTGAAAATGCCCAAAACGGAGGAAAAATCATTAGAAACCGCAAAATCCTTGATATCTCAGCTCCCCGCAGGACGATCGGCATATCCTTTACACAGATGACAGTCCTTGACGAGACGAGTCGATTGACACTAATTTCGTCCTGATCCTTTAAAGGACTCGCGTGGTATTCGCTATTTTCGTTTAAGCAAAAAGTAATTCTTTTTTTGTTTTTTAGGTCTAAAATCCCCAAATCCTGCCGCAGGAAAAAAGGACATGGTTTTCTAGGATGTCCATGAGGAACTCTACCGATTGGCATCAAAAAAAGTATGGGTCATCTAAGGATGCAGGACAGGATTTATTTGGAAAATGTCCTGTTTTTTGGTCATTTGAAGGACTTTCCAGGACCTTCTTGTGTCAGTCGACGGCGCATCACCAGGACTACCATCTGTCCAAAGGATATCCTAATCGTCCTTTAAACGGCCGAGATATGAGCATTTTTCCGTTTTTCGACTTGTAAAATTTTTGCCAAGTCCTAGAAATGCCCGAAACGAGGAAAAAATCGTGAGAAAACGCAAAATCCTTGATATCTCAGTTGTCCGCAGGACTATCGGGATATGCTTTATACAGATGATAGTCCTTGGCGAGACGAGTCGATTGACACTAATTTCGTCCTGATCCTTTAAAGGACTCGCGAGATATTTGCTATTTTAGATTAACCAAAAATGTCCTTTTTTTTCAGCTCCCAGAAGGACCTTCCAGGATCTGATGGTGTCAGTCGATGCGGCTCATCAAAAAAATCGATCTGACCAAAGCGCATCCTGATAGTCCTTCAAATGGCCGAGTTATAAGGACTTTTATGGTTTTTTTTCGTCAACTTGGCCATTTTTGCGACTCACCCCTTACAAAAATGAAGGATAATTTTTTGAAGGATAATGGAAATCCTTGAATGCAGATCGATAGTTTTGATCCTGGCGGTTCGGAAAATGCATGTCCTGGCGAAATTGGTTAGTATCCTGCTGAGATATCGCTTCGAGAAAGTAATCCTTTTTTCTTTTTTTAGGTCTAAAATCCGCAAATCCTGCCGCAGGAAAAAAGGACATGATTTTCTGGGATGTCGATGAGGAACTCTACCGATTGGCATCAAAAAAAGTATGGGTCATCTAAGGATGCAGGACAGGAATTATTTGGAAAATGTCCTGTTTTTCGGTCATTTAAAGGACTTTCCAGGACCTTCTTGTGTCAGTCGACGGCGCATCACCAGGACTTCCATCTGGCCAAAGGATATGTCAATCGTCCTTCAAATAGCTGAGTTATGCGTTTTTTTCTGATTTTTGGAATTGTAATTTTTTTCCAAGTCCTGAAAATGCCCAAAACGGAGGAAAAATCATTAGAAACCGCAAAATCCTTGATATCTCAGCTCCCCGCAGGACGATCGGCATATCCTTTACACAGATGACAGTCCTTGACGAGACGAGTCGATTGACACTAATTTCGTCCTGATCCTTTAAAGGACTCGCGTGGTATTCGCTATTTTCGTTTAAGCAAAAAGTAATTCTTTTTTTGTTTTTTAGGTTTAAAATCCCCAAATCCTGCCGCAGGAAAAAAGGACATGGTTTTCTAGGATGTCCATGAGGAACTCTACCGATTGGCATCAAAAAAAGTATGGGTCATCTAAGGATGCAGGACAGGATTTATTTGGAAAATGTCCTGTTTTTTGGTCATTTGAAGGACTTTCCAGGACCTTCTTGTGTCAGTCGACGGCGCATCACCAGGACTACCATCAGTCCAAAGGATATCCTAATCGTCCTTTAAAAGGCCGAGATATGCGCATTTTTCTGTTTCTCGACTTGTAAAATTTTTGCTAAGTCCTGGAAATGCCCGAAACGAGGAAAAAATCGTGAGAAAACGCAAAATCCCTGATATTTCAGCTGTCCGCAGGACTATCGGGATATGCTTTACACAGGTGATAGTCCTTGACGAGACGAGTCGATTAACACTAATTTCGTCCTGATCCTTTAAAGGACTCGCGAGATATTTGCTATTTTAGATTAACCAAAAATGTCCTTTTTTTTCAGCTCCCAGAAGGACCTTCCAGGATCTGATGGTGTCAGTCGATGCGGCTCATCAAAAAAATCGATCTGACCAAAGCGCATCCTGATAGTCCTTCAAATGGCCGAGTTATAAGGACTTTTATGGTTTTTTTTCGTCAACTTGGCCATTTTTGCGACTCACCCCCTTACAAAAATGAAGGATAATTTTTTGAAGGATAATGGAAATCCTTGAATGCAGATCGATAGTTTGGATCCTGGCGATTCTGAAAATGTGTGTCCTGACGAAATCGGTCAATGTCCTGCGGAGTTATGAGCAATTTTAGGATAATTATATACGTTAATTTAAATATTTTTAAAAAATTTGTAGCATACTTTTAGTGAATTTTGTAATAAAGGAAACTTAACAGAAAATTTGTTGCTGAGTCATTTGGGTGTGGGTGTTGTTGTAATTGGTGTTTGAACGAAACGGCCGGCGTTCGCTGCAACGGAAATTTTCAAATTATCGCAACGGCTAGTTTTGAATTTGCGTCGGCCGTTAAATTCAAACTGGAAAAAATTTTAAATCATCCACCTACTAGTCACTTCTGTTCGCCTGGTGTTTCAGCTGGATTTTTAAGCGAAACGGCCGGCCAATTTTCAGCCCGCGAGGGTCGCAAATTTGTTCCGAAAAATAGGCAAAGCACCAGGCCAACAGAAGTGACTAGTAGGTGGATGATTTAAAATTTTTTCCAGTTTGAATTTAACGGCCGACGAAAATTCAAAACTAGCCGTTGCGAAAATGTCCGTTGCAGCGAACACCGGCCGTTTCGTTTAAAATATTTTCCAGTTTGAAAAAAAGTGCTGCATACTTATATGAGTGTTTAAGAAACTATCTACCTGCTATGCATTTCTGTTCGCCTGGTACTTCAATTTTTTCTGGTGCGTTTTTTTCGCATTTTTGAGCAACAACAGCAACAACAACAACCACCACTGCGACAACAACAACAACAACAATTACAACAACAAAAACACCAATTACAACAACAACCAAACCCAAATGACTCAGCAAAAAATTTCTGTTAAATTTCCTTTATTACAAAATTCACTAAAAGTATGCTACAAATTTTTCAAAACAAATTTAAATTAACGTATAAAATTATCCTAAAATTGCTCATAACTCCGCAGGGCATTGACCGATTTCGTCAGGATACACATTTTCAGAATCGCCAGGATCAAAACTATCGATCTGCATTCAAGGATTTCCATTATCCTTCAAAAAATTATCCTTCATTTTTGTAAGGGGGTGAGTCGCAAAAATGGCCAAGTTGACGAAAAAAAACCATAAAAGTCCTTATAACTCGGCCATTTGAAGGACTATCAGGATGCGCTTTGGTCAGATCGATTTTTTTGATGAGCCGCATCGACTGACACCATCAGATCCTGGAAGGTCCTTCTGGGAGCTGAAAAAAAAGGACATTTTTGGTTAATCTAAAATAGCAAATATCTCGCGAGTCCTTTAAAGGATCAGGACGAAATTAGTGTTAATCGACTCGTCTCGTCAAGGACTATCACCTGTGTAAAGCATATCCCGATAGTCCTGCGGACAGCTGAAATATCAGGGATTTTGCGTTTTCTCACGATTTTTTCCTCGTTTCGGGCATTTCCAGGACTTAGCAAAAATTTTACAAGTCGAGAAACAGAAAAATGCGCATATCTCGGCCTTTTAAAGGACGATTAGGATATCCTTTGGACTGATGGTAGTCCTGGTGATGCGCCGTCGACTGACACAAGAAGGTCCTGGAAAGTCCTTCAAATGACCAAAAAACAGGACATTTTCCAAATAAATCCTGTCCTGCATCCTTAGATGACCCATACTTTTTTTGATGCCAATCGGTAGAGTTCCTCATGGACATCCTAGAAAACCATGTCCTTTTTTCCTGCGGCAGGATTTGGGGATTTTAGACCTAAAAAACAAAAAAAGAATTACTTTTTGCTTAAACGAAAATAGCGAATACCACGCGAGTCCTTTAAAGGATCAGGACGAAATTAGTGTCAATCGACTCGTCTCGTCAAGGACTGTCATCTGTGTAAAGGATATGCCGATCGTCCTGCGGGGAGCTGAGATATCAAGGATTTTGCGGTTTCTAATGATTTTTCCTCCGTTTTGGGCATTTTCAGGACTTGGAAAAAAATTACAATTCCAAAAATCAGAAAAAAACGCATAACTCAGCTATTTGAAGGACGATTGACATATCCTTTGGCCAGATGGAAGTCCTAGTAATGCGCCGTCGACTGGCACAAGAAGGTCCTGGAAAGTCCTTCAAATGACCGAAAAACAGGACATTTTCCAAATAAATCCTGTCCTGCATCCTTAGATGACCCATACTTTTTTTGATGCCAATCGGTAGAGTTCCTCATGGACATCCTAGAAAACCATGTCCTTTTTTCCTGCGGCAGGATTTGCGGATTTTAGACCTAAAAAACGAAAAAAGGATTACTTTCTCGAAGCGATATCTCAGCAGGATACTAACCAATTTCGCCAGGACATGCATTTTCCGAACCGCCAGGATCAAAACTATCGATCTGCATTCAAGGATTTCCATTATCCTTCAAAAAATTATCCTTCATTTTTGTAAGGGGGTGAGTCGCAAAAAAGGCCAAGTTTTCGGAAAAAAACCATAAAAGTCCTTATAACTCGGCCATTTCAAGGACTATCAGGATGCGCTTTGGTCAGATCGATTTTTTTGATGAGTCGCATCGACTGACACCATCAGATCCTGGAAGGTCCTTCTGGGAGCTGAAAAAAAAGGACATTTTTGGTTAATCTAAAATAGCAAATATCTCGCGAGTCCTTTAAAGGATCAGGACGAAATTAGTGTTAATCGACTCGTCTCGTCAAGGACTATCACCTGTGTAAAGCATATCCCGATAGTCCTGCGGACAGCTGAAATATCAGGGATTTTGCGTTTTCTCACGATTTTTTCCTCGTTTCGGGCATTTCCAGGACTTAGCAAAAATTTTACAAGTCGAGAAACAGAAAAATGCGCATATCTCGGCCTTTTAAAGGACGATTAGGATATCCTTTGGACTGATGGTAGTCCTGGTGATGCGCCGTCGACTGACACAAGAAGGTCCTGGAAAGTCCTTCAAATGACCAAAAAACAGGACATTTTCCAAATAAATCCTGTCCTGCATCCTTAGATGACCCATACTTTTTTTGATGCCAATCGGTAGAGTTCCTCATGGACATCCTAGAAAACCATGTCCTTTTTTCCTGCGGCAGGATTTGGGGATTTTAAACCTAAAAAACAAAAAAAGAATTACTTTTTGCTTAAACGAAAATAGCGAATACCACGCGAGTCCTTTAAAGGATCAGGACGAAATTAGTGTCAATCGACTCGTCTCGTCAAGGACTGTCATCTGTGTAAAGGATATGCCGATCGTCCTGCGGGGAGCTGAGATATCAAGGATTTTGCGGTTTCTAATGATTTTTCCTCCGTTTTGGGCATTTTCAGGACTTGGAAAAAAATTACAATTCCAAAAATCAGAAAAAAACGCATAACTCAGCTATTTGAAGGACGATTGACATATCCTTTGGCCAGATGGAAGTCCTAGTAATGCGCCGTCGACTGGCACAAGAAGGTCCTGGAAAGTCCTTCAAATGACCGAAAAACAGGACATTTTCCAAATAAATCCTGTCCTGCATCCTTAGATGACCCATACTTTTTTTGATGCCAATCGGTAGAGTTCCTCATGGACATCCTAGAAAACCATGTCCTTTTTTCCTGCGGCAGGATTTGCGGATTTTAGACCTAAAAAACGAAAAAAGGATTACTTTCTCGAAGCGATATCTCAGCAGGATACTAACCAATTTCGCCAGGACATGCATTTTCCGAACCGCCAGGATCAAAACTATCGATCTGCATTCAAGGATTTCCATTATCCTTCAAAAAATTATCCTTCATTTTTGTAAGGGGGTGAGTCGCAAAAAAGGCCAAGTTTTCGGAAAAAAACCATAAAAGTCCTTATAACTCGGCCATTTCAAGGACTATCAGGATGCGCTTTGGTCAGATCGATTTTTTTGATGAGTCGCATCGACTGACACCATCAGATCCTGGAAGGTCCTTCTGGGAGCTGAAAAAAAAGGACATTTTTGGTTAATCTAAAATAGCAAATATCTCGCGAGTCCTTTAAAGGATCAGGACGAAATTAGTGTTAATCGACTCGTCTCGTCAAGGACTATCACCTGTGTAAAGCATATCCCGATAGTCCTGCGGACAGCTGAAATATCAGGGATTTTGCGTTTTCTCACGATTTTTTCCTCGTTTCGGGCATTTCCAGGACTTAGCAAAAATTTTACAAGTCGAGAAACAGAAAAATGCGCATATCTCGGCCTTTTAAAGGACGATTAGGATATCCTTTGGACTGATGGTAGTCCTGGTGATGCGCCGTCGACTGACACAAGAAGGTCCTGGAAAGTCCTTCAAATGACCAAAAAACAGGACATTTTCCAAATAAATCCTGTCCTGCATCCTTAGATGACCCATACTTTTTTTGATGCCAATCGGTAGAGTTCCTCATGGACATCCTAGAAAACCATGTCCTTTTTTCCTGCGGCAGGATTTGGGGATTTTAAACCTAAAAAACAAAAAAAGAATTACTTTTTGCTTAAACGAAAATAGCGAATACCACGCGAGTCCTTTAAAGGATCAGGACGAAATTAGTGTCAATCGACTCGTCTCGTCAAGGACTGTCATCTGTGTAAAGGATATGCCGATCGTCCTGCGGGGAGCTGAGATATCAAGGATTTTGCGGTTTCTAATGATTTTTCCTCCGTTTTGGGCATTTTCAGGACTTAGAAAAAAATTACAATTCCAAAAATCAGAAAAAAACGCATAACTCAGCTATTTGAAGGACGATTGACATATCCTTTGGCCAGATGGAAGTCCTGGTGATGCGCCGTCGACTGACACAAGAAGGTCCTGGAAAGTCCTTTAAATGACCGAAAAACAGGACATTTTCCAAATAATTCCTGTCCTGCATCCTTAGATGACCCATACTTTTTTTGATGCCAATCGGTAGAGTTCCTCATCGACATCCCAGAAAATCATGTCCTTTTTTCCTGCGGCAGGATTTGCGGATTTTAGACCTAAAAAAAGAAAAAAGGATTACTTTCTCGAAGCGATATCTCAGCAGGATACTAACCAATTTCGCCAGGACATGCATTTTCCGAACCGCCAGGATCAAAACTATCGATCTGCATTCAAGGATTTCCATTATCCTTCAAAAAATTATCCTTCATTTTTGTAAGGGGGTGAGTCGCAAAAATGGCCAAGTTGTCGAAAAAAAACCATAAAAGTCCTTGTAACTCGGCCAATTGAAGGACTATCAGGATGCGCTTTGGTCAGATCGATTTTCTTGATGAGCCGCATCGACTGACACCATCAGATCCTGGAAGGTCCTTCTGGGAGCTGAAAAAAAAGGACATTTTTGGTTAATCTAAAATAGCAAATATCTCGCGAGTCCTTTAAAGGATCAGGACGAAATTAGTGTCAATCGACTCGACTCGCCAAGGACTATCATCTGTATAAAGCATATCCCGATAGTCCTGCGGACAACTGAGATATCAAGGATTTTGCGTTTTCTCACGATTTTTTCCTCGTTTCGGGCATTTCTAGGACTTGGTAAAAATTTTACAAGTCGAAAAACGGAAAAATGCTCATATCTCGGCCATTTGAAGGACGATTGGGATATGCTTTGGCCAGATGGAAGTCCTGGTGATGCGCCGTCGACTGACACAAGAAGGTACTGGAAAGTCCTTTAAATGACCGAAAAACAGGACATTTTCCAAATAAATCCTGTCCTGCATCCTTAGATGACCCATACTTTTTTTGATGCCAATCGGCAGACTTCTTCAAGGACATCTCAGGAAACCATGTCATTTCGTCCTGCGGCAGGATTTGTGGATTTTAGAGCTAAAAAACGAAAACAGGATTACTTTCTCGAAACGATTTCTCTGCAGGATACTAACCGATTTCGGCAGGACATACATTTTCTGAACCGCCAGGATTAACTCTATCAATCTGCATTCAAGGATTTCCATTATTCTACATTTTTGTAAGGGGGTGAGTCGCAAAAATGGCCAAGTTTTCGGAAAAAACCATAAAAGTCCTTATAACTCGGCCATTTGAAGGACTAGCAGGATGCGCTCGAAGTCCTTGAAGAGCCGCATCGACTGACACTATCGGATTCTGGAAGGTCCTTCTAGGAGCTGAAATAAAAGGAAATTTTTGCTTAAATAAAAATAGCGAATATCTCGCGAGTCCTTTAAAGGATCAGGACTATGATCTGTGTAAAGCATATTCCAATAGTCCTGCGGGGAGCCGAGATATCAAGGATTTTGCATTTTCTTACGATTTTTTCCAAGACAGCAAAAAATTACAGGTCGAAAAACAGATAAATGCGCATATCTCGGCCATTTGAAGGACGATTGGGATATCCTTTGGCCAAATGGTAGTCTTGGTGATGCGCCGTCGAAGGTCCTGGAAAGTCCTTCAAATGACCAAAAAACAGGACATTTTCCAACAAAATCCTGCCCTGCATCCTAAGATGACCCATACTTTTTTTTATGCCAATCGATAGAGCTTGTCAAGGACATCTGAAAACACCATGTCCATTTTTCCAGCGGCAACGTTTGGGGATTTTAGAGCTAAAAAAGAAAAAAGGATTATTATTTTAACACTATAGTTTTTAGTTTTTTGGTCTTCCAAGATCGGCATGAAAAATGAAATAAAATGATCCTATGTCCTTACCGAAATTGAACATGAAAATTGTTGTTCTGGTGATGTGCCGTCGACTGACATGGGAAGCTACAAGGTCCTGTAAATTGCTTCAGGAAGCTACAATAGCTCCTTCACGCAATATTGCAAGTTCGACATCCTTGGATATCTCCTTTTTCGATGCGTTTCGATAGTTTTTTAATTAATTTCGTCCTACGGCAGGATTTGGAAAACATAGAACTGAAAGACAAAATGAGTTTATTAGCGTCAACAACTCGTCAAACTATTTACCTTATAGGCTAGTACATACATGACAAAAAATTTTCATTCTACAAAGCTTGCTTCGTATAAAATTAAATACCTGTTTCTGGCATCTAATGCTAAGTAAGGAAAATATATAATTATTAACCACGTTTTACCACCACTTTTACAATCTTTAAAACATTGCGGCTTCCTACACTTCACGTATATTTCTCGATAACGATTGAGCACTGTAGTGTTGTACGTCTAACACCACGCTGTTAACTAACTTATCGAAAACGACTGAGCACTGTTAAGTTATGCGTCTAACAGCACGCTGTGTTTTGCTACATGAGCAGCTGAGGGTAACGGAAATTTAAAATAACTTTATAACCTTATCGCAATTTTGCCGCTTTGTTTCCGATAAAATTAAATAAACCTTTTTGAATTCGGCCCACACTTTTACGAATGCTAGCAACAATTTACTTAATTGTAGATAAAACCTGTGAAATTCAGTAGAAACAAAGGCTGTAAAATCTGCAGTTGCAATGTACTATTAGAGAAGCAGTCACTGACATAAGGTCCCGGAAAGTCCTTAAAATGATTAAAAAGCAGGAGTTTTTCTAAAAATATCCTGTCTTACAACCATACTTTTTTTTATGCTAAAAAACCAAGTCCTTTAGTCCTGCGGCAGAATTTGCGGATTTAACAGCTTAAAAACAAAAAAAGGCTTATATGTATTCTTAAAGGCATAACATAACATTAAGAATTTCTAATAACGTGCACGTTATGCAATTTATACATATATTAACAACTAGTGTACAATTTCACTCTTTTTATAAACAATATATTTTCATTTTATTCACCTGCCGACAAATTGGAACCTTACATATTAAATGACCACAAACTTATTGCCTAATGACACAAAAAAAAAAGGAATAGATAAAGAAACAGAAACAGGAAACTTTTAAAGAATCCACTTGAAAATCATGTACAGAGACATAACTCTAAAATAAAAACTTAGTCTTGTACACCTGAATGACTTATATATGGTAGGTATATATATATATACAAATGTATATATAAAAATTATAGTTATATATAGTAAAAGTCCAATTACATGGGTTTTGTGTTAAGAATAGATCTATATAGACATACATGTACGTAATTATATATATACATATATATATAGGTACACATGGTTATATATGTGTATGCGGAAAATGTACTTGAATTGTATTTTTAATTTGCCATTTGATGATGATTTCAAGTATTTGTAATACTTCTTCTGTTAAGCTTAGATTATAAGAACAATTGTTTATTTAGAAACAGAATGATTTCAATTTTTGAGAATGAAAATTCTAGCTTAGATTGAGCCGAAAAATTCGTTGCTTGATCAGCAGGCACTTTTACCACGCTTTTTTTCTTTTTGCTTTGTTAACGAAATTTGTTGCATTTACAATTTTTGTGCGCACTTCTGTTTTTCCTTTTCTTTGTTGTTTTTGTTTTTTTGATGGACTTAAGTCGAAAAAAAATTTAAGTTGATTAGCGAGATAGTCGGGTAAAGGGGGAATCGATCTATTGTCATTGCCATATCCATTATCAAACTGTACATGCGAACTTCAAATGATTGGAGACGGAATGGCACATATTTCGGCTGCCACAGGCGACTATCTAGTTGAAGTACAGTGCGTATTTTCTGAAGGATTATCCGACGACGGCCGGACGGTATCGGAATTTGTTGGCACTTCATTAGTTTCTCCCTCACCGCCATCGCCTGTGTGGGAGCCATGATCCAGACCCTCGTTAAGGGCGGCAGCCAGTTCACCATTGAACTGCAGCAGACACCCAAGGGCACCGAAGTAACCCTCATGCTCCAGGAACAAACCCTTCATTGTGCCATTCGACCAAAATTCCATGGCATATGCAAGCAACTTCATTGAAATTGGATTCACACGCAGGAAATTGCCCACGAACACCACCTAAAAAGGGACGGACAGAGTTTTTAAATATATATACATACATATGTATAAAGAATTTTTTTTTTTATCAAGTTTGACTCACCCTGTCAATCTTCTCGTTCAAGGCACACATTCGAGCTATGGAGCCGATGTTATTGGTAATAGTCACTAGCGTGGCGTTGGCCAAGTCTTCGCGGGATACAGACACACGCTTGTCATTGATGTGCATCTGCCCAAAACTGCAAATTGTATATAGAAAAGGGAATTACACATTTAAATGGCAATAATTTGTGCCTCTCGCTCTTTCTTACCTAGAGGCTACTAAATCGCCAGGCAAACCAAAACGATTATAGTCACCACCATAAATGTCCTTGACCAGTTTATCCACCTTTCGATTGTCGCCTTTGGTGGCCAATTGAATGGCTTCTTCAAATGTGGTACAACCGGTCAACAGGCAACATAATCCCAGGAATGTTCCGCCTCCCAAACTAGAGGAAACAAAAAAAAAAATAGCGCTTAAAATTGGCTGTCTTTGAGCACATCTTAGACGAAGATTTAATTTCCAATCAATATTTATCAGTTACATAGCAATGTCTGTGGCTATGGGTGGGCAGGGGTCTTTAACAAACTGATAACCGATTTTGATAACGTACAAATTGCGTTATCTGGTTAAACAATGCAGTGATCTAGTTCTTAGAGCCCTTTGCACACAGATGGCTGCTCTGGAAAAACTTAATTGACAAGGAAACTTTCTAGGAAGTGCCCAGTGAGTTCGGTAGTTCTTATTACCTTGTGCCCGAAATACGTTTATAGTTATCCGGTCCGTAGACAGCCAAAATAGATACACCTGATCCCACATTCACCAGTATGAACGGAAATGGTTGGGAAAAATTGAAAGCACGCTTCTCACTTTTCCTATGAATAAAAATCAATATGATAATATAAACACATCTATCAATTATGCGCACAACTTACACAATATTTCGGGCATTCTCATAATAATAGCATTCGGTACGATTGTGCAGATCGGCAAAGAGTATACCCTTGATAAGGGTATCCAGTTCATCGAATTTAGCCAACTTCATGTTGACTTGATCACGGAAATCCTTTTCAAATTTGAATGCACCACCGCCGGTGGCACAGACAGTGGTTACCAATTCGGCCATGCCTTTTTGCTTGGCCAGCGATAGAAAATTGCCCATATCTGTGGTCTGGAATCGTATAAAATGCAACGAGCCGCGTCGCTTTCGTATTTCCACATTGTCCATCTAAAAAAGGGAACAATTATATAAAGCATTAAAATAAAAGTATTACATAAGGCCAGCACGTGGAACAATTAGGCAATGCTTGGCTGGAAATTCTTGACCACGAATTATTGTGAAGGGAAATTTGTTACGCAAATAACACACAACAGCCCGACGACATTCGACAGTCGGCAGTCAAAAGTCAATGAATGCGACGCCATGTAAACTTATTGACGTTTCTATATATTATATAGTACCATATACAGTAAATATATATATATACCGACAGAGAAACAAAGTTCAAAAACTGTGGCGAAAGTGTTCAAAAAAAAAAAAAAGAAAAAGAAAACAAAAACCTAGCGAGCTAGTCCAAGTTTTGGCGTAGTTTCTATAACTTTGTCATTCATACGATTATGATTCAATATAGCCATAATAAACGATGATATACATATAAGACACAGATAAGTGAAGGTTCTACATACATATATGGCCATAACTAACCAAGCCTGGCCAGTAAATCATTGAAACCATTTTATGATTGATTTCCATATTTTAGCATTAAAAAGGGATCAAAATGCACATACATCTGGCCCATTAAACATGTCAACCGACTCTGACTGGAGCGTGGATAATCTTTTTTGTATACATTTTGAAGGTCGCCAGCAACGAGCAACGAACGAAACATCAATATTCACTCACAAAAAATCAGCAGACGACCCCCGATACGATCCCGGTTCGTTTCCGATAAGATGCTCATCATGATGATGATGATGATGATGATGATGATGAGAGGAGAGCCAGAAAGCGATCAGATGTGATGCTGATGCGATGCTAATGCCCTGCCTGCCTGGTGTACATGCTGACAGTTGGTTACAAAATCACTAACTTATACTAACTTAACTTGTTTGTTTCTTCGTTTCGACGTTCATCTGTGCTTGTGGCCAGGCCAATTGGGCAATGTCTAAATCAACCTTGCGTTGCTTCAAATTCCAGTTATACTTATGTTTATACTGCCCTCTTACCTGCAAGTGCGTATCTCGGTGTCCGGTTTTGCCATATGCTGAGTTTTTGGTCAAATAGCGTCTGATATTCCGTAAGATGCCCGCCTCGCGATCCTGCTCATCGGGCGTAATGTCCTTTGGCTCGAAATAGACCAATTTTGTCAGAGTACCACCAATGTCCATGCCAAACCATGGCATTGCTGGAATGTGAGATAGAAAGAAAGGGAGAGGAGATTAATTAACATTTATCCAATTAAATGACAATTTCTATGCTTTTTACACTTTGCGATAAGCAGTTTAAGGCATTTTTGCCTGACCAACAATCTCAAAGCGAGTTGGACACGTTTCAATAGGGGCAAGCCCTTGCCGCATTTCCCTCCATACATAAATGATATTCATCTGTAGTAACTTAAGCTAATCATAATTTTTTGATTATAATCCGGAAGTGTAAGGCTAATTTATACTGTCAATTTCTAGTACAACATTAAATAAACTACGCAAATTATGACAGCTTCTATTGAGATAAGGTAACACTCTCGATTTCGCCCAATTGGGCAGCACTCTCTTCATTCGTCAACTAAAATGAAGCATTTGAAAACTGATCAAAATGAACGGTCGGTCAACAACCGATAGCAAAGAAATCTATATCTATATTATAAATATTTTGTCCCTATATACATATATTCTCTTCATATTCATGGTTGGTCATCAAAGAAAATTTCTTACTTAAAACATTAGTTGATGTAATCTTTAAGTGCTTTTAATGATGAGTAATATCAATTTTTAAGTAGCAGGTGCAATAAATCTTCAAGAAATGCCAAAGTTTGATTCCAATTTTGCACTAAAATGTGCCAAAAAGCAGTTTTCTGGTTCAATAGTGTGTCGAATAAGCTACTTAACGGGGTCAAGGTCACAAATTCAATTACTTTGGGAGCTAACAAGCAGAACTGCTCATAGATAATGGCTCGAATTTGAAACTCTACAATAGAGATCAGTTCACACAAGCCGATGGATAAGTATTTCATTAAATTTAGTCAGAGAGACCCTACGATTTGAAACTGTAACTATAGCTAATTCAATGCCATTCTTCGGTCAACAGGGCCAAGCGCAACAAGTTTGCATAGAAAACCACTCCGAACACTGAGCACAGCGCGCTCCGTTGAGGGGTCAAGGAAAGAAAATCGTTTGAAATTCAACCAAAAAGACATAGTCAATTCACTCACAATTTTCTCAGTGTATGGCTATGTAAAAAAAAGCTAATCTAAACCTTGTTTAGATAATTTTAATATTCAAGATATTAGAACTGCCATTGAACCGTTTTTGTCCGTCCCACTGTAAAATCACAAATCGAAACGAACTTTAAACCGCTTCAACAAAATACTAAAAAAGTAGTTCAAGAGTCTCGTGCTAGTGGTGGCTCATTGGTGGTGTCAAGATCAAATTGCTGGGTGGACAGGTGTACAGGTGTAGGGAGTGTAGATAGACATACCGCTCTGTATGATCAGATCAAAGATCGATGTAAAATGCAATGCTTCAGGCATAATGATGGGCCGACTTCCTTCTATTTCAGTTAGTTAGAATTCTTTGTTGCACATAGAAATGAGCGTAAATTGTAATTTGTAATCACTGTTAACACGCGTCTTTTTTTTTTTTTTTTTGTTTTCACCGATACAGCTAACACATATAAATATATAGAAAATGCATGTGTGTGTTTGTGTGTGTCTGTGAGTTTTTATTGTATGTAGGTTGGTCTAGAGCGAGAGCAGCAACCAAAAACCGGAAACATTTTTACTCAATCGCAACAAAACGCGTCAAGCGCAACACGTTGATGGCCACCAACAACTGACGACTGCCGGGGATGATTATATATTAGCCGTAAACACAATTGAACAATATTGGCGAAATTGGGAAATCATATCGAAATACACACACACGCACACACAAAAAACGGCCATGTGCGATGCGCCACCACCTTACTAAAGGTGAGTACCACCGGTCTGCGAGTGCGAGACCGAGAGAGTTGAATGAGTGGCAAAGAGTTGGGTGAGAGTGCCGCCAGTGCGAGGCTCTGCGATGGGTTAACACACCTTTTCTTATCGGGGGGCACTTTGGCTAACGAATAGCTTATCGCAAGTTGAAAATGTCCAAAATGACCATAGAGATTGGAAGTTACACTATCACGACACACACACACACACACACACACACCCAGAGAGATCTCCAATTGACGATTTTATCAACAAGTGGCCATGTTGCGCTTGGAGTATTATGTACTTGTACCTACATATGTTCCACATAATTACAGTCAATCAATAGTCAAAAGTCTGCCAATCAAAACAAAAGAAGTGGGCATTTTGGTTGGCTAAGATGTCTATCCAAATTCCATAAACTCCCCTCGATCATAGAATTAAGGGGAAATGCCTATTCTAATCTTTTGCAAGAAAAGTATGACTAATTATTTGTTATCATCGAGAAGTGCTTAACTTCAAGTGCACTAGAGAGAAAGAATTCCATGGACATACATTGTATCTATGATTAGAATTCGGTAAGTAACTTATTTCAAATGTATCTCATAGACAGCTTAGGCTAAAATAGAAAAATCATTCATTCAAAATTTACGACGAAAACTTTAATCAAACAATGCGATGAAATCTAAAATATTCAACATTTCTAAATTACATCAAACTTGTCATTTGTGTAACGAAAGGTTTATTTTCATTTCCATTTAGCTGAACTAGATACTTTCTAGGTAAACGACTGAATAAATATATTTAGTTAACCATTTTGAACTTTGGCCGAAAAACGAATACTGTTTTTTTTTTGTTTTTTATCTAATTTGTATTGTTAATTTACCAAAATGTTAATAAACTGAGTGAAATAGGGGAGTAAAATGTGGGAGATTTTTTCAGACAATTTGTATAGTTTGGATTAAATTTACATTCTAAGTCCAGAATATCCTTATACGTGCCGGAGACAATGACAAATCTTGGAAAAAATTTTCCATCTTAATAATATATATTCAATATATACACATATATATATATATATATATATATACAAATATATATTTCGAAACGTTTAGAATTTTATATAAAGTTTTACTTATGAAAGATGTGAAAACATTTACGTCAATCGAATTGAAGGGACCTTGTCAGATAACCCCTTAGATAACCAAATTCCAATTGGGGGTGTGCTGATAGTCAAAAGCCCTAATCGAAATTGCTTATAGAGAGAGGGTTTGACTCGATTCAGCCACAAAAAAGTATTGAAAGCGCAGTAAGCTCTTTCTATGCATTGCTGTGATATTCTTTTGGAAATTTCTTCGCTTCAATATTGTGAATGGAAAAGTTTAAACATGTTTTGTTTGTTTTTAATTTTTGTCCGAGATAACCGCGAGCCGAGAACTAGAACAAGCACGAACAAGTGGCACACGCCGTTCGAGTGTTCGGTTTCAATTGATGATTGGTCAACTTACACATCAGTTCGTCAAAGTGGGCAGGAGGAGGTGGAGGAGAATGGATGGCGATGGTCTGACTCTGACTGGGTTTGGAATTGGCAGCAGGCGACATCACGCGATCCTCTATACTGTGATAATAGCATTTCTCAACTGACTGTTCCGATTCAAAATCAAAATCGTTATTGTTGTTGCTGCTGCTATTATTATTGTTATTATTATTATTATTGTTGTTGTTGTTGTTGCTGTTGCTCCTCTCCTCCTCCGTTGACGACGACTTAAGCTTGCCTCCGCCGTTGTTGCTAGCAGTTCCAAAGGCAGCACGCCATGAAGCGCGCCATGAATTTCTTTTTGCTGAGATCACAGGTGAAGTTGGTGGATTGGTTGTGGATGCCAGTGAGGCATTCGTTGATTTCTTATCGTTATGCAATTTAAATATTTTCAAATTGAATGAATATTTCGTGTCGCGAGTGGAGACTTTCATTTTGCCTTTTTTTTTTCCTTTTTGTGTGTGCGTTTTTTTTTTTTTTTTTGGTTTCTGGGAAGTGACTTGAGTGAGCGACCGACCGAGTTAAATAAATTTCGTTTTACACTTATCACAGAGATTTAAAGCATTCGCAAGCTTTTTCTTTACAACTTCATTGAAATTTCTAAATGCACATCTGCCGGGGGAAGGGGAGGGGAGAAAATCTCGATGCTAGCTTAACAGACAATTCGATCCGATTTGAAACCGATTTGTTGACCGTTCGAAAACAAGCATGAAACGCGTTTGAACGAAATTTTATTTGTCACTTCGTTGAAAACGATGCGACGCAGACGTCGACGTAGATGTCGATGTCGACTTTGAAGCGGCGCGTTGACGACGCTTCGTTGTTTCTTTCGCATATGTACATATGTATGTATTAGCTTAAATATACTCATAGGTATAGGTATATACATATGTACATATATACATGCATATATATATATATATATATATATATATATGTACCTATATACACGAAGGTATATGTGTATGCATGCTCATTAAGCAGACAAACTGAACTTAAACGTTACGAAAAACTCAATTTTAAATGAAACCAAAGCAATGACCAGATGTAAACCCTATTTTAAAGTGTCGAAAAGCTTGTGATTATTTTGCAGTTTCTTCTTATTCCTCTATTTCTTTTTCCACCTCTTAAGGCCAATCACCTGTTCACACCTTGCTCTCTCTCTTTTTCTATCCAAACCTTTCTCTCTTTGCCCATAATCGCACTATTTTACTGTAACCGCCAAAAAATTTGAATCGTGAAAGAGAAAGAGAGGGAGAGTGAGAGAGAAAAAGAGGGAGAGCAGGTGTAAGCGGACTTTGATTAGCCAAAGATCTATTACTTAGATTGTGTTTAGTTCTCGGATTCCCATTTACTTGTTGCACTCTCGTCACTCTTTTAGTGCCTGCTTCCATAATGTTATTTAATCTAAGCATATTAAATCACCTCTCAAACGCGTGCCTTCAAAAATTGCATGATTTCGATAATATTTGTTTATATTTTGGTCTGAGACATTAGTGGATCTCATGGGAAAACTTTCCTATGGTAAAACAAAGCCATAAACAAATCAAAAAATTCCAAATACTTAGTAAAATTTTAATTATCCGAGTGCCTGATTATGTAAAAGATCGGTTTTAACTGCCGGAAAAAAGGAAGTTTCTTAATGGTCAAATATATAATTATGTTTTTCAATAAAGTTACAACTTTAAATTTGGTTGATCGAATGGAGATTAGGTAAATTGATTTTTAAATCCTAATTGATGTTATTTGTATTATCGGAGTCGAGTCAAATCAAGATAAATCCGTAAACGGATTTAATACAATTATAATAATACTTCCTTCTTGAATTACTTTTCAACACATTCCTCTGACATAAGCGCCATCAATTACGTTCGAATTCGCATTATTCTCAATGTCAGTATTAACGTCACAAAGGTTTATTCACTAATTTCATATGGATTTGCGCTCGGGGACTATAAGAATCTAACAGAGGCATTACCACAATTGTAAAAAGAATGGTTTAAAAAAGTGGAGCATCAAAAATTGCCACTTGTCTTTATCTGATATGAACAATAACTGACAAATGTGGCTAAGTGTAACAAGATAACAACGATACGTACAATCCAAACATTTCAGTCTTATATTTAATCTTAAAAGATTTTTTCAATGCAATTACCTTTTGCCAACTGGTTGCTCAGAGCTATGTGATCATCTTCGTTTAGCATTTGCATGTTGATTTCTAATATGTTTTAAGCGGGTTGATGGTAGAGTCAAATGCAAGTGTTTTGGATGCGCGGTCAAACGAAATCACCCGCGCAATATTTCCCTCTCTCTCACGCTCTCTCTCCTGTTGGGCTCTCGCCACAGAACCGAATCTGGGACCGGTCAATTTGTTATCGCCGAAGACAATGGGACCCGGGAACTGTAGCAAAAACAAATTGAAAGCGTGACTCAGCAGCTGCTCGTTTTATTGAATTGGGTGGGGATGATAATGACTGAGATGTTGATTCCGATGGCGACGATGGAGGTGGCGGTGATGATGGTGGGATGGTGCAGTAATAGCAGCGCATCGGGAGCACGTTGAGACGACAGGTTCCTCGGTTTATTTACAATGCGTTTGGCGAAGATGGGTGTTGCTTTAGAACATTCTCAAGGTACCCAAATTGATGAGTCTAAGTGAACCCAAGTAAGTTAAATTATTTATTTCAATTGAAAAACACTCTGGTCAAAACTTGAAAACTGTTTTTCCACATAAATTGTAAATCTAGTGGCCTTCCTTCACAGCTGTTTTTTCTTTTCAAATACTAAGCCCTTAGTACTACCATCTAGAACTGGTTCTCGCAACGATTCTAGTGCATTTAGAAATAAAAGCCCAACTTAAAACTGAAATTAGTTTAAGGTCAGTTTAAATTAGATTTGGTAACAATCTATTCAAATCACTTAATGGAATATTCACTCCAAAGTAAAAGCACTCCAAAATATTAAATGGAACATACATATAAAACTGTTCATATTAAATTAGCTTCTTTTTGTACCCAAAAGTTCAGTCATAATGTTCAAGTTGAGCCCTAATGAGTTTAAAGTTAAAAATTTCACATTATAATTTGTTATGGAACCAGTAAAAATATTTTAGAACTGGAACTATCGATATTCTTATCGAGAAAGTTTCGTGTTAGTCAGCTCAAATAGTTTGTACTTTCCAGCACTGCCCGCACAGCTGATACTTCCAAATCAAAACAAACGCTTTTAAATATTAACAGAATTTTGAACAAACAATGCCAAAAACACAAGTTGGGCAGGAGTTTAAGAAATTTCCATTTCCAGACAAATGGGAAGACAAAGTGGAAATGCAGATGCTATTTTCCACATTTCGTCCGCGCCATCTCAACACCGAAAACTACGACATAAAGATGAAATTCTGGAAGGATCTAATTACGCATTATTGCAAATTTTATAGAAAATGCAGTTTCAGTTTACGAGAGCTGCAGCTGCAATTTATGCGGGGTGAGCATGTGCCCGCTTGTCTGGATACAGTAATCCAGGAGATGTATTCTCGAAGACAATTGCAACTTCTCAGCGAATATGAATATGATCCGTCAATTTCCTGGAGTAGTTGGCTGATCTCAAGCTTGGTGCAGCGTCCCCTTTCCTGGGGTTGGCAGCGACTCAAAAATAGCATTGTGCCTGAAACTTTGGATAAAAGTTTGTCACTAGAATGGGTACATTCGGAAGTTCTACAGGCAAGTAATGGCGAATAATAGATATATAGTGACAACATTAATCACTTGCCTATTTGTTTTAGAATATTTGTAATGAAATTATTGAAAAAGTGTTGCATAAAAATCGTGGAAAGTTGCTACATTTCGAGGCCTTCAAGGGCCTCTGCAAGGCTTCCGAGATATCTACAGCCACCGATAAGGATTTAACTATATGTTTACGTCACTTAAATATTGGAAAGCATATTGGATTGGAATTTGCGATAAAAGAGGAAACCCGATCCATTCACTTAATTAAAATACCCCCAGAAAATAATAATAATATCGTTATCAGCGAGGCCGATCATGCAATGCACAATCTTCAGATGACTCAGGCTAATCTTCTCCAGCAACTAGAAAATCTTGCGGAAAATATTAAGTTCAACGACGACAAAGTGCGTCAGTATCTTAAGGAGAACAAAAGGCAAATGGCCAAAACCTATCTCCGCAAGCGACATTTATTGGAAAAGAATCACGAGCGACGTAGCATTGCCCTACACAATATTGAATCCCTGCTATTGAGTGTGGATGAAGCCCAGAATAGTGGAGTCGTCCTGGACGCCTATAAAATCGGTTCGAAAGCTCTGCAGAAAGTTCTTACCGATTCGGGTCTTAAATACGACAATGTTGATGAAATATTGGCCGACGTACGTGACATCTTGGATCAGCATAAAGAAGTTCAAGACGTTTTGTCGTCCAGTACAGCTGTCGGCAATTCTGTTCAAGATGAAGATCTGGATCTGGAAAAGGAGCTTACTGAACTTCTCAATGAATCCAGGGGGGACAAACCCAGAACCCCAACTACAAATGATAACAATGACAGGGTAGAAGTTCTCATATCAGATGAAGATATGCTTGCCATGCTCGACGAGTTAAGCGTTGAGGACGGCAGCATTGGGCAGCAGGCAAGCCGTCTTAAGAAACTACAAGAGATTTAAGATAAATATTGTTACAGTACATACTGAAATTATTAAAAATGATCAAAAACTAGTTAAATATATTGTGTGTTCATTTTTATCGTTTGGTACTTTCTCATTAATGCTTTGTTTTTGGTTTTGTTTTATTCTATATCATTTTTGTACAAAATGCATTGTTACTTATGACTTATTGGCTTAGTTGCTATGGCTAGACAAATGTTTCCGTAAGTTGGAATTCAAAAATATACACATACATATACATACATGGCTATAGGTAAAAGTACAAATGTATATAGTAGGGGTATTTTTGTTCACATACTAATAATACACCAAATGTCTGAGGGAATTCGATTCCGGGGTGCATATATATATTTATATATATATATATATATATTTTCTTTAATATACCAAAAGTATTGCATTAGATTTAGGCATAGATATATATATGTAAATATCAAGAATCAGAAGCAATTTGCAAAATGCTTCCTTGTTCGGCAATCAGCTATTTTAATATCTATATACATAGATATATATATATATACAATATATATATATATATATATATATGTTTATATATATATATATATATATATATATATATGTTTATATATATATATAGATATAGATCGATTCTCTATGGTAATCACTAAGGCAAAATTTTTGCGCATTGTCACAAGCAGACGCGGCGCCATTTCCAACTGTGTGCTCCGCCCCTCCTCCATGAGGTTTGTTATGTGTGGAATTGGAAAAGTATCAAAATACTCAAAATTGTACAGATAAAACATATCAGTACCGGCAGAATCACGATAAAGCGAAGTGATCTATATAAAGGAACATCAATTATTATTATTATTAACGATTAAAAATTATCGTTATTGTCAAAGTTTTAAAGACCCTTACAAATCTGTCACACTCATTAATTTATAATTGATAAATTTGTCAATATCGTAAAACAAAACCAATGGCACCAATATCGTATTTTTTTATCAAAAAAAAAAAATATCATTTAGTTGGTTATTCTGATCTGTGTTGCAATTTTCTGGGTTTCGGAAACTATTTTGGCACTCTGGTCGGTCTCTTACCTGCCTGGCCCTAGGGCCGGGTGTCAGAGATTCAGATCCATATCAGCTTCCAGATCAATGTGATTTATCGAAT
Organism: Drosophila nebulosa; assembly: GCA_024703675.1. NCBI lineage: Eukaryota > Metazoa > Arthropoda > Insecta > Diptera > Drosophilidae > Drosophila > Drosophila nebulosa. The sequence goes on from JANFPS010000005.1 coordinate 1,460,489, forward strand.
TGGCTGTGCTATTGAAGATTTGATTATCGCCTGTAGTGCTATCCGTGGGTGCATTAGCCACACTTCCACCTCCGCCAGCTCCACCTGTGCGCTTGGATTTACCTAACAGCCAGCAAGAGAACACTTTGTCCAAATATTGCATGTTAATAAATGTGATTGGATGATTTCGGGTTGGGTTTATTCTTTTCTTTTTCAGCATGATCAGAAAGGTAACTAAACACAAAATAAAGGAGGGGGCGGGGTAAGGACGCGGAGGTTGGGTAGGAGGACAAATACAAACCACTCGATCTAGAGGGCTCTAGCGAAATCCATTTCGTGTAGGAAATATAGTTTGAAAAAGAGCTAACCAATTAGTAAATAATTGATTTCCATTAATATGAAATCAATTGGAAATGCGAGGATGTGTGTGTGTGGGTGGTGTGAGAATGCTTATGTGTGTGAGGTGTGTGTTGTGGACTTGAATTGATGAAAATTTAAGACTTACCCCCAGTGAAGCACAAGCAACCCTCGTCATCGCTTGGCGAATCTCGTCGGGACGTCTTCTGTTTAACTTCTTTGTTCAACTCGTTTAGGCAACGTTGATAGTAATCATAGTCCTTTAGATACCAGACTGGCGGCCATCTATGCTCACGCAGATATTCCTGATTATCCTGATGCAAAGCTTTTAAACCCTTGAGTGAGAATTTACAAATCATATTGTAATTGACGCATAGATACGACATGCACCACTCGGCCAACTGATGGGCATTGTGCAGCTGAAATGCGGAAAGTGTATAATGGATAAGTTTATTTGGTGGTTATGCCAATTCCAATTCCAATTTCATTTTGCACCTTGACTGGCTCTAGCAACTTAAGGCAATGATCCACTGTTTCATTGGTTTCGTTTTGGGAAATCAGTGTGAGATCTTCAATGACACGACACTCAACCAAATTGAGTAGACGCGGCAGACACAGTCGATTGGCCAACTCCAGTAGATTAAGGCATTTCACAGCCGAAATTGGCGGAATCTGGTCAGTGTACAGATAGCAGAGTAGCTTATGGAATGTGTAAATTGTAACTCCAGGGAATACAATCTGTATTAAAAAAAAAGATTTTGCGATCAATCAACTGTGCACTAGAAATGTGCATCAAAATTATCTCCATACCACATTGGAGTGCGCCTCACGAAAATCACCCAATAACATGGCACGCATCACATCACATCGACCCACTAAAACGGCACGATGAGCCTATTAATTTGGGAATGATTAATACGGTAGATTTATGATATAATTAATGTTTCTGTACCTTCATGAGACCGTCGTCTAGCTCAAAGGTTACATCGCTGAAACAACCATCTCCTATGCAATGACGTTCCATACTCTCCTTGATGCGCTGACAATTGAAAAAGATAATCAAATCAGTTAAAGAACTGAAAGGTTTGGATTTTCCACAACTTACAAGACAAATGTGGGGATTCGGCTCATCACTTGGACTCTCGATGATGCTTTGCGGCTTGGAAAGTAACTGAGTTAATTGCGGCAGTTCTAGTAAATCGGCAGCTTCCCTTATTTCCTAAAACAAATGTATTTGTATATGTTAATGTTAGAGAATTGAATTGAATGTTTGACGCACTCACTTGCAGATTATTGCATTCCTTGTCAATGGTGCCCGTATAGATAAATCTTAGACATTGATGCAGAGCCTGAGGCGAGATGAGCTTAGTGAGGGCCACAATCGTTTGCAAGCCACTGACACCCCGCTGATTCTCTACCTGGACTAGTCGTATACTTTGCAATACAGGATGATGCAGCTCCCTATAGAGATCACTAGAGCGTTTAGCCTCCACAAGTGGCAGAGCCTGATAGCTGGAGCGTCGCTTTAGGTGTTCCCACATTCTAAACGTCAAGGGGGAAAAGATATGGAAGAAAGTGACATCGAATCAACTCTCTGTGCGTGATTTATCTTACCGTTGTGTGCGTGATTCGTAGCGGATTAGAGATTCCGTGTCATCATTGAAATCTGCAATGGTCGCCTCACCAAATGTCGAGCTAACCATACTCGATTCGCTGCTACTGCGTCCGCCCATATCGCTGAGTTCGGTATTTAACAATCGCTGGAAAATACTGGAGGCCGCCGCAAGCATAAATCGATGTACGGCAAATTTAATGGCACCGCCAACCACCAAAATGAGATCGGTGTAGGCCTGCGAGAGGAACATATTGTAAATGTCCTGACGGTAATTGCCAACCATGACAGTAACCTCGGGCGGTGGCGGTTTTGGCGGTCGGAATGGGGCTTGTAATAATGGCTTTTGGACTTTTTTTAAATTGGTCATCCAGAATCTCTGCTGACGGCGTGCAATCAATGCCGAGCGAATGGCATTCTCGAATACCTCGTTTACGCCAAAGTAGGTGAAGACACTGGTCTCATAGTAGGCCACGCCTAGTTCCTTAGCTACGGCACGCGCCTCATCGGGCATCACCAGATCGCTCTTTAAGGCGGCTCTGCAAAAACAACAAAAAAAAAAAAAAAACAACAAATCAAATAGGTTGAATTATTTGCATTTCTGGTGGAGCTTACCGAACAAATGTGCCCTTTTCGCCAAAATACGATAGATAATTCTCATCACGATACATATATCGTAAATCGTTTTTACATCCAACAAGTATGACGGGCACATCGGGACAAAATCGACGTATCTCTGGATACCACATCATCTTGCAATTGCGCAACGAAATGGGACTGGCAATGGAGAAACATAGCAGAACCACATCGGATCGTCCATAGGCGAAACGCCTATCTTTGTCATGATCACCGAATGTGTCCCACAAACGTAAAGATACATTAACCCCATCCACCACTTCCCATGACCGCTCCAGAACCTGAAGAGGTGGAAACAAAATGAAAATCAGAAAGGAGTCGCGACCAATGATAAATATTATTACTTACATCTTTGTATATGCGATACTGATCGATGGCCCACACTGTGGGCACATGGGTTGACAGCAATTGTGATAGCGACACGTGCTTATTGCATGCCCTGGCGCAGATTAGACGCGTCTTTCCCACCGCAGTATCTCCCACTAGCACACACTTGACCAACTCTTGATGGGGCTGCTCGTTATCCATTTTCGTCATGCAATCAAAGACTTTATCTGCCTGCTATTGCTGGGATAAGCTAGTGTGGCGAGAGACAATAGCCTATTTTGCGAATGAAAAGATAAAGCAATAAGATCAGTTGCATTATCAGTCAGTTGACTAAACAGTAATCCATTTTTATTTATTTTTAACATCGTAGTTCTCTTAATCTTAAATGGTTTAAAGTCATCCCGATAAGATTTAGGAATGAATGTATTGCTTTTCATTTTATACCTGATTCTCAAAAATTCTTACGACATTCGAAAACATGCTAATTAATGAAATGGTCTAGTAAATTTGAACTTGATAAATGGTATGAATCAAATATGCTAATTAAACTGGTATATAAATAGCATAAATATATGTATTTTACACGTGAGAAATCAGTGGTATGTATATTGATTCATCTATTTTGGAAAAGAGTTAAATACAATCATCCATGATCCTTTGCTAGAAACCATTGACCTGCTTCGCCTGAGCACACGAACTCATTTCACACACTACGTTAAGAGGAGGAAAAGAGAAGTCATATTTGTATATGTACACATATATATATGTAAGTGTATATATATAACCGATGCCGAAGCCGTTGCGAGACGCTCTTTTCGGACTCTAATTGAACTCAATTGAGATTGCAATAACAATATCTGCAATCAAAATGCGGAGCCACACAATGGGCCAGCGTGCGTGTGGGAGCAAGTGAGTCCATGGGCCGATTTGTAGAGCTATTTTTGGAAGCTCTTAAAACGCAAAATGCGGACAGGGTATACAGACTGACCGACGGACGGAGAGACAGTCAGCCAGTTCTTTTAACTTGAATAACAGGAAACTGAAAATTTGCAGCAATAAAAGTAAAAAGAGTCCGTCGTAAAGCCCTAGGACGTCGACTTCCATTTACCCTGTGGTTTCTCTCAAGAAGGACTAATTTTATTTTAAAATCGTATATACAAGATCGGATCTGAACTATAGGAATTTTGAATATGTACAATTTGCTTAAGTTTTAATATAAAACAATCGTTGATACGCGGTATGTCGTTGTCTACAGATAAATAATGTAAAGAGACATACATATCTTTTTTTATGCTCTTAGTTCTTGGTGGGTCACTGTAAATTCATTTTCATTGTAAATGCTGTGACGAAAGCTAAATATGTATATATATATTTTTATACATACATACATATATATAGGATCTGTTTGTCTATGTGATAAACCAGTACTATTTATAGTTTATGCATAGCAATCGAGCTCACTTTATGTACATTTATCAAAGAAATATTGTCATAAATACGAATTGAAGCCAAATTTAACCAATTAGAACAGGTTTTTAACCGAATCAAATTAAAATTCTATAATTGGCCAAATAGTGCAGCGTGTTGAGCAAAGATTACTTATTTATAAACTAGAAGGTGATTTATATAAGGTTTAATAAATATATTTAGACCATTGAGACGACTTTACAAAAAAATAACTTTAAAGCATTGAAGTCTTTTGTTTGCCGCTCCGATAGGCAGTGTTGTTAAACGCCGTTTCATTCATTTCAAATATTAGATAAATTATGTTTGTAACGGTCAAAATTTTAAGAACAAGGGGGAGGCGACCAACTTTCGGTTTTAAAATGTCTTGAGAAACCTTGACATGAGCTTCCCTTATTGCTGCGTAAAACATTATGACTATGCAGGGGGAATGGAAATGGAAGTGAGAAAAGGAAGCGGCAGAAATGGATGACCAATACAAATGTAACTGTAACTGAAGGCCTAACTGTTAATAGGTATTGTCATACATATACAAAAGTAAATATATATATGTACATTTATACGCATTGTGGATACATGCAAAACTATTTTCATGCGCCAAAAATAACTTTGATTTCAGTTTTCTTCATTATAGCAAAGTAAATGTAGTATATTTCTGTATACATTCATACACATACATATACATATGTATTATATATATGTATCTATTTTGTTATATGGTAAAACAGAATCATTGTTTGCTTCCACCGCAAGCCGGCGCCTGAAATGTCTCTGTTTTTTTTGCCATTTGCCTGCTGTTTTTGTTGTTTTTGCGAGCTTATTGATTTTCTCATGCCAATGTTGCATGGGGCATGTGGGGCAGGCAACTCGACCGTCACCGATTCCCCCACACACACACACACACACACACACACACACACAGACATATCATCTGCATCTGGCTGACTGACTGGCAGGCACCTCTCTCTCTTTTTATGTCTCTCTCTCGTCCTCATCATGATGATGATCATCAATCAAACAGAAATAGCCAAGAAATGTTTAATTTAGGAAAATTTTAGCACATTCATTTTGCAATTTACAAAAACAATTTCCATTCGCAGGTGGAAAATAAATCAATGACATTCACTTGCACTTTTCTTTTTGTCATATTCTCAATTGCACTCGCTGCAATTCTTTTTTACTTTATTTTTATTTTTTTTTGCTTTGCTTCTGTTTAGTAGTAGTGAATAAACAATTTGATTAGCATTTTATTTGATTGATGGGTAGTCACAAGGCGTGCATATATGTACATATGTATATATACAACAACAATAGGACAGAGTATAGTAGTACATATTATAATACTATATATATATATATATATATATATATATATATATATATGTACATTATATATATTTATAAATAAATAGACAGTTATAATTATAATTATTATAAATACCTTTTAAGTGACTGCTTAAATTTGATGTGTTGCGGCTTAGCTGTTCTTCGTCTGTTCTTACTTTTGCGTATTGCACTTATCACACACACACAGACAGATAGAGAGGCGCACTTGCATATCACTCACACTCTCACACACAGCACAACAACAACATATTTTTACAACAATTAATATTATTTGCTATTTACATATTAAAGAACTTTTATGGAACTTGTATATGACACGCTATATGTCGAGAAGATGCCGATTTATGGATATGATGGCTCTACTGCCATCGTTGTGCTTTAGTTGCGCAGTAAAAGTGTTAAATGTTTGAAATTCTCTTTTATTTATGCGATTGCGGAATACCCGACCCGTCGGTTATATTAGGGTTGTCCAAGTCACAAATGCAAATCCATCTCGTAAGTTTAGTTTATATCGTTAATCGTATATCGCATATCGAATATCGATTTCTTTATTCTAACTGCTTTTCAAAATATGGTTCTCGTTTGTGGCTTTTGGTGTTGAATACGAATCAATCCGATCTAATATAAAAACAACATCCTATTCAAAAATCGAATAACATTTGGAAAATTGTCAACAAACCACAAAAAAAATGGAACGTTTTTTTAATTACACCCTCGATTGAATTAGAACTGGAACCGGTGCGAACAAAACACGCACTCCCCGTCCCTGGTCAACATATGTTTTTGGTACCCCGTGCAGTTATTGCGAAACGATTACTGAGCAATTTCCAATAATTCTGTTGTCCCTCTCAAAAAGAGCAAAGAACACTTTTAAATTTTTGTACGTTATACCGCTACCGAATCGGCATTTCCTATATCCAGGTATCTCTATGTTTGCTCGGCACGCTTGTCTTAAACTCTCCAGTTGCAGCTCATCGATTTTTGCCGTAGCAGCTGTTCTCAGGTTTCGAAGGTTTTTTGCCAACAACAAGAAAATAAATGAAGAGCAAAAGGGTTTAAAAATAATTTTTCTTATTCTAGACCTGGAGGCAGCAGCATATTATTAGCACGTCGAACTTTGGGATCATTGTCCAAACCTAAAATGACTATAGCGGATGCACAAAAGGCAGTGCCCAAGCGGCCAGAGCAGCAATTGGAACCGATCTTAAGGTAGGCAAGAGAGAAAAAGAAAGGGAGAAAAAACCACCTCATCTAAATCGAATTCTACACAGATTGAATAATATAGAAAAGTCGCAACAAGATACCCGAGACTATCGTGGTCTGCAGCTGGAAAATGGACTTAAGGTACTCCTGATCAGTGATCCCGCCACGGATGTCTCGGCAGCGGCACTCTCTGTGCATGTTGGGTAAATTAATGCTATTTATTTTTTTTAATCGTTCCTCTTCTAATCTTTTCTCCCCCCTTAGGCATATGTCCGATCCTGACAATCTGCCCGGTTTGGCTCACTTTTGCGAGCACATGCTTTTCCTCGGCACGGAGAAGTATCCGCATGAGAATGGCTATACCACTTATCTTTCACAGAGTGGCGGTAGCAGCAATGCCGCCACGTATCCTCAAATGACGAAGTATCACTTTCACGTGGCGCCTGATAAACTGGATGGAGCACTAGATCGATTTGCCCAGTTCTTTATTGGCCCGCTCTTCACTCCCAGTGCCACGGAGAGGGAAATTAATGCTGTACGGATATTCTGCTTATAAGCATTTGATATAAGTGTACACATGAACATTTTTTGCAGGTCAATTCGGAGCACGAAAAAAATCTATCTAGTGATTTGTGGCGCATTAAGCAAGTCCATCGACACTTGGCTAAACCCGATCATGCTTACAGCAAATTTGGCAGTGGCAATAAGGCGACACTTTCCGATATACCTAAGTCCCAGGACATTGATGTGCGAGATGAGCTTTTGAAATTTCACAAGCAATGGTATTCAGCAAATATTATGTGCCTGGCAGTGATTGGCAAAGGTTGGATAAAGCCCCACCTGTTATCTTTCATAAGCTGAATTTATTTTTTATTAACAGAATCCTTAGACGAATTGGAGGGCATGGTTATGGAGAAATTCTCCGAAATTGAGAACAAAAATGTTGAAGTGCCAAAATGGTCGCGTCATCCGTTTGATGAGAGTTGCTATGGCCAGAAGGTGAAAATTGTGCCCATTAAGGATATACGCTCATTGACAATAAGCTTTACGACAGATGATTTAACGGAGTACTACAAGTCGGGTGTAAGTTGTATATATAGAGTGTTATTGAATCTATTATCAGTCGGTTTGCCAAAATTTCTACCTTTGCCTTTTGAAAGTCAATTAGAAAGAGATAGATTGAGGTATTCTAGTTGATGATTTTGATATAAGACTTTAATTCAAAATGTCCCAATTCAAAAGTGTGAAATATCTTTACTTTCAGCCCGATAACTACTTGACGCACTTGATCGGCCACGAGGGCAAGGGAAGTATATTATCGGAGCTGAGGCGTTTGGGCTGGTGTAATGAGTGAGTAGCCGCATTGGCATCTATTTGGCCTCACCAGCATTCATATATGTTTATTTGCAGTCTTATGGCCGGCCATCAGAATACCCAAAATGGTTTTGGTTTCTTTGACATTGTTGTGGATCTCACACAAGAGGGATTGGATCATGTGGATGATATTGTGAACATTATCTTTCAGTATTTGCGCATGTTGAGCCAAGAGGGTCCTAAAAAGTGGATTTTTGACGAATGCGTTCGTTTGAATGAGATGCGTTTTCGTTTTAAGGAAAAAGAGCAGCCAGAGAATTTGGTCACACATGCAGTGTCCTCCATGCAGATATTCCCATTGGAGGAGGTATTAATAGCCCCATATATGAGCAATGAATGGCGACCAGATTTGATTTCGGGCCTGCTCAAGGAACTGGTTCCTTCAAAGAGTCGCATTGTGATGGTTAGCCAAAGCTTTGACCCAGACAGCAATGAGGTGGAACCATATTATAAGACAAAGTATGGAGTTGAAGTGATACCCAAGGATATACTAAGCCGTTGGGAGAATTGCGAACTTAACGAGAATCTGAAGCTTGCACTGCCAAATAGCTTTATACCGACTAATTTCGATATTGCCGATGTGCCCAGCGATGCTCCCAAGCATCCAGCCATTATATTGGACACACCGATTCTACGGGTATGGCACAAGCAGGACAATCAATTCAATAAACCAAAAGCATGCATGACATTTGATATGTCTAATCCGATTGCCTATTTGGATCCACTCAATTGCAATTTGAATCACATGATGGTGATGCTTCTAAAAGATCAGCTCAATGAGTACTTGTATGATGCCGATTTGGCCAGTTTGAAACTTAATGTTGTGGGCAAACCTTGTGGCATTGATGTGAGTTGGCAGACTAAATTATATATTTCAAATGAATTATTGATATTATTATCCCTTTTGCAGTTCACTATACGAGGATTTAGCGATAAACAAGTTGTTTTACTCGAAAAACTACTGGATCACTTATTTGACTTTCGCATTGATGAAAAACGATTCGACATCCTCAAGGAGGAATATGTGCGATCGTTGAAGAACTTTAAAGCTGAACAACCGTATCAGCATTCCATTTATTATTTAGCCCTATTGTTAACTGAGAATGCTTGGGCCAATGTGGAGCTACTGGATGCTATGGAATGTGAGTATATATTAAATAAGACTAAAAACAAAAATGAAACCAATAATAAAATATATTTTTCAAGTGGTCACCTACGATCGAGTTTTAAATTTTGCCAAAGAGTTCTTCCAACGCCTCCACACAGAATGCTTCATATTTGGTAACGTGACCAAACAGCAAGCGAATGATATAGCTGGACGTGTAAACAAACGATTGGAGGCTACCAATGCCTCCAAATTGCCCATTTTGGCACGTCAAATGTTAAAGAAGCGTGAATACAAGCTATTGGCTGGTAAAATTACCTAACTTCTTAAATAAATGATCATAGAGATCCTTAATGGACTATTTTCTTATTTAGGTGACAGCTATCTCTTCGAGAAGGATAATGAATATCACAAGAGCTCCTGCACGCAACTATATTTACAATGTGGCGCACAAACCGATCACACAAACATTATGGTCAATTTAGTATCACAAATACTCTCAGAGCCCTGCTATGATTGCCTGCGGACCAAGGAGCAACTCGGTTACATTGTCTTCAGCGGTGTGCGCAAAGTGAATGGAGCCAATGGCATACGCATTATCGTCCAATCAGCCAAGCATCCTTCCTTTGTTGAGGATCGCATTGAGAACTTTTTGCAGACTTATTTGGTAAGATAATAGAATAATAACGATACTTTTGATAAATGGAAATGCTGAGATTTTGTTTACCCATTATTAATTAGCAAGTAATTGAGGATATGCCGCTAGATGAATTCGAACGCCATAAAGAGGCTTTGGCAGTCAAGAAGCTGGAAAAACCGAAAACAATTTTCCAACAATTCAGCCAATTCTATGGAGAAATTTCCATGCAAACTTATCACTTTGAACGCGAAGAGGCTGAGGTAGCCATTCTCCGTCAGATAAGCAAATCCGATTTTGTGGAATATTTCAAGGTAAGATAGGCAGTTACCGCTTCGTCATTTAATTTCATTGAAACGAATTGTCTTTCTTTGTTTTTGTTAAGAAATTCATTGCCAAGGATGGCGAAGAGCGTCGTGTGCTTTCCGTGCATATTGTCTCGACACAGAACGATGCGAACACCAACGAAAAGGAGGCTCCCACTGAGGTCACCAATATGGAACGCCATCAGACGATCAACGACATTGTGGCCTTTAAATCGTGCAAAGAATTGTATCCAATTGCTTTACCATTCCTCAATATCACGGCCAAGGGGGCTCGCAGTAAACTGTAAATCAATCATCTCTTCCACAAGCACGCGGATCTACCAAGTTAATAGCTTTAGTCATTGGTTTGGGGTCTCTCTGTCTCTTATCGTTTTTAATGCTCGTCATTCATAAATATAAAAGAATTTGTATTAATAATGAATTATTCTTAACGTAGGTGCTGCCAAGTAGGGCACTATGCGGTATGGTAAATCCCATATCTAGTTTAGTCAGCTCTTGCGAGCTAAGATCCTGGCTGCGTCGCTGTTGGCTCTGGTATTGATCCAATATAGAAATTTTATGTTTCAATGCCACCTGATCTGTCCACTTTAATTGCTTGAAGAAGCCGCCCAAGCCCATGTCTAGCATTATATTGTTCTGTTGTGTGTGGTGACCTCCTTGGTCCGGATTAGGGAATGCATAGCCCAATTGCAAATTTAACATTTCGCGATTCAAGTGATGAAAGGTGCACTTCAATTGAAGGGATTTTCCTGAATGTGAAAGCAATAAATAATCAGATCGATATCGAATGATGTCACAATTGAGTGGATGAGTTAATCAACTGCAGGGGTATGTGAAATAAGATTCATTTTCCATATAGTTTTTGGATTACCTCGAATACTAAATATGGGACTATTAATTGTGGTTGTTGTTACATTTGCAATGCGTTGCGTAAAGTTCTCCAGTTTCCAGTAATATGTGAACAACTTGACATCCTGATCGGCCAACATGGTGTTATTGAATTTATCCACTTCCTGTTCCCGTTCTCCTCCACTTTGCGGCATCTGCTTATGCTCCATCTGAAGCAGTTTCAATTTGGGTATTTTCTTTAGCCCATGATCTTTTGGTATGAGTTCATTATGTTGGCTAGTTTTTGGAATATTTGTTGTGCTCTCCACTATTTTTGGTGTTTCCAATTTGGCGAATTCATTCACCTTGATGTGAGTCAGCTGCTCCAACATGAGTTTTATTAAACGTAATTCTTCATAAAGTTTTGCCTCCAATTGGCGAAAAGCCAGATTCATTTCATCTAAACGATACAGAGAGATCATAGTTTCTGTCCATCTGATGTTTGTATGTATATACATATGTATATTTATATATAACTACCCGATCCGCAAACGCCCTTTAAGGTTTTTGTGGTGACTGCTTCAGCGGAAGCTTTAACTTCACCAGCCGTAACCGTACAAACAGCCTTTTGCACTTCTTTGGGCAATTTGGCTTCTGGATCTTCCCAATGTGAAGCATTCTTGCCTTCAGTTGCTGCTCCCTCATTCACTTCCTCCAATCCGATAGTTGTTGTTGTTGTTACTAGAGCATAGACCATGAATAATATCCACTTTGTAGCCATATCGCAATATGTATACATCCAATGGTAATCAATCAAACGATGTCGTTGAGCATCTTTCGCGTTCCGTTGGCCAGACAATCTTAGTGTGAACTGCGGCAGAGAAAATAAACCACCAGGGAAAACTACCTTGAGCCTCATATATCTGTCATCATAAAAATGCGCGTGTCGTTTATTCTTGGTCTTCTCGTTCTCATATGTATGTAAGCAGCATGTACATATATTGTGGAAGTGGTTCGGAACCCTCCCACAGAACTCTATAAATAGTGTTAATACTTTTTTTCAAACAGACACATTCAAAACAGACAGAATAAAGCTGAATGAAAACTAAATGTACATTTTTTTTTAGTTTTTTTTTTTTTGCGCATTTCTACATCAATTGCCAATTTTACGATCCGACACAACTAAAGATCTTTAATGGTTAGGGTCTGGTCTTGAACTACAATGATTGGTGGAAAGTTCTCAAACAAGATGATTGATAGTTTTTCACTTATAGTATATTCATAATTTATAGTGTATATTTCTATAAAAGTTGATTTAAAAATTTGCAATTTAATTTTGGAATAGAGTTGTTCGATCAATTTAGTTGGAGTTGGAGGGAAAGGCATTTCAATATTGTATCTGCTAGCCCATTGAGAAAAACGATAATCTGAATGCCATTTCGACTATATTCTGAGGTACTTCGGCACGGTGGCACACATAGACCTCTTTGGCAGGCGATTGAAATAGACGGCCAACCACCACAATTTGTATCCCACTCGTTAGCCCCTCTCCATGTAGACTTAAAGTGATGCCGTGCTCTTTGGCCACAGACTGGCCATGGCTGCTGGATGCGGAGGATTCCATTGGTGGCCTACGATAATGTTTGGAGCGTTCGAGCACAGAATGTATTAAGTGGCAAGCTTTGCGTATCTCGGAAAGGAATGGCAAGCTCTCTAAGCCGCTGTTGAATGGAGCAAACAGGGAACCATTGGCCAAATCAATGTAGACATAATATAATACGGAGTTCTTCCAACCCGCTGATATTTTCACTGGCACCACATTGTTAATCTCCTTCCACATGGACTCGGTCATTTGGCTTTGACTCTGATTTTCGCCAAAGTGCAGCGGATGCTGGACAGCAAAATTCTCCCAATCTGAACCAGAATCGGAATCCTCGCCGGCACCTGCATGTATGGGTGTAAGACGGCGCCTTGAGGAGTCATCCTCGCTGGGCGTTAGACTGTGTATGGACGAGCCACCCAGTGAGGAGCACTGTTGTCCGGTTTCTTCATCCGCGGCCGAGGCATTTGTGGTAGAAGACAAAACCGTTAGCTTTTGCTTTAGGAACGATTCCAGCTTATGGGGCACAGTCTCCTCCTTCTCAGGATCCGCTGCAGCCACCGAGGCGGCAGCTGAATGTTCCTGCACTTTCTCTGCCTCGTTAAGGACCTCAGGGCGCTTGTTGGAAATGGACCAAAACATGGCCAGTGACTCAATGCCACATTGCACCAGATGATCCAAAGTCTCTTGAATCTCTTCAATATAAAATAGCGAGGGCGGGACTGTGGCATCCGGCGCCATGTCAGGGGCATCGAAAATTTTCAAAATTACCGCCAAGCTAAGATGATTCCGCGTGCATACAGTAAGGAAGTATCGACCGGTGGCATTGGGCATGACAATCTCCTCCCAAACATACAGCTCGCGTACTCGAATTTTTGGATTTGCTATGAAGTCGAAGATGCCGCGGCAACGCAGGAACCCCTCCACCTGGACACGTTCGGAGGCCGGCAAGAGGCTGGCCAGTAGAAAATGTTCATAGTACAAGGCGCTGCCGTATATGAAGAACTCTCGATGGGTGGTCAGAGGTTCGTCATTCCAATTGCGATAGTCCATGGCCTCCATTTCACTAAGAGCATCAAATATTCTCAGTTGAGCCTCTTTCGGTAGAGGCAGACTGTAGGATTGCCTCAGGAGCTGCTCGAATTGTATCTGCGGGCCGGAAGAGGTGGCTAGCAGGCGACTTCTTTGAATACTGCAAAAGTGGCGGAGGAACAAACGCAAACCCTCATCCGACCCGCCGCTGCCGCTGCTGAAGTTGTCCAAGGTCAGGCCAGGCAGAGAGAAACGTATGTAGCCCATGAGTTCATCGGAACGTAGATGGCATTCCGATTCGGTGAAGAGGATAGACGAATAGGCCAGGAGGACTAGAAAACCATTTAGCCGTCGATAGTTCACATGATAGACCTGCCGATCTTCGCCCACCCTTAAACGTGAGGTCAAAGGTTGCGTCTGCAGCTCACTCAGCACGGCATGCAGGGTGAGAAATGATCCGCGTGCCTTATATAGAAAATTAGTCAATGGATTTTCCGGATAGTAATACAGAGAATCCTTGTGCTGATCCTGTTGATAGCATTCCGGCGGCAGCAAAAGCAATGCAAATGGCATTGCTGCGGTCTCTGAACTGGAAGTGGAGTTGGAGCTGGAGGTCGTCACCATCAATCGCTCGAATTGTTCTGCGAACATGGCAAAATTTACCACTTTGCTGATCTGCTGATTATGGCTAGCCGTTCCCTGGTTTTCGCCGGCTTCTCCATCACCTCCACCCTCAGTTGCTGCTTTGGCCAAATCGCGATTGTCTTCGTTTTCCTGATTCCCTTGGAATCCCAAACACACCTGAGTGGGCTCCATAAACTGCTGCAGCAACTCATCAACATTGCTGGCATATAGCTCAATGCCATTAAGAGATTTGAACCAATCGCCACGCTTGATGGTGCCACCTTGATGCTGCATGGCGCTGATATCATGGACAAAACTCTCCACCATCAGGCATTCAGGCTGATCGGGAAAGGGCTGCACACGGAAACCCAAAATTGATTCCACCGCTGTGGATCGGCGACCAAACCGAAAGCGATCTGCTGCCGTTATAACCAGCTCCAATTGTTTGTGGCTGTCGCTGGTTTTCAACTGTGAGAATCGGAATTCATCGGAATGGCTTTGGCGATTGCTGTGACTCTGTAGTTGCTGTGGTTTCTGCTGTTGTTGTTGTTGTTGCTGCTGCTGCTGCTGTTGGCGTCTTCCCGACTTCTTTCCCAGGCGCATAAATTCCACACGACGTTCGGTTGCTCGCGTCGCATTGGGCATGTATTCGGCATAGAAAAGGCTACCATCGTCGGCCACGTACTCCTCCCAGTTGGCCAAGTCACTGCCATCGCTATATGAGGTTGTAAACGATGAGCTGGAGCTTGAAAATGCCTCCGAATTGGCATCCAGACCAAGGCCCAAGCCCAAGCTAGCCTTACGCATTCCCACAATCTCTGCCCCAGCTATGACAATAGATTCGGAACTCGAATTGGTTTTTTTTTTATTTTCCTCTTGTTGAAACGTTGTGTGTTGACTCCACCACCTCCAACGGCATACGATTGTACACTAAACGCTGATCTCTATCTGGAACGCTAACTGGCCTGGGCTCACACACAAGAAAACCTGTTTCCAGCAGCTCACTCTCTCACATTGTTCCCACTGAGCGTTCTCAGCGGGTAAGCCTCATATACCCAACAGACTGGAATTAAAGTCATAATGAAGAATTTTCACTCAGCCGACTGACCCACAAGTTCTTTGCAACATTTTAGGGTTCCTCTGTCTTTCGAAAATCATTAGATCGTAATTACCATTTTCTCTTTTGGCTCTTTAAAACAATCGATTTTCATTTAAATTGAGTTTATATTCAAGATCTTCCCTATAGTCGTTTAGCTGGGTTAAAAGACAGTCTAGGTCAAGACCCAGAGGGTCTTAGAGGAATTTGTGTTAACCTTTGTTTTCCTGCAACAGATTTTTCTCAGGCAATATTGCAGCCAATTTTCATTCGTTTTCAAAAGGTTTCCTCTACTCTTAAATGTTCAAAACTTGAAACAAAAAAAAAAAAAAAATTATAATCAAATTGAAAGAATCGCAGTCCACAAAGAAAAAATTGACATGAACTTTGAAATCGTTGAAAAATTTATATTGTTCGATTTGGATTCGGCAGATTCTTCTTCAGATTCTAGTTTATGGCCTTAGAAAAGAACTGAAAAAATTTGAAATTCGTAGAATTTCTAGAATTTACTTTTTTGTCGCTTTTGTTTTTTGAATATTTTAGTTAACATAAGCAATTGTTAATATCAGCAATAGTTGGCCCTAATTTAATCGTATGAAAAGATTAAAGATCTCAGCCCTTTCGACCGATTATAGCATTTGGAATATTGGCAATAAAACAATTTCCTATATATAGGTAGTTATATATATATATATATATATATATATATATGTATGTACGTATGTATGTAGTTGAGAATTTTTGCTGTCTTGAGTTGTCCGTATCTTGAAAACCAAAGTGATTTGATTATTTTAGATTTAGTTAAACCATCGTAAGAAAGAGGGAAAGAGATGGGTATGAAGAGAGCGCGCGTTATCATTCTTTTGTTTGGAAATCTACAATAAATCAAATCCAATTATATAGATGACTGGGACTGGGGCATCATAAACATAAGCTCGTATATGGCAATCGATGTCTGAATTTATGGCTACTGTTACACGATCGCAATTCGGCGGCCCAATACAATTTGGCCAAAATGAGTGAGCAGAACGTGTTGTTTGTGAATATCTAAATAGTAACCACAACAACAGCAACGACAACAAATTGGATCAAAGAAAACTATCAGAGACTAATCACCGTTCGATAATTATCCGATAAGGCAACGTGGGCGTGTGGGTTCTATTGCAGCCGTACGGCTGATAAAATCCATTGAAAATCCAGGGAAAATATGTACAATACATTGCCAAAATTGATAAGCGACTGGCGGCATATCGGGAAGTTCGATTTGCCCCCCGATTTGACCATTAGCCAAATAATATGGACGCCAGTTTGTGACCGAAGCGCCAGAAGAACGGTTGTCTACAAGAATATCCCATAAATTCGGATATTTAGTTAGTTATATACACGGATTAAGTTTAACTAAGTCGGAGAGAAAGAAATAAAGAGCGAAAGAGAGAGAGCGAAAAAGAGCAAGTGCGGGAATGCAAAAAACAATAATCTGGGAGCAGGCTCCTCCCATTACAACGTTTTTTTTTTTTTTTTCTTCAATCGCTAAATGTATAATAAAAAGTATAATGTTATGTATGAAATGGGCAATAGCTTATCCCTTCTTCTAATCATCCTGGTTAACTAATATAAACGACGGAGAAAGAGAAAGAGAGAAAACCAATAATAATATACATATATTAAACATATATATAATTCACCTGATAGATAAACACGATAGCTGAAACACAAAAATGATCTATGAAATGTATACCAATTTTTTATTGATATTTATGTTCGCGGGCTTTTTGCTGCCAACCCATGGCCGACTAGTGATATCCTCCTCCGCACCCTCAAAACTACTAAACACATTGAGCCCCTCCGATTTGGATATTGAAATTGACGAAAGTGTCGAACAAACCGATTCGAGTTCAGAGAGTCGCGAATCTGAAGAAACGGATTTAAAATCCATTTTACTTAAATACGATACAGACGATGGCAATTCCTGTCTATTGGATATAATAAAAGATGAAATATTATGGTGGACATACCCAAATGGTAGTCTGAAAGAGGTCAATCTGAAATATTGTAAGTATTTGGAATATTTGGAATTGCCAAAAACCTTTATGACACTATAAAGTTATTAATTGAATTTGGCAACCAATAACCAGTTACTAAACTTAAGAAATACAATAATTTCTATGGACTGAAGTACATTATTTCTTTTGTCAGCTCAAACAATTTTGAAAAGCAGGTTTCCAAACTGTTTTTGTCAATAAAAGGCGAATTTAATAAATTCGAATTAATTTTAAAAGCTAACTTTGAGATCCCTAAAATCCTTTCTTTTGTTTTTTTTTTTTTTTTGTTGGTTAAAAAAAACAGCTAGGAACTTGTATTTGGATATGTCGCATGGTAATTTAGAGGAAGATGTGGAGTTGTTGCAACAAACGGAATCCGAATTGCAATTTAGATTTCTCGGCAATAGGAATGTGGAAATCTTCTCCGCTGCCTTTAATCAGTTGAGCTCAGTGCCATACGACACACTGGGCACGCTCAAAAGGACTCTTAAGTATCTATCCTTGCGTGGCAATCAATTTGCAGATATTCTACCAGATGCAAAAGGTGAGTTTTCACGGGTTTTTTGGTTTTTTGTTTTGAAGAATATGGAACCCAGGCAATATATATACATATATATATATATACATATAATTTCTCATACTGATCTTAATATTTCAGCACTTGAGAGATTTTTTAATGAAACACGGTATGACACAGCAAACAATAATAATCACACACAACACGAATGTGTGCAGTTAATGGCAATAAATAACACTGATCTATATAATCGGGAATGCATATTATACAACAATAACAACACAAACACTGACACCACTACACATATTAGCCATAAGACATATGGAGAGTATCTGCTGTATTATAGGAATCTACTGATTGGAAGGTCAAGTAAGATCAAGAGATAGATCATTCATTAACTATTGGCTGTAACTGCAAATTGATCTCGAACAGTTTAAATCATCAAAGATTATACTAATTTTGTATGTATAAAAATTTGCCTAATTTTTTTCGCTTATATCTGATTATCTAGAGACACAGTCAATGGCGTGGGCCACATTCCCCAAATTGCCGCGTCTCCTGGAGCTGGACATTAGCAATTGCAGCATTGAGTATGTCTGCAAAGAAACCTTTCAAAATATGACCAAACTGCGACGACTGTTTATGTCGAACAACAAGATAATGACCATCAATGCGGATACCTTCTACTACATACAGAGAGTACAATATCTGGATTTGTCATTCACAAATGTATTAAGCTATAACTATCAGTGGTCCAAAACTACTCTGGAGATGATTGTGAATCTTGTGTATGGCCTGAAGATACAGCAGATGACCTTCAAATTTCTGCCCAACCTAATCTATTTGGACATGTCGCATTCAAAAATGACTCGTAACAGTGCGATGGCGTTTACCCATTTGGGCAATAAGCTGCGATATCTGAGTCTATGCTATACGGCATTCCCGATGGTGAGCAGTGCCATTTTCAAGAATACAGCACTCGAGGGTTTGGATTTGTCTGGCAATCCCTTTATCTCGTACAATATCATTGACGATGCCTTTGATGGCATTGCGGATACGTTGCAATTTCTGTACTTTGAACGTTCCAATTTGAAAAATATCGATTGGTCCAGGTCACTGGTGAAGCTACGGGTTCTTGGACTAGCCGGTAATAATATCAATGCATTGAATCCCACAACTTTTGAGTCACTGCAAAGTCTACAATTACTCGATCTAAGCTCAAATCATGTGGGTAACTGGTATCGGAGTGTATTCCACAAGAATTATGCATTGCGTGTCCTTAATTTGCGTAGCAATAACATCAATGTCCTTACCAGCGAAATGCTTAAAGATTTTGAAACATTGTCCTATCTGAGTTTGGGCGAAAACAATTTTATCTGCAGTTGCCTTTTACGAGACATCATCGAGGTGGCAGCTGGCAACAACAAGGATGCAGAATGTTCATATAATCTGCTCAATCGCGTCGATCTGAGTGAAAGTTTCTCCAATTTGACGCACAATCTCTGGCTGCAACGCTATGTGCCTCAGCTCACCGAGAGTTATCAAAATTTGCTTAATTACAAACGTGTAAATCAAATTTTCAAACTACGCTTCTTTTCCAAGCACAATTACAAATCGTTTTTGAGCAAGTGTCCAGCTGAGCAGCCATATCAATTGGACGAATTGCTCAATGACACGACATTGAAGTTCCAGTTGCTTGACTATGATGCCCAGCATTATTGGTGTTTCAATGAGACGGATCAGGTGCTGCTGGTGGATCAACTGAATTGTCAAACACGCACTCTTGTTATCCTTGAAACGAAACTGCATAGCGTGACCACAATAGTCATTGCTGTGGTCGCCAGCATTGCGGGTATATCTATGCTGGCACTGATCGTTTATCTTAAACGTTGGCACATTCATTACTATTATTCGTCATTGAAATCCGCTGCTCTGTTATCTAGTGCCGCCAAGGAGAATCCTCCGTTATTAACGCCATTGCAAGATCCGAGTGTGGTTTATGATATATTCATTAGTTATTGCCAAAACGATCGATCCTGGGTTTTGGATGAGTTGCTGCCAAATGTGGAGGAAACTGGCGACATATCAATTTGTCTGCATGAGCGTGACTTTCAGATTGGTGTCACAATATTGGATAACATTATCTCTTGCATGGATCGTTCGCACTCATTAATGCTGATTATATCATCGAAATTTCTACTTAGTCATTGGTGTCAATTCGAAATGTATTTGGCCCAACATCGGTGGGTATCTAATAATACGAATATTTAGCTTATATTTACTCAAACGTTTTCATCCCTTCCAGCATCTTTGAGGTCAGCAAGGAGCATTTGATACTTGTCTTCTTAGAGGATATTCCACGTAGCAAACGACCCAAGACATTGCAATATTTAATGGATGTGAAAACTTATATAAAATGGCCGTCCGGTAAAGGTGATAAGCAGCCAAAACTAGAGGAACGCAAACTCTTTTGGAAACGCTTGAGAAAGTCACTTGAGGCAATTGGCATACACTCTACAGAGTGGCGGCTTTGACGGATCAAATATTACAGCAAAAAAACGTACTCAATAAGAGAATCCTAGTCAGTTATTTAAGTACCTGAGTTTTATTTATAGATAATATACTATTTGGTAACGTCAATTGCGTAATAATGCAAATATCGAGATGCCAGTTAAAAACATAAATTGTTTTCTGTTTTCAATTCTCAAAGTCGTAAAGTCTCTTAGGTAATCCACAGCATTCATATAGTGTTCAATGTTATGAATATCTAATTGAGCTGCTTCGAGGCAAATAAGTTCCTTTTCCGATTTATCTTTCAAAGACTACATAAATTGACAATAATTTGATATAATTATAAAACACAAATTATATGTAAAACCAATAAACGTACCTCAATGATGCAAAGCATTAAAGGTTCTATATTATAAAGATTGGCTTTGACAATAAACTGTAATAATAATCCCATTTCCATGCTCTCAATGCGCATCATTACCGTTTTAACGCAAGACTTAAGCAAGGTTTCTGCTAGCCACATGTTAGCGCAATCAATCAGGTCCAACAAATCGTATGTGTCACCAATATTTTCAAATATCTTCTCATCTCGAGTGTAAATATAATCTCTGAATAGATGAAAAGTTCCTGCGGACACACTTTCTAGACGTATCTCGTCACTGGAAGCTTCCTTGCAATCAGTGAGAAAGAGTTTTTCGAAAAAAGGTGAAGCCATCATGAGTATTGCTTTGTGACAATGGAAAATACAGTTATCGACTCTAATGCGAATATCTGAAGATTTTTCTAACTTTATTAATTCCAATCCGCGGCTTTTCCTATTTGTAATAAAACGAAACAAATGCTTTCAAAGCAATTCTCAATGTGAAGACGCTTGACAACCATTAGCTTACCAAGCAGTTTTTAACTCCTCGTCTATAGAAGAATGAAGTTTTGTTGAGTTCATCGAATAGACTTTAAACATTTCGGCGTGTTTATTTTCTGTTCTTCTGTTTCTTATTTCCGGACTGTCCCTTGAACCGACACTGACTTTTAAATTTTTTGTCCAACTATCGCATATAGTGATGGGTCCACTTAATATTCATCGTCGTTGAAAATTTACCACGCTACATATCGATGATTTTATAAGTTTAAAGAGATTCCTTTTAAGATTCTGAAATTCCTATGCATTGGCACAGTTTTGTTACTAGTTTAAGAACTAGTGCATTTTACGAAACCACAACGAAGTTATCGATTTTACTCGATTGCTCGCCAGCTGATCGATTTTATTTTGCGCGCCAAAACTATTTGCCTGTTAATAACAATAGTAAAGTAATTCTTTTTCGCCATGGATTTCCATTTAAAGAAACGAGCTCGCAATGAAGTTAAAGTTGAAGTGGTGAGCTTGGAGACCAAGTACCCACACAATGTGATGATCTACAATTATCCGCCTATAGACGACATTCAAATCGAGGAATTTGAAGAGCTGGCTCTGGAACGCTTGCGTCTGCTGCGCATATTCGACCATGCTGGAACAAAGGGATTACGGCTTCTATCCGATGACTGGAAGGAGTATGTGAATGCTGAGCTCTCACGCGAGGGACTGCGCAACTATTTACGACTTTGCACAACCAGCGGATTAAGTGGTACCGGCGCTAAGCATGAGGCTGACATTCAAACGCGTCGGCGTGACTATTTATCGCATTTTATATTGCGCCTAGCCTACTGTCGCTCCGAGGATCTTACTCGCTGGTTTATTGCTCGCGAAATGGAGTATTTCAAGTATAAATTCTCTGCTCTAAGTGGCGCGGAAATTAAACAATTCCTCGAGAGCAATAATTTTCACTTTCAACCACTGACTGAGTGCCAGAAAGATGAGGTGAAAGATGGATTATATGAGAGCACGGCAGGCCAAAGTGTAGCCAAGATAGAGTTGCTTGATTTTTACAAGGTTCCATTTACCCAAGTGTTGGATCTTGTGCGTAGTCGTCGCTGCTATTTAAACGCTGGCTATGCTTATGTCAATACCCATGATCTGGTCTCAATAGTGGGGGCCAAGCAACAGGATGAAATAGAACAGGGATTACTATCAGCCAAACTCCTCATTGATGACGTGGAGGCGGATGAGCGCATTGCCCGTATGCTAAAAGCCCTGCATACCTCGTACACCGGCAAGGAC
Source organism: Drosophila nebulosa (assembly GCA_024703675.1). Lineage (NCBI taxonomy): Eukaryota > Metazoa > Arthropoda > Insecta > Diptera > Drosophilidae > Drosophila > Drosophila nebulosa. The sequence continues at coordinate 1,483,261 of JANFPS010000005.1, forward strand.
TATACCGTGTGCCGAGACATAGCTGTGCCAATTGAATCCTTGGATCAGCTCTCAAAGACCTCGATGCCGTTGTGTATGCGCATGTGTCATGAACACATTCGCACCCAGCATCACATCAAGCATGGCGGGCGCATGCAATATGGGCTCTTTTTAAAAGGCATCGGCGTTACCCTGGAGGATTCTCTGCGCTTTTGGCGTGATGAATTCACAAAGAAAATGGACGTGGATAAATTTACTCGTAGCCATGAATATAACATTTATCACAACTATGGCAAAAAAGGTTCAATGGTAAACTACAGTCCCTATTCCTGTCTGAAGATCATTAAAGAAATGGCCGCTCCCGGTGATTGCCATGGATGCCCCTACAAGACTCTCGATCCATCTACACTCAAATCAAAGCTCACCTCATACGGCTTGTCGGCGAGTGCCTGCGAAGAAATTATGTACTTTGTATCGCGTGGCCATTATCAATTTGCCTGTGGCAAATATTTCATGCTCACCCATAATTCCAACACTGAAGTGGCCATCAATCATCCCAATACCTACTTCGAGGAAAGCCAAATTTTGATGGGCAACCGACAGAAACGGAATCCATCATCTCAAGCAACTCAGCCCAAGTCGAAGCTTCACCAAAACTTGATCAAGGGACATGGAGATAGATCAATGTTAATGGGGCACGACGATGATGAACTGTGGCGCATAGCTGAGTCCCAGGAACGTGCCTACCAGAGTCAGAAGGGCATCAGTGAGGCTTTTGATGACGATCTAGATCTTACGGAAATAGTAGATTAAATTTTCATTAACAATAAAATTATTTAATTAGGTTTACAATTCTACAACAAGAAATTATCTCTACGATGTTTGGCACAAATAACAGTTTCTGGTTCTAGGATCCTTGACGGATGATCCTTTTAAATTTCGTCCAAATGGCGACCAACCATTCACGTCCACATAGTAAATACCACGAGCTACGGGGTTTAGAGCATACCCCATAGCCGATTTACTACCCGACGTGCAATCCCTGCGTCTTAGCTCATCCCACGATTTACATTTAATGCCAAGAAAATGTAACTCTTGCCCAGGATAGGCGCTCTCGGCCAAATATTCAACAGCTCGTGTATGAGAGCAACTGATGGTTAGACAGCCAGGCTGTATGGGATGTGCTCCGCCCGGATAGAAATCAACATCGCCGAGGGGACCCCGTTTTGCCAAAATGCCGATATTCGTGTGTATAATATCCACTAATTCGGCATCGCCGCGCTGCAGACCAGGCAATAGATTTTCGCGCCTAAAACATGGTTTGGCCGGATCTAGTCCAGTTATCCGTGGCACCAAACGGCCGCCCGTCAGACGCTTAAATGTGCGGCCTGCATTTCCCATTATATGGGCTCCAAGCGAATGACCTAAAATTTACAGAATATTTTATCATCTACGTTACAGCCATTAGAGATGCAAATATTTACCAATTAAGTGTATGTTCCTTAATGGAGTTAGCTTTATCAAGTGTACCAAACCCATGGCTATATGCTCGCCAATCAGATCTGTATTTAGGGCTGACCACTTGTATAACGTGTCAACATAATATGCAGCATCAACAATCTGGAAAAAGAGATTGATCCCCGATCTTGTATTAGAAACATTAAATTGAATTCAAACCACTACTTTATTTTCATTATCGTACCACAAAATTAACATCTCTTCGGCACATGAAAGCCTTGGAGATCATTGCCACAGCCGCTGAATCATTCACAGTATTCGTCCAGCCGGTGGCAAGAATAACCACTTTACGTTTCTTACTAAATTTTGAATGCTGCCACAGTTTTTGGGCCTCCAGCAGCGGTACACTATAATTATAGCATGGTGTCATATATTGGAAATTGATTTTCTTAATATCTGGCGTAATTTGGGATGGCACTCGTCCTATGAACAGTGTCGATGTACCTGAAGATTACGTTTACGGAAAAAAAAAAGGAATCATAGTAGATAAAATGGCATAATAACTTCAATCCCTTACACAAAGAATCTATAGCATTGGCCGCCAATTCGAGTGGTCCAGCTGTGAGAATGTTCACCTTCATGGTAACAATATCGGTTATTACTCTTGGCACTTCCTCCCACCAATTGCTGTTGCTATTGTTCAGCTGGGTTCCGGCTCGACTGACTAAGATTAGGATGCTCGCAAAGCTCCATAAAACATATGGTCTGAACATATTAATGCCAGTTGTACTTCTATATCGTAATCCACGGAGTTGATATGTGTGAAATGTTAAGCAAGTTTTTGCAAGCTTAAGCTTTTTTCTTTTATTGTTTCACAAAATCAACTGTCTTTCTGGCCTCAACCGCAAAATAGTAGCTTTAGTTTGTTTTACCTACATCAAGTGAATGCCATTGCCAACAGGTGTTGATCTAAAGGTGACCTGATTGCCTCTGCTTGGAAAGTTTTTTGGGTAAACATTTATGCTTCACAATATGAAAAAATCTATAATTAACTTATCATTTTTACAAATAATGCTTCTATTTGTCATGGTTAAAATTAAAACTAAACGTCATATAATTTCGATATATCTTCATACTGCACATTGTCGACTATTCGTCCTTTAAGTGGACCATGTAGAATCTCAATGCTTACTGCATATTTACGCTCGTCTAGCTTTTTCAAAAGAGCCTCCGAGCCCCGATACGCACCATTGACCACTAAAACTGCTTTATCCAGAGCCGGAATGACTGTCTCCAAATGAGCCTAAAAACGAAAACAAAACTAAATTAAATGCAAGGATTAATTTAACGTTTCTTTTTGTCGTTTACCTGATCCACTTTCAGTTTTTCTCCAGAGTCGAGAAATTTAATTTTCGCTCTATATTTATCTATTACTTCCTGGACAACTGCTTTTTGTTTGTAGTACTTGTCGCCCATGGATTTGGAAATGAATTTGACCACAATATTCCTGTGCAGCCAGTAGTCTTTGCGATTGTCCCTCTCCTTCTTGGCCTCTTCGAGCTTTATGATATCATCCAGAGCTGAACGAGAAGGTTCTGGTGCAGGAACTTTGGGTTTCTTGAAAACCTTTTCGTCAACTTCTGTTGAGAAAGCTGAACGTTTGCTCGAAAGCGCCGATTTGCCTAATATGGATTCTGGTTGAAATTTCTTTTCTAAACGTATGTCTAGCTTGAGTGGTTCTTCAACAGAATCCCGCTTAAGTTCAGTATATTTTTCCTGTTCGTCCTCGTCGTCGCCTTCTTTCGCTTTGGCTTTCTTGATCTGTTTCTCAATAAAATCCGTCATCCGTTCTTCATCGTCTTTTTCCATTTTCTCCTTGCGATCGGCTTTGGCCTGTTTTTCCATTGCCTCTGGACTGCGATCGATGTAGGTGACAAACCAGCCTTTTTCTGTTTCATCGGCCACCACTTGACCAGTGCGTCCAAGCCATTTCACATAATCCGATAGTGTTAGCCAGCGTGTGGCATTCATATGTATGTGTTCCTTATGGGCAATATATTCTTGATAGATTTTGTTGGCGTTAGTCCGCTTGGTGCCAAAGCGTCGGCGTAGCAGCTCCATATAGCCATCGGAGAATTCCTTGGAGAAACTGTGCAGGAATTTGCCAGGGGAGTCAGCAAATAATAACAATTGTCTCTGATGCGACTCGCTCATCGTATGGCATTTGAAGCCATTTTCGTCGCGACATTGCTTCTCGCACATTTGGCAATACCAGCGCAACTTCTGTAAACCCTTTGCCTTCATTTTGTTGGCAAGGTACTTGGGAGTACCGACCTCGGCGCGACCCATTGTTTATATTTCTGTTTGAGAACCTTTTTTTAATCTAAATGCTAAAGCAAATGCTGTTTCCTTGTTGTTAACAATTGTAGTGTTGCCGGACTATAGCCGCACGCTCAGCTGTTTCGTGCCTTTTAATTTCCGAGTGTGGCCAGACTGGTGAAAAACGAAGTTTTCGTTTAAAATCGTAACGGACAATAATTCAAAACTATCGTTTAGTTTACATAGTTTAATTTACTTATATGAGTTTCAGATTTTTACTTTCATTATTAGAATTAAAATTAAATTACTATTTTTTCGCCAAGTCTTTCAATCTCGTCTAATATGAAGTCCAATTCGTCATCTTTAAGTATGGGAAAGCAAGTGAAGACCATGCGAAAGAAATTTCCCAAATTCTGACTCTTAAGTGGTGTATACCCAATCATAAGGGTTCCACCATATGCCATTTGCTCTTTGATTTTAGGGGCAACCTAAGAAAAATGAGAATAACGATATTACACAAACACGGACAATTAGCCTGAACATACCATATACAAACGTTGTCTCCATTCGTCCGTCTCGTCAGCAGGGGAAACTCGCAATGCTTTTGGTATATACCAAAAGCACACATTGGAGTATTCATGCGCATTCAGCACAAGTCTGAAGCGATCCGGACGTGAACGCAGTTTATCCTCGAGCAGACGGGCCATATTAATGGCATGATCAACCAAGTGACCATACTGACCATAACCACGAGCTTTTAGCATAAGCCAAAACTTAAGGGCGTCGATTTTACGTCCGCATTGAACACTCTTATTGCCCGTATCGTAAGATACATCATAGAACTTATCCTGCTGAAAAAGATAGTTAGCCTCAACGCTGTTACAACGATCCAGCAATTTATCGGACTCTTTTGTGAGAAATAGCGAACATTGTAAAGGAACGCCACATGTCTTATGAGGGTTCCAGGAAAACGAATTGGAACGCTCCAGGCCAGCAATCAGCGATCGATGCTTGTGAGCCATTAGCACAGCCCCCCCCAGGCATGCATCTACATGTAACCAGAGATTATGACGCTTGGCCACATCCGCAATGCCATTAATATCATCAAATGCTCCCAATACAGTAGTTCCGGCTGTGGCGTTAATGAAAAACGGCTGTCCACCGCGAGATTGGGCCTCTGCGATTTTTAACTCAAGATCATCTAGCCGCATTTGACCATGAGCATTGGTTCTAACGACCACACAGTTATCACTGCCCAAGCCAAGCCAATGGGCTGCCTTCTTAAAACTATAGTGTGACTCCTCGGAAGTGAACATCACCAAGGGACGCATGCCAAACATGCCCGAGGCTTTCACCTCGGGAGCAAACTTGTAGCGTGCCAGGACTAGACCATACATATTCGACGACGAGCCACCGGGAGCAAAAATTCCATCACCATTTTTGTAACCTGCCAGTTTCAGCACGCTTGATATGATTTCCGTCTCAATCAGACTGCACACTGGCGCCACCTCAAAGGTATATCTGTGACAATGTAGAAAGGTTTCAAACAAATTAAATTATGAACCTATGCTCAATCTTTTTAACAATTAGAGTTAGTACAAATTAGATAAACGACAAATACTTGAAATCTTATAGCTTAAATCTTATCAATAAATGTCAATTATCATTGCTTTTTTGAGCATCGATAATGTCAATATTGTTCAACACATATTTTCATAGTACCTATCTGAATATATATATATATATACATTTATGTATACAGTTTCTTACGCGCTAGCATTCAGGGCCTCAGTGATCAATGCTCCCGCCAAGCCAAAGGGGTCGAGTTGTCCAAACAGTTGATTGTGGAAACGTCCATGCGAAGTTTTCACTGAATACTTGATCACCAATTTGCACAGTTGCTCGATCTCGTCAAGTGAATGTGTATGCCCCTCCTCCGTAACAGTGAGATTAATTAATTGCTGAGAGGAAGAGGAGATAACAAATTTATAAATTGTCTAACCACCTAATGAAACTAATAAATAATATATTCAAATTATGTCCAAGGGGTCACCTCTACGATAAAGTATCAAATAAACCTAGATATTGGAATTGGGTTTATCGAGATTTTTAATTTGTTTACCTTGGAAATTTAATTGATTGAACTCTTCTGTTATAAAGCGAGCACGATTCTTATCTGGAACGTGCCAGACACTTGATAGACAAGCTAAAAAAGAAATTATACAATATACGAACAATCGGCGAATTTACTTACTGGGGTATTTGGGGTTTGGAGTACCCTGTCACTAATTAAACTAACAGCAAATCGTTAATTAAATTTAGCCTATTCTCGAGAAAGTTTAGGAAAACTAAAATCCCCAATACAAATTCTAATCTTAATGGCTTATGGCCAAATATTCACCTTTAACTTTTCCGGCTGAAAGAATTCAACAATTTTGCCTTCATTCCATTGCTGGGGGGCAGCCCAAAAGGTTTCCTCCTGTTGCATTAGACGAAAGACATTCTCCAGGATTTTCCAGTCGTTAACTAAACCATCTCGAAGCTGTTTCACTACAGCGGAGGCATCATCATTTGCGGCATCCATGATGGGATGATTGTATCGACAGTGCGTTGCAGCAACACGAATGGAAAAACCCGAAAAAGAACTGATTGACTGACTGTCAAATTGAACCGCCGTCGTTGAGCACTCAACGGGGAATGCCAAGCCAAATGTGCAGGCCGATTATATTTTATGTATGGTTCTCTTGATCAAATTCCCATTAGCTTGTAAATTACACACACAAGCGCGCGCGCTTGCGTTCGTACACAAATGTGGTAGTTAGTTGTGTGTTGGCTACACACACATGGCTACTGTGTGTGTGTGTGTGTGTGTGTGTGTGTGGGCAATGGTTATAGGTAGTATTAGGATGGACCTGTTTATTTTCCTGCATTAAGTTTTAGCAAAATGTAGAAATACAAAGTGTGTAAGTAGGTAGTGTGGGTCTGCCGGCCATTCCGTCTTGTCTCTAACACGTTTAACCTTTGCGCAATCTCATTATGTACTGCAAATCTTCAGCAATGTTCGTATGTAAGTGTATGTATGTACATATATGCTTACAACCAATTTATGTATTCCCATTAAAATGCCAATCACAAAGAGAGCTTATCAGTGACATTAACAACAGTAAAACGAGTCCACGAGCAAAGTGTTTTATATGCTATATAAACCATATAATGCATACATATTGCAACAATATACGAAGACAGACAACTCTTCCCTCTTATCTGACATGACGATTTGATCTTTGATACAAAGAAGGGAAAATTCTCTATCACCTGAGGCAACGGCAATGGCAATGGCTGGATATTATATCACTTGCCGCTCCAATTTGCGACATCCTCTTAATATTTATAGTTATTTTGGGGTTTACAATTTTTGTAAATTTAATAACACTTTCCGTTAAAAATACAAAAAAAAATTTTTCTAGGCAAAAAGAAAAAAATGAAGAAACAGAAAACAGAATCTTTAAATTTTTAGTTGAAAACTTACAAAAGTAGATTTTCAAAACGATTATAAATGAGAAGTTGTTTTTTTTTTTTGGAATCAGAATTTAGAGAGAGAGACACAGAGAACGAGAAAGAGCTATTGTATCTACTTTCACTTTGTGTGTGTGTGAAAGTAACATTTACCATATAGGAATATGCTGCGAATGGATTATCAGACGATTTCGACGAATCCGAAAAACTTATAACGTATATCATCTCGCAGGACTCGTAGATTGTATGATATATTTAAAACAATAGAATGTTTGTTGGTTCTGTTGTTGGTTTTCTTTCTTTCATATTTTCTTTTTTGTTTGTTTTGTTTTGTGTTGTATTGTTTTGTTTGTTCTGTGAAAAACACAATTTATGTATATTTGTTTTTCGTCGATTTAACAATTTATCCGCTATTTTTGTTTGTTTTTGTTGTTTCTTGTTTTAGTTTGTTGTATATGTGTTTCTTTTTATATACGTATAACTAATTGAAATTTTATATTTGTCGCCAACAACGTTAAAATGGAAGAAGGTTTGTGTGTTTCTTTCTATCTGTTTCATCATTCCCTTTCGTATTTTTAAAATTATATAATTATATTTCTTCATCTGTATATTTTGTTTCGTTTTCTCAGCGATCGACGGTAATTGGTTAAAGGCAACAACTTCATCATATCAGATCATCCATATCATCCATATCATCATCATCATCCGTCGCATCATCTAGTAATCATCTAAATCGAAACAGTCATTGTCCAGTTCATCAAGTTGCATACTCTGGAAATCGACCTTGTAACGCAAGATACCTATATCACCATCATCATCAAGTCCACGATGAAATGGCAGGGAGGAAAAAAAGACGAAAACATTTCGATTTAGTCAAGAATTATAGTACAAAAATGAATATAATAGAATTAACAAAACAAAAAAAAAAAAAAAAAAAACAAAGTAAATCTAAGTACCAAATGATATGAACCAAATGAGGAAAATGAAAAAAAAAAACAACAGAACTAAGTATGTAAGTAGTGTGGGGGGATGGGTCTCACCTCTATTGTCAGTTTAGCAGAGCAAAATTTTAAATATATATATTTATGTAATTTACAATAGATTACAAAAATTACAATCTATTTTTGCTGTCAAAATATATGTATATAGATAATATAGAAAATATTTAAAACCCTTGCAAAACCAAAACCATTATTTACAATGCTAACGCACTTAAATATGTATACGCGTGTGTATATATTCCTGATCAGTTTGCAAACTAATCTTTTACTATAGGGCCACTTCTACCCTTTCAATGTTAAAAAATTAAAAATCAAATTATAATCGTTTAACCAAATAAAAAAAATTCTTTAGGGATTGCATTTTGTAATTAGTTACCGATAAATTGTATATACTTGAATCGTTTTATACAATAGTTGACTACCGCTAACCCTTGTTTGAACAATTGTATTCCTCCCTATATAAGCTTGCCATTTTTTATATATTATATTTTATTTTTATCCATCAATTTGAGGATTTTTATTATGCATGTTTATTTAATTGTTTCATTGTTTTATTTTTCATCTTTTAAGGTTCATTTGTTGTTCAATTTATTACACTTTGTATTGATTAGATTTGTGTATTTTAAATATAAATTTTAATTGTAAATGTTTCTTTTTCTGTTTTATATTCTTTTTTTTGTTTTTGTTTTGTTGTTGTTTTTTTTTTTTGTAATTTGAACAGGGAAAACTTGGTAAATGGAATTTAAAAAACGAACAAAAAAATCTATCGCTTTTATATATCATCTACATATACATATAAAATATATATATAGACCTGTGGTTCAAATTGAATCGGTACACGCGACTTAATTAAAATACTTGTAAAAGATTATACATAGCTACATACAATGTGGTGGTGTGTGTGTGTGTGTGTGTGTGAAAAAAGGGACCGGGGACGGTGACGAGGGCAGGAAAGAAGTATGGATGGGGCGGGGGAGGAAGAGAGGCTTAGGTGAACTTGGAGGAAAATGCAAGACCATACTAATATATGGTGCTTATTGGTTTAAGTCGGGGTAAATATTTGTAACGGCTACGACGACGATGACGACGCGGCAAGTAAATTGGTTCCTAATCAATTTTTGAACGTTTCTTATAATTGTTTTTTGTTGTTTGTTCAGATATATATACATATATATATATGTATATACTTCATTCATATTGTTTGTGTTTGTTTTTCTGAAAGTAACGCATTATTGAGAGCGAGATCCTTAGCTGAATCTACAAATTTATGTATAAACGTATTTAGTAGTCATCGAGATCGACGTCCTCCAGCGGTTCGTCGGCTTGCAGGGATTGGAAATCTACCTTGTAGCGTAATATGCCTAGTTTACAACGCACACACACGCAACACACACACATAGAAATTTATAGAATACATACATATAATATATATAACAAGGATATTAGCGTATTTAAGCAGCATGATAAGGATTAGAAAGAGAACAAGAGAAAGAAAGAGAGAGAGAGTGATAAACAAAGAGGATTGGCAATAATGGAAACGGTTAATTGGTGTGATAAAGAACTTATTTTTATTCGTAGATTAGCTTACAACTCAAACTACATAAAGCGCGTAGTTGGAGGAGATATATATATATATATATGTATATATATACATATACATATGTATATATATATACGAATACAGTAAAAAAAGGTTAGGGTTTAACCTAATGTACAACTTACCACCAATGCCACCGAATCCTCGCACAAACTGGCTACCCTCCTGAGATTTATCCGTAATTATCTCTAGGGTGGCTCCAAACATTTTGTAATTGTTTGCCAGCCATTCAAGCAGCGGTTGAGACTCGATTAATTCCATCTCGACGCCGCTCTAAGGCGAAAAAAGAAAGAGAGAGAACACATATTGGTCAGGGTTTTATATACATATACGCCAGATATTCAAATCGGCCAACAATTTGTTTGTTAAATATGCCTTTCTCACTTTTGCCAGCATGTCAAAATCTATTTGCCAACCAATTATTCATTTATAAAAATCTGCTGAATTAGGTCTGCCTTGAACCATTTAGTTAAACCATTTGGGCTCAATTGAAATATCATAGGCAAACGCATCAGTAACTTGAAACTCACCTCCTTGTCAGTGAAGTGCGACTTATCCTTTTCTTGCTCCGGCGTCAAATGTAATACTGTCGTTGACGTCGAGTTGGCATGATTCTTTAGAACATAACGTTGAATATCCAGATTCTCCCAACAAATCAATGTCTCCACGGAACCCAATTCAAGAGCTCGCAAAGTGTCCTCCACACCAAAACAGTATTTACCCGTATCCTTTTAAATGAAAGAAAATATTTTGTTAAATACTTGTAAAGAGATTTGTACAATAAAGATGGTTAACTCACCTGAGAAATTTCATCAAAGTAACGCCCAATGAGTTTCTTTTCCTGTATAAATTTAACATTCTGCAACGATTCGGCCGCCAATTCGATAGCCTGATTGAAACCATTCTCACCACCATATGACACATCCACCAGTTTAATCACTTTCGATTGCAAACGCTGTAAAAATAAAGCAATATAGATTAATCTAAGAAAATCTATTAAAACTGATAACCACTATATAGGGATGGAAATAGGATGGCAAAGCAGAAACCTCAATGAATTGTTTAAAGCACTTACGGGATCAAACATATCCGATTGGCTTAGTTCGGTTTTGAAGTCCGCACTACCAGCCAAAATAAGACCCGCAATATTCGGCTTGTCATTCGTAATGAACAGCTGAGTGGCTACCTCGGCAACTTTGCGGACATAATTGTGCCGCTTCTCCATACGCAGACGGGCAAAACGCAACGCCGATTGGCCACCACGTCCGTGCTTCTTCGGCAGATCGACAGTGAATTTGTGCAGAACTTCCCGGGTGTTGCCCTGCAGTGTGCCAAATAGGGCACCGTTACCATCCATCACAATGAAGCCAAATTTATTGTCATCGGCTAGCAAGGCAGTGAGGGCCTCCGTATGGAACTTGTTGTCACAGAGATAGAGCGATGTATTTATAGGCTTGAATGGCTCGAAATCGATGTTAACTTTCTTCTCTTTGCCCTCCTCTGTGACAATTGTGCCGCAATAGATGACCAAACCGTTGGGAGGCACTGGAATCCAATCAAAGGACAATAAGATATGGTAAAAACGAGTTTCAGATTAGTCTCTACTCACCTTTGGTGTATAACTTAAGTCTGTGCTGCACCGACGTAATGGCGCCGAGGACGGACAAACGATTCACGCGCGATTTAATGTTCGAGGCCGTCCCAAATTCATCGGCCAACATTTTGCTGACACGTGAAATTTGATCTTTTGGTGGAATAATCAAGGAAATCATGCTTGTTCCATTGCTGAAAATTATTACGGAAAATAGAGTATAAGTAAAATTTCAAACACTTTTAAGTGGCTGAAAAAGAAGGAGGAGGAGGAGGATGGGGAGAAGGTAAACAGATCAAAATTCGTACCACGTGTATTATCCTAACAAACAGAGCCACGCACAGACCTTTGTGCTTGGGATTAGCAGAACGTGTCCTCAGGATTTAGTCACCCTCCACACCCCTCCCTGTCCATCACTATGTGGAATAACCGTGAATAACCGGTAAAACAACCGTTATGCAAATCATTCAATTGGGTTCGCTGGCTTTGTCTTGCCACAATTGGTAAATAGTAAATGTCATCAGACTTACGAGTTGTTATTATGTTGGCCTTGTTAGGCAACCCCAAAAGAGGGAGAGCGAGCCCGCGAGCAAGAAAGAGAGAGACACAAAGGGTGAGAGGCGGCAATGGGCCATGTAAAACACACACACACATACACATTGAAATAGAGAGAGAGTGAGAGTAGTAGAAGAGGGGGCAGGAAGAGTGAAAAGTTTGGCCCATTTTTGGCATACAAATGTTGGCAACAAAACAAACGACAGTTGATGGTGGGAAGTGTGGCTGTGGCAGCAGAGGAGAGAGAGAGGAAGGGAGGTTAGCCGCCACGAGGCGAGTTCGACAAGCGACACGCATTACTCACTGACTGAATGCTGCTCTGTTCTGCCTCAGCTCAGTCTGGTTTGAACTGATAATAACCTGACAGTCAGAGAACGTGTTGCTCTCTCTTACACACATGCAAAAACACACACGCATACGCACACACAAACGCAGAAGTAGGCACAAGCATGGCGAGAGCGTGAGAGTTAGTTGTGTGTGTTTCTGTTGTTGTGTTGTGTTACCAACTCCTCCTCTTCTAGCCACGCACATTAAATCGAAGTGGTTCAAACCAAATCGCTTGGCATTTCATACCAACACGAACAAGAAATGAACTTTTTACAGGGTGACTACTACCGCCGCCGTCGCCTCTGACTCCCACCAGACGGATGCGCAGCAGCTTTGTATGTACCCCACAATGGGGTTGGGTTCGAGGGATTTGGGATTCGGGGTTAGGGCTTGGGGTTGGGGGTTGAGATGGATGAGGAAACTCACCCGCGTGCCATTTCCAAACTCTTGATGAGCTTCTTTATTTTCCAGATTTCCACATTGCGATCAGCGGACGTTTCCTCGCCAGACATTTTGATTGGTTTTGTTGGTAATGTGTTGGATGTTGTTGTTGCTGCTGCTGCGCTGGTTTTTGTTCTTGCCTTTGTTTTTCTTTACAATTTTTTTTTTAGTTTTGGGGGTTTTTAGGGGGGGGACTCGACTTTTACTGCTCCTTGTTGTTATTTGCACTTTTGTGTTTCTTCTTCTTCCTTCTCTTCTTTTGTTGTATTCACATTCACGCTCTTCCTTTTAACGTGGTTGGCGATGAATACACTGAAAATACATACACACGCACACATGTAAATAATACATAAAGAAAGCTAAGTGAAGGCAAGAAAAGCCCCAAAGTCAGTAAGCCAGAGAGAGATAGCGCGATAAAGAGTAAGATTGGAGAGCGCAATATTTTTTTTTTCGAAAGTCAGCGCTTTTTACGATTATTTCCTTTGCAACAGGCCCAAAATCAAAAGTTCACAAATTTAATTTAATTTATAATAAAATTGAGACAACTAAATCAAAAGAAATCAAAAACGTAGACAGTAGTAACTTTAAAATCTGCTCACATTTTGCAAAAAAAAAAAAAAAAGAGACACACACAGAGAAAGAGAGCAGAGAGCACGGTGATGGCAAGGGGTTGTTGCCAAAGGTGACGTCGACAAAATGCAGTTTTATGCCTAAATGTTATAATTTTTGTTAAATCTTTATTTATTACACACTTCCGGCACCGAACACTTTATAATAAACAGCAATTTGTTTCTCTTTACTACCAATTTAATGGTGCATTAAAACTAATTCGAAATTGTAATTTTTTTACCTACAACGTGCGGAGCAAAAGTAGGGTTGCCAATTCAAATCGATTAGTCGAATATAACTTAAAAACTATCGAGCGCTGTCATTTACCGATGAACAAATATCGATTGGCTCGTGTATATTTGTGATTTTGACATATATACATGTAGATAAGTATCTACATGTAGGACCAGCTGGTTTTTCCTTCACTGTATGTGCTCCTTCTTCGATAGGTAAAATCGATAGCAAAAAACTATTGCACATTTTGATTCGGTGTTCTATCGAATGTTCGATATGTTACTTGTTTATTGATGTGCCTCATAAACAATTGAACCAACAATTAACAAAAACAGTTTGACCAACTCCAGCTGTAGGAACTGATTACCATTACTTCACTCAAGCAAGGTCAAAAGGAACTAAATATTTAGGCAGAAATATGAATTTGGAGTTGCTCGGTAAGAGTGCCAAGCTATTGAAGATAGTTCCGGCTTTAAATTTCAATTTTAATAATTCTTTACTTAGAGTCCTTTGGTCAGAACTATCCGGAAGAGTTTGATGGCTCCCTGGACTGCATATCACTGGCTGTTACCTGCGCATTTAATAAATACGGAACTTTGCTGGCTGTGGGATGCAATGATGGGCGCATAGTAATCTGGGATTTTCTAACTCGCGGCATAGCCAAAATCATATCAGCCCACGTACATCCTGTTTGCAGTCTAAGTTGGACAAGGAATGGTCACAAGGTGAGCACATGACTCTAACTGACTCCAAGGCAAGGACCCCAACTTTAAATTTAACTTTATTGCAGTTGCTTTCCGCCTCCACAGATAACAATGTCTGCATTTGGGATGTTCTAACTGGTGAATTAGAGCACAAATATCGATTTCCTTCGCCAGTGCTGAAGGTGCAATTTGATCCCCGCAACGACAATCGCTTGTTGGTGTGTCCCATGCGATACGCGGCAGTCCTTGTAGCGATTGGCGGGACTCACCGTTGTCTACCTTTGGATTCGGATGTAAGTGGTTTACGTATTTCTAACATTGGCTTACTTTTGCAACTTCTATATTTACTCTGCAGGGTGATCTTAACATAGTAGCTTCATTTGATCGCCGAGGTAAGCACATATATACAGGCAATGCAAAGGGAAAGATATTGGTTCTAGATGTGGAAACATTTGAGGTGGTCGCAAGTTTCCGAATCATAGTGGGCACTTCTAGTGCAACCGCCGTAAAGAGCATAGAGTTCGCTCGACGAGGCGAGTAAGTTCATGCTTCAACCAGTAGTAGAAGCAAACATTTTTAAAAACTCTAATCTTCCAACAGCGCCTTCCTCATCAATACCTCCGATCGTGTGATACGTGTCTATGATTCTAAAGAAATCATAGCGTTGGGCAAGGATGGCGAGCCCGAGCCTATACAAAAGCTGCAAGATTTGGTCAACAAGTAAAGCATTCAAACTCAATTTAGCATAAAATCGCTAATTATTTGTTAAACTCTTGCAGAACTACATGGAAGAAATGTTGTTTTTCTGGCGATGGTGAATATATTTGTGCTGGCAGCGCTCGCCAGCATGCCTTGTATATATGGGAGAAGTCTATTGGCAATCTAGTGAAGATCCTTCATGGCACGAAGGGTGAACTGTTGCTTGATGTCGTCTGGCATCCAGTACGGCCAATTATAGCCAGCATTAGTTCGGGTTTGGTTTCGATTTGGGCCCAGAATCAGGTGGAGAATTGGTCAGCTTTTGCCCCAGACTTCAAAGAGCTTGACGAAAATGTTGAGTATGAAGAACGGGAATCCGAGTTTGATATAGCTGACGAGGATAAGTCAATTGACTTGAATGCTGATGCCCAGCAGGACGAAGAGATTGAGGTCGATGTACAGAAAGTAGAACCAGTGGCCGCATTCTGCTCATCCGATGAAGAAGGTGAGGATGAAAATGCCTTGCAATTTCTACCAATGGCACCGGAAGTAGAGGATCCAGAAGATGGTTGGGCTGCTCAGGAGCCAATCGAAGCAAATGCAGCTCTACTAAACAGTGATCCTCAAGACTATGAAGATGAAATTATGGCCTCCAAGCGTCGACGTATGCAGCTCTACGATGTCAGTCTGCCGGATGCCCCAATCGATGGTAAATTCCAATTAATCGATTTTCAAGGAACTCATTTAAAATGCTCTATTTTGTCCTACTATGTATAGAAACACATCCGCTTATATCAAGTAAGGCCAGCAAGGATAAACAGCAGCCTGTGGGTGGCAAGAAAGCAACCGGTCGCACCAAGAAATAAAACCAGACCTTAGATAAGTTAAGATAACTAATTAAGTTAGTGTAAACAGGAGGTTCGGCCAAACTTTGGCATTGTCGTAGTTTCTTTGCTTAGTTGCTTAATTTTGAAGAATGTTTTTTCTGATATACGTATTTACTTTGTATAGTTCGAAATCCTGCTTACTTCTAGACAATTCTTTGACCGACAATTGAGGAAATGACTAGATAAAAACTGAGGTTATTTCCTTTTTATTTATTGAGAATGACTGATTTTAGAAATCAAAGCCATTTTAGATATTATATTCTTTGAAATTTATGTCTTTGTGGGGTTCTGAACTTGACCAGCAAAAAGCAGTTGATTGTTTGACCTTTCTACAATAAGATATTGAAAGGGCTTGTTAATTATAAATTTGGGTGGAGCCGCTTTGTTACTAAGTGTGGCCGCACTAAGAGCAGCTGCAACAGTGCCCTTCTCATCAACAGTGATTGTGGCGGTGTGGATACAGGATTTGACAAACAACTCGCTGGCCAGGCGACTAAGATTGGCGCGACTCTCATCAAATAGATCACGAACACCCATCTGGAAGATAAAAAAAAAAATAATAAGCTAAAATGAAATAAGCGACATTCCAGAGCTTACCTTCGTGAGCACATCCTTTAAGTCGATGTTGGTGTTGGTAGTAAATTTTGGCATTACAATCTCTGCCATATTACTATTACCATTTTTTAGTTTATCCATAATGGGTGAGAGACCAATGGTCCTGAGATTTTTGGTAATTCTGTTTAGATTGATTCCTGGTCTTGGTAATATCACAATCATGGAATGTGTATCCTCCTGGCCGTAGGGCAATTCCAAAACATAACCATCTAAGCCTTCAATGTTAGTGGCAAAAGCGAAATTCGCAGTTTGAGCCATCATTGGTACTTGGGCGATAACCTCTCCGTCCTCATTGTGAAAAGGCTCCACTTGTGTAAGCGTCTCATCAAAAGGGAACTGCAAGGAAGTGGGCACAGTTTGATTAGATATGTAAATATAATGTCATTTTCAATTACCTTCCAAAGACCCCTGAAATACAGTGAAGAAAGGAGAAACATTTTAGCTCCATAAATGTTCTGTTCATTGACAGCATTAGGTATTAGACCCCGTGTACTTCGTTTAATGTCTTCATTGATTCGCTTCACTGATTCGGGACTGGAAAAATCCACCGGCTGCACGGGATTGTCCTTAACTACATCTAGGTAATTGCTTTGAATCTGAGAATTTTTATCCGTGTAGACGGCCTTCAGAGAGGCTATCTCGATTGCGGAGTTACTAACGCTGAAATGGACAATCTTTAATTAGCACAAATATAAAACTTTGGGAGACTTTGACTCACTTCAGATTTGCGCTCCACAAGCGATTAGCTGCTCGCACTTGTTCATCCTCCACATTGATGCGGAGTGCCTGACGCAGTTGTTGATATGTTGACCCATCGGCACCCTCGTACAGGAGATAAAGCAACGACCATATTGACAAGGGCGATATTATAAAATTGGAATTATCCTTTTTCGACAGAAACGAGACTCGACGTAATAGGCCCAGACTAAAATCCTCAGCACCAATAGAACCAGACGGGGCTATAGAGGGAATCCCTTCAACGGAATTGGGTTGAGTATGTTCATTCTGCTTTTGTTGAGCCGTAGAAATGACAATCAGAAGAGAGATGCAAAGTATGCCACCTAAAGCAACCATTTTGTCTGTGAGAGATCGAAAAAAAAAAATACTATGAATTCCGTCAGCAACAATCAATATACAAAGTATTATTTTAAGACACAATGTGAGCTCTTGCATGGCTCTATCTATTTTATATCCTATATATGTACATATGTATGTATGCACATAATTTACGATTCTGTATATACTATGCACGTGTGTAGTCATCATTTGCACGTAAATTTCCCTTGAACCGGTTCTCAATGCTGATCTACATTCTTAAATAATTTCTAATTGCGGAGTATTATTACAATAAATCAATGTTTTGAATGAACTAGCCACTAATATAAGCTGTAAATACAACATACTGGTTTCTTTTTTCTATATTTTGTATTCTTTGTATGACGTCTTTAGTTCGTAATGAGTCAATCAATGATCATGTACATGTAGTATATAGAAATTAAAATGTATGTATGTAAGAGCAATATTTTGCTGCTAAAAGATGAAACATTGTATATTATAAAAAAATAGCAAAATGACGTATATTTTTGAATATCAACCTCCATTATCCTTTTCGTTCTGGTGTCTGTGTTTCAATCTACCAGGCATTTAATAAGTATGTTTTATATATGTATATGTACCTTAGATGCTTATATATAAGGTGTTTTTTTTTTCACCTGGCAATAATTGAATCGCATGTGTTGTATCCAGAAGACGTACTGAACACACGGAGATCGCTGTAACAACTGAACTGAGGCAATCCAATCGCAATTGTGGAGAGTGAGATTAGAATTGAGCTTTAGCTTTTGAGACGATGCAAACCTGTTGGCTCTGCTCTGTTTTTATTGTAAACATCAAAAACGATTAGTTTCATTTTTCTATTTAGATTTAAGTTTGTTTATTCGAACATAAAAAAAAAAAATAATATTACTCGCAAGTAAAATGGAGCTCACTACTCCTTAGGGTTTCGAACTTGACCAGCAAACAGTAGCAGATTGGTAGACTTATCGACAATCATATATTGGAAGGGCTTATTGAGAACAAATTTCGGTGGCGTGGCCTTGTTGACAAGGGATGCCGATGTGACAGCGGCGGCGGTAGTGCCCTTCTCATCGACAATGATCTTAGTGGAATGGACACATACTCTGGCAAACAAGCCGGTAGCCATACGACTGAGATTTGCGCGATTCTCATCGAACAGATCTTTAATGCCCATCTAAATGGAATAACAACAAATATTTATTTATGTTATTGGAAAAGCATATGCATACATATATACATACATATATAGATTCGGTACTAACCTGATTGAGAACATCCGTCATATTGAAGTCTGTGGTAGTAGTGAATTTGGGCATTACCACCTCCACAAGATTATCCTCGGAAGCGGAACGTTTAAAAGCCTCCAGACGCTGCACTATGGGCGAGAGACCCATATTTTTGAGGTTATTGGCAATATCATGGAGTTTGAATCCTCGCTTAGGTAACACCACAATCATGGAGAGGCGGTTTTGTTCGCCGTAGGGCAATTCCAGAACATAACCATCCAAACCTTCGATTTTGGTGATGTAGGCAAAGTCGGCCTCCTGTACCATCATTGGTACTTGGGTAACAACTTCACCGTTTTCATTATAAAATGGCTCTGTCCGGGTGGCTGACTCGTTGAACGGCAACTAGCAACAAAAGAAAAAGGGAAAACTAGAAAAGGAGTTGGTGCGAGAAGCTCATCAGCTAACTAACCTTCCACTGCCCCTTAAAGAACAAAGAGGAAAGCAAAAACATTTTGGCTCCGTGCACATCCTGGGGCAAGACCGTGTATGGTATTAGGCCACGTGTTGAACGGTTCGTGTCCTCATTGATCTGTATCACCGATTGCCGACTATAGAAATCCACTTCGATTGGCTGAACATTATAGTTCTTCACTACATCGCGATAGCTGCTCTTCAATGGCGAATGACTGTCCGTGTAGACAGCCTGCAGGGAGGCCACTTCGATGGTGGAGGTCTTAACGCTATAATGGACAAAATTGCATATTTCTAATTATCCTTGGCAAAATACAATTTAGTGCTCACTTCAAAATTTGACTCCACACTTGATAAACGGCGCGAAGTTTCTCGTCCTCCACATTTATGCGAAGGGCTTGGCGCAGCTGCTGATATGTTGCCCCTTCGGCACCCTCGTATAGCAGAATGAGCAACGACCATACCGAAAAGGGGGATATCATAAAATCCGCGTTATCCCGCTCTACTCCCTCCGAGATCCGTTGAAGTAGATCCAATGAAAAATCCTGTGCTCCCTGTGATATGGCGCGCAGTAAATTGTCATCGAAATTCGCTCGCAATGAAGTGACACTTGCCGTACGCATTTCAAAGGCGGAGGGTGGCGTCAATGCCTCTAGGGGATTACCCACAGATAATTGGGGATATGTGGGCTGCTGTTGTTGTTGTTGCCGTTGGGCTGCGACCCCAGAAAAGACGGCCAAAACCGTGACTAAGCCAATTGAGCTAAGCATTTTGTCTGCAAAAGATCACGTTGAAACATCGAGTTCATAATCAGCCACCAATATGTTTTCTTAATTGATTTCATGTATATTTACACGACGATAATAAAGGTCAAAAGCCGACCTTAATACCTCTATGTACATATGTACATATGTATATGCACACATACAACTGTATGTGCGTTTGCTTTTTACACACTTCCCCAAAAGGACAGTGCAGCACACATACAAATGCGCATTTGTATATGTACATAGCTACATACATACATACATACATTGGTATAAACTTTGCTACTCATCTGTCTCGACGATGGGGGAATATCCCAATATGATATGAATCTGATTACTAATCAATGACAATGCAGGGAACTTTACATACATATAAATATATGTATGTATGTACATACATACATACATACAAATGTAAACAGCACAAACATGCCTATATACAGTGTCTCACGGTTGATTACGCACAGACGTAAAAGTAGCTTTCAAGTAGGCTTAGCAAGAAATATAGAAAAGTTATTAAAGATATTTAAATGAGAGTTTATTTAACAACTATTTATCATTTAATTTAACTTTTCACTGTGTTCCTATTTGTCTTAACAACAACTACAATTTCTTAAAAATAAAGAACAGTATTATTGCTATTTTTGCATGACACGGCCTCTTTTTGTGCAAAATTTAGCGAACTCTAATGATTTTTATGTACATATGCATAAAGAAGTTCTTGTTGAAAGATTATTTACATTGTTTTGCTTTAACTGACAACATAAACTTGTTGAAAAAAGTGTAAAAAACTCTAAATAATCAGCATACATGCCAAACTAAATATTGAAAGTCTCTTGAACTGCATTAAGATCATTGCTACTTTAAATAATTTGCGAGCCACTGTAGATGGAGAAATTTCTTGTTGAAATCTACATACATAAGTATGTATGTATGTATGTATGTACATATGTATGTATGAATATGCATACACACACATGTAGGTAGTTTCTTTGTTTGCAAAACAAAACAATAATTTATTAGTTTTTGCAATTATTGGGGGAGTTTTTCTCTTCATTTGGGAATTTCAGGGTTTATTATGAATTTTTAAAGAGCCCCATTTATTCCCCTCCTGCTGGTACTTATACAAGCACAAAAGATCGTATACAACATTTTGTGTTGTTCCAAAACCGGAATGCACTGACGCTTTACTCTCACACACAAATACATACAGTAAAAGTGTGTGAGTGTCTGAGAGCGGATTATAACGATATTTGTTGTTGTTAGTTTTTTTGTTGTTTCTATAATTAAGTCAATTTTTTAATGATATTTATTTATTTGTCATATGTATGTATGTATATGTATTCGCAAGCAGGGTCGTACTTAACACACGGAGAACGCCGGAACAACTGAGACATCTCAGCATCGTGAGCTTATAAAATTGCCTTCAATGTGTGCCCAATTGGGGACGGGGATCGACAACAACACTCTACATCTGATATCAGTCGTCATCGGTTGAGAGTGTGCCAGCAGATTGTAGCGGGAGGACGGAGGCGGGGGACACTGAAAGAGAGTGGATGAAAACGGATTCAAGCTATGGTTAAGGTTGAGGTTGAAGTTGTGCCTCTCAGCCAGTTCCAGGTGCGACTGTTTCGAATATGAACGTAAACGATATCCAAACCAGTTGGAGACTCTCATCATTTATTTGGGCTTGCTCCACTCGTTAATTAATGATAACATTATTTTCGGCAAACAATCTCGAACTGAAACCCTGCTCGGAGTTCAGTTCCGGTAAAACTTGATAAAACAAATGATAGCCGGAATTAAGTTGATAGGACGCCAACTCCTCATCGATTATATCAGCCATAAACTCCTATTACATTTATTTTGATTACAATAAGACAGCTTGGAGTTATATCTTTATAGTATTTATTTGCCTAAACAACACTCTTTGGCTTTCAAATCGGTTGGAATATATTTTTTAGCTCCATTATACCGCCGAGATGATTTATTCAAGCATTTAACTTTATTAAATCGGTTAAAATTTGAAATACGTAGTAGTATCATTCTGTCTGTCTCAAGCGCATGCGATTCTTAGAGCCTTTATTAAGTGTATTCATTTTATGTAGTAGGAAAAATGGTTATTTATATAGAACTTGACATTTGAATGTTATTACTTATTACTTGGCTTCTGCAGCTTCAAAGTTTATTGATCTACTAAACATTTATATATATATCGATTTATATATATATATATATATATATTATTCATTCACGTTTTCTGCTTTTTCGAGATGGAATTTTTAAATAATGTGACCCTCAAGTATTTGTTGTTGTTAAGAACATTTTAATTGTTTTTTTTTTTTCGAATAGTTGTCATATATATTCATAGATAGCATATGTTTGCCTAAACTCTTGATGTTGTTTTATATATATCTATGTGCATTATCAATGGAATTATATAATTTGATTGAAATTCATGTTGTTTCTTTAATATTCTTTTTTTCGTTTAAATATTTCTCTCTTTTTACACATTTATAATGCAAAACCGAAACACAGCAGCTAATTTAAAATTTGGCTAAGTTATACCACACATTCTATATAAAGTTAAACAAAAAAAAAAAAAAAAAAAATACAAATAAAAACGTACATATATATATACTTGCATATAGTATTAAACGTAAACAATTGATGTTTAACTGTAACAAAAATCTAAACCTGGTTAACATAAAACAGAATGTTGCCTACAATTTTTCGTTGCTTATATTTTTTCTTTTCTTTTTAAGTGTTCGGCTGATTAGTTTGCAGTGCAACACATGAAATTTACTCATATATATATTTATATATGTATATAGATCGATTATAATCGAAAACTGAATATAGCATTTAATAAATGTGTATAATTTGTTAGTGTTGTGTAATTTTAGAATTTGATTGCATAACTTAGAAATCGTTTATCGCAAATCAGGATCTTCATCGGCGGCCTTTTTGATGCGCAGCAATATTGTGGTATACCATTGATCCAAACGCGAAATGCTATCATAATCCTTAACCGCCTCTGTGAATCCCTCAATATTCTGCTCCTCGAGATGCTCGCACAAGACCTGAAAAGCAAACGAACTGTATACAGAAAGCCATCTAAGACAATAAACCTATTTCATATCTTTACCTTAATGAGCTTGAACTCCCGTGAGTCCTGGAATGCTGGATATTGTTGGGCATATTTCTCAATAGCGTGCTGGGCATTGAGCAAGTCAACACTCAAATGACACAACGCTGCTCTAAAGAAGTACTCCTTGGCGCTATATTTAAGCAGAGAGCTTTCTAGCGATGACGCAGCCACCTGCTCGTATATGGATATTGCTTTCTCATAGTCCTCCAGTTGGGCGGCATATTGGGCCACCTTGAGCATACATTTGTTGGCCGAACTCACAGACTCCTCACCTTTAAAATAGTCGGCTGCCTGCTCATAGTGTTGAATGGATTTAGCCTAGGAAGTAAAGACACACATATATTTATAAATCAGGAAATAAAAATTAAAAAAAAAAATTATTTACCAGGGTATTCGGATCTCCCTCATACATCTCGGCAATGCTCTGATGATGCTTAGCTGCCATGGTAAAGCGTCCCATGTCGGTGTATATATCAATGGACTTCATCAAGCAAGTGACTGCACTTTCCACATCTACTTTCTTGTAGCAATTGGAGGCGTCTACATAGCAGGTGCCGGCATCATGCCGACTTCCAGCACGGGCATGCAAAGTAGCTGCCTCGCAGAAGCATTCGCCAGCTTTGGTCCAGTTTTTGGACATTTTAAACATATTGCCTGCACGCTGATAACATTCAATGGCATCCTCGACCTTATTCGAGCCGCTAAAAGAAAAACCCAAAGAAACAACAATTGACTTAAATCTTTTACAAATGGCATCAAAATAAGGTCTTGATAAAAAATTATTAGCATTTTTAATCCAATACGATTTTCAGTTGATATTAAGAGTATATCGGAGAATAAAAGTGTAATCTATTTTGATTTAAGATAAAATCTTCTGTAACTTTCGGGATCAAAAGAATATACTTACATATACATACGTATATATACATTTATGAACTTCCCTTTTCCCCTGGCCACGACATCTTTCATCATCTCTTCGTTTGCCCTTTGGCGCAAAGGTTATTTACACAATTGTTTGTTGTGTTTAGTCATTTAAAATTAATTGAAAATCAACAACTACTAAAAAATTAATTTCTTAAGGGTACTGATAGCTAATGGCAGGGGAGAGCAGTAGAAAGGGGTGTCAAAACAACAAGAACAATGCTTCTGCGCACCCCAGTAAATTATCTTTGTTTAAGTGTGTGCGTATCACTGTTATATACCTACATATGTGTAAATAGAGGTGCGTGTGTGTGTATATATACAAGACCAGCAAATGCAAATTTAAAAAAACAAAGAACATAAAAACAGAGCTAATCAATTCCTAAGACAGATACTGCAATTGCCAAATGGCGATTACTAACCCAAAGAGAGAGCCGAGAAAGCCCTTTTGTTGTGTCAGCTTCTTTTCAGCCTCGGCCATCAGCTGAAGAGCTTTCTGCTCGTTGTCGCCCATTGTTAAGAGTTAAGTTAATCTCTTCTTCTTCACAACTTGCATTTAAGTAGACGCACAAGAAATTCTGCTTTCTATTCTATTAAATTTCTTCTGAGTTGTCTCCGTCTTGACTTTCAAGAAAAATAGTTAAAATCAATATTCACAAACTAGTGTTGCCAGCTGACAAAATTTATTCAAGCAAACCTGTTTTCTACCAACACTGATCTTCCAGTATTGCTAAAAACCACTATTTTGCGCGTTACATGTCAAAACAATCTCAAAAAACCGTTGGAAAGCAAGAGTGCTTAAATTATATCAGACCAGCCCTAATTTACAGAAAACTTGGTTACCAACGAAAATCTTATCCATTTTCCTCTAGCCAAGTTCTTTTCACTAGAAGACTTGAATGAATATAAGGAACATTTTCAAGTGTCGATTTATAACATTAGATACCAGAAACTATGTTGCCTGTGATTTTACTGACTTGCCAGCTTATAGTTTTGAATGAATATTTCCGTTAATACCAAATTAGAATTACCATCGATAACATCCTATATAAAACAACTCTGGGCTTCGATATTTTTAAACATATTTTATTTAATATAACGAGTCATAGTATGTTTTTCTGTTGACCATTAGTTTTAATTTTAATTAATTGCTGCTCATAAACTAAATAATTTCATTTAAGTCAAGCTTAATTCTTTGTCGGTATTGTGACAAAAAAACAATTCCACATTAACACAAAAACTTGTTACCTGATAAAAGTAACTGTGACAGTAACAGTTACCCGTCAATCGCTACCATCGCTAAGGTATTTCATTTTTCAAATAAATCGAACGGTTTCGGCGCGTTGTCTGCTTTGTGCCTATTTTTCGTAGTAATTTTCTCCTGCTGGTCGCTGCAGCCTTTTTAATAGATCTAAGAACTTTATGTAAATTGTTTTAAGTTATTGTTATATTGTGTTTGAGTTTAATTTGATATAATTTATATAAATACGCGTAGTAAGGACCAAGAGAAGTAAAAGCAAAATATTCAATTTTTTTTGGGGTTTGCAAACAGAAACATTAACGCAAAGGCAATAGGAGCAAAGATTAAAAAAGATGGCCGCCAAAACCGATGATAGGACGACGGATATACCAGATCGTCTATATGATTCCACTCAACGCAAAACTTATAACCGGATGCGCTTCTTTGGCAAGGTGAGTGCTTTGTTTGGTGGTAGTAGGAGTATAGGCGGAGGCAATATCAAGATCCTGCGTCTCTGTGCACAAGCTGCCGCCAGGTTCAGGTTCCTTCTTTTCTTTTCTTGCGCACACACACAGTTGCACGTGCCTGCAGAATAAACATGCATATATATATGTATATGTGTGTGCTGTGCGTGTTTGCTTGTGTGAGTGACGCGGTCACCAGCCTCTTTGGGGCATTTGGCGGGATGCATTTGAATTTTGTTATAAAGAGTTTTCCTTCCCCCATTTTCTCCTCCTGTTTTGTAGGGCGGCTTTGCCAAATGCTACGAGATCATTGACATCGAGACAAACGATGTTTTCGCCGGTAAAATTGTATCCAAGAAACTTATGATCAAGCATAACCAGAAGGAGAAGACTGCCCAGGAGATAACTATACATCGTAGCCTTAATCATCCGAATATTGTTAAATTTCATAGCTATTTTGAGGACCCCCAAAATATTTATATAGTGCTGGAGCTATGCAAGAAGCGGGTAAGTTCATCGACAACGACTTAGAGCTGATTCTCCTTAAACCCGCTTACTCACTTTTGATTTTCTCTATTGCATCCTTAATATGTAGTCTATGATGGAGCTGCACAAGCGACGCAAGAGCATTACAGAATTCGAATGCCGTTATTACATATATCAGATTATTCAAGGTGTCAAGTATTTGCACGACAATCGCATTATCCATCGCGATTTGAAGCTCGGCAATCTATTTTTGGATGACATGTTGCATGTGAAAATTGGTGATTTTGGTCTGGCTACGCGCATCGAGTATGAGGGTGAACGCAAGAAAACATTGTGCGGCACTCCGAACTACATAGCGCCCGAGATTCTGACCAAGAAGGGTCACTCCTTTGAAGTGGATATCTGGTCAATTGGTTGCGTCATGTACACACTGCTTGTGGGTCAACCGCCGTTTGAGACGAAAACCCTCAAGGATACCTATTCCAAGATCAAGAATTGTGAATACCGTGTGCCCAATTATTTGAGGAAGCCAGCAGCTAATATGGTCATTGCCATGTTACAACCGAATCCCGAAAGTCGTCCCATAATCGGTGATTTGTTGAACTTTGAATTTCTAAAGGCCACGCCAGTGCCCACGTTCTTGCCTAGCTCTTGTTTGACTATGGCTCCACGTCTGGGCGCCAACGATACCATCGAAGATCCCAATCATCGTAAACCGTTGGGCGAAGTCAATGGGCCAAGGGATGATACACGCTTGGAGTCAACATTCTTAAAAAATAATCTTCATGATGCCATTACAGCGTCAGCCCAAGTGTGTCGCCACAGTGAAGATTATCGTAGTGATATTGAGAGTTTGCATCAGCAGTTAACCAATTTGATTAACAACAAGGTGTGTTTTAGTAACCATCCTCTCCAGCACATCCACATCCAATTATGACTCTTTCTATTCGTTTTATCTTTAGCCACGCCTTTTGCAAGGAAATCTTGGTGATGAGAATACTGATCCGGCTGCTCAGCCTCTCTTCTGGATCTCCAAATGGGTCGATTACAGTGACAAATATGGTTTTGGTTATCAGCTTTGCGATGAGGGCATTGGTGTCATGTTTAATGATACCACCAAGCTAATCCTTTTGCCAAACGAGATCAATGTCCATTTCATTGACCGAGATGGCAAAGAGACCTATATGACCACCACGGACTATTGCAAGTCCCTTGATAAGAAAATGAAATTATTGTCCTATTTCAAGCGCTACATGACCGAGCATCTAGTTAAGGCCGGTGCCAATAATGTCAATATTGAGAGTGATCAGATCTCGCGTATGCCTCACTTGCATTCCTGGTTCCGTACCACATGTGCTGTGGTCATGCATCTCACCAATGGCTCGGTGCAGGTAAGTGCCTCCATCAAAATCACGTTTTATTCCTTTACACTAATACTTCATTTGACACTTTTTTTTTTAGCTTAATTTCTCCGATCACATGAAGATAATTTTGTGCCCACGCATGAGTGCCATCACTTATATGGATCATGAGAAGAATTTCCGTACATATCGTTTCTCCACCATTCAAGCGAATGGTGTCTCTAAAGATCTATATCAAAAGATCCGCTACGCTCAGGAGAAACTTAAAAAAATGCTTGAAAAGATGTTCATCTAAAGAACTGAATATTTATCCCACCGAACGTTTACTTCTCCTATCAGCTAGAATCTACCACTTTCCAATTCATTATTTTTTTTTTTGTTTGTTTCGTAGCATGTTTATGTCTTACGAGGAGTTGCACAAATGTTTATCCACCGAAAACATCCTTTATAAATACACACACACACAACCACACACACTTATCGTTCTATTTACATTTAAATTTATGCCTGTTCTATGTTTTTCAAAAAGAGCCATTAAAAGCAAATAAAATTATGTAATCTAAGCAAAATAAAAACATAAACGAAATATTAGTTTAGTACTCGAACAGCAGTAACATTTCTTTGTGACGGCAATGCAAGAATGCAAACTACGGAAGAGATATATCCGGTCTGTTCTATTTGCAACAAAAAATGATCACAGAGACTGGTTACCTTCTTGCTTATCATAGAAATATTTTATACATTTTCCAAGCAGCTAGAGCAGAGCTAGAATAAAACTAAAATTACAAGAAGAATAAAAACAAGGAAAAAAAAATATTAGTGGTCATCGAATGCCTTTGGCGCTCCTATGAGCAGTAAAAAGAGTAAAACGTGTTTACATGTCACAGTTTGTCATTTAGTTAATAATCTTCGATTGGTTCTTGCAATTTCAAGCCACTGGTTAATCTTTTTTGATGTCTCAAAATCATTTTATTGTGTGTGTATAGATAAAACAATTTCAAAAATAGTTTTTATAGCTGTATCAGGATTTGAATAACTTTTTGCCAGATTCTGTGTTCACGGATTTACAGAAAAGTGTTTTAATGTAACCGATCTATTTATTAATATAAAAATTATACAAAAATAACTTCCAACTGGTGGAATTAAAGTTTTTTTTTCTTCTTTTATAATTACCCAACTTCTTTGATTTGAACTTTTTGTTTATCATAGAAATACTTGATACATCGTTCAGATAGAAAATTTTTTAAACTTTTTAAACAAGTTGTTTGTGTGAAATGAGCTCTAATAAACCTAAAATATATTAATAAAAAAAAAATAGAAAAAAAACAAAAAAAAAAAATATTACAATTTTATTTTTACATAAAAGATGAGTGTTCATAGTAGATCTGGTAGTGAGACCGATCGGAAATCCCGCGAGAAGTTACATCATTCAGCACCAATTTTTCCAAAAGTCTTACCTGTAGTGATTCCCGGCAGCCAGTATGATGAACTGGGCTTTACTCTCACCGAGAAGGTTCGTAGGACACTCACTGTACGTAACTCAGGAGAAATAATTAATGAGATCTCTTTACGTTTGAACAGGTGGCTCTGCGGCAAGCATTTGATTTGATTAAACCATTTCGTCGCAACATGGGCAAAGATATATTCTTTACGTATTTGGTGCAACACGAAGATGTAATCGACATATTTCGCAAGCACGGAGATCCCGATGGGAAAATTGATTTGAGCTCCTTGCACAGACACGCTCTGACCATGATGCGTACGATACATTTTGTGGTAAACAAGGGACTGGATGATATGCCATCGTTTCACATGATGGCTCACGATATACTCAATTTCCATATGGATCACTGGGTGCCAAAGACTCATGTGCAAGTATGTTTTTTTTTTTTTAATCTAAAGATCCTTTCGATGCGCTCTATATATTGTAAATTTATTCAGATGCTGGGTCTTGCCATTAGGAATTATGTGTTGAATGTAATGCGAAATCGTTGCTCCGAGTCGTTAGTTAGCGGATTCGAAAAGGTTCTAAATAAGTTTTTGGGCTGTGCAGAAGGCGCACCCAAAATTCGACAACAGCATCCAGTTGCCTTTCAAGAGGTCTCTGTGGTAGAAATCTCCAATGGCTCGAATGATCATGATAATGTGTAAATTTACAGTGAATATTAAAGTGATTTCAATCTAAAATACTTTACTTTCTGTGGATATGGGGAAATAAATAGGAAACTCTACTGCAATTTTCCCCTAAAACTGATCAACCATAACTCTGCCTCTATTATATTAGGTTGATTCCATTGATTTTGAATACTCTCCAGCTGGCAGGCAATAAAAACTATGCTATAATTGAGCCTTAAAATTCATGGAATAGGCCGACCAAAGTTTGTTTATATTTTGACTTAATTTATTAATTGGACCACGAAGAATGTTTTGTGGTCCTAGTTTTTGTGTTTTTTTTTTTGCGCCATTTCTACATGGACTGACCCATATACATATGCACGAAGGTTATATGAGAGAATGTGCAATCGTTAATTGGTTTATTATTATTATTTTTTTTTTGGACTATGATGTTTATTTAAATTGTTGTTCATTTTCTGGTTATTTCTTGCTCTTTCTCTATCTTTTATTTAGCAGCTGCCCCTGGAAAATTGTTGCTGCTCTCTCTCTTGTTGTGTATCGCCTTAAAAGTAGAAAATTTATAATTATAATTGTTTTTTTTTTGTGGTTTCTTTTTTTTTTTTTTTTTTTTTTAGTTTTAGTTAATATATAAATTATTACATTAAATATATTATCAATAGTGTAGGTTTTTTTTCTTGTTTTATTTCTTGTTTTATATAGTTGGTTTTTTGCTTTGCCAGTTTACGACGCAGTCTCTCCAAATGCCTTGATTCTCTGTATTTGTTTGTGTTGGTGAGGAGGCGGGGGGAAGGTTAGGGTGAATGTATGGATGGAGTGTGGGTGCGTGGTGTGAGTGTATGCGTGTGTGTGTGTGTGGATGTGTCTTAGTTCCGCTGGTCTCGGTTCGGTATCGGTACTCGATCGTCGATTAATTAATCATCATGCTGAGAGCTCAACTGAGCTCTTCTAAAAGTTGAACTAGAAATAGGCGACTCGATGCAGGAACTCTCAGCTAGAGCTTGAACTGGCAATGGTCAAGCTTCGCTGCAAGCGCTGCCATTCCACAAACTCATCCAGCATGACAGGCCCTAAAAATGCAAAAAAAAAAAAAAAAATAAATAAAAATGTGAATGGAATTAGTATTTCTTAAAATTGATTTATTTATTTTTTTTTGTTTTCTATGCTATACTCACATGCTCCATCGATATCGTAATTTGATAAATCAATGCAAATGGTGCGAGAGAATTCCAGTATATTACACCATTGATCCTTATTAATAACCTTGTACTTTGATTGCTCTAGGAATTGGGCAAACTGTGGATACAATGGCCAATGTTTGCCCAACAGCAACTGCAGCATGGCCTTGGCCGTCATAATATCCATACTACGTTGATCTGAATCCTTTTTCAATCAACGAAACCAAAAGAAAAATGTACAAGGATTAGATTCAAAACAGTTTGATGAAAAGATGAATGGTGGGGGCACTCACCTTGGCAAAATCGTAGGCATATCTGTAGATACTCTTAAATGAGTTGGGATCGTTGAGTATGCTGCGCAGATAGTCCAGTTTCACAACCATTTTCGCTGCCGAGTCACACTCGAGCTCTGTGAGACCTTTTAACCATTCGCGCTGACTGAAGAATCCCATTTGGGTGGCACCCATTTTATAGGCGAGAACCAGCATCACAATATTTTCGGGCTCGACGCCAACATCCTCACAGAACTTCTCCATGCCATCGGGTCCCAGTGTTTCGGGCTCATCGGGTGTTGTATATTCCTGGAACCATGTCAGACAACGTTTCTGGCTAAAGCCATCTTCTGCTCTGATATGGCGTCTGTAAAATGAAAAAAAAAAAACCAAATTCAATTCAAATCGAAGAATATTAGAAAAGTGTTTTCCGAAAACGATTTCAACGCACTCTGCCATTATTTTTTGTTTTGTTTGTCTGATAGGAAATTGCTCTAATTCGATATTCGATTTTGATTATAACAATTTGTTTTGCTTTGCAAAACTATTCGTTTGTGTGTGTTGTTTTTGTGTTTGTTGTTTAATTAAAAATCTGTGTGTGTTGGTTGCTAAATAACGTTGTGGCCTGTTGCTGCTTTTGTTGTTGTTTGATTTTCAATTCTCTTTATTTTGTATTGTGGGGGCACCTAAAAATAGCCATAGTAAACATGAACGGGGACGACGAGGCCAATGCCAAGAGCAGCAAAATCGCGGCAAGCTAAGAAAATATAATAATGCACAAACACACACAAACACTTGGACACAATTATATCTATATATATAAATGTAAATGAACGGCAGAAGACTAATAAGAAAACGTTCGTGAATATTTGAAAATTATCCAGTCTATATATTGTTGTTGAATGTGTTAAGTAAACGGATTCATTCAGAGTAATTTTAGCAAATTTAAATTATTCGAAGAGATTGATTTGACAGCTAACACTTTTCGTTACAATTTGCTACAGTAGCAAAACTCTATTCAATTGCAAAGCAAATAACAAAAGTCCTCCTTTTACATAAATGTCATGTGAAAAATTTAGTCATAACTTTCTTTTTTCAATCAATCAAGATGTGATTCTCAACTAGTTTTAGCAGTATCTGCTAATTATAGAGCTTGATGAACATTTTTGAACACAACAGATCGATTGATCTCCCCCCAACGCTTTTTTTAAAGGCGTACTTCCTATTTTGCCAAGTCCACAATAAATCTATTTTCCAAATACAACAATCCGTAGCGGTGCAGATGCCACGACCGAAACATACAAACTGCCAAGGATGCTTACGAGCATTCCTAATGGACACTGCCCCACAGCAACACAAGCGAACAAGTTTAGATTACTGAACTGTGTCTGGAGTCCTGGAATCCACTCGAGCATCTCGGCTTGGCACATATACTTGGGAACAACGATTAAATATAAGGTAAACTGGCCCTTTCATAAAATGCGGCATCACTTTGGACCTCACCAGGTCTTTGTGGGAGCCCAATCCGTTGAATAAAATCTCTTTTGAATAGAAATTGGTTTAAAAATTTAAATGAAATTTCCAAGTAATTGCTTCAACGTTAAAATTGACATAATTTCATAATTTTAATAAGACATTGTCACTTGGTTTAAAATCCTTTTTGAAAAGAATTGAATTTCAAATCCTAAAGTTGTTATTTGATTAAACCTTTAAGCTTCCTTCAGTGTAGAAATCTTAAACACACAAGAGCGACTGCGCACAACAAAAGCGAGAGTGAAAAATCGAATTTAAACGGAGTGTGTAAATGGAAGGACGAAGTGGGAGTCGGTCAACAACGAAGACGGTTCGTAGGCACAAAGAACTAATGTACGGCCGTATAAGCAGACAGCAGCCCACAGTTGTGCGCAGGACTCCAAGCGAAACACACGTCGCAAATTAAAGCAGAATAGGTTGCCACTTACAGTCATTTCAGAGGAAAGGAAGGAAAAAAATCAAAGGATCAATATGAAAATGTTACAATTTTCATCGCCAAATGATGCAAATCGAAAGCTAACTGCATTTGACTCGAAACCCAACCGTTCTAGCCTCAATGCAAGTGGGCTAATTGCTGTAATTCTGGCATTGGTTATGGGTAAGTGAGCCTTTGAATGGAGGCAGGGGCAAAAAAAAAAAAATCAATACTGTCGAGGACATACGGCACTCACTGTGTGTGACACACTGACTGAAAAATTGTGCAATTTTTTCATCCTTTTTTTTTTTTGGTTTATTTGCCTTACAGTAACAGCTACTCAGGGCTTACAATTGAGCGCATTTACAACGAAAACGCCAAGGGTCACCAAATTTACAACCAAGGGGCCATCGGTAAGTTCCCTTGAGTGGCTCAAATTAAATGCTGGATATAAAAATATTTTTGTATTAGGCCTCGTCAATGAATCATAATGCGACAGCTTCCATTTATCGTTTCAATGCCACAAATGGGATAACTTGCATCCTGATGCAAGTGGATGGATTAATTGACATAACATATAGGAACAAATTGAATGAGGATGTCAAAGCGGATTTATATATGCCGGATAGCCCAGAATTGTCTGGTGAATGTGTTGAATCAAATATGGAGATATTGACAATGGATTTCAGGGGTTTTCGTCTATCCATGACATTTAAAAAGGTATGAGTCACACCAGACAATCAAGAGTGCGTGGGTTCTGTAGCCTTCCACACCCCCTCCTAACCTTTTGTCTATGACATTTTGTCTATCTATTTAGTGGAAAGGTCACTGTTTGACATTTAATTTGACTTTCTTTTCTTCTTTTTTGTGTTTTTTTTTTTTTTTTTTGTTATTCTCATAGTCCTCCGGCGGCGAAGGCTGGTACATAAATCTATTTGAACTGACATATTCATCATCGAATTCTCTCTTCGAGCATCCCGATCGCCCCGGATTAAATGTCAAGCTAATTTCACCGGTGCGCCAACCCATGTGGTTCCCAACGCCTGTAGGCAAATCCTATATATGCGAGGAGCAAACTGTCATTATGTATGCCCCAGAAGATTCGGGCGATCAGTCTGGGCATATAGCGCGTCTATATTTAAGGAATTTGCATATGCAAAGTTTCATGTTTAAGGAGAGCGGCAAATGGGGACCATCGTTTCATTGCAGTGCCACCGGTTCGTATCGAGATGAGACAGCTCCATTGGCTGTGGGCACAGCCCTGGCCATTGCAGTCCTTTTGACCATCTCCGGTTATGGTGGCTGGCGGTAAGTTTTTAATCTTATCATCTTCTAATTTATAATTCTAATAAATTCCTGAATTTCCTAATTTTTTTTAGTTACTTCAAAATCAAGAAGGTTCAATATGGTTCCATGGAGTAAAGCCGCAAAATGCAAAACCAAAAAATAACCAACGAGAAAGGACTAAGGACCTCTCTCGAGCTCTAGCTCGTTTTCAATTATTTTCATCATATCTTTGTCTACATATTCCCCGAAATAAAACATGTCACACAGACACACACATACGCATACACATACACACACACACACACACACACACACACACACTTTTCTTTCCCGACGTTGAATCGATCTTAACTAGATAATGATTGTATGATTGTATTATGATGATATTATGTACCAGCGATTAATTGAATGCAACTTAAGATACATATACTATATACATATATGAGAATTGCAAAATGTCTTCCATATCGTTAATGTATAAAAAACAAAAACTAAAAACAAAAAAAAAACACAAAAAACAAATTATAGCAAAAGCATATAAAAAAATTATTAAATTATATATATATATATATACAAATAATATATATATATATATATCATGGTTAACCAAAAGTAAGAAAAATCCTATTGTCATATCATATAGATCAAATGTTAGCTGATCTCTTTTATATTGGTTCCAAAACAAAAATGTTAATGTTCAACTAAAAAAAAGATGCCAATAAGAACTTTCCTATATAAAAAAAATAACAGAATATATAACACACACAGACACACACACACACACACTGTAAATCCACACAAAATTTTGCTGCACCTAAAAATTTTTTTAAATGAAATCTCACCACAAATCGATATTGCAATTATCTATTTATAAGAATCCCCTTCGAAATTCAAAAACTGTTTGCCAAGAGAGATTTAACTATCGTAACTATCGGAACACTTATCCTTTCAATAAATGCAGTTATCAGACAACAAAAACCTCCAAAGAATTAGATTAAATTGATCAGTAATTGCAGCTTTAGTTCTTTCGTATTGAAAGTTTCATTACAAAAGAACATGCTAGTGTTTATATAGACGAAAATTAAAATATATCTCATATCTAGTCGATACTTTAATGGATTTGAGCTTTTTTAAGGTTTTTTTTTCTATTGTCTATATCTGAACTAAGTAGTATTTCATTAATCCCTAAATGTCTAGTCTACCTGTTGGCAGTGCGTAACAAATTGATCAAATATTCAGACGAGAAATCTAGTTGACGAACTATCATGATCTTCTACGCCCTCATCTTAAACCACGGATGGATAAATAATGTCATTTAAAATGTTCTGGATATATATGCGGTTTAGGTGGAAGTGACTGTCCATTCTATTAGTTAAACGAGAAAATTGATCATAAAGAATCCTCAAAATAATTGCCTATTTATCTGGAAAGGTATAATCGACCTGCCCCAGGAGGCGGGTCAACTGTCCAGTGTCTTATCATTAAGAGCATACGATTGGTAAGTATTTAAGCTTTAGTTTTTGGTCCGATTCTATATTTTGGAACTCTAATTAAGGACTAGTTTCAGGGGTTTCTTCTTCTCACCTGCTGCCTTGTTGTGTCGGTATGTTTGTGTAGCTGGTGCGGGCTCTCTTTGATTGACTGTCCATATTGTCACCGATTTCAGGAGCTCGACGTTTACCCCGTGGCATGACTTTGTTGTGATGTGTGGTGATGATATTTCAAGATAACTCCAGAAAGTGACAAGAACACAGAGATAGATAGAGGGGAGAGAGAGAGAGACAGAGATAGAAAGACAGAGAGAACCTCTATTTCCTTCTTCGTCTTCTTCTTTCAACAAACAATTTTTTTTAGCTGTTGAATGAGGAGAGAAAGGATTATAATTGGATTTCGTTCATGAATATATGTATATATTTATATAAATGATTTACTCACCTGCAGTCTTTTCGTTTTAATGTATATTATGCTTGCAGCTTCATTTAACGATTGAATTTGCTTCCAACTGGCAAATGAAAAGAGAACGAAAATTAAATTTAGTAATTTTTGCGTTAAAAATCGTTACTGGTAAAGTCCGAATCCGAGTCCGTCCGGACACTGCACACACAAATGCGGAGGAGGATTTGTTGTTGTTGGATAGTTAAATTTTTTCGTTTTTGGGTTTTTAATTTTTTTTTTTATTTCCGGCAGACCTCGCATCTGGGGCTGGGGCTCGGACTGGGGAGCTGCTGCTGCTGCCTGAAATGATTTTTCCCACAAAAGCGACTAAGAAGTTTCACGGGATGCACAGGATACACACACACACATACGCCGAGAATGCAGCTGTGTAAGTATGGGTGTGTGTGTGTGTGTGTGCATTCGCGTAGTATGAAAACAACAACAATTAGACTCTCGCATATGTGTGTGTGTGTGTGTATGTGTGAAAGTTTTTACTATTTCTATGTATAAAATACCGGCTGCTTGCAAGGACTTGTACTTTGGGGTTCGGGCACTCGGTTTTTCCTTAATCTTTTTTTTTTTCGTTTGGAGCCTTTTGTAGGGGTTTGGGTTGCTGTCGGTGTCGGCCACTTCGTGGAGCCCAGCAGCAGTAGTAGCAGCGGCAGCAGCTGATATGACTAGCCTGCGCGTGCTCGTTTCTTGAGTGTGTGTGTGTGTTTTTTTGTATTTCTTTTACGTCGCCACTATGCAATTTATGTTGCAGTTGAATTTGTCGTTGCAACTGCAATTTGTCGATGGAAATTATTTCCCTTTGCCACTATTATTTGCACAAATTTTCATGTTACTGCACAAATGCAGCGCAGTCGTGTGGTTTATTGAAGTTTAAACTAGTGATGGAAACAACATCGATATGTCAGTATTTCTCAAACATCGCAATGAAATCGAAAATCGGAACGACCCAATTAGATTTTAACTCGATTTTCCATTCCCTGTATTTGAGACCGGCACCCTGTATTTGAGTCCGAATGTGCTGTTATACGCAACAGCTGTTGAAGCTAATACGAGCGGGTGGGTGGGCAGTTCAAGACAACTGTAGTCTGGGTGGACAAATCAATTATTTGTGGTAATTTTATTGTATAGCAAAAGAAAAAAGGAAACGCCATGGAATAAACAAAGAATAAAAATAATATTATTAGCGGAAGTAGTGGCAGAAGCAGCAGCAGCAACAACAGCAGCAAAGGTAGGTATTGACAAGCGAATCCTTTTGGTTTGCTCCTGCAAGAGATTTTCCCTCATCCAAGTATTTGGTTTTATCTTGTCTGGTGGCGTCTTTATATTTTCATGTTACTAGACTAGACTAGAGCCCTCGATCAAGGGCTAGATAAGATTATGCCTTGCAGCTATTTATTTGCCACAAGCAGCGAGGGACGCGTCTATACGCTCTCTACCAGCTCGGGAGCATGGCGCGAATTCCCCTATCTGGGACTGGAGTTCAAGAAGATCTGTGCTGTGACCAATTACATGTGGGCCATTGGCGGCGATCGTCAGGTGTATGTGCATGTTCACGGCCTGGATGTGCCCATACGGGTGCGTGAGGAATCCTTTGAGAATGAACGATGGCTGCCAATTGAGGGATTCTCAAAAACTTTGTTGCCCACCGATCGATATAGATACTCTTCGGCCGATGGCAGTGTAGAGAGGAGTGTGGATAAAATACGTTTACCCTCAATGGCCTGGCAGTGGGATGGAGACTGGCACTTGGACTTGGAGTTGGATGGCCAGCAATTGGCCGAAGATGGCTGGATGTATGCTTTGGATTTTCCGGCTTCTTATTCAGCCAAGAAGTCCTGGAACTCATATGTGCGTCGCCGAAAGTGGATACGTTTCCGACGCTATGCAGCGCTCAATAGTTGGTGTGCTGTGGCTCCGTTGCACAAAGATCCCACCCAGGAGCCCTTTATTGATGTAGCGATTGGAGGAGTAAATGTGCCAAATGCTCCAGCCGGCACTCTTTGTGTATGGGCCATTACGGCGCATGGGAGGGCCATGTTTCGTACTGGGGTGACAGCTACGTCGCCCGAGGGATTGCGATGGACAGCCATACCGACGCCGACGGGAAGTGAACTGGCCCAGATTAGTGTAGGTGCAACTGGTCTGGTCTGGGCTGTTCTGTATAATGGACGTGTCATCGTTCGCACCGGTGTTAGCCGAGATAATCTCTCTGGTGAGGCTTGGCTGGATGTTAAGACACCGGGACCACGTATTGTTCACGTCTCAGTGGGCACAGATGCTGTTTGGTGTGTAACCAATGATCATCACGCCTGGTTTCGACGCGGCATAAAAGGCGAGGCGGCTGGCATAAGCGAGGACTCTGCCATAGGCAAGGGCTGGGTGGAAATGGTTGGAAATATATCCATGATCTCTGTAGCTCCCAATGATCAGGTAAAAAGACACTTCATTTAAAAAGTAGTAGATAACTAAATGGTTTCTCTTCAGGTCTTTGCCGTGGGCGCCGCCGATCGAGCTCTTTATTATAGATCGGGTGTCACCTCCGCTGATCCGACAGGCAAAAAGTGGCGTCAGATCCAATGTCCCATGCAAATCAGTCGCACTTCCAGTTCCATGTCCATTGTTTCACGCAAGAGCGGCGGCAGCAGTTCTACACCCGGCTCCAAACATCAGAGTTTCTCCAATCTCTACTCCAAGGAGAAAGAGAAAGGTGTAGTCGAGACTTGCGCTGTAATTGAGACGGTGTTGCCCAGTCATGGCGGAGGTGGTAGCGCCGGCGGAATCTCTAGTAATGGCCGTCTGAAGCATGAACGTTGGAAGCTTAGTGCCGATTCCCCTCCCACCATTGGTAGCTTGAATCTGAATGATCGTCATAAGCATAGGACAGCTGCCGCTTTGAGGGATTCATCGACTGGACATGCTTCCAGTGCTCCCGCTGCCGATGTGGCCGAAGTAACTGGCAAATTTGAGACACAATTGAAAAATCCACGAGCCTGGTCTCCTGTACGCAGCGTGGGCTCAGTGGTGGGTACTGAGGCACATCCGGAAAGCGATTCGGCTGTTTTTGAATCCGATTCGGCGCATCATGGTTCGGATGTTTTCCTAGGCGAGGATGATGATCACACAGGCTCTCAGTTCTGGACAGAATGCGGCATTCTGTGGAGTTGTGTGGCCACTGGAGCTGTCTGCCTAGATGTATCCAATTTGCCCAATTGGTTTAATGAGCAATCCTCAAATGAGAGTCAAGTTGATGTCAATGCCAATTGGCGCAAGGATATCTTAAGTAAACTGCAATTGCGACAACAGAAACTAGCCAAAATGCAGGAAATGGCCAAATTCGAAAAAGCCGTTGAATTGTCGTCTTGGATCAAATCGTCGGATTCACGTTATCAGCGTCCTGGCGGCGAATATGAAGACTGCATCATTGAGCTGGAATGGGTTAGTGGTGCAAGTGTAAGTACCGCTGGCGGCGCCAATACTTCTGCCACTGACTCCAATGACTCTGGCACCTTCACTGTCCTCAGTCCCGATGGCTCGTCGACCAAAATTCAATTTCCCCTTTCCGACATAACCTGCGTGCAGTGTTGTAGTGAGGCCGGAGCACCGCGTCTGGCAATACATGCTCCACATTTGCCAGTCAATTGTACGCCAGTGAAACTCCAATTTCCCAGCGATGCTGAGATGGAAGATTGGCTCTCCCACTTATCCTCTGTGTGTAGTCAAATAAATACACTGATGGGCAAGCCGGCTAGCAATTCCATTTGGTTAACTAGCGATCTGGGCGATGTTTTTGTATTCGATGCGGCTAACATGAAGTCCCAGCAAATGGACAAAAATTTGTCAGGAGACGCTGGAGGCTATGTGGAACGTATGGATGTTTCTACCTGCGAGACTCCCTACTACAACACACTTTATAATGGGTAAGAAGAATCAAAGAGTATGTCTATAGAAAAATTATTAACTCTGAATCTGTTTTAGAATGCCATGCGGCACGGAATTGGAGATTGCTGGATGTGTCTATGATGATGCCGATCAAATCCGTTTCGATTTGCAGTGCCATTCGACAGTGCGTGTGCTGCCCCATCGTGTGGAGAAGCATCGTGTGATCGCTATGCATTTGAATCCACGTTTTAATGAACGCACTACGGTGCTGAATTCCATGAAGGCCTCGGAATGGCTAGAGGAGATACGTAATGATAAGATGGTCTTTGCTCCAGGGGCCACATTTACATTGAAGATTAGGTAAACTCTCAGACATGCCAACTGATTGTTCAAAATTATTGTGAGTTCCATCTTTCTTTGCAGGGCCCTGCAAAATCACTATGAGATCAAGGTGAATAAC
The DNA here is from genome assembly GCA_024703675.1 of Drosophila nebulosa. Classification (NCBI taxonomy): domain Eukaryota; kingdom Metazoa; phylum Arthropoda; class Insecta; order Diptera; family Drosophilidae; genus Drosophila; species Drosophila nebulosa. The sequence goes on from JANFPS010000005.1 coordinate 1,524,064, forward strand.
ATTCCGTATGCGGACTACAAATACCGCACAGATCCGGAAGCAGTCACACGTCTATATGTTAGTGGCAGGGTTAAATTGTTTAACATATTGTATCGTTGTCCCTCGCTGATTGTATCCATGGAGCAGATGCATTGGCGTCAAATGGGTGGACATGTAAAACGTGTCTATAATAGCGGCGTGGATGTGGTTTGGGGCATTTCGTGCGACAACACCGCCTGGGTCTACAACGGAGGATGGGGGGGCATGTTCCTAAAGGGATTGGAGGGTTCGGGCAAGATAAATCCCATGATTGACACCCATACCTATTACGTGTATGAGAATCAGAGATGGAATCCCATCAGTGGTTTCACAGCGAAAAGTCTGCCCACCGATCGTCACATGTGGAGCGATGCCAGTGGACGACAAAAGCGAAGTAAAGAGCACACGAAATTGCTCTCAACCCATTGTGAATGGATATCGGATTGGGCCATAGATTACAATATACCAGGAGGCGCGGATAAAGAGGGTTGGCAATATGCCATTGACTTCCCAGCGGCGTATCATGCCCACAAGAAGCTCACGGACTGTGTGCGTCGCCGTCGTTGGATGAAAAAATGTCGCTTAAGCAGCAGTGGGCCCTGGCAGGAATTGAGCCAATCGAAAATTTTAGATGCTGCACTTCAGGTATTGGACGACGATGTCGATAGCGTATATAATGTGGACGATGCTCCCGTAACTGCCTGGGCTATAGCCTCCAATGGTGATGTACTGATTCGACATGGTGTAAGTACTCTAAATCCACGTGGCGATGCCTGGGAGCATATTGTCAGCGATCAGCCATTAATTGCCATTAGTGTGGGCCCAACGGGTCAGGTGTGGACAGTGGCTCGCAATGGCATGGTCTTCTTTCGATATGGCATCAGTCGACAGAATCCCTGTGGCGACGCTTGGCAACAGGTCGAGGCACCATCGGGTGTCAATTTCAAGGCAATAAGTGTGGGCCGAGCAGGCATTTGGGCTCTGGATAACCAACAAAGGCTGGCCGTACGTAAGGAGATTACACGCACTTTTCCCGAGGGCTCCCATTGGCAATTCCTCCCAAATGCAGTTAACATTCCGCCACATACAGAAACACATTGCGGCTTCCGGTCCGTATCGGTGGGCAAGGAGGTTTGGGCCGTTTCTCTTAATGGCATTATATGCAGACGATGCGGCATCACAAAGGAGAATCCAGCTGGAGTGGGCTGGAATCTTGGCATTGCTGTAAATAATTAACACAAAATATTTTTTTTTAATTTCATCTTACTTTAATATTTCTTTTTTATCTTTGCAGGGACAGTGGCAAAATGTATCCGTTGAAGGTTATTTGTGAAACGCATCTCTATTGAATTGAATTCCTAGTTATTTTATGCTTATTTTGTATTCACAATCCATTAAGATTATTATTATACATATATCCAATTCCTGGCATAATGTATGCACAATATGCTTAAAACGCATTAATGTAACCATTCTAGTATTTTATTCTGCAATTCTATTATGTACAGATATATAAGTTAAAGATATAAGTTAAAAAGTTGTAAATTTAAATGGGATTTACTCCTTATTGATCTAATCAGAACTGTATTCTCTAATACTAATTTCTAGTTGAGCTTGCCATTTATTTTATGCTCTTAAATCAGTCAATGGCATGCCAATTTATTTATAACATCTGCCTAAATTAAGCTTTTTTTAGTTTATACTTTCCATATGTCGTTCCAAAATTTATACATGACTTGATTATGAATATATTTATAATAATGTATGTATGAAATAAAATATAAATATAAAATAGCCTCAAATGATTTTAAATGTAATGACAGTTATTTGTGAACTGGTTCGCATTTGAATTGCGATTTTTCGCCGCTTTCGTTTTAAAATAATGTTAAAGTCAAATTGTTTGTAGGGATTTAATCTGAATCATTATAAGATACGCGTGATATATATGATTTATCTCCCTAAATTAAATCGGACGGTTTGTGAACCAGTTCTTTGAATTGCGGCATTTTCAGAAGGAGTTGTGTGGTCACACTGGTCCAAGTAAATGAAGTTATATGGTCACACTGGCCCACGTAAATAAATATAAATTAAGTACATAGTTTAGAAATTGTTAAATATTGTTGCCATTTGAATAGTTTTGAGCAATGGCGGACTATGATAATATTCGTATCAAAAAGTTGGTTTTGAAAGGAGAAAAGCACAAGTAAGATGGAGAAATTGTAAACGTACATTCACATTCTAATATATTTGGCTTTAATTTTAATATTGTAGAAAAAGCAAGAAACGCAAGAAGGATAAAGATCACAAAGACAAGCCAGAAGGCAGCAAAAAGCCAAAGGTCCAAATAGATGAGGACGCAGAGCAGCATGGCGGTTGGTGGGCAACAAAGGCGGCAGTGGACATAACCGGAACCGTGGCCATTGAGTTTGGTGATCGCTGTTACCTCAGGGCTCTTGACAATGGGTAAACGATTATTATTTTCATTAAGTGCATTATCATAGAATTAAATGTTTTATGCAGTCTATTCACTTTGGGAGCTCCACATAATCAGGGTGATGGTCCAGATCCTGAAGAGATTTTCACAGCATTTCCCATTAACGAACAAAAAGTGTCTTTTAAGTCGGGCTATGGCAAATATTTGAAAATTGAAAAGGATGGTATGGTCACAGGACGATCTGAGGCTGTTGGTAGCATGGAACAATGGGAGCCAGTGTTTGAGGTAGGTTCACCCCGGAGCCCCCAAAGCAACAGGTATTCATTAAGTTCTTTTTTTAAAGGGTCGCCGAATGGCTCTTCTTGCCGAAACGGGCCACTTTATGTCTATTGACCCGGAAGATGATGCTTGTGTGGCTTTGCGCAAAAAGGTGGGAGAACATGAGGTCTGCATTGTCCGAAGCAATGCTGCTCGTGATGTGGTCGTTGATGAAGAACCCAAAGAGGAAAAGGGCGACTTGGTTGAGGTTGAAAAGAATTATGTGTACGTATGGAATTCTAGATAAGGAAGGATTCGATCGCATTGTAATTTCGTATTGTTTTTCTATTTATTTTCTCAGCAAAAAGTTCCAAAAGTTCCAAGACAAGAGAATGCGTATTAATCAAAACGGCATCAAGGAGCTAGTAGCTGCCAAGGCCGATGGATCCCTACATGAAACTCTATTGGACAGACGTAGTAAAATGAAGGCAGATCGTTATTGCAAATAAGCAAACGGAACTAACACTCAACACGCTCACACAGCAACTAATTTTAGTTTTCTTTAAAAGTGGAATGCAAACGTTTCGTACTACCGCTACAACAATAAAGGTATTTCCGTTATGATTTCTATATATATTTTTTTATTATACAGTTATAAGAATCTTTTAAAAGTTTTAAGTCTGCCAACAAATTTCTATATCAGGTTAGCCCAGTGTAAATCGAACGAAGATTCTTTATATGATGAACTTTATCTTTTTTTGTATGATGTTTTCTTTTCTCTACATAATTTGCGTTAACGAAACGTTTGCATTATGCTAAATAAGATAACTATAAATAGTCATAAAAGACAGAGACAGATTGTAAAAAGACATTCGATTTTCTATCTCTGATTCATTCAAGAAGTAAGCAGTTATTAATCACATACTTTGTAACGTTTTGTGATTTGGCTAAAAGGATTCCTTCGGCAATCAGTTGATAGTTTATATTAGCAAATGTCCGGCAATCTTTTCCACCACCGCCGCCACCCTCCTTTTGTCATGCTCCTACAGACGGCGGCGCGTCATAACACACGAACCACCCAAGCCACCCCCTTGATAATGGTCCTCCAATGCTGTTGTTGTTGTTGGTTGTTGGCGGCGATAAACAACCACCATTTGCTTTCGCTCCAGTTTCTCTCTCTCTCCTCTCTCCTTTGTCTTGCTACTCACTGCGCACTCCTCACACCCGTGTACCAGTGCGCCTTTCGCTTTTTACACGACCGCCAGCGACAGGGTAAAACCGTCTTCCGTCTCATTTCCACTTGCTCGTGCTCGATGTTCGTGTGTCGTGCGCTCGTGGCTAGTTTCAGTTTGCTCTGTGGCTGTTGGATTTAAGTCGCGTGCCTGTCAGTTTGTTGTCGTCGCCGTACGTGGGTGAAAGTCCATTTTCAGACAGTCGCATACTTCACCCATAGAATATATCTCTTCTTCTTCTAATAAATTGCTAAATATGCCGGCTACGCGCTTCATTTATTTTTTTTAAGAGTGAAACTCAATTGTAATATGGTGAAGTGGCACTCGAAAATTGTCAAAAATTCAATTTGTGTTACGTTTGCCGCCAACAAAGTGAACAAAGGTCCTTCATATTGTCATGACGTTCATTTGGCCGGTTAAATTGAAACCATTTTCAACATAAAGTGCTCTCCAAAAAAAAAAAAAAACTTTGTTGTCCAAACACAACGTGGATTTATATTTTGGTAAGCGATCTTATAAATTATATACAATTTTCCCATTGTTGTTCATTGTGGGGAAAAAAGAAATGAAAGAAAATCAAAGCTCTCTGCCTATTTGTCTGTCTGTCAGTCCGTCTGTCTGTCCGTCTGTCTGTCCGTCTGTCTGTCTGGCGGCTGTAATACTCGTACTTAAACAATATTGTTTGTTTGGTGGTGTTCTCGGGATTTGCCAGCAATTTTTGAGGGTGTGTTTTTATCGAAATGCCGTGTGGACAGGTTTCAGGTATGGGTTAATCAATTCTCTAGCCAAGTGAAAGGATATCTTCTGGTAATAGTCTAGTATAAATATACAAACATATATAATTAAATTATAATTTAAAAGATTTTCAAAAGAAAAATCAGAGTTACAATACGTTATTTGAAATCATTTTCATCATCTAGTTAGCCGTTTCTTAAATGTTAAACGGCAATGTCTTCTCTTAAAATCACAAGCCTCAATTTCATTAGTCTTTTACAAGACCTTAGAAAGGTTATATACTCATTCCTAAAAAATATCAAACGAAAATATTTGAAAAAAAATACAAAAAATTTCATTTTTATAAGGATGAGTGTGCCGAACAATACTAACTCAACAAATCCCTTTGCGGTGATAGGCAATCCGGTTTCGGGCACGGATTCAGAGATGTCCGCAAAGGAGGCATATTTTGCCAGTCTCCGTGAGTGGGCTAACCAAGCGTACATTGCCCAAAATACTGCAAATGAGGCTTATTTGGCCTATCTCCAGGAATGGATTAAGCAAGCATGCATTGCCCAAAATTCGATGCCCCTGTGTCCCTTGTGTGTGCGGGCAATTAATGCACAAGTGATTCGAGCACCAATTCCAAGACCGGCGGCATTTAGACATGTACCACCTACCCGTACTGTAAGGATCAACAATCGCATGCGAGCTCCGTTGCTCACTGCTGTCGGGGGTTACGAGTATGTGGCGGCTTCTATGCTGAAGCGTATGATGGCCCAAATCATTGATTTGTTCATATTGCTTATGACAAAAATCATTGTGCTCATTCTGTTGCTCAATTTCTTTCAAGTTGGGTTTGGCAGAAAGGAGATGCAACTGGCCCTCGAAGAGGAGTTCACATTTGACTATACCAAGTTCACCTCTGATCTGTTGATCATTGACCTAATTTGCGCTTTGGCTACGATTTTCTATGACGCTGGTTTTACTGCCGCCACCCCGGGCAAATATTTCATGAAGATCCGTATCTATCATGTGAAGACTGTGATGTATCCCCAGGCAGGATACAACCCCGATTTAGATTTCGGAGAACGTGAGCCAGTGCGGGTTTTGATATTCCCTGCTGAGACGCCTAGTCTATTTCGTTCTCTTCTACGTGCCTTTCTCAAGCAATTACTATTTCGTTGCTGTCTCGAACGAATGCTGATGATTCTGGTGTTGCCCTTCTCGGCGGTGGTAATGTTCTATAATTTCAATCGATGCATGCATGATATCGGGACATCAACCATTGTGGTGGAGAAAAAACTACATCGTTTCTATCGGATTCAATTACCAAGGCGCCGTTAGAACATCATCGACCATTACACTATGCAAGACACTGTACACCAAATCTCTAAGATATGCCCGACTAAAATGTATTTTCAATATCTAAGCTGTCTTTTTTTTTTTCCTTTGGCTGGGGGGTCAACAGAATTTGCATATGTGTGGTTAATAGCTATCAATTGTTTGAATTCAAATTTAAAGCGTTCAAAACCGCCAATTGTCAATGGAAAAATCTTGTAAAATTTCCTTTTTTTTTTTTTGTCGGTTGGGGAACATTAAATTGAACTGCTGTGTACCATTTACTTTGACAGAGCTCAAACGTTTTTCTTTTCAATTTGCCTTTTGTGTTGTCTTTTGTCCATTGTGAAGGCGAAAGAAAAGACGAATGAGCGACAGAGAGAAAGAGAAAGAGCGAGAGAGAGAATGGAAGAGGAACCAGAGCGGAACGAAGTCACTCAAAAGACAGATTGAAACGGATAATCAGACAAAGAGTTGAAATCTGACAGTTTTTCTTTTCCATACAATTTGTTTGGAAGCCATTTTGGGATTTTTAAAGCCTAATATAATCTAAAAAGGTTTCGAATTTTTATTGATAACAATTTAGTGGATTAAGACTTTTAGCTGCTGGAGAAATCTCTTCCAACATTGAGTTAGGTTTGCATTCATCACTTTAAATTCAAAATCACAACATGCTGACAATTTGCCTGTATGTGAATGTAGATTATTTATGGTATGTGCTTATATGTATGTATGTATGCTACAACTCGACTATCTCTGTCTTCATCTAGGTGGTCCTCGGACGCTGTTGCCGTCTGGGTCCGGGTCAGGACATTCATTTTATCCAAAAACATCAGCAGAGAGAGCATATGCAATTTGTACCCTGTGGGTATACCATCATCCACCTGGTATGAAAACAAAGTGAAGTGAAAAACGTAATGAATGAATGTCCGTCCAGGACCACGACCAGTACCAGTACCAGCGCCAGGTCCACCGCCAGGACCAGGTAACGGTAACGGTAAAAACTGGAGTGCGCAGACTTCCGTAAGGGTGGCCCCCGTGTATTCACAAATATACTACCCCAAAATAAACCCCTATAGGGTGTGTGTGTGTGTGTGGGTGTGTGGGAGTGTGTGTGTTTGAACATATGGTAAGTGGCGAGAAAAGGGAATAACTCTGACTTCACTTCATTGTTCGAGTGAAGAAAGCTTGTTCCCTATTGCCGCCCGATGGCCTCATCCTCTTCTGTCTATCGGACTTAATACGAGTTAATAGCCATTCACATGCGTGCAAGATTCGTTTAATCGAGCAACAGTCAAAAGGTCTCGTATTTTGAATTTTTATAAGATTATTTTCGATTTTCGAAAGTGTTAACTATATTTTCCACACCAGCGCCCCAGTTCCAGTCCCAGACCCATTTCAATGGGATAGACACCAGACAGACACACCGCCACAGCCACATCCAGAGCACACAGTCGTGGGCGGAGGGCGGGGGACAAAAAAAAAATGTTGGGTTTAAGTTGAAAATGCGCCGTATTTTTTCTATCCTTGTGCAATATATATTGCAGGGGGGTGAAAAGGTTGGTGGCATTGTTGGCTTGTGCCACGATATAAACAGCTGATGGCCAAAAATGTTTAACATCCAGACCAGTACACACCACCCGTCCACCCCTCTCTCTCTTCTCACTTCACGCCCCCCCTTATCGCCCAACCAACCAAACCACTCTATCGCTGGCATTTTTATGTCCGGGGTAACTTACTCATACACCGATAAGCAAGTTTTAAAGCAATTGTCCTGTTCTCTTATTCTCTCTCTCTCTGAGTCTCTTTGTGTACTTTTTAGCCATGGTTTCCTTTCTTTTGTGTTTTATTTAATAGGCCTTTAAAGGAAAAATGAGTTGCTAAAATATTTAAAAGAGATAATTATCTTAATTATATTATGTTGAAGGGGAAACCAAGCAATGCGAAACCGGGAAATTAGGCAGAAGCCGTTTAGATTATGAAATTGAAACAAAAAAAAAGGAATAGGTAAAGAAGAAAGGAAAATTACAATATATGCGTCAATTTCTTTAACTTAATTTGTCTAGCCGTTTACTTTGTGTCCAAAGTGACAAATTCGAATTTCGCTTCACTTGTCGGAGAAGGAACACCGATTTGTAATAAACTCTCATCAAAATCAAACTATTTGAATGTGTAAATCCTTTTTGATTTCATTTTGAGCTATTCCTTTTCTTCTGATATACAATAATTGCCTACTTAGTGGGGTTCGGGGGTTCCCAGAACTTGTTCATCATTCCATTGCATACTTATCGGTATAAGAAATTTATATTTTTCTTATTAAAATTAAATAGACACTGTCCATGAATAAATATTGTTGAACAAATTTTTGCAATTAATGTTTCTGCACACCAAAAAAAAAAAAAAAACAAATAAACAAGAAAAATGTAATCAACGCAAACTGTCTAGAAATTTATCTATAAGATAGATCCGTAAGAAATTTGGCCACAGGGTAATTTCTATTTTCACTGTTGCCAGATGCTGCTGCGTGGGCTTTGGCCATGCCAATGGCCACTCATAATTATGGCAAATGACTGAGAATGAATCTAATTTGAATAAAAATTGGACTCATTTATGTGCAGCAACACGAAACTGTTGGACCGCGTTGGGCCAGGTAACGCAAAATATGTATGTATGTATGTCGCAAGGATGATGGCACCTTAGAAACACATGCTTAGGCCTGTGTGTGTGTCGGAAGAAGGGGAGCAGCAGAGGCCTGGGTAACCACCATTCCAATTTTCCTCCAGGCTCATAAACAAAATGCCGTAAAAGAAAGAAAAAAAAAACGAAACAAGAAAATTGTTTTGGGGGTGTTGTGGCGTTTGGCGGATGGCAGTTGGGTGGCGCTTGAGACTGACTTATGACGCCCCATGCTTAACTTTGCCCGTTCACATCCCGGAAGCGGAAGCATAATGAGAGGAGTCATTGGAGGTGCCATCATCCTTCCCCTTCCGTTACCCTCTCCTCGTTTCACTCTTATTAAAAGGGGAGAGACGCTGACTTCGATTTATGTCTGGCACGCGCCGACAGCCACCAAAAAGTAAATGAAATTTGAATTTTCTGCTTTCTTTTTTTCTTCTTGTGTCTCTCCCTCGCTTTACTTTCTTTTTTATTACAAAATATTTTATTTTATTTAATCGTATGGCTGTTGAATGCCATAAGCGTGTGTGTGCTTATGTGTTTGTGTGTGTCTCTCTGTCTAAGGTAAATTTTGAATTTCTTGTGGGGGGGAAACGATGTTGGTAATGAGGTGTTTTGTGTGTGTGTCATGTGGAGTGTCTTCAGTTGTCTTGTTGTCAGCACATTTCTGTCTCTTGATTATTTGTATTTTTAAACAAATAAGCATACATGGAATTAGGAATTTTGTTTGCCCGAATAACCTGAAATAGGCAGCACAATTTCAAATTAATTTCCAAAGCTATTGCAAATTGTGTGTATACACAATCAGATGAAGTAAAAGAAAGAACGAATTTTTGCAATTTTCTTGTGCAGTTTTACAAAAGTTATTTCAAGGAGAAAACTGTGTTTAAGTGGAAGAAAACAAAAGAATGCAAATTTATTAAAATCTTTTTTCTGCAGTGCTTTACGTTAGTTAGAGAGTCATAAATAGTTGGAACTTATTTAACCAATTTAAAAGTTACATTCGAAACATTTTAAAGGTTTTATTTTGATCGCTTTGACTCAATTAAAACAAACAATAACTGTTAATGTTAATGTTAATGAAATTTAAATATTTAAATGATATTACCAATTGACTTTATTATACGAAAATGCTTTTAGCGTTTAATATAATTTCAAAGAAAAAGAGTCAAAGTCACAACTTGTGCAATTAAATTCAACTGACAGCAACTTTCTTTCTTATTTCTTCACTCTCTCTCTCTCTCTCTCTGATTCTCTGACTTGTTCGGTGCGTAAATAAATACTGCTCGACTATGAGATACCTTTTTAATTTACATTAAGCCAATGCGAAATGCAAAATGCAAATGAACTGTTTGGGAAACTTTTTTTCTCTCCCTCTCTAACGTAAAGTGAGCAAAAAGTGGCGAAAAGTACATATCTACAATTTGATTTAAAGCAAACTAAAATTGTTTGCCATGGGTAAATACCAAGATGTTGCCGAGAAGGTAAAAGCAACCGCATCTCCCTGAAGTTCCATTTTTCGTCAGTTTTATGCAACTTTCTCTGACTCGTTTTCACTGTCTTGCTCTCTGTCTCTGTCTTACTTGCCAGTGTGCATATAAAGTACATTTAAATGGCAAAAGTTAAAATTACAATTAAACATAGAAAGTACAGTCAACGGGCCTGGCCAGCAGGCGGCAAGGGCGAATTGGGGGGCACCCACTGAGTAAAAACGACAACAACGAAGCCGTCTAAAAAGTTGGGCCCAGTCGTTTGGATTGTGTTGTTACTCGATATCCTTTACCGAGTGCTGCAGCAAGGAAATGAAAATGGAAATGGCCAACTGCATTCGGCTCCGCTTTGGGTCTGTGCTCTTGCGAAATGCAAACAACTTACCGAACGAAGCCCTATGAAATGCGTTAAGCAAAGTAAATTGTTGGCTTAACAAATTGCTAATCCACTTCCACTTGGCGATGTGGAAGTCGAGAGCACAGAAAGTTCACCAAGTCCAGAATATATACACACACACACACACACACACACACACGCACACACATACATACACCTACATACGTATTGAAAAAGAATCCCTTCTTTAGAGATGCCTGCACTGGGAATGACTGTGAATTGGTTTAAGTTAAATTTAAATGCATTTTAAATGATGATAGTTGTGATTTACTTTAGGCAAATTAAATGCTCATTATCATAAGTCCATTGAAATGCAATTTAATTGCCTGGCTTAAGGTTCACAATGATTCAATCTATGAAAATTGTGTACCGCATAGCAAGCTAACAAGTTTCTGAATGGAACACTAGCAAAGCTCTCAAGCTATTCACCTTCTTGTCCTTCGTTTGTTACAATGTTTTACATTTACATAGAGCACTGGAGCACTAGAATTTGCACATGACTGCAGACTAAGTTACTTTCCTCAAAACTTCAATTCAAATAATTTTAGTTTAATTGTGCGTTTTCTTTTACAAACTTTGTTTTCACAAGTTATTTCAAGGTTTATAGCCATGTATAGGGGCGGAAAAAAAGGTCATTTCGTTGAGCTAGAAAGAAAATTAGTTAAAAATTAATTAAAAGATTTTTGCCACAACTTACTATGCGCTTGCTTGGTTGCTTGCGCTTTGTGCTGCTGTCGGGACGAAAGTTGGGATAATCATGCCAACCACCAGCACCAAGAACCGCATGTCGCACCACCCATTCCTCTGTACATCCCTCCATCCTTCCATCCATCCGTCCGTCCATCCGTCCGTCCACCCACTCGTCAAGCAAGTCTGAGCCATGGCTTCCCTTAGCTTTGGGTAAAGAATTCTGTACACTTTTTAATAGTTCTTAGTTTGGCCAACCACAGAAATAGTTGTGTGTTGCTGTTTTAAATACTTTTCACCTCCTTCCCACATTGCTTGCATCCCTTTCCTACATTCCTAGACGGATGCAAAATGGAAATTACATAGCAAAAGGTAATCCTGGGAAAAACTCCTGTTTCCTTGCTGTTGTAGTTGTAGCTGTTGCTGCTGCTGCTGTGTGAAGTGTTTGCCATTTTGCTAGTGTTCACATGAAATGTGAGTGAAATGCATTAATCCGCCATTTTGATTCTGTATAGTAAAAAACAGCAAAAGGAAGAAAACTTAATCACAATGTTCATGGGAAAAAAAGGAGTATGTGTGAGAAAATAGGATGAAAATCTGGCACATGAAAGCGAATAAAAATTAATTGAAGTGCTGCTGAGAGAGAAAGAAAGAAAGAAAAAACGGGAAAACTCATTTAAAATTTGTCCATAAAAAACACCTTACAAAAACTTTGTTTATTTTTATTTGTTGTTACGTTAATTGTGAGTGGTACTCACATATACTCGCTTAAATGATTCACTTGGCTAACTCATGTTCTTAACACGCAAAATTTTGAGTAGCAACAGAAAAATGAAAATGAGCAACAAAACAAACAAAAATTTGAAGCTTCAATCTCATTATCGTAATGGAAGTTTTTGGTCCATTTTCGATGGGGAGCTATTGATGATGTGGTTGAGTTGGGCTGCGTGGCTGGGGAAAAGGGTGAGGGAGGAAGTTGTGCTCATTCCATTAATCATGGCCAACGGCATTATAACAGCTCGCAGGACCAAAGCCATGAAACATAACCGCAAAATCAACAACAAATGAGGCGAAAGGCAAATGCGCAATTCATGGGCCCGTTTAAAATTTCAATCCTTGAGCATTTTTCATTGGAGATTTAGTGTGTGTATGTGTGTGTGTGTGCGTGTCCGGGGAAGGGGGAACGAAAGCAAACCGTTATCGAGGAATTAATTCTCAAAAACTGTTTATCGCTTAAGTTGACGTTGTGGATTTATGTTTGGGACATTAAAGCCGAAAAGACGTTGGGTAATTATGACTAGATATAGGCACACACATATCCACACACACACACACACACACACAGACACCCACTCGTATTTCATGAGCTTGAGAAATGGTTGAATAAACATTACCCTGGGGTAATTCAATTGAATTGGTCCTTTTGCTTTGTCGACTAAAAGTAAATTATTGCCTTTTCACACTACGAAATGATCAAATGAATTATGTTTGACAAAAGCTAAACTCTGTATGTACATTTACACTCAGTAAATTAGTTTTCATTCTTTAATAAGATTTCCCTTTACTCAAAGCCGTGAATTGATTGAATACTTCAATGAATTGCTTTTGTTGCTCTTAGTTTATTAAATAGCTCTCGATGAACGGACTAAATTTACAATTTGTATTATTGAGAGCAAACAGAATTTAATCATGGATCAAAAATGTATTCACAAATATGCTATGTACATGCATTTCGAGTGTAGCTAAAACTATTTGTTCGTGTCCATTCTTGTTACTCGAGGGTTGTGATTGCGTATTTGTTCAAGTGGCCCCACATGTACATATTTGCTTTTGTTCGTGCCAATGGGTTATTTGCGGTTACAAACAATTGCAAATTTGCGGTAATTATTGTTATTTGCTTTATCATTTTTGGTTAGCAAAGGCAAAAACATTTGCTCCCCACTTTCATTTCATTGCAGACACTTTGCCAGTCAATCGACAAATGAGAGTTAATTGAAATGGGATAATAAGTACATACATACATATGTATGTATGTACATAAGTATGTACATACACACATGTACATACATATGTATGTGTATAGCATAAACTTACATACATAAATGCCATTTCATGTTCTCTCTATATATGTATGTATTAGAAACTTTTTCTTTCTGTTTTGACTTTTTTTTTTGGGTTCTCTTTATATCCTCTTTTTCGCTGTCAGTTTGGCGCCCGAATGACTATGATAAAAATTGACAAATCAACTTCCAGCTGTTTTGGCGTCGAACAGCAATACCCACACATAGAGACACATGCTTTCTTACTTACACACACACACATTCACTCATCCGTCTGGCTTGATTCTTGATGCTCCACGGGATTTAATGTAATCGTTATGCAAATATGAAATATTTTTGCCAACATTTTTACCCAACGCTTCCGACAATCAACTCCACTGATTTCTTATTTCCCAGCATAAACCCGCACAACTCACCCCAAACGATTTATACAGTTTTAATGCTCTTTCTAAGTGGTGCATGGTAACTTGTATCAGATGTTTGTCTTTCTACTATTCGTGAGAAAGTACACTCCAAATGACTCTATAAACACTTTTTCTTTATACCCTTAAGCAGTCACTTTTTTCTCTCATTGCCGTTGCTGCTCCCTCTGTTGCTGCTTCTCTCTCCCCAACGCACTCATTGCATTTTTATGCGTTCGGTAGAGAGCGAAAGAAAATAAGAGAGCGCCACTTGCTTAGTGCAATTCTTATTCTCTCGCTCAAGTGCTGACCATTAAACAGAGCAGAGAGACTGATCAAAGAGGTACTCTCTTAATACCGTTGCTGCTGCCGCTGTTACTCTCACTGATATTTTTGCTGCCCTTTCATCCTTTTCACTCCCACACAATCGTTGAAAAAATTACCGGTGCAGTTTTTGTGCAAGCATTTTTTTTTTTCTTTTTTTTCCAGTTACTTTTTGTTGACAAAATACATATAAAAGTACAGAAATTCATATTGTGCATATTAGTTTCTGTAGTTAGTTTGTCGTATCTTTAAACAACTTCGCCATATTATTTGTTCTCGTATATAACTTTTGACGGTCCGACTCTGACCCGACTCTGGGTACTTCGTATGAGGGATGAAAGTTCGAAGGGTATAAACATGTCGGTTCGAAGGCAATCAGTCTGTCTTTCTGGTTTTTGCTGATTTCGGGGTTTGTTTATCAGCTTCATTGTCTGATGTGTGTGTGCGTGAGCTTGTGCGTGTGTGTATGGTGGGTGCGGATTGAATCCAAGAAATGAGAACATTATGAATTTGGGTCAAATCTAAATTGATGGCAAATTTTTTTTCTTCCGTTATTTTTTTCAATCGTTTCTTTCTGGCATTGCGCTGTTAGATAAACAAACATAAATTGTAATTATACTTTGCGGTTTTTAGATTGCGAAATTCTTGGGGGTGTGAGCAAGCCGCACATTGACTTCGCTTAAATCGATTACAGCAATTGTTTGCCTAGGGGTTGACAAAATATACAACATAACTTCTTTAAAATTTAAGAAAACTTTACGAAAATGCATAAATTAGATATGTCGACTGTTATTTTCGTCAGTTAATTTACACATTATTTTCTACACAAAAATATTGTCCGTATATTGGGCCATACATTGCACTTTAACGATCAATTTCAACTGCAGCTTAACAAATTGCTCAGCGGGTGGAAAGTGAGTTGCAGGAGGCAGAATAGAAAATTGAAAAATTTCGGCCATAACTCTGTGTGTGTGGGGAGGAAAATGAGCACTGACACTCGCGCCCATGGCGCATTTTCCACCTCCAGCGCCGTTTAACAATTGAATGCGATTGTACGCCAGACCCCCTCATCAGGATTATCGATGTCGAAGGCAAGTGGGTAGAGCGTGAGGGAAGTGGGGGGGAGACATCAAAAAACTATTAACTGCACGAAACGGAGGCGGTGCACTGATGTGGTCCCTTCAATGCGCCATTATCCTGCTGATGAGGCTGACCATTGACCAACGCGAAGCATCCATCGTTGCCGTTGCTTACTAATTCGCCCAGCATGTTCGACTGACTGTTAGGCCGGGAAAATTGTCACAGCATGGAAAATCAAAGCGATTGCGGCAGAGAATTATCGGCCTTACGCTCGACACTATTACACCCGACCTGATCCACCCGCACCCCCTGCTTTCGCCGTATTCGCCTTTCTGTCGTCGGGCTAAAGGCCAGCGTGGCGATAGACAAAATGTCAATGGCCCCTGTCTGTATTTTTGCCTTTCTATTTTCCATTCTTCCACCCTCGCCTCAGCTCTCTGTGTTGCCCATCTACTGTGCTACCCCATCGGTGTGTGCTTGTTATTCATTATCCTTTGTGGGCAAAATTCTGCTTCGACTTTCGTCCATTTTCATGAAACATTTTTCCAAAACTCCCACAACTTTTCGGTGGTGACTTTTCACGACAACGACAACGAATACGACGACGACGACGACTACGACGACGACGATTTCACACAACTTAAAAAATGTGTGCAAAAATTTTGCAAACACACAAAGGGTGTTCTATGTATGTAGTTGTTGTTGGAGAAGGAAGGAGGCGAGGAGGTGTGGAGGTGGTGGCGAAAGTGGAGAAGGGACAAAGCGAATGCTCGGTTTGAATATTCAAACATTTACACGCTCTGTTTACTGTTAATCAGTAACTGGACATGAGGCAAAAAGGGATTCAGCTGAGTTTGCACTTAAATGTCCATTTCCTTGCCCGCATTCTGCGGTAACCTTTCACATTGTCCCTCACAATATTTTTCCAAAATGTTGTTTGAGGTTTTACAAATTGCCTTAAAAACTTTAACCGCATTGCAGGTAGATGAGATATACACACACACACACAGACACACACATTTATCTATATGTTTATGTGTGTCGAAAATGTAATTAATTTGTAACCTTTTAAGTGAAATTTGTTGTAAAACTTGAGTTATGATGTTCTGTTTTGCTTCATTTAATTGACAGAACGCTGTCCTTAAGGATATATTGTCCTGCATATTGTTATTGCAATTTAATTGATTTGTGGCCAGAAATGTTGTGTTAATTGTGCACACAGAGCGAGCATATTGAATACCGAATAATAACATACCGAATGACATCGATCATTCCATTAACCAAAATCCAAAAATCTTTTGCCGACCTAAATGACATCAATCCTTACACTAGCACATAAATAATCTATTTAAATGTCCCTCATCACAGGTCTAGTCTTTTAAAGTTTCTCTAAGGATCCCGTCACCATTTTCCTTATTGAAAAAATTTCAGACTTAAGACATTTTCCTTAATAAGGAAAAGATGATAAATATTTCTTATACTTTTATTAAATTTCCAAGCACTTTAATTGTTTAGTAATGTTTAAAGTTAAAGAAATATATATGGGTGACTTTAATTGTTTTTAATTTGTATATACATATATTGGCAAATCAAATGTCGACAAATTTAATTTATTGATTGAGTACTTTTTTTTTTCATTGCCTAAAATCAATTGAAATTTAAATGCTTTTGACTTTAATATGAAAGTTGTATACTTCCAATACTAAGTCGTTGTTTTTGGCCCTTGTGGATGTACCTTAAAAAGCAATCTCCGCAATTTTTTCTGGTTTTTTGGACGACTTTATAAATATGCTGACCTGACCTGACCTGAACTGGCGACAGCTGCAGCAACATCAAGCAGAATCGGTAGCAAAAAGAAGGGCCGTCGGTCTCACAGTGTCCTCAAAACGCAAAAAAAAAAAAAAAAAATAAAAAGAAACTAAAACAGAAAACAGAATACAGTAAGAGAAAAACAAGCAACAAACAAAATGGTTAAGAGCCAACAGGGCGGAGCGTGGTTGGGGCAAAGTTAGACAAGGAGGTTTTCCATGCTGTCGTTGGTTGCACTTGACATCAAAACCACAAAAACCATAATGACTGTGACAACGCCAACGACAACGCCAACGACAACGGCAACGGCAACACAACAGTGGCGATAGAAACTATAGTGGACCAACCTACAAGCGAGTGGAGGAGTAACCCAAACAGATGTTATGCAGAGCTGTTAATTCAGTTGAATAAAAGGCCCAAACTATTGCGTATACGCCATGTACGCCAATGTACGCCAAAGTACGCTTAATGCCATTTGTGTTTGGGCAACGAAAATTAAAGCCAGATTTGAAATTCTATTGGCATTATGTTATTGCCAAGTGAATGCATACAAATCGTATGACAATTTCCATGAAAAGATCTGTATGTGAATGGCTGCTTATACATACATACATATATGAGATTGACGTGCCTTCAATTTGTCACTTCATGGAAAATTATCAACTCCATTTGCCTCCAGCTCTAGCGCCAGCGCCAGCACCCAACTTCAACTTCAGGTTCTCTCCTTTTATGTACGGTATATTGCATTTTCCACAACAATAAACTCAACCGCAAGTTGCGTGCCCAGTGCAATTGACATTGACGGTGGCGCCATATATGTATGTATGTAGGAGAGACTGCCACCAACCAGCCACAATCAGCCACAACCTTTTCACTCCTTGCAACTCTTTCATCATAACTAAGGGCTTTGCTTCCTGGCAAATACATGCATGCAATGCATTTATATATATATATATATATATATATATATATATATATATATGTATA
Source organism: Drosophila nebulosa (assembly GCA_024703675.1). Lineage (NCBI taxonomy): Eukaryota > Metazoa > Arthropoda > Insecta > Diptera > Drosophilidae > Drosophila > Drosophila nebulosa. The sequence continues at coordinate 1,541,972 of JANFPS010000005.1, forward strand.
TGTTTATATAGGTAGTCGGTTCACATGAAAAGCTAAAAAGTAAGCAAAATGTATGCATATTAAAAAAAGCAAGTTCTTGCCTGACAGCGGATAAGGTTTATCCGCCAACATTTTCCGTAGCATTCCGCGACTTTACTGGCAGGAGGCATAAAGGTGTGATGAATGTAATGCCATTTCGATGCACACACACACACACACACACACACACACACACACACCTGTATATACACTCAGACAGTAGGGAAATGAGTGAGCTTGGAGTATGCTCTGTATACACTTGAAAAATAACCATTAAAAAGTAAATTAATACCATTAAAACGAAATCTTTGTACCTACACTTACAGGCCTCTTAAGCCTGTTTTTAAATTAAACGTAATCGAAATGGTTTATCAAGTGCATAATTGTGTTTCAATTGAGAACATGAAGCATTTCCTAGAGAAAGCAAATTTCGGCTCGATGTCTTTCCGTTGAACTAATTTTTTTTTTTTTTTGTCGAGTGTAGTTTGCCCTGGGGTCGCTAGACACCGTCACATTGAAGTTAAAGAGTCGCATATACATACAAGCAGGGGCGGGGGTAGGGCAGGCAGAGTTCGCCCCCTAGGCAAATGGTTGAATTGCATGCAAGTGGACGGCACCGTTGCCGTCTCACCGCAGTAAGTGCTACTTAATAATTGACGACCCCGAAACGTTGGCACTGCCATAAACTTCGTCGGTAGCCAGAGCCAGTCCCAGAGCTAGACTCTGGTCCTGAGTCTGATTCTGACTTCATTTTAATAAACGTCTGCGACGTCTGCACAGGAAACTTAGACTGACTGAACTAGAGACCACAAACTAAGACAGGCAGGCAAGTAGGCGGGCGGGTGGGCGTACGGTCGGTCAGGCAGGTTGGCTGGCTGGCTGGCAGCAGCTTAGAGAAGACTTAAGTGCGGTGGGTGTGATTGTGGGTGTGCTGGCATGTCGGCATCCGCCTTCGCTTGCTCCTAAACTGTGCACTTAAATCAGTCAGCAACATCTACATTGTCAGAAGACGCGCACCGCCTCCTCTTGTCGTCGCCAGTTAGTGGGAACTAGCTTTGCCCTTAAGGCAAGTGTCGTTCCTTGTGGCTGACTTGTCTCCGTGGCTTCCACCGTTCCCCCCAAACCATCTTGCCAAAGGTAAAACACATACATCTATGTATGTATGTATGTATGTATGCGTGACAGGGTCCTATCTAATTGCCATTGTAATTTCAGAATTGTCCTCTGACTGTGTGCATTCAACTGAAGCCTTATCAATGACGCTTCATTCCTTTCAGCCTGAGTACACAATTTCGTTGGCTTATTCAATAAGGTAGCAAATTCCCCTAAAAAAAAAAAAAAAAAAAAAAACAAAAAAAAAAAAGATACACATATGTTAATTAACTAAATTAATTAGTAAATTCAAGTATATATTTCAAGTGAGTAAGAAAAAAAGGTCACTCAGAACTAATCCAGTAAGCAAACAAATTTCAAACAAATTGATTGCATTTCCGTTTCCAATTCAATGAAATACGCCAAACATAATTGCTAATTTCCTTAGAAATTCATATAAATTTCATCTCCCAAATGGTTCAACCATTAATTTATGCGGATTCGTTAACGGGAATACTTCTTTCTCAGTTATAATTTAATTCGTTTGAATTGAAATTTCCCTAAGTCTGTTTTTCCTTTTTAAGAATTAATTCCCTAAAGCAAAGCAAAACTTCAATTTACACAGATTTGCTGTTGGGTTTTTGTTAGTTAGTTTTTTTATTTGTTGGCCACGTTTCTCGACCGTTTGCAAACGGGCAACGGGAATGGCAACCAACTGTTGTGTCGTCGTCGTCGTCGTCCTGTCTCACCTTAAATTACAAAAGTGTTTGCGGAAACTGTGGCACACGTGTGTTGATGTCGATGTGGACGTGGGCTAACTCATTAGCGGCCAACCAACTCAAAGTGGCCCACAGGCTGAATCGGTGTGATCCTTTCACGTTTGTAATTAAAGTTATCACGATTGGATTGGATTGGGATGGGTTTTGGATGGGCCAGAGGCGGCTGCACGCAATGACGGCGCCAGTTTTCGCTAATGACACACACACACACAAACAAGTTAGGTATGGTGGTTGGGGTATGTTAGGGCGGGGGAAGGGGTATTTTTTGATGGGCTAGGCAGTTGGTTATTAAGACTCATGGTTGAAAAACTAAAGGAAAAACTAACAGAAAATGCACAGCATAACTTCCGTTGAGAATACCAGAAACCTAAAATGAACATGTTGAGGCTGTCAGCAGCCAGGGGTCCCCCTGCCCCCGCCCCTGCCCCTGATTCATGTGTGTGTGTGTGTCAGCTGGTGATGTATTGCCTCACCTGGGGTTGCTCTAATGTTTTCATCTAGATTGTATAATTATGTATGGGCGCCTGAAGTGCTGCAGGGGTGTCTATACAGCCCCCCCCCCCCCCCCTCCCTGCCCGGCTTTCCACCACAAAGAATAACAACCGAAATTTAAGCACAAAATTATACAGATGACGCAGTTTATTTTAATGAAACAAAATTTTAAATTGTACACCATAATGTAATGTTTTTGTTTTGCCTTTTGTCTGCAATTGAAAGAACTTTGTGTATAATTTGGTTACAAAAATATATATATGCTAAAAATGGTCAAAAACAGACCATTTATTTGCGATTATTAATACATAGTTGGCCAATACAAAGCGGTTGTCAATAACATGGTCCAAATGTAAAGCTGTAATTAAATTAGCTAGAAAAAATTATAACTTAATATGCAGTAATTTCTTTCTCAATGAAACTTTAAATAAAATCATTTACGAAAATTTAGTTTTAAAGCCTAAATTGTCTTTCCAAGTTCTGGGCATATTTTGTCCTTTTATATCCTGCAACTTCTCGCTCTTGGAAATTAATGGTTTCGGTTATTCAGAGATTTCTTTTCCAGCCAATAATCTGTTTATAGCAAAACTCTTTTTGTTTCGTTTGTGTTTTTATTATTTCGTTGTTGGTTGTTTATTTTATTGGTTCGACTTTTGCTCTATAACTTTTCGCTTTGCACAAAAAAAAAAAAAAAAAATTGTATTGAATTGTGAAAATAATCGCCATAAAAATGTTTTGTGCACGACTTGTAATTGGTTTAAGAATTTATGAGGGTTGATTGTGCTATGTATATTCGATTCTGCTTCTTCTTTTTTTCCCCTCAGTTTTTGTCGGTTTTTTGTTTCTTGCAAGACACACACATTGTGTATTGGACATGTATATTTTATGGGGGTAGAAATTGAGGTATAAAGAAGTGTGGGGGTGGTAAGGCCCTAAAGGGAGTATGGAGTAGAAAGGCCCATTGTTAGTTAAAAAAAAAAAAAATACACACACAAAGAAAATAGCAAAGGTTATTGTAATGGCCTTTATTAAGGCATTTTAATTGGTTAAATAAATACATTTTGCAATGTATCTGTAGCAACAAAACAAGTAAATGAATTATTTTGATAACCATTTATAATTCAATCAAAATTGAATTTTTTATTCTTCTATTTTTATTTAAACTAACTCTTAAAGCGTTGTACTTTTGTGTGAGTGTGTTTGTGTCTTTTTGTTTCTGTTTGAGAATAAATTACGCATAAATTTCAGGATATAAATGTTGTTATCAGTTTCTAAGTTGAAACTTTTTCGATTTTCAGAATTGCGTTAGGCACTGCTCCTTCCCACTGTCGCTTCACCCGCTCAATTTCGAGAAGCAAATAGATGAGTATAACCCATATGGCCACGCTCCATTTGTTGTCAGCCATGTTAGCAGCAACAAAAATAGCAGAAGCAATAGCAATGGCAACACCAACACCAACACCAACACCAACACCAGCAGCAACAGCAGCAACATCTCAATTGGGTTTACTCAGGCGCCATTTGCAATAGAAAGGACACGCGAAACGAAGACCAAGCCGTAGACAAAGGATAAAGAAAAGGCAAGCCAAGGAAACGAAATAAAAGGAAACGAAAGGAAAGACATTCTACTTAGGATGAACACAAAAAAGATGACTGCGAGTCGCAAGCGAAAGAAGACAATCGGCATGTTAACATCAGGCCTAAAATCAGTAGTCAAGTGGAAAATAATTCTATCATCAATAATGTTGCTTCTATTAAGTGGAACAAGTGAGTACAGCGAACCAACATTCTCTCCCTAATGCATATACATACATACATATGATATTATACTTAACTTATGACTAAGCTGATTTATATCAGTTGAATTGGGCGTGTGTTTGACAGTCATATTTCAATTAGGCCAAGCGTTTATGTCAGTAAATATTATCGTTATATATTGATATAGACAATATATCAGTTTGCTTCTACTGAAACAAGGCAAACTCCTCTCAGAGATGCGTTGCATACATTTTCGAAATAGCATCACGAAATCATTTGGATTAGAAGACTTTATCATATTGCATTTTAATACTGATTTTTAATTTAATATGTCAAAATACGCATTAGTCATTGGCAAACAATACTTTTCTGGCGTAGGCAATTGGGGTACATTATCTTAGATTTTATATAAATAAAGTTTTAACTTGCCTGATGTCAATCTATGAATGATCTCAAATATTTGGTTTAGTTTTCTCCTCTCTTATCTCTTTCTTTGACTTTGAAAACCACTCAAGTTGTGACAAAAGTGTGACCAGACCTGTAAAATATGAAAACGGCAATATTCGATAAGAAACAGTATTTTTTATGTATGTAGTAATTTCAAGACAAACCTTAAGCAACAGACAACCGATCGTGACAACGAGCCACCCACAACTAAAATGATGTGGTCCCATGCAGCTCTTTATACAGAGCTTATCATATTTCTAACAGAAAATGTTAAGTTAACAAAAAATTTTAAGTTAACAGAAAAATAACAGAAAATATTAACTTAACAAAAAGTGAACAGAAAATGTTAACGTAACATGGTAACTTAACAGAAAGTTAACAGAAAAGGTTAACTTAACAGAAAGTTAACAGAAAATGCTAAATTAATAGAAAAATGTTAATTTGATAGAAAATCAACAGAAAAATGTTGAGTTAACCGAAAATGTTAAGTTAACTTGCCCCTTAATATCGTCTACAAAAATAACATTTCCATGTTGATGTTCCGTGTTAACTTAACTTTGTTCTGTTAAGACGATTAGTTGTGAGTGGTTTGTTGCCATGATCGGTTTGAGTTTGAATTTTTTATATGCCTATAAAAAATACTCGTTCTTATCGAATATTGCTATTGTTGTATTGCAGAGAACTGAACAAATTTAAACACAATTTGCTTGGACCACAATGATTGATTGGGCGTTACAATATTGATGAGTTACTTTGCAGTTAATTGCAGCAGACGGTATCCTTTTGTCTACTGCACTTAGTGGAATCCTGCATCTCATAGATCTCATGGCATTCATTTTGTTTTCTTTAGCTGCCTTCTGGGGCAACGTCAAACCGTCAATCTTCCGATTCCATCAATTTTTGTGCTATTGTTGTGCCTCAATTAATAACGGAAATGTAAAGCTCTTGTTCCTATTATATTGGTGTGGCTTTGTTTTTATTTGTTTTTCCATTTTCTTGCGTAATATTCTGCAAACGGTCTTAATATATATGTACATATATACCCGACACAGAAAACCGTTTACAATGGGCGGTTTTATGAATGGTGAATGCGACTTTTGTTGACTTGAATGAGAGAGGGAGAGAGAGAGAGAGAGAGAGAGAAAAAAAAGGAGGTTAAGAGAAGAAGAGTAAGAGGAGTAAGAAATAAATTACAAGGATTTATAATTTTTTATCTTTCTGCCGTTGTGGCACACGAACACCAAACACCCATCTTATTGCTGTTGGCTCTTCATCGTGGCTCCCTCTCACTCGATGTGTTTTCTTTTCTTCTATTTGAACAAAAGGTCACGTGCTGGCGTTGCGAAAGGGTCGCCTGATGTCTCCAAGCACATTCACAGCACTCAGTGGCGACCTGCATGTACAGATTCAGTTCAATGGTAACGAAGCGGTCTCGGAGTCAGAGTCGGTGACAACGGCAACGGCAACGGCAACTGCAACGGCAACGGCAACAACAACGACAACTTCTAGCCACTTGAGCACTGACAGGCAGAACGATGAGAACAAGAATACCATAATGAGCACTTTAGTCATTAGCAAAATCATTGATGAAGTTCAGCAGGGGCAGGAACAGGAGCAGCAGTCATCACAGCAATCATACCAGCAGCAACAGCAGCAACAGCAGCAGCAACATGCCACCGGCAATGCCACACAGGTGTTGTTGCAACGGCGTCGCAAAGAGATTGTTCAGAATATACCACTCTTTCCCGATCCACGTTACAATGTCACTCAAGTAACAGTGCCATGTCAGACCTTTGTGCGTGGCGGTCTCTATGAAATGCAGGTGATCAGTAATCTCAAGACAACGACCACGATGTCGTCGCACAATCAAACCGATGTGAGTACCACGACCACATTGATGCCCTCACAGGATGAGCGTCTGCTGCAGACACTCGATGTGCGATGGCCGAGTGCCGAAATGATTGTAAATCCAGTGCGCCTACGCACCTATCCCAACCAGCCCGTTGAGGTGACCTTACGCTTTCCCGAAGTGAACTGTGACCGTGCTTTGGGTGGCTCCTTGCCCGAATTCTGGCTGGAGTTGATCTACTGTGGCAAAAATCGCACCTGCAGTGGTCCTAATATTCCCCGTTCCAGTGTGCTCTTTGCCGAGCAGGTGCGCGGCTTTCCCAAGCAAAAGTTGGTCCATCTGGGCTGTGAATTGTTCGGCCTGGCTGGTAATTATGCCGTACAACTGCGACCCATGGTGGCCAGCCTAAATGTGCCCACAACGCGTCGCATGATCAGTGTGGATTGGAGCGATGAGTTTGTCTTCAATGTGTATGCTCGCAGTATATTTCCATGTGATCCGCATACTGGCATCGGTGTGCTCTACGAGTATCCTGGCTGCATTTTGGAGCAGGGTGATCGCGTACGACTCTATGCCAAGTTGCGAGCCGATGTTGCCTCCCTGAAACCGCCAACTTCATTGCATTATGTGGCCGAGCAGCGAGTGATCAAGAGTCAGCACTCGCTGTACTTTGCCTGCGATCTGTTCTCCGAGAAATATGTGGAATATTGCTTTGTCTATGTCAGTCAAGCGATATCCGGTGCTGTGGCCGATGTTCGCATGGATTGTGTTCCCGCTTTGCCAGTTAGTGGTAAGTTAATGAAATGCTTCAATCAGATAAGATAAATAGAATGGAAATTAATCTATGAAATCGATGTTCTTTTAGACTCCGATACAGGGGGCTGGGGTGAATGGAGTGAATGGACGCCATGCTCAACCAATTGCCTTGGAGGTACACGCAATCGTTACCGATTCTGTGATTCACCACCGCCACGCTATGGAGCCAAATTCTGTGAGGTTAGTATTATTTAATGTATATATGCCTCCGCCCCCCGTCCATTCTGCACCACCAACAACAACAGCCCCTCTTCTATGTGTACATAATTCTATTGATTTATGAGAAGGCCAAATGAATGTCTGAATTCTCAACTAGATATGTATGTATTAATAGCCCCAAAAGAACGAGGAATGCCACAAAAGTTACCCAAAATTGTAGCCCAAGAAATTAGTTAAGAGATAACCTCAAATCACTTTGAATAAATCCTTTTAAGTTCTAGTGTAACCCTCGCAAAGACTACCAACAAATCAAGCTATCCTTGCATTCAACTAGACAGTTCTGTTCACTAACCAAGCAACTTCTATTGAATATATTGTATGTGCGAGAGTCTTTTCGTTTAATACCTCCAACAGCTTTTGACTCTGCCAGCCTTGTCTTTTGCCAGTTGTCCTCGAGGCTTTCTACGCGTTGAGTTCATGTTTCACTTTGTAGGACCTGCTTACGCCCACTGCGAATCCCTGCCAACCCCTGCATCCTACCCGGCTTGCCCTGTGTTAGAGTGGAACTATTTCATTGTTTGCTGTTATTTTTGCCTAGGGGAGGGAATGGGGCTGAGAATGGAGATGGGCCTGTGAGTTATGTGTGTATGTGTGTGTGTGTGTGTTCGTATCAACATTGCGACACTTGCTCCAGATTGCGTGGGGAATTTACGATGCTTCCGACAATTGTATGGCGCGGCACACTTCATTTTTCTTCTTTCTACATTCGTTCTTTCTTTTTCTCTTTTTTTTGTGTGTGTTTGTGTGTTTTTTTTTTTTTGCCTGTTTTTGCCTCTCGCCCACCCAACGCATTTCATTATCCAAAAACTTCCGGCATCAACATCAAGCGATAGGGGCACATTTGTTCCATAGTTTGTGAAACTTGTTGAGAACAATTACAAGAAAAGTTTTTAAATGTGCCCAGCCTGCACCTTTCTCCCTATCTATAAGCGTGTGTGACTCTGTGTGTGTGTGTGTGTGCCTGTCTGTCTCTATACTTTACATGTGTAAGTATGTCATTGCGGAAGCTGTGGAACAATGGGAAAGCGAAGCCTTTGGCGTGAAATTTGCATTGCAATATGGTCGTGGAGTACGGTCTACGGGTTGCGGGTTCCTTGAAGCCTTGGAGACTTACTTATAACCATTTGACTCTTACTCGGCATAGACAAACATTTACTGTCATGGACTATTAATCAAATGGCACCATGGGCGCCTCTAGCCCGAAGCTCTTCAGTATTTCACACTACTTCCATGATTTGTGAAGCCAAATAAGCGAGAGGAGCCAGCATACTCAAGTGAGACACATTGTTTGTTGTAATCTTATATTTTGAGTTCCTCCTGCTGCCTCAATTCGTAAACACAATTACTAAACAGTGATTTTGTTATGTCTTAACTTTCTTTCTAACTTTCTTAAGTTTTAATTCAATTGCCTAGATAACATTTCTGCGTCACTTTCAAAATAAGTTAACAACAATTGTTTGCACTATTTTTTTTCCAAGGAGGTAATCAAGTTAAGTAAGGCAAAAGCATTTAGATCGTTTTCAAAAGGCTAGAGAGAGAAGTACTTTTTTTTTTTAATCGAATTTAGTTGAATGTATAAATTCTTTTTGTGTGATCAAATGAAAATGAATAATATCCAAGTGGCTTCCTTAAATGAAACGTAAATTAAACGTTGATATTCTAGTTATTTGACTTGATTGACTTTATTAAATTGGATTAAGGTATTCCACCAAACAGAACTTGAAAATCTCAATCCGAAGGATATCCTTGAACAAGTTTGGTAAAGAAGTAACAAAAACATTTACTTAAGCTTGTACCTAATTTAATTTTTTTCCATTCTCCTGCGATTCGAAAACGTTCAAGTAAGTACAAAACCCGGGAAATTGTGTTATTTTGGGCAATCTGGTAGTACTCCTATTTAAGCTGGTGTAAGAAGCTTAATTCTTTACAGAGAACTTGTGGTTAAAACAGTAAAAAATCTTCACAAAGTCTCAAGTATTCCGGCCAATCAACGACAATTTAAAACTTGTTTGCGACAAGTTTGCTTTGTATAAATTACGAAACAAAAACATTTTTCTAAGACCAATTTTTTGACACATCTTCCCTGTCTTCTTAAGCTGACTGATTAAAAGCAAAGTTTAAGTAAGGATTTTCATTCCTTTGTAAAGCGTCCATTGATGCTATTGAAAAAATATATAGCATACTTAATGGGGTCGGCAAGACTGTCTTTTGCATATTATAAATACATTTTGTCGAATTTTAAATACCCTTTTAGTTGAAGTAAATATAAAGGCAACGACATAAAGTTTTTGTGTTTAACCACTCTGACCCCAAAAATCCTTTGATGTCATATTCGTCTGTTAGGTGGTTACCACTGACAATATTGCTAGGAAGTGTTTCCTTGAAGTTTTTTGATAGCTTTTTGGCATGCAAAAAGCTTGAAGTTCAGGGCTATAAAGCTTGTTGCCCAGGCCACCGGTCTGACTTGTTTATTTAGACCAACTTCACTTTAGTATGAGAATTTTGGGCAACACATTGGAAACAGTGTCAGAATAACGTCACTTTCAATATAACTTCAATATCATATAACATAGAAACATAGCTCAAAGCAATTGAATAAACTTGCTTAACAAAATGCCACCAAAGAAAAAGGGGAAGGGAAAGAAAAAGGATAAAAAGGATCCAAATAAACTAACAATGGTGGACCGCACCTTCTATGAGCTGACCATAACCGATTTGAATCAGAAACTGGCACGTCTCCGCTCCCATGTGGCTGGCCTGGATGAATCGAATGTGGGCTTGGCGGAGAAGCTGCGCGAAGTCGAGGTCGATCGCATGGATGTGGCTGCCCATTTGGAACGCATGTTGGCCGACCGTAATAACACCATAACCGAGCTGGAGGAGCGCCTGGTGGAGATATCGAAAGTGCGCGAGGAGGAGAATCGCAGTGCAGAGGAGAAGATAACTGATCTGGAGACCAAATACAAGGCCATGCATGATCAGCTAAGCTCGGAGATCAAGTTGCTTAATGGCAAACTGAACTCATTGGATGAGTTTCGCATACAACGCGACGTCTTGCTAGCCAAATTCGATAGCCAAGAGGCCGATCTCAAGGAGAAGGAAAAGGAACAAAAGGAGGCTCTCTACAACATGGAGCAAAAGGCCGTGGTAGAAAAGGATGCCCTCAAAAAGGAAGTCGAACAGAAACTCCTTCAAGTATCCGAGGACTTTACACGCTCCAGTGAGATTAGAAATGCCGGATATACCCGTCGTCTGATACGCGAGAATATTGCCCTGCAAAGGGAGATTGATTTGCTGGTCACATCGCAAATCAAATTGCAGCAGCAATTCAACAGTCAAAAGGAGAAGCACAAGGAGATGGAAGAGCAGTACAGTGCTCTGGATCAAATCAAAACTGAATTAGTGCACAATTCGGTAAGCAAAATCAAAATAATCGAGGCCCTGACCACAAACTACGAGAAGCTAAAGGCGAAGTATGTGGAGAATTTGCGCTACCGCAAGGCCTACGAGGCCCAGCAGCAGACCGATGTCAGTGAGCAGGCCAAGCAAACGGATGCAGCAGCCAAACTGGGAGACATGGCCAAGCAAATAGAGATTCTGACCTTGGAGAATAAGCATTTGGCCGTGCTGCATGAGCACCATGAACGCGAATTATTGAGACTCTGGAGCGTGGTTCAGCAGATAAAGGTTACGGTGCGTGATGCCATTATAGCCGAACAAAGTGCCAAATTGTTTCCCGAACGACTGATCAATGCCAATGTGGATCCACCGGAAGTTATTCAAGAAGTGCAGGAAGATGCCAAGGCTTTCTGCAAACTGACTCGCATGGATTTGCTCTCGAAACTAATGGGTCTAGTTAGCTCTCACTCTGAGGAAATGCCGCGTCCTACCTCGATTGGTAGCACTTCCTCGCTATATGCTCCAGGAAAAATGGGCTTCATGGCCCAACAATCCAGACCCATAGCCAAGGAGAAAAGCCGCAGCGAACTTGTATCCAAAGAGTTAACTGACCCTTGGCATAAGGATGGGGGCGGCGAGCAGGTGAAGGCTCAGGAGAAAACCCAGCATGGCAATGAGTACTCCATTATCGATGTGGAACTTGGTGCCACTCTGTATGTGTCCACATCGCGTGAGGAAGAGTTTGTCGAAATGGATGAGGAAACTCTGGACGAGCCAGAGGCTAAGAAGGAGTCCTGTGCTCCACCAGCCCAGCCATCAACCACGACGATTGCCGCAAAAACCCAAGCCACTGAAGTCTCCAGTGATCACAAGTCATCTCGCCAAATTGGTGGCCATGATGCTCAAGCCACTGGCCAAATGGCCGAGGAGCAGGCTATCGAAGAGGAAGGAGACTTTGACATAAATCTTTTCTATTAATGAGGCTTGCAAAAAACAAAATATAATTATATATTTCTTTTACCCAATAAACCTTTGACTTCGAGGACTACAACTTGTTGTTTTGAGTTTCACCAGCAACAAAAAAAGGGATAAACTATTCAAGTTGAATTCTTTCTCATGTTTTTTTTTTTAGGGTCCTTCGGTTCAGACAGAGAAATGTGGCAAAAGCATTGCCGATACCTGGGATTGTATTTACGAAACTTCCGGGACAGCGTTAAATAAATCAAATAACACGGAGGTTAGCCAGGAAATTGGACCCGGCTGTCGTTGTGGCTGTATTGTCCATTTGGGTGCGTCCAAGCCCAAACGTATAATAGCCGGTGCCACGCAAAGTTGCCCGGGACGCTCCTTCTGGTTGGTACAGGTAAGTGAATGAACGAATGAGCGGACAAAGTAGTAGTGGGCGAAGTCGATGGCGAAGGACTAAATATGCTGAAGTTTTCCTGTTTGTCCATGTTGTTTTGGTTTGGGGGACAAAAGTTGTTTCTCTCTTGTGTTTTTTTTCTCGTTTTTTTTGTTTTGTTTCGTTTCGTTTGGCGTCAACGGTCAGTAATAACCATAAAAATGAACAATGCCAAACATTTTGGAAGTGTGTCCATGAATAAAAAATTCTGCACGCTTTAGCCAAAGATAATAATGATAATAATGATGTTGCTGCTGATGATGATGAAGCTGGGCCACACACACACGCACACACACACACTGGTCACAGACGAGTATAAAGGACCTTCTTTCGGTTAATGTACCGCATGCCACAGAAATGTCAGGACAAAAGTGCTGAAAGTGAATTGAATGTGCCATAGCTGGAGGGTTGAACCTAATTCATGCATAATAAATGTTCTGCTTTCTACTACTTATATGGAAAAGAGGCAACCCCAAAACTATTATAGTCTAGAGTGGGTCATAGCATTGACCTGACCAGGCAGTTTTATGGATTGATTAGACCGGCCAATTGAGAGAGAGAAAGAATGTGCAATCAAAACTTTGCATCCAATTTCAACTTTAACCAGAGATTGCTACAAATTTGCTGCTGTCGTATGGATAAATCTCATTAAAGATTTGCTTATGCTTATGTCCTGTGCTTTAGGTGGATGGCGAGGAAACTATTACTTTGGCTCTCAGCTTCCTACGTCTGCCCTGTGCGTCGCAGTATATTAAAGTGCGCGATGGTCCTTCACTTTCGTCTACGCTGCTTCTGGAACTAAATGGTGGTGCAACTCTCAAAGGACCTCTTGCCGAGGCGGGCAAAACTTATGTGGAGTCTAGCGGTGGACAACTTTTGGTTGAGTTCTATGCTGGCGAAATGTCAAATTCAACAACAAATCTTGAGAACGAAGCTGCCGAAGGAGCGGCAGCAACAGCAACAGCAACAACCTCAACCTGTACTGGAGGATTCATGGCAAATGTGCAGCAGCAATTGGGTGAGTTGGAAATATGAGGACCAGAACAAAAAGGCAGAGAGGCAAATTTCACAATTTTCAACAATTTTTAGCCTTATCCAAGAATGTAAGCACCACGCTGCTGGCCTCCACACGCCTGTCCGCCAAGAGTCGAGCCATTTCACAGAAGCCCAAATCGAGAATGCGTTTTACCCTTGTGCACTTGAGTGCCATGATTTTTGCCAGTATTATAATCTTAATAAGCGCCTTGTTGGGTAAGATTTCAACAAAAAAAAAAAATATAGTTATAATTACAATTCAGCCTTGTTACAAAAAAAAATTCTCTTGTAGGCGCCCAGTACGTGGTGCGTTATCGTAAATATCATTTGGCGGTGGCGCGTCGCCAGGATGAGGGTTCTCGATTGCATACACCGCGGGCCTCGCTTAGCTCACTGCAAGGACCACCCTCGCGAGCCATGTCCACGACCACGCTACTCTCGGAGGTCATTTATATGGTGAAAATGAGACCCAAACATCAGTTGCGTCACTCCATTTTGCGGGAAAGTGTTGATGCCGAGAACCTGGCTCACGAGACAGAATTCAAGGAGACCGATTCACCGGGTGAGATGGCCAAGTGTGAGGATATACCAGAATTTGGTAGTTCCGCCTCGATGTTAACCCTGCGCAATGAACGTACTTCGCCATCGAGATCGGCACGCAGCGAAAGCTTTGCGGGCTCACCTCTGTCATCGGGCGAGGCAAATGAGGCCAGTGAGACACACATAACCACAGAGAACAGTCCCATTGATGGCTCACCTGGCGAGCATATGGTCAGCTGCAAGGACAGTGCCAAGGACACGGAATCTATCATATCATCCGGCATGAGCTCACTCTGCCATAGCCCGCCGATGAATAGTAAACGTTTGAGCAAATATTCCGATCGCTATGATGCCATTACACTGAAGCTGCTGACCTCACGACTCGATGAGAGCCTGCACGATGCCAGTTCCCTGAACTCGGCCTGCGGTTCCCTGCCACTGGCACGCATGGGATCGCGCAGTGTCAGCTCTTCGCTGACAAATGTGAGTTGGTGGTGAACGAAAAGAAACTATCGAGGCGTTTTTTTTTTTAAGCCTTTGTATAATTTGAATTTAAAACGTTTAACATTTTTTAGGGTTGCTACTCGCCAGCGGCAAGTGTGGTCAGCACGGCAACCATACGAACTACCAGCAATCCCAAGGAGTCGAAGGAGAAACAGAATCGCAAGAAACTGCTCGCACGTCCTGGCTCCGAGTTCTCGTTGGGCAATCAAGAGGAACTTGAATTGGACTATTACGATTACAATGTGATCAATGCGGGAGCAGCACCTGGCTCCTATCTGGGCATGGATCCCGCCTATTTGGTTTGGATTCCACCATTTGAGGAGGTAACCGAACAGAGAGAAGAAGACGACAAGACCCCCGAGCCAGTAAGGGGGGAGATCGAGGCAGAGGCTGAAGCCGAAACCGAACCGCTCTATGAAGAAATACAAATGCCCAAATATGGCCACTACTTGAGCCCGGCCAGCAATACAGAGTCGAGCAAATCTACTACAGCAGACAATACGCCCAGTCCGGAGGAACGTTCCCCGCTCTCTGGTGAACAACACCAGGCCAAGGCCAGTTCACCCAACTGTGAGGTGAAAGAGAAATTGCTGAAAAGCCATGGCATGCCCAAGCAGCCAACTCCCTATATGTCCCGCAAACAACGCAGACAGGCCAGGCAACAGTTCAAGTCGAGAGAATCGCTTGAGATGTCGGCAGCAGGCTTAGATTCCGACATAGTGCCAGTTCATCAGAAATTAGATAGGGATCTTGATCTCAGTGAGGCATCAATGAATGGCTCATATGTGGAGAAGGAAACGGCCTGTGAAAAGGATAAGTCCTCAAAAAAAATGCAAGAGTTCTTGGAACTAGATGACATACAATTTGCCGATGAGAGTGGCAGCGATTATGAGACAGCCACACTTAAGGGGATTCCCCTAGAAACAGAGACGCATCGGAAATCCAAAGAAGTGGCCGTCTAATAGTTTTCATACCTTTTGTGAGAGGTGGGTGAGAGGTGTATATAGCAGTGCAGCACAAATCAGAAGTTCTATTATATTAAATGCAAATAATTATGTGTAGTTATATTAGTTGTATCATACATATATACATATATATCAGCATTTCGAAAACCAAATTTTAATAGTTGTTAAATGAGCATAAGAAATCCCCTTCGATTCAAGGAAATTAACTTTTCTCTTAACTTGTAAATATTATAAACAAAAACTTGATGAGTTATAGACATGAAATAATTGTAGTCTTTTTTTTTTTTTTTTGTTTTTCTTCGCTAACAGTCAAATTAGTTTCTAAGAATAGGTTTCTAAGTATTTCGTCTTGCAATCCAATTTTTAGTTTTTGAAAACCAATTAGAAAATTTCAATTATGGCCTTTTTGTGATTTACTAAGCATTTTCTAGTCAAAATTATTTCTAGTCAAAATTGATGAATCAAACAGAAACATTATAAATTCTAACAATAATTTCCAATTTATGATTTGATCAAATCTTTTGTTAAACCAACTTCTCTGTGCTATGATATGAGTATAAAATAAAGACATATGTATAACAAATAATAAGTAGATTTAACTTGATTGTGTGGACGATTATTTAATGTGACGCGCTAGAAACAGAAATCAAGTGGAATAAATTGAAATTCTTACAGAGAAATCGATTATCTGTCTGTCAAGAACTTCAGTTTATTCCACTAATAAAATGGGTTTCTCTCGCATATATTTGACCCGGATGCAGTGTGGCACGCCATGACAAATTGTAACTGTTTGCCGTATTATCTGATCGTCCTGATAGTCTTGTAGCTTGCGCTTCTCTTCATTAATCTGCCTTTGGAGCAGGTAGGCCTTCAATTCCTGTCGCTTTGATTCCCTCTTCATCTTGGCTATGAACGGAGCATCTTTCTGATGAACATTTCGATGTATTTGCTTGCATATACAGCAACCGCTTTCATTTTTCAAAGGCTTTTGATTGAGAAGCTTACTTGATTTCTTTGTGATGGCTTTCTTGCGTTTCACTGGCCTTGTCACAGGTAACACAGGTGCTTGGTGTTCCGGTGAAGGTGAGTGTAAGTGTGAATGGGAATGGGAATGTGAACGTGAGTGTTTGGATTTCTTCTCCGCATATTGATATGGATATAGCAATAGTTCTTCAATATTAATGCCATCAAGCGTTAGATCATCCAAATCATGACCTGAATGTCCATCGCTTAGATAGCGTTGCAATTTGCTCAATCTCTGTTCGTAGGACTCTAGTATACTATGATTGGCATCATCTAATTCCATCTGATCGATTATCTGTTTTCGTTTTTCATTCACAAAAATATCCTCGGGAAGCAGGGAAAATATTTTCCTTTTCGTGTGGAATGAATTGCCGTCTGTAATTCGTTTAGTTTTGTGACGTGTTGGCGTCTTCAAGGCAAGTACAGGTGGTAGACGCGATAAACCAGACTTTTTAATGAATTTCCTTCCTTGTTTACCCGGCGCTAAGGAACGGTTCTTAATTGAATGAATGTTTTTCTGGTTGGATTTCTGCGTACGACTTGCCTGTGAGTTCGGTGGCGGTAATAGAGCTGAGGTAATGCTCTGTTGAGAGGTTCGCCTCGAAACACTTTGTTGCTTCGATCGTTTAATTGGTTCTCTGGTCTTTGACAGGCGAGATGAACCTAAAATTGAAGTTTGACTTCTTCGTAAGCCCTTGCACTCAATTCTGGAGCCTACAGAGCGAACATGAACCGAAGAAAAACGTCTCTGTGATTCTTTGCTTACTTCACTTTCAGTGGACGCACGTGGAGATTTCAAAATGTCGGGCTTTAATATATCCGTGGTTTCTTCCTTTATTCTTTGGGATGGTTCTGGAATCGAGTAAACGGTTTCCTGTGAGACTCTACGCTCAGCTATATACGCAGAAGTACTAGGAATAATGCTTAGTCTCTGTTCAGCTTTGTCTTCATCTGTCGGTAGTATCCAGTTATTGTCCATTTTAGGTGCTACATTTAAGAGGATAGTAGAATCGAAGACCCTCGACATGGAAGTACCACTTTGATGCGAACCGGCAATCGATTCTATTTTGGATCCAGATTGTGATCGTGCACCCAAAAAAGTTTTACCAAATTGAACTTTGCCCTTATATTTTCGGATTCTTCGCTTCTTGGGTAAAGCTCTTTTCGATTTTCGGATCCTCTTGGGCTCCTTTGTGACTATCTTCTTCTTTTGGTGTACCTTATATACGGGAATTGAAGGATGAGGTTTATATACCTTTTTAACATGGGTTGTGTGACTAGTTTTCACGGGTTGCGTATTTATTGAAGAACTATTTGCTAGTAGAAATGGATTCCGCTCTATATTAGTTGGCTTATTCAAATAGCCTTTGACTATATCATAGATCTCGTTAAAAATTCGAGCGTCCTTCGGTTTCCTATGGTCAAGTCCCCCCATCTGTCTATTACTTGGTCCATGGTAAGATCTCATTCCGTTATCGTCGCCAACATCTTGTGTGGCTTTAAGTATTTGATAGAATATATTTTTTCTGCGCTCCGCTTTCTCAACCTCATCTCGTTTCCAACCATTAACGCCAGGAACTTTTAATATACTCGAGACTCGTCGTGTTAGAGGGACATCGTGTTGGGAATTGAATTTTCTATTATTATTCAGACTTCTCATATTTGTTCGACATGTTTGCCAAGCTAACGAACTACGATCAGATTTTCCTATATTGTATAATAAATTTTCCACTGTATTGCATAGATATTTGGCTTTCGGATTTACATAGAAGCGAATGCTTTTGGCAAATGTCGTCATGTTATATTTAAATCTTTTAACTTGGAATTTAGTTTATTATATTTTGAAATTGTATTGAAAGTTAAAGGAAATAAGAAAAATGCCCGTTTCTAATTTATTTGTAGGTAATAAAATTTATGAAACAAATGAAATGAAACATTCGCTTACTTTTTTCAAATCAATCTCAATCTCAAATCAAATCAAAATTTCCCTCGCTCGCTCGATAACGATAACAACGATTACATGCATATATATCGCTACAAACGTCAGCGCGCGTAATTTAAACAAAAATTGGCAATGCGCAGGTCAGGTGCAATTTATGTCAACATATTTTAACTTTTATTAATTCAGAAAAATATTTCGCTTATTATTTGAATGTGGCTTAGAGTACAGCAAAAAAAAAAAAGAAATTGATTATTGGTAATTTTAGGGAAAGGTACTACTGTACTTATTTATATTTTTTATATATTATGTATATAGTTATATTGTATAATATCTTCATGTATATTTTTTTGTTGATTATTAACAGTTTTATTTTCAAATGTTAGCCCGATTTAGACTAGATTTACTTGGTCCTGTTGCAAAGCGCTTTTTGTGTTTGGTTTCTGTTTTATATATGTAGGTACAAAATTACGTTTAAAGCAATAGATAGATCTACACATTCTGGAAAGAACCACCTCTTACAATATCTATGATAAGTAGGTAGCTATTTATTATATATTTAAAATTGATTAAGACATTTAAGACGTAAGCCAGTATGATGCTTTGGTTTTTCATCGTTGATTTAAAAGTTACTCTTAGTTCAGATCAAAAATATCGCTAATATGCATTATCAAAAATGTCTATTATCATTTTCTTTTGGAATTATTTCTTCGTTTTTTTTTCTTCTTTTTTTTTGTAGAGAAAACTTAACAAAATTTTGGATACACATTTGAAATTTTGTTTGAATGTTTTAATGCTTGCAATAAAATTGAATATGTCATAGTACAGATTGATTTAAATATGTATATATTTTTTTGATCCCTTGGTTAAATATTTTGTTAGGTATGCAAGCATAATAAAGCAAGTTTTATTTTTTTTATTTGTAGTGTAACAATAACATACAATATATATGTTTGATCTCTTGTACTTTAGTACGAGTTATAGTTTTAGTTTATGTATATTTAATTTGTCTACATATGCATAAATTCCATATTGAAATCATAACAAAAAAAAAAAACAAAAAAAAAAGCAGACAGGAATGACCTTTAGAAACTTATGTATGTATGTATATGTATATATTGACTTCGCAGAGATCTTGATAATCGAATCGTCTAATGCCAACACGTCTTAAAGTAACTTGATCATCATTTATATTCAGAATAGTTTAAGCTAAATATTGATAGTAGTTAATAAGTAATTTAGTACAACTAATTGATGAATGTTAAGAGAATTATAATAAGTTTTGTGTAATGGTTTTTAGATACATGGATATCATAGCGAACGGCTGAGAGTCCGTTCCATACAAATTTATATAAATTGGCAGTATGAAGTTGGATTCAAATGGTGGACTTTTCTTTCATTTTTGGAAATAAAACAATACGAGTTGGATTCTTAAAACGTTTGCTAATACTAGAAAAAAAATACTTGTGTCCGATTCTATTTTTGAGAGTACAACTTCATTGCGGATAATCTCTTCCATTTGGTATCCATTTGTCATAGCCAAAAAGAGTTTCAATTCACCTGCCTTAATGCAATTTATTTAACTACAAGTTATATGGAAACTAGTGATGCAAAACTATTGAGCCACTATCGATAGTGACGAATCGATAGACATAGAGATGCGCGACTTTCGATGTTGTTGCACCACTAATAAAAACGCCACCGGTGGCCAAGTTCAATCGATCAGTTTATAAGTTTTGTTTTTTATGTTTGTATATGTATGTGTGTATGTGAGTGTGCTTTAATAATAATTACTTTGGATCAATCACTTTTGCCTCACAATCAGTGGGATCAATATCCTGCTCAATTACCAAAGTGTTTTTGGATATTGCATTTGCCAATTCGGCAACTGATTCCGAATGTGGCTGATTTCCACTACTTCTGGTCGCCGTACGCTTACGCATATCCGCCTCCTGTTGCTGTTTCCTGTGCATATCGCTTAGCCTAAAGGCCTCGAGAAACTCATTGAGATCCACCTTGCCGTCACCATTGAGATCCATCATACGGCATTTCTCAAGCATTTCCTCCTTGGAATAGGCCCCAGGCATGTGGGCAACAAGCAGATCGATTGCCGTCTCAAACTCATCCAAGGTTATTTCACCTACAGAAATGGTGGAAAAGTTATTCGAAGGTAAGTCCATACAAACCACACACTTGAACTGCTTTACCCGAATTATCAGCATCTATGATATTGAAAATGGCCTCCAGACTTGCTTTATTGGCATATAGGGCATCCATAACCGTTGTGCCATCGGCCTCTGCCTCCAACTTGTCAAGGAAAGAGACAAATTTTTAGTTTTCTAGTTGCTTACTCATTTGCTTTACTACTACTCACAATCACATCCGTATCCAATAGATCCAATGTGGTTATATAGTTCACTTTTTGATTATCCGTGCCCGGTGCCAGTCTATCGCGCAATAATCGCCAGGGTAGACCCAATTTGGTTATCTCTTCCATGACAAAACACCATTTGCCTATCGATATGAGGCCAGTGTCCTCTGGATCATATTTCCTAAACTCTCTTTCCAATTCATCGCGATGTTCGCGCAGGCGCACAGCAAGCTCCTTCAGAGCCGAACTCTCCACCATGCCCATCCGCTGTCTAAATGATAGTTTCTTTGTCTGCGATGCGGCCGATATGTATTGAACGAAGTACGGATTTAATTGATTATTCAGACGCATATAAGCACCCTTATTGGAACCCATGGCATAGTAATTAGAGGCCGAAAATATGGTTATGACCTGTTTGTAGGAAAAAGGATACATATATATACATATATATAAAAGAGTTCCATTTCTAAGCTTACCTTATTATCATGCATAAACTCGTGACCATTTGGTTTGCATTCATGGGATCGTATGACATAGCTCAAACGATGACGTTTCAGAAATAGTTCGGTTGTATCTGGTCCAAACCAGCAGCCTGCTCCACGTAGAGTATTAGGCACACAACCATGGGCCGCCTGTGGATCACTCCACATTATGTCAAAGATCTAAAAAACAGGGCAAAACTCGTAACTTGCAAATGAAGCTGAGTTCTATATTCTTTCTTTACCTGTTGCCATTCAGTTTTATCTAAAGGTTCGCCATCTGTTATGGGTGGCCGCAAGATAGATACATACTACACGGATATATATATATATTTTAATACCAGCAAAATGAATAAAGTTCCCTTCGAGTTGTACTCACCTTGCCTCGATCAATGCTCTTGATGAGATCCAGACTTGTGCTATCCGAGAAACCACCATGAACAATGAGCACACGATTGTTTAGCACAGAGCCCAATGGAAGCCAGCGATAGACCTCATCGATAAGCCTCAACAGGCGCTTGTGATTGCGCTAATTGAAGTTGAAAATGAATGTCAATTATTTAGATTTGCATACATAGATTCACAGATTACTCACAGGATACTTTCCCTCTACTTCGCGTATGAAACCGTAGCGTGCATTCATTATGCTATCCTCATGATTGCCTCGATTCAAGAACACGGCATTGGGAAATGCCAAGTATAGAGCCAAAAGTAAAAGCAGCACCTCCAATCCCTTTTTGCCTCGATCCACAAAGTCTCCATTGAAAACATATGGATTGGAAGCAGATGGTAGCCCGTTCTAGGAAAATGCATGAGAAATGGTTATTCAGGCAATAGAATGGATCTTGGTATTGGGTATTTCGTTTACCTTATGAAGCACCACCAGGAGATCATCTAGTTTACCATGCAGATCACCGCAGACGGTCACCTGAAGTGACACAGCTGTGGATACCATAACAATATTTGGCATTTGTTTCAGGGATTTGGCTGCCTCGCGCAATATCATGGCCACCAATTGGGGTTGCAAACGATTGCCCTGTAGATAATAGTTCCATTACACTTTGAACTCAATGGATTGGAGGTTATTGAATAAACTTTACCCTCTTCTTGCGGAAGACATCAATTAGGAATTCAACGTGACTCTTTTTCAATGGCATCTCCATTTTGGTGCGCACAACATCGCCCATTTCCTCCAATATCTCATCGCGTTCTTCCAAAACTGAAGCTATTTATAGAGAATTTCCCCATAAGGACTTTCATTTCTTAATCAGAACATCAAAAACTTACTTATCGATGAGGAATGATGTTGATTCTTTGTGCCAGCAGCCTGGGGCATATGCTTTATCAGATCATTGAAGAATTTATATAGCTGAGTGAGAAATAAATACAAAAAGTAAACAATTTGATTATCGTAGATCATGACTGAAATGAATTTTAGATTAGAATCTTTTATGAAATGTCATTTGTGTGTGATTTGAAACTTCAAATCAATTTCAATCCGCTCCCTCACAATGGGATAATTCATGTTGAGTGCATGGGGAAATGTTAAAAAGCGGTCTAATTAATGGTCAGTAAAAAATTATAGGTCACACAATAATACCAAATTATATGCTTTCAATTAAATATGCACAAACAACAAACAGAGCGTAGTTTCTTTCAACCACGATGACAATTATTGACTTTTGAAACTTTACAAATGCATACAGTCGACGTGGCATGGTGACCTCCTTACCTTCATGCGAACTATATATAGGTTACCTTTACACCTTACACCTTACACCTTAGACCTTATACTTATATGTGCTGATGGCATAGAATTGACGAATTTGTGTTTACCTCAGCTTGGTCCTGTTCGCTGGCATATTCGAGATTCTGGAATATTTGCCAATTGCAACGTTTCTTCATTTCGCGATGTGCCTGATGGCGTCGATACCATTTTTGAATCAATATAGCCGCTCTTATGGCTGAAAAATCAACAAAAAACAAAATATCCAATAAATAGACCACATATCAAAATGGTTTTTGGGGTCATTCAAATGGGGCGAGGGGTGTTGGGTAATGTTGGGAACTTAAACTCAAATTGGGGAATATAGAAATTTCGTTTGGACTTGTTACTTGCCATTCTCATCCATTTTTATGCTAATTTTATTCTTCTGAAAACACAAACAGAATTGTAGGTAGAAGGGTTGGGATCGACCTAATGACATTTTACATTGCCGTACAATTTTTTGGACTCGTTTAAGGAGAAATCGTTTTGGGTATATAGTATGTACATATGTTATTATGTGAACAATAATAAGTATTTTGGTCGTTACGAACTTGTTTTTATGTTGGGTCTCTTTTCCGGTTTTTTTCTCTTCAGAAACCGGAGGGAAAAAATACCCATAGGATACGTTTTAGGGGATTTTGTAAACCGCATTAGTCTCTCATTAGGCTATGCTTTAAATGTCTTCGTTTCGTTGGTTCGTTTTGCACTTTAAATTTCAATTTCAAAGAAATTCCGTAAATTGTGACGTTGAAAGCGGAGTAACTAAACACTATCTTTGATTTGGATGTTTCTTAATAAAGTAAGAGGATTTTCTTTTTTTCCAACACTTCACAAATAGTTACAAAAAATAGCAAAAAAAAAAAAAAATACCAAAAGAGAATTCTCTCATCTGTAACAATATCTAGTTCTTCAATCAATAAAAAGTGTTTTATTTTTTTTTTTTTTTGAAGCGTTTTTTCAACAATTTAATGCCTTTTTTACTGCCGTACACTTGAGACTAGCCGCCTAACTAGACCTAGAAGGGCTCAATGCAACTGCGACTGGTGCGCCGTTTGTCGGTTCTTCTGTTAATGGTTTTGGTTTTTCGATTTTTCTTACCCGCAGATAGTATAAGAGGGCACTGTGGGCGCAATAAGCCAAATATTTAACATATTTCTAACCAAAATATAATCAATTTCAATGATAAACTTTTAAAAGTATTATTTTGTAGGCATCAAATTCGAAAGCGAAAGTAATTAAATGGACTTAAATCGTTTGCTTTTAGTAAGTGTAATTTAATGTAATTGCAAATTTTCTAAATAATTTATCAAAGTAGCGGGCTTTTCAATATTTTTCTATTAATCTCATATATGTTAAGAACAAATTTATTTTTTAATGAAGAAATTTGTAACACGAATGAATAAGCAAGAATTATTTTTAGAAGGCAATCAATAAATTGAGTGTAAAAATGTTGATAGCGGCTGACTTTTACGATATTTCTTTACTATATTTAAAGGTAAATTAAGTTTTAGAGAAACACTTTTACATCCTTTTCTCATAAGGTTAAGGCCAACTGAGCGTTTTCATTATAATAACCAATTTATAAAGTTTTAGTCTCAATTGCTTTAGTTGAATTTCTAGTGCCTGGCTCTATTGTCTATTCATTTTCAAGTGTTAAAAGTCATTTTTGTTCCATTGTCCAATGCCCTAATTATCCAAATGGCGCCCATGTCGACCATAGTTTTGTTTTTTACTTGTCTTGCGTCTATGTCCGCGCTGTGTTTTGCGGTTTCAGTTCAGTCTGCGTGACTGGTTGTGTCTTAATGTAAGTGTTTAGTTAGTATGTCTGTGTGTGTCTGTGTGTGTGTGTGTGTGTGTGTTTGTGTTTATATTTGTTTGTTTCTTTATTTGTTTTAATAGTTGCCGCTAGGCCACTACGGGTTTGGCCTTTGCTTATGCATCAGGGGCATAGTGGGGTAGGGGAGGGGCGAAAAAAAAGGATCTGTTATCACTTTACATTCAACCGACTAAGTACACCGAGTACTTAAGATAAGGTTAAGCCTGTTGAGCAAATTAAGTTGCCATTCTTTCCATGCAAAGAAGTCCTCCCTTGGCTCTGGTCTACCTACACCCATGGGAGCTCTCCATCTAGAGTTTGCCTTTTTTTTTGGGAGACCTTTTGGCAATGGCTAGTTGGACAAATTGTAACAATAAATATACGCTTAGCGCAAGCGCCATTATCATCATCATCATCATTGTCGTCCAATGGCCCGCTGGCCCGGCATGGAATAAATGTGGCGGATGGCCAAAAATGTTCCTTGAAGTATGCTACATTTTTTGTTGCTCTTTTTTCCAAAACAATTTGATTAATCTTCGTATATTTGCATTTCAACTTTTTGTGCAAGTGTAAAATTTGGACTCAAGTTCCCCCCCTAGACACTCCGCCAAGACCCCCCCTCTAGAGCACCGACTTATTAGTTCTGGCTTGTACCTACAAATAGATATGATAATTTAGTTAACGAACTTGTTCTCAACTTGAATTCAACGTTGCGTGATTCGATTCATTGATTGCTATGCTAATGGGTAAAGTGCTGATTACGTATTGGATTGATTTGGTTTAGTTTAACGACCAATTGATTTGCCTGATGGCTTAAGTAGACCATTAACTAGACATACTCACGAACAATAGACAGACTTCTGTTCGATTATTATGTGCATATATTAGAGGGGGGGGCAAAAAAAGGCAGGTGGGCAGGTGCTAAAGTTATTCTGCCAATCAACATATGATAATTAATCATAATTGCAAGTGCCAAAAATCAATTTGTGTCAAATGTTGGCTCTGATCTTATCATGGTTACCGTTAACCTTATTCTTGTAGTTATCTTTTATATAAATTTGCATTTGCTTTAGCCTCCAAATTGGAAACGGTTGAAAAGTAACAAGCTTTACGCTGGCTTTTGCGGGTTTTCTAAGGGCTTACAAATTAGATAAAGAGTGAGGCTTGGTCAGGAGGTCAGGAGGAGAAGCCAGAGAGGCAGAGGGGTTAAGAAGAATGAGAGAGGATTAGAGGGTATTACACTTAACAAGCGAACAAACAAATGCGTTTTAATACTTACTCTTCTCGGCCCGAGAGGCGCTCATGCCACGCAACGGTTTTCGGAAATGTTTGCACCAACCTTTCCTTTGGAACAACTGCAGCAGACTGGAGGCGCGCGTCGTTGTTTGAGCGCCGCCCGAATGCGGCTGGCCATTGGGTCCCAGTGTCTGCATGCTGGCACCCACGCGCTCTATTTCCGATGAGCGGCACGATGAAGCGTCTTCAACGGAGGAGCTGCGTCGCTTGCCACCGTTGCTGCCGCCATCGCTGCGCAGGCAGACACAGCTGCGCAACATGTTGTTGTTGTTGTTGTTGTTCCGTTGTTGTTGTTGCTGCTGTTGTTGCTGTTGCTGTTGCTGTTGCTGTTGGCCGTTGGCGTTGTCAAAATGTCAGGCTGTCAGTTTTGCGTAACCTGAGACTGCGGTTCGCGGTCACCCACAAGACCCGTGCCGGACTCAAGTTCCCCCACAAGCACACACACACACATGCACCCCACCAGACTCTTTTGCGTTCTCCTTCGCCTTTTGCGCTCTTCTTGTTTGACTTCTACTTCTCCTTCTTCTTCTTTTCGGTGCTTAATTGCAGCTCCGCACACAAAACCAACAACGCACCGCCCAGATCCGGATCCACATATGTATGTGTGTGTGGTCTCTGCTTTATGTCACTCGCCTGACAAGGTAATATAATTTGCTAGACTCGCCCACCTGCCGCCACCTTTGTCTGTATATCCGTCCGCCCTACCACTCAGCTCCTCTTCTGCGGAAAGTGCGTTAGATGGATGATTGGATGACTGGGTGAATGGCCGGGTGGTTGGATGTCCGGATGGCTGGATGGTCGGATGGTTGGGTTGGCTTTTGGGTGGTCGCTTGCCTCGGCTTTGACGATTTGTTTACTGGCTGGTTTTAATGCAAATTGATTTTGTTGTCATATAATTTATTCATTTCAGTGTTGGCAAGTTTTCTATTGACATTCAACTAGATGGCAGCAACAATCCCTTAGAGATTCTGCCATTCTATTGTATCTGCAACAACAAAACAAAAACAAAAACCCAAAAACAACAAACATTATAATTAGTTCAACATTTATTATGATAAGTACATACTCGAAATATGTGTGAGTGTGTGTGGGTTCAAAATTGAAATGAAATCTCTTGGCATCCCCTAGAGAAATGTTGCTTCTCATTATCCAATTTTATTGGATTTTTTTGTATTTATTTCTTAGTCAAATTTATGCTTAATATTTGCTCAAATCAATGTAAATTTGTTCAGATAAAAGCTTCTTCTATATAGATTTAATCAGAATGGATTCAAATTCTTTTTGCCAAGTGTTGCCATTTCGGTTAGATTTCCCGGGGAATGGAGCCCAGACATACATATGTGAAATGTTTATTTATTTAAATGCAAAAGGAAAGAAAAGAAAAAAAAGCAAAGCAAATTTCTGGACTGACAGTAAAGGATTTATATAGTCAAATGAATAACAGACTACATCAGTCACAAACAGACATTTCAAATGTATGTTTTTATGTACAAACATACATACATACATAATCTATGCATATACTACATATACATATATTATAAGAGAGGGACGAGACGAGGGAAGTCGTTGGAGTTTCACTTTACTGGTAAGTTCTTAATAGTTTCTGCTTGGCTAAACTTTTGGTCCTTTCTCCACTGGCCAGCATGAGCCCGCACTTTTCTCTCACTCTCTCTCTCTCTCTCTGTATCTCTCTCTATCTATGTGTGTGTGGATATGTATTTCAATCTGTATTTGTATCAATCATTCAGTGGCCCATCCAATGGCTCTTTCATGGTACTCTTTCATAGTTCCTACATCGTCGCTTGCCACTAAATGGATCAGTGTAAAATAATTTTGTTCAACAGAAAAAGAGGAAGCACAATACAACAGAGATACAGCGAGTTGGAGAGAGAGAGAGAGAAAGAGAGAGTGATAGTGAGAGAAAATAAAAAAAATAAAAGGGGAAAAAATGTAAGCGAAATATAATCTTAACAAAACCGTTGAACCGGTTGCCATTTCACTATTTTCTGAATGTCAGTGAAAGGGCTCTGGTTCTGGCGCTGGCTCCGGGTCCGG
The DNA here is from genome assembly GCA_024703675.1 of Drosophila nebulosa. Classification (NCBI taxonomy): domain Eukaryota; kingdom Metazoa; phylum Arthropoda; class Insecta; order Diptera; family Drosophilidae; genus Drosophila; species Drosophila nebulosa. The sequence continues at coordinate 1,570,037 of JANFPS010000005.1, forward strand.
GTCCGTTCTTTTGTGTTGCTTGTTCTACTCTGTTCGGACAGCACCAGGACCTGCCCTGTCAATAGTATCCTCTCGAGTGGCTCCAAACAAACAAACCAATTTTTAGCAATTGAGCTATAAACACAAACACACACACACACACACACCTATAGACACACACACACATAGATACCAACTCAGACTGTGACTGTGAATCAGTGTGAAGAACCACAAAGTGTGAAATTAAAATGCTAACACAAAGACAAAAACCCGAGTTGGGGTTAGAATGGATAGGGTTCTGGTTTCTAGGTTCGGGCATGGGTTTGGGCTTGGGTCTTGGGTATGGGTTTATGCTTTCGAATCGAGGTTGTGTGTGGGTCACCGCCGTCGAGAGGAAAATGAGGCTAAGGCACAGCAAAACCTAAATATAAAGGCAAGCATCAGGTAATATTGATTAATCGCTTAAGCTCTTTAGCGAAATTGTTGATGGATGCGGCAAAAACAACACAACAACAACAACAAAAACTCAAAAAGAAAACGAGAAAAGGAGAAAAAAGTTTTTCCACACACAACTAAGTAAATCAAATTCAATTATTAACACAACAGCAAGAAAGTTACCAGACGTAGCTCTAACTATGTATGTCACACCGAAAAAAAAAAAAAGTAAAGAAAAAATTGTTCATTTCCCATTCAATAATTTTCGAGCAAAGTGAAAATTCGCTTAGTTACCTGCAAAATATATTCACTTATCTTCACCTTTTTTGCCCGTCCGTAAAATTGCCATACAATAAAAATACACGCAGCTCTCTGGAGTCCCAGACAGAGCCAGCGATGGTGCGGAACTGCGACTGATGGGTGATGAGGAATGGGAGAGCGGGTCGAGGGTGGAGGGTCGGGAGTCGAGAGTCGGGAGTCGGGGATGTTGCTGGGCTCGCGTCAACCACTTTGTCATCACCCACTTTGGCACTTTTCGAGAGAGGCAAATTTCGTTAACACAAAAACAATAAAACAAGAGAAAAGTTAAATGCGGGCTCAAAGCTTTTATCGAAATGCAATTTGTGCAAAGTGAAAATTGTTTATGCTCAACTTAAATATATGTAGAATAATACATATACATTTATATGCATACATCTAGCTAGCTTTAAATTTGTTGTTGAAAATCTAATTTAAAATCTGTCAGAAAGTTGTTATAGCCGCCATACAAAATAAATATATATGAGAATTTATGAATTTTCATTGGCTTTAACTTTTGCAAAAAGTGTGAAAAGTGTATACACAGAGGAGGGCAAAACAACAATGAAACAATTTCATAAATTCAAATCAAATGCAAATGTGAAAACAAACTGAAAAAAAAACTACATGACAATATTGTCTATTAAATTAAAAACACTTTTTGAACAGGTTTTTAGAGGAAACCATTCTTCAAAGATATTTTCTAAGAGAAACACGTCGTATACTTAATATTTAGTTTACTTTGCAAAATTGTTTCCATTACAAATTTAAAAAAAAAAGGAAACCCATTAAAAAATACGCCAAGTTGAAAAGAAACCATGTCGTATACTTAATATTTAATATGAATAGAAAATTTATTCACATTTTCTGGCATTTTTGATTCTATGAAATTGCTTTTAAGTCTGCAAGTCTACAAGTCAATATGATTGATTGAACAACTTTTATGGATAGAAAGTTGGTTAAATTTATTTGTCTTAATTTCTTTTACGCATTAGTTCGAATTGTCTTCTATTTCCATTCATTTTCATTGATGATGGCCATGACTTGAAACTTCATCTAGTGTAAATATTAACTTAATTGTTGCCTTTGGTGGGGGGGGGGTGGGGGCGGGCGTTAAGTCGGCCGAGAGAAAGGAAGTTGAGTCGAACGTAGAAGACTTCGTCACTTGCCTTGGCTGGGGGACAAGTCAACTGTTTGTTGAGCATTTTAGCTGGCAAATTTGCTGATTGTCACACAGAGCCTCGTGACATGCAATTTATCGTAATTGAGTCAAGCCAACAGCAATCATATTTTTTTTTTCCCACACGCACATTGGGAGAAAGAGAGAGATAGAGAGAGAGGGAAAGGAAGGCATTGAGATGACTTTCATGTGAGTGTCCAATTCCAATTCCTTAGCGGACAGCGGACAAGGCCTATTATCGTCAATGTCCGTTAAACGGGCAGATTGCAGCTGCCGCTGCCACTGGCTGACCTATCTTTGCTCTTTGTTGTGGGATTAATACAAAAAAATAACGTATTCCCGGCCGTAAATGTGCTGGCGGATAATCTCATTATGTCTTGACCCAAGGCATCATTGCCATCATCATCATCATCGTCGTCGTCGTCGTCGTCGTCGTCCTCATGGCAACCCAAAGACAAGCGGAAATTGACCCCAACGATGTGGGTAATTGAAATAAATAGAGTTTGAGCTTCCAATTGATGTCCTGCCAGCAAAAAAGAAAGGCTGACGAAACGTGGAGGAGGAACTGCCGTGGGATAGACCAAAAAACAAAACAAAAAACAAAAACTCAGGAAATCCATCACAAACCTAACCTTGAACCTTTTTCCTTTTCATCATGTTGATATAGCTGATAGCTGCATCTTTTTATCATCTCTTTTCTCCACATTAACCTAATCAAATCTGCTTAAAAATATTTTACACAGCTTATTGACAATTTGTGTTGCCTACTTTTCAGCTGAGCTCTTTAGCCTTTTGCCAACCGTTTGATAAGAATTTTTAATCCAATTTTTCATTTGTTGCCATTAACAAAATAATTGCATTACCATTAAATATTTTAAATAAATGCTTTTAGTTGCATTTTTTATTAATGAACAAAAAACTAAATGAAATTGTCATCAGTCATTTGAGTCAAACGATGCAACTTGTTGGGAATGAATAAATAAATTTATCATTTATACATTTTTAATTGAAATGTTTGCAGAGATTGTTGCCACTTCTATTCAACGGCTTAAAAATCTTAAGCAATTGCATTGAAGTGGCCAAAGAAATTGGCTTAGAACATTTGCTTAGTTTTATCATTGAATAAATTTATAACTATACAGATACATATATATATATATATATGTGTATACAGTTATTTATTCACACAGTCGCTTGGGCAAACAAAAAAAAAGAAGAAAGTTTAATGCAGAAGAACAAAATGTTAATTAAGTTAATACAAGCAACTCCCCAGGCTGCTGTTGAAGTAGATGACAATTCCTTTGACATTCTTATATATATATATATATATACATACTTATCACATCACATCAGTCAGCCAAACTGTGTGGAATTCATATTCACTGACAGGTAATTTAGTTTCCTTACGCTTTTAATTGAGTTCGGCCAACGCAGTCGATTTGATTGGCAGGCACGTACAGGTAGAGACACAGGTAGATACATACATACATACATACAAACATACAACCTGCACCCTGTATCTGTATCTGTTTATGTATATGTATGTATGTGCATGTGTATATCATTAGCACCTGATCACGTAGGGACTATAAAAATTTACCGTTCAATTTCACAGTTTACGGCTTTAAGTCACTGACGACTTTCGTTCTTTGCTAACGACTTTGAAATGATGTCAGAGAGATAGGTATACACGATACGATGCGATACGATATATTGTACATGGGCACTTAATTTCATTTATATGTAGAAACCAAATTACAAATTAACGAAAGGAAATTGGGCTTGGTGGCGTTGAGAGCAGCTCGCCGAGCAGTTGACATCTTCCAAAACGAAAATAACAAAAAAAAAAAAAATACAAACCAGCATTGACAGCGTTTTTTATCAAACCATATGGCCAAGAACCATTTTAACTTTCTACTCGCCATGGAGCCCTATAAGAGAGGGAGACAGAGAGGTAAAGCGACAGCCTAGAGAGCGGCAGCGGCGGCGGTGGCGGCTTTGATTTATTCACGTGATTTGCCAAAGGCTCTTTCAGCCCAATTCTCTTGTCCCCAACGGCTACAATATTGTGAAATACTTGTGTTTTTCACACTGCTACCAAAGTCTGCGGGTTACTTTTTAGGGATTTTCGAATGCCGCCATTTCTGGCCCACGTTTTGGTTGACAAATCAAGCGTGAAAATTATGGAGCTCCTTCTGCTGGTACATTTGCTGGATGCCTGCAAATGGTGTGTGTGTGTGTGTGTGGGTGTGGGTGTGGGTGTGGGTGTATGGTGCCTTAAACTGCTTAAATTAATCGATTTACGAAAGAAGCTTTAAAATTTTCCTTATCTGATTATAATTAAATATGCGGGATAAAACTTGGGTGTGTGTGTGTGTGTGTCTTGTTTCAGACTGGCTAGACCCTAAAGAGTGTAGAAACTTTTCATTTAGCACACACACACACACACACAGGGAGAGAAACCGTTCTGGTATATCTCATTAGAGGAATCCTCTTACTTTCGTCTTTAATTTCATAATTCTTTTCAGCTAAAATGTCAACAAGCATTGAAACAGCTTCCTTGCCACATTTTCATACAGAAATTCACATACATCATGTGAATTTCGATGCCGATAAAGAAATCAAGAGCTCAAACTGTCTTGAATCCTCTTACTTTTGTCCCTAATTTTGGTCAACCCAACCAACTCTCAAAGGAAAGCTTCCTTAACACGGTTTTCTGATACAAATTTATAAACGGCAAATAAATTTCGATGCCTGATCTCGTCAAACTTTTACTGGAATTCTTTATTTTTCATAGAATGGCTATAATTTGATTAATTTTTCAAAACAATTTCGAAAAAGTTCTAAAGACAGAAGTTATAAGTTTGGCAAATCTTGATTAAAAATTCTCTTTAAATTGTCAATTGTTGGTGAATCATATAACAATGATTGGTTCTATCTCTTTTTTTCAGGAGCAGCGCATCCTTAAAAGAAAAAGGAATATATTGGCACTTATTTCGCATGTAAAGTATTATAATGCCCCTGAAGCGTTGCCCACTCGAGTCTATTTGGTGTGTGTGTGTGTGTGTGTGTGTGTGTGTAAGTGCGTGTGTTGGAGTGTGTTTTCTTTTATTCGTTTTTCATGGCTGTCATAAAAAGGATTTTACATGCGTTCATCTTAGTCCTTTCGAGTAAATTTCATTTATCAAAAATTCAACCAACCATTTTGAGTTACATTGACCTTTTGCCATTTGATTTTGTTTAGGTTTTTCACTTGTATTTTTTTTTTTTTATTATTTTATTGCATGCATCCATCTCTTTCTCTTATTCCCTGCCCTGCTCTCATACGCTCTCGCTCTTTCTCTCTGTCTCTCTCTCTCTCTCTCTCTCTCTCTTTTACTTGGAGATTTTAGTAATTTGCCTGATTTCGTTTATTCCGCCTACAATTTGGGTAATTTTCAGATTTTTTCGCACGAATTCCTTGGGGTTTGCCGTGTTTGGGCATTTTTTTTTTGTGTTTTTTTTTTTTCTTCCATACCCTGTAACGTGTAGATTAGAGGGAAATATGAATTAGGTCAATTGACTTTGAGGTAATTAGAAATTTGGTGAGTGACCATAAATGACGCTAGGTGCCGCCAGGGTGTTGGGTTCATGTGTTATTTAAAAAATTCGTTGTAATTTAATTTTAATTTGGTGCAATACGGTATTTTTCAAGTCGATGCTTAAACTTCACGCATGAAACGTTTTTTTTTTTGTGTTTCTTTGCGTTTTCTTTGTTGCTTTGCCTCTATTGTTGTGTTGCCGTTGTAGTTGTAGTTGTTGTTGTTGTTGTTGTTGCCAGCAACTTTTATTATTCATGTATGCATGTGTAAATACACATGTATATATACATACAAACATATATCCATGTATACATATGTATATATGTACGTTTGTATTTAAGAAATGGTGCCAAAACGGGCCACTTTCAGTGTTTTGGATTTTCACTTTTATTTTTTTTTTTTGTGCATTATGTTTGATGGTAAGCAAAGAGAAAAAAGGATTGTGGGGGAGGGGGGCGGTGGTTGGGTGAGGTGTTTCGGTTACCATGGCATCGCCTTAATTTCAAAATGTTGAAGTAGGTTTCAAGAGCAATGCAAAGATCTCAAAATCGTTTATTACATTCCAGTTGAACGTTTTTAATGAAATCCTTCGAAATTGATAAAAAAAAAACAAAAAAAAAAACAAATTGGGGCACGCCTCTACTTTCTGTCGTACTTCATGTCGTATGAGTAATACGAATTGCCATTAAAGCTCACAATGTGCTCAAATTTTAAGTTTTATGATAATAATTTGCTTCAGAAATCAATGCAAATTGTTTTTTCGTTTGCCATTGTTTTTCTTTGAATTTTTTCTCATTTTCGGCACTTTTCTTTTTGTGTTTTGCCCATTTCATTTGCATAATTGGAATAAGAGGAGCAAAGAAACCGCCTTCTGGCAGCTTTTCTTCTTATTCCCCATGGCTAATTAACGCCCGACAAAAAAAAAATGTTCTTTTTAAGCCTAAGGATTCTATAGTCGTTGGCCATATTACCATTTAATTGCAAAGAAGATGAAATTTGAGATTCATAAAATGAAACTTACTCGAATTGGGCACCAATTAAGTTCTCCTTTTTGCCCTCCCCATTCCCGCATAATCTTACTTTTAGCTTGTTTATTCGCATTGTCTTTTCTTGGCTTTTGATTAGATTTGCCAAGTTGTTGTAGAGTGGTTTAAAATTTCGATTTATTAATCAATATAAAAAAAAATTTATTAGTTTCATCCTAGATATGCAGGCTAAGAGCTGGTACACATTTTAATGGCTTTATTATAACCATTTTTGCCATGTGCTGTAGAGGACTATAAAAAATACTCGAAATAAGTTTCCATTAAGCCATTTTGTGTGTTAGCCGCACTGCAAAAGTTTATCACGTATATGTCGTTATGCATCACATCAGCAAGGACATTGAGAGTCTATCAATGGCTTAACTCGCTAACTCCTTATAGTACAATACATAAAGTCTTGACATATATGAGAAGGACACAAAAACTTTGACCAATGGGTAGATCTAGTCTAGATTTGAATTGAAACTAAAGTGCAGCGACATTTATAGATAAGTTTAACGAGTCGTATGCGTGATATTCGATAATATTTATTGCTTACCAATTCAATACGATTTTGTGTTGTGTTGTGTTGTGTTGTGTCTTCAACTATTGGCAATAATTCGATATTGTTTATCATCTATTATTAATTTGCTGCATGTCTCTTGGGCCTTAGCCTGTCAACACTCTGAGAAGAATTGTGTTTCTCTGTGTATATATTTCTATTATTTATTTTTGGTTTCTATTTTGTTTCAAACTGAACTGAAAACGTTTTTACTTTTCGTATGCTTTTGGTGTTGATTTTGGTTTTGAGAAACATTTATTCAGAATGTTTGCATATATCTTCATCTGTGTGTATATGTATGTCTATACTTATACGTATATAGATAGATTTATATCACTTTGCTGTCGGTTGTTGCTGTTTTTGTTGCTCTTGTTGCTGCTGTTGTTGCTGCTGTTGTTGTTGTAGTTGTTAAATATGTGAGTATTTGGTTGGTTGTATGTACATATATATGTACATATATATGCACTTGTCCAAGCGTTCCTCATTTAATTATAGGAATTTGTTATGAGACTAACAAATTGCCCAGTAGTAAAAACGAATAATGAAATGAACGAAAATACATACGCATATACATATGTTTGTACATATGTATGTATATATCTGGTATATATGAATGCTCTATATGGTTTAGGATAAGCTGCAGCATTATTATGCTTTATAACGCGATGCACACACGCACACACACACAGACATTTATGAGAGGACATGGACAAATAACGTAAAATAAACACGAAAATTTCGTCAGTGTCTGTGGCAGAAGCAGCAGCACCACCACCACCACCACCACCACCACTACCAACAGCAACAATAAAAAACAAAAAAAAAACAAAAAAGCGGCAAAAGGCATTAAAAGAAGCCACACAGAATATTCTCATGGTATGGTGACAACTGCCACCAGCAACAAAAACAACAACAACAATAAGAACCACGGCAAAACATCGACGCTTCCGAAATAGCACGCCGAGCTAAGAGCAACCGCTGTAGCTGGCAGCAACAGAAACAGCAGCAGTAGCAGCAGCAGCAGCAAAGTATTACGTATACGCCGTGTGTTTTGCGTTTGTTTGCGCTTTGACTTTACGTTCCGTCTTTAGCTTTCGCGTTCCGTCTTTCATGGAATTCCGTTAGAAACTGATTCAGGCCAGCAGCTCGGAAATCCTTTTTGGCCAACTGAGGCGCGCGCGTCACCGTCACTGCCAACGACAACGACACCGACACCGACACCAACAACGACAACGACACCAACAACGACAGCGTCAGCGACAGCGACAGCGACAGCGACAGCATGTGAGCTAAAAGCAAAACAAGAAACCGTTTGTCCAAATCAGCTGATTGCCATTGCCGTTGTGTTTGCCGTTGCCGTTGCCTTTTGCCATTTTGTATGGCATTCGTGTTGTTGTCATGGAGGCTGCGCGGTTTGCACACAGTCTCACTCTCACCTCAGTCACATCGCAGCCAAAGAGAACGAGCTACACTGCCCAAAATGAATGTACGCAAGTGAGATAGAGCGATAAAGAAAAGGGAGGCAAACACATAGAAAGAAAGAAAGAGTGAGAGAGAGAGTGTGTGTGTGTGTGTGTGTGTGCGATGCAATGATGTATGTATGTAAATAGTACATCAACTCTTCAATTGGATGTATGAAAATGTAAGTGCAAATGCATTATTATCTTAGGTTCTTAATTACAGTGATAACTCGCTTAAGGAACAACCCTTTTTGGGCGGACAACAAGACAATCAGCTGATTTGCTTATTTCTTCAACGTGATCCTCAATGGTCCTGAAAACTCTTTCTCTCTCTCTCTCTTTCGTCAAATAAATGAATATTATGAATATATTATGAATTTCACTTAAATTTAAAATACTTTTCAGGGCTGCTAAGATCTGAATCATCTAGAATAATATGTGATCTGGATAATGTGAAACGACAATTTAAAAAACAATCTTAGCCTAATTGGTTTGGTTAACGTTTTTTGTTTTTTGCTATTGTGCCTGTGTGTGTGTGTGTGTGTAGGAAGTGTGCTGATATTTCTGACATCATCTTTGAGGTTCTTGCTTTCGAGGCATGCTTTTTGTAATTCATTCCTTCATCATATAGAAAGTTGGTAGGTTTTGACCCTCACTATTGATTTTTGTTAACCTTTTTTACTTTGCGTTAGTAGGTAGTTGGTATCCGTATCCTGTGTATAGTTCCCTTATTCATGCCCACACTTGCAACAACCCCGGAATACCGGAATGCTTAAACCTTGAAATTCACGAAATCAAAACGGAAAGTCCCCCCAAAAACAAAAAAAATGTATGTGGGTCAGGTCGCGATATATAACTGATTAGAAATGACCTGAGACCTGCCCCCCCATCTAAAGCGTTAATTACGAAATGTGTGTTTTTGTATTTATTGTGGTCGTGTAAGAAATTGCACAAGTTTCTGCTTTTGAGCCATTCTATGCAGTTGCAAATAAAGTTTCGACATCTGCATTGTCGAACCAACTCAACGCGAAGGAGAGACAAGCCAAAGTTATGCATTCAATTACTGAGACATGAAAGCCAAACACGGCCAGAAGAACAAGCCAGAACTTAAGCCACTTCGGTTCGAGTTTCCTCTGCACGTACCGTAGTGGGCCACGTGCTTTGCTTTACATAGAAGAGAAGCAAAAAAAAAAAAAAAAAAAAAAAACACCAGCAAAATTTTTATATCCAACCTGGCACACTCTATTTTCTTTTTACCGCCATCTGCATCTCCCTCCACTCCAATCCACTTCGCTCACTCACTCTTCCCCTCTCACTTTATTCCTTTTTGAACAATTACGTTTTGTCTTTTCTGCCAGGAGATGCTTGGCTGGAATTTTGAAAAACATCCGTTGCGGATGGCTTTTGCAAATTACGAGTGTTCAGTATGCAAAACGGGCTTAATTAGAATGATGAAAAAGGCCAAGACAAAGCAATTGCGTACAGATGCCCTCTTTATTTACACAGTTTCTCCAAAGCAATTAGCATAACTAGTAAAATCATCAAATTTTGACACATCTATGGGTCAAATTGATTTACTAATTTCCAAAAAAAAAAAAAAACACAGGAGAATAAGAACATTTCAAACTCAAACTAAGTTAGATATGAATTGGACATCTCTTAGGACAAAATATATCATGTGTATAATGGGTCTAGATCAATAGAGCTATTCGTATGAATCAGATATGACCAAAATCTCTTGAAATCTCTTGAAAACACCAACTTGAGATAGATTGAATATACCCCCATAAAGTTGGTTGGAGGGTATATGGATAATACTCCTGTGCGATGGCTTTAAGTGAAAACTAATGGCATTTATTGCATTGTTGTCCATCAAATTGGATAATTGGCGTTTCCCTACGAGTTTTTCTCAACACACAATTTCAAACATACTCGCAAAGTAATCCTTCATGTATGCGAGTGCTTAATCAAGCCATAATTAAAAATAATTGAGCACTCAATAAGTCGTCTTTAAGGCAAGGACAAAGCAAATGAGAATGGACAACTGAATAGGGTGGCTTATCTCTACTAATTGGAATTACACTTATTGAAACACTTCAACACACTTGAGAAAACAACAACAACAAAAAACAACTTCTAAAGCTAAAGTCTAAAGTTTAAAGTTTTTAAATACATTGCTGTTGGCATGTCAAGCCATAAATTGTTTGCAAAAAATTAAAACAACAAAAAAGGGGCAAACCTTCAACTCACTAAAATGACCCAAACTCGGTGTGTTGGAGGTGTGTGTGTTTGTAAAGACAACCGGACAGAGCAGAGCCAAATAATGCTAGTGGTCTATTTCCCTATTGCATGCCAACACGATATAAGTAGGGACACTGCCAATTGCTAGCGTGCAATGCCAAAGTAACTAGAGTATGCAAAACAGTTTCGTTTTCGTGGAAAATGGACAATACGAAAACGAGTAAATGCAAAATAAAGGAACCGAATAGAAAAGACAGACGACCAAGTTTCGATAATGCCCTTATAAAAGATTTAGCACCCCTTTAGCGATCGTCCGACAAATGCTAATGAATAGTTGAAATGAAAAAAGAAATCCCATCGATCAAGATTGAAGCTAATAAAGAGAGGAAAAAAATTTAAGACTTAATAATTGCTTCCCTTCTTGTAATTAAAATGTTGCCATGTTACAAACTCTAGTACATTGTCAATATGCACCTCTTCGGCAAAGGGTAAAACATTACCACACGCAATGGGTAATCCTTTTTAAGTTGCAAACTCAAGAGTATAGATGTGATCATCAAATTTTCTCATTATGCAGATGAATTAAATTTTTTCTTTAAAACGACAACTAAATATAAAGTTATTATTATTAGTTTAGTTCTTTAATGTACATTTGTACATTTTTCAGATAGATGTTAATTTTTAAAATATTAATGTTATGATCACTGTTAAACATTCAGTTATTTTCAATTTTTGTTGACTTTAGCATTGCTGTTATTATTTACATGCTGTTAAACCAACACTGGTAAGTCCGAACTAGTTTCGAGGAGAAAAAACAATATTTGAGTAAAAAGCGCAGTTTTGAGTAAGCTTCGAAAATGGCGCCCGTCTTGCGCATCACTAATTTCGTAAGTTTCGTCGCGATCGGTCGTTCGGAATTTGTCTTGTAAATGTGCAGCCTAATAAAATCCTGACCTGCGTTCTAATTAGATACACACAGGAAATAACAAACAAACTGAAGTGATAAATAATCAACAAGTTGGTTAAGCATAAGAAAACAATTCGCTAGTACGTCGACGTCAGCGTCTGGTGTGCGCTTGCTTACTACATACGTTCGCGGCTAAAGGATATTTTCTGCTCAAACTAAAACGAAATATAAATCAAATTGTACGGCAATCAATACATGGACAATGAAAAAGAAACCCGGGAGAAGACATTGTTAACAAGTTGTTGTAATTGCCACGAAAGTAAAAGTAAAAGTCGCAGACTCAAAACAAAGAAGCTGCTGCGCCGACATTAACGGTACTTGGTGCGCCGAAGAGTTAGTGTATTATTGACTTTTGTTAAACATTCAACGAAACCAAAATGAAAACAGAACAAATCTTACAAACAAAGGCATAAAAACCCAAGTGAAAAAGAATCCAAAAAGTTAGTTGTTGTTTTTGCCGCAAAAAAAAAAAAAAAAATGTTGCAGGCGCATTTAACGGAGCTGCTGCGCCGACATCAACGGTGCTCGATGCGCCAGAGGTATTGCATTTAGGTCAAAAGTGGAACAAAATGTAAATAGATATACAACAAATGTCAAAGAAACACAAGTGAAAAGGAAACCAAGAGGATAATTGTTGTTTTTGGCGCGAAAAAAAGAAAAAAGGCGCGGTAAACGAAGCTGCTGCACCGACAATAACGGTACTCGGTGTGCCGGAACAAAGTGAAACAAAATCTGAATAGTTATGCAATAAATCCTAAAACGAATGGCAAAGAAACCGAAGTAAAGGAGAAACCAAAAAGTAAATTGTTTTTGGCGCGAAAAAGAAAACAAAAGGAAAAGGTCACATGTGCACAAAAGTGAAGCTGCTGCACCGACATTCGCGGCATACGCGCGGCGGGAATTGATGCATTCGTCTCAATAGATTAGCGAAATAATAAGAAATCCATCAATTAAAAGTCATAAAAATCAAATTTTTTTTTTTGTTTTCGGCGCGAGACTCGCACAAGTGGCTAGCGCATAAATGAAATGCTGCTGCGTCGACGTCGACGTCAGCGTCAGCTGCTTTATTGGTGTTCGTGCGTGAATATAAGAGCGTGAGTGTTTGTGCGTGAAAATACTAATAAACCGCCTTCGGTTTCTTACTTCAATTTTTGAGGATTTACTGTAGTACACTAGGAGTGCTCCTCCCTGCTGTGCTCTGCTCCTCTCCTCAGTATTTTAGGAAAGTTCCTTGGTTTTTCTTTACTCAAATTTTTAAGGTTTACCATAGTAAATTAAGACTGCTCTCCTCCGCGATTCTCAAACTTCCAGGTAAATTTATTGCATTTTGAAGACTCTGTAGTAACTACCCAGTGCCCCCAGTGCTCTTCCAAGTCAACTTCTTGAATTTAAAACACTTTCTATAGTAAATTACGAGTGCTCTCTTCTCTGACAGTAAATTAAGACTGCTCTCCTCCGCGATTCTTAAACTTCCAAGTAAATTGATTGAATTTTCAAGACTTTCTATAATTTAAAACACTTTCCAGAGTGAGTTACGAGTACTCCTTTCTGCGTTTCTGAGTAGTTCAAGATAGTTTCTTGGGTTACTCAAATTTTTGATGGTAGTTAACTCCGAGTGCTCTTCTCTGCGATTCTCAAAAGTTGAAGTAAGTTCCTCAGGTTGCTTAAGTGATATTAAAAAAATGTTTCTGGTCATTCTTCAACAAAGTTCTATCTGAATCAAAAGAATTCCCAGAGGTAATGTCATAGAGGGAAAAAAGTGATTGTGATTTTTTTTTATTTTTTTTTTTTTGTTAAAATGCAACAAGTGAATATAAGTGCGTGAGTGTTTGTGCCTGAATATTGGTGCCTAATGAATATTACCCGCATTTCGATCAAAAGTGAAAAAAAATGGACCTATATCAACGGAAATAGGAAGATAGGTGAGTCGCCGTATATCATTTATTTATACATATTATATATATTGTCTCTTTAAAATAAAACTTTTCATTTCAATTTGCAATTGTCTCTTCGAAATCGTCTTAGTTAGTTTAGCTCTCTATTTCTGGTTTTTAGTTAACTCAACACACACACAGATCAGTATTAATGAGTATAAAGTGAAAAATGACTCCTAATTGTCAAAATCACTTTTTGTTTTTGTTAATGGTCAGGTGCAAGCATTGAAGAACTTTAAAATTTTGGATGATTTTATTGCGGTGGTCAAAGAAGGGTTTCCAGTTTCTCTCTCGATGTGTAAGATGAAATCAATCAATCGTAGCCCATTTCGTGAAACATTAATTCATTCTACGAAATTACTTCATTAAAAGTCATCGAATTTTTCTTTGTTGTTTAGTATGGTTTTGTTATTTAATTTTAGGATTAATTTTACAATTAATTTCTTTTTCAAATGATCAATAATAAACTTAAAGAATTCTACAATTATAAAAAAAGTCAATTTATATGCATCGAATTGATTCATAACTTTGATACTCATACAACTGTTGTTTTGCGTAAGCCAAATTAAGTGATTTTCGATTTTGTTGTTGTGTCCAGTTTGGAGGAAGGCTTAAATATAGTCAGTATATTAAGTTGTACATATATACATTACGTAACGGTAATCGATTCTTTGCAAAAGATAATGATTTTTATTCGTAATAAAAAAAAAAAATTGAATTTCTTATAGGCTGTTGTTGTTGTATTCAATTTGTGGCCAATCAGCTAAAGTTAGGCTATATATTTACAGAGCATGGAATATGCATAACCTAACCTATATATGGTAGAGGTCTAACTTAATCTTATAGACAATGCGTTAATTGATTTCCAACGCAATCCCGACTAAAAACTAAACATAAATACATACAAACATTTATCCTAATGTTTGCATGTAAGTTATGTATGCATCATGTGTTTGTGTTTTTGTTGGTGTGTGTGTATATATATATATATGTCAAAATTTAATAACAACTCATTGAGTTTATTGCAGCATTAAGTATATATGTTGTATATATATACGCAATTGCTTGGGCCTTGTCCTAATGTCCAGCACTAGCTATATATAGTGTAAATGATTGACGACGACTACTACCTACTTCTACTACTGCATGACTTCCCGGAAACGTTTCTGTCTCTCCAGGCTTTCCACCTCAGCCCAACAGTTTCGCATATTCCGGAAGAGCTAAAGATATTTAAATTCGATTAGATTTATTAAAAAAATCGATTGATTATTAGTTTTGAACTTGCCTCGTCAATCCAATTGTGTTCGGCCAGCAGGTCATTCAGTATTTCAGTTGAGGTTTTGCCAGGAAACTGTTGCTGCTGTTCGGTAACACGCTGTGAGCAATTAATAAAAAGATTGTACTTCTCGTGTGCAATCTTATGGAAGAGGTCCGCCCGGGCAGCACATATGCGACAGAGAACAATATCCTGTAATAAATCGAATTAATAAACGACCAACAAATTGTACTCCAATTATTGTGGTCACCTTCTCGTAGACAATGCGCGGATCAACGGGTATCGTTTGCATGGTATTGGGATTGTAGGGCTCTCCAAAAAGCAGAAAGCGTACAGCAATACCCGGCTGATGGCAACCGGCACAATTCTTTTGTGTCAGATTATTTTGCTCCCATTCGGAGAAAACATGGCATTTGGGCCAGGTCTCAATTGAGGATATGGTGCTGCGAGTCCATGGTGTAATGGCCAATAGTTTGCGTTTACAATTCTCCATAATGGTGTCTACCACACGTACACTGCTCAAAAAGTAATCGTCTGCAAACAGAATGAAATGGAAAGTTAATTTGAAATATGTAGGTGTCGGGGTCAGGAGCTCAGAGATCATACTTACCCTTCTCACGGGTTATTTCGGAAAAGAAGCTGGGATCCAAAGCCTGTGAGATCATCGTTTGTATATAGATCTCAAAATTATCCCTGTACGATAAATAATCTTCCATTATTTTTTCAATAAACTGTTCCGTATCATCGGCCAGCAATTCCGAACGCATAAATTCCACAATTGTTTCCGTATGAGAATGCAATTGTATGCGCACCGGGGCTTTGAGGTAGAGTTTTTTCGTTTCGAGATTCCAAGAGGCATACTAGAGAAGCAAAGAAGAGGAGGAAACTGAATTAGTTACATTCAAAATAAAGACGATGAAGATCGATTTCGCTCACCTTTGACATATTCCGATAGAAAGTTTTGCCATTCTGTCGGAATGGTTCGTACTTTTGCAATATACACTTTGAGTCCACCTGCCAAATGGTGGGCCAATCGTTAACCAGATCCGAGCGTAAAACAATAAAATCACCAGTCTGTAAATGAATATTCGATTTAGTCATATTGAATTTAAAACTTAATTAAATATACTTCACAGACACTCCCCCCCCCCTCCCTCATCCTCTTCAAATAAATGCACAAGATTAAAAATCGGACAAAATTCAACAATTCAGAATAAGAATTGCTAACGATTTCATGTGTTAAGACCTACTTTAAAGTTTTCCGTTGAGCCTGAGTTTCCCGCTGAGGCACTGGCATAGCCCACATCAGCTACACCAGATAGATCCTGTTGCGGATTGTAGCCATCACTAGCTGCTTGAAGTTGTTGGACCTGCTGATGCTGCTGTTGTTGTTGTTGTTGTTGCTGCTGCTGTTGGGACGCCTGCAATTGCTGCAACTGCGAATGGTGCTGATGCTGTTGATGCAACTGTGACGGATCATATATATTCTTTCGTGGTGTACCCTTAGTGCGGCGCGTTGCCTTGCGTTTGCCATAACCTTTGCCGGCATCGTCGCTCTGCATAGTGAGGAGTGGTGGGTGGAGGGGATGGTTGATAATTAGTTGTTGGCTACACACATTTTAGACAGACACACACACACACACACACACACACAGAAAGGCACTTACATCTTCTTCTTGCGGTGTCCAAACTGGATCCGTATCCGAATCGGTAAACTCGTCCGGCTCACCCACGGCATTGCCCTCCCCACTGGCTGAGTTCAAGAGCAGAGCGTGCATACTGCTCTGCTTGGCCTTGCGAGAGCATTGCTCCCGACGTGGCGGTATATTCAATGGGTCTGTGGAGCACACAAAATCTCGGTTAGACAGAAACGCAGTGAAGAAGTTGGTAGGGTACTTTTTTTTTTTTTTTTATAGGGATGCAGAATATAAAAAATTAATGGAAACCAATAATCTTTGGATGCTTTAGATTTAACTTATTACAAAATCAAACAAACAAAAAAAAAAAAAAAACAATTTAAAAACAGTAATAATTTTGTTTTTGATACATATTTCTTTTCTTTTTTTTTTGTTTAAAGCAATCCCTTAAAGCAAACAAAACAAAAGAGTAGATAATGGGTTTTCGATATCTGATGATCATCTGCATCCCTAATCGTTGGTTGAAGAAGGGGTGGTAGAAGGGGGGAAGTAGAAAATTTAAAGGGGGATACGGCACAGCCGCCGCAGCACGCACACACACGAAACAACAACAACAACCATATTGACCCGCCACCGCACCGCACCACAGCACCAGCACCAGAGAGCCTGCATCTGAGACGACCTGGCTGGGGGCTTCTGCCCTTAAACCTCCTCTTTGTTCCGGTTAGGGTCTCTCTTTCAATCTCTCTCTCTCTCTCTTCATAAGTGGACAAATAATAAAAATACACGGTTTATTTTTAGTTTTTTTTGAAAATTAATAATATTTGTTCTTCATCATTTATCATTTATCTTCTTCTTAATTTCCATCATCTTTCTCTTCTCACGTTTTATGATTTCATCTCAAAAATACTTTATACTTTTTTTTCATTTCATTTCGTTTACTCTCCTGTGTTTCATTTTAACAATTTAAAAGTTTACATATGCACAATGTTCAGGTCCAAGTCGAGGGTCGAGGTCATTGGTCCTGTGTGTGGGTCGGTCGTGGGTCAATGTTCTTGTCATAGTTTCATCTCTGTTCGAGTCAGGGGGTCACATTTGTCGGATGGCTGTCGTTGTGGGTACGGATACGGTCGTTTGGGTGCGTTTCAGTGCTGCCATGGCCAGAGCAGATTTATAAAATGATGAGGATTGGGCGGCGCTGCCGGCGTGGCGGCTGGCATATGATTGTTGTTGTTGCTGTGGTAGCTGTTGTTACTGTTGCTGCTGCTGGTGCTGTTGCTGCTCGTGTTGTTGTTGCTGTTGCTGCTGGTGGTTTGCTTGTGGGAACTATGTTGTTGTTGTTGTTGTTGCTGTTGGTCAAGTGTCAACATACCTTGACCGCCCAATTGAGCGCAATGCTGCTGCACAAAATGTTGAGCGCCCATCGCCGACTGCTGTTGTTGCTGCTGCTGCTGCTGCTGTTGGGCATATGGCCGGAAGGAGGATGACTCGGCGGGTGGTTGCTGTATGACCGAAGATGGCGTCGCTTCGGCTGCCGCCGCTGCAGCGACCATTTGGGCATGCGGCCTCTTTTTAGGCAGTATTTGAGTTTGTGAGAGTATTTTAATGCGATGACCATCATCGCCCACCACCAGGCCATGGCCCAAGCCATCGACAACAGACGCCTGATTGCTGTCACCAGCTGCTGCCACTGCTGCTGCCGCCGCCGCCGCTGCTGCTGATACTCCTCCTGCTCCTGCACCCTGTTGCTGCTGCTGCTGCTGCGATGTGGAAGCCTCTTCACCCGTTCCTGTTGCATTGTTTTTCCCTTTGCGTTTGTACGGGGCACGCGGATATGTCACCTTACGCGATGGCTTCACCACCGGCGGCGGATCATCATCCCGTTCGCCTTGCAAGAACTTCAAGTAACTGTCCATAAACTGCGTCTTCTTCTCACCAATGGAAGTACCCACACTGACTGGTTTGGGAGCTGCCGGACTGGGTTGCGTTGATGATGATGATGCAGCATTTAGACCATGACCATTTTGCGGTGGACACGGGGCAGGCGTTGGTGGCTCTGGGGAGGGCGTTTTATTGGGATTTCTTATGCCGAAATTTGTATTATTTGTAGAGGAGTTGGTTCCCCGGCCATTGCTGGCCAAGGAATTGGCATATCCCTGTTTCGAAGCACTCGATGCGTTGGCCAGAAAATCCAGCTCCTCCTCAATATTTGGCACGATCACCTTATCAGCGGCAGCAGCTGCCGCCGCTGCTGCCGCCTCATCTTCCTCGGCTTTATCCTGTTGCTGCTGTTGTTGTTGTTGTTGTTGCGCCGCCTGTTGCTGATGTTGGGCCTGTTGTTGTTGTTGCTGCTGTGGCACATAGGCAGCCTGTTGTTGCTGCTGCGTATACGCTTGCTGTTGCTGCTGGGCCTGCTGCTGTTGTTGTTGTTGTTGTTGCTGTTGCTGCTGCTGCATGCAGGCGGTGTACTGGGAGGCAATTGGCTGTGGAAATGCTGGATAGTACTGCGCCAACTGGGTGAGATGCGACTGGGCCTGCGATGATTGCAAATGCGCCGGTTGTGGCAAATGCTGTTGCTGCTGCTGTTGTTGCTGCTGTTGTTGCTGTTGCTGCTGGTGTTGTTGCTGTTGTTGATTTTGCTGCGGATATGTGGGTATGTTAATGGTGGCCGCTGGTGATACGGACGCCGCATTGCTTTCCGTTTTAAGTGGTGTATTCCATTTGCTATTAAAATCGTAGTACGTATTTTGTTGTTGCTGTTGATTGTGTTGCTGTTGCTGCTGCTGCTGTTGTTGTTGTTGTTGTTGCTGCTGCTGTTGTTGCTGGAGTTGATGATGCTGCGGCTCCTGGGGACTGCGCACTGTGCCATAATCACTATTGCTGGCTATTAACGTTTTCTTCGGCTGACGTTTTCGCGGCGTCTTGGCAGGCTTTGGCGGTGGTTTGACCTCCTCCTGAAAAGGAGCAAAACAGAAGAGCGATTAATTGATGGTTGTTGTTGTTGTTGTTGTTGTTGGTGGTGGTGGTGTTGTTCTTGTAGTTGTTGTTCTGGTTTTTTGCTGCTGGGTTCTCGTGAAATCTTGGCATGGGTGGTGGTTAGGCTATACATATAGTAGAGGTCGAGGAGAATGTGGGGGACGGGCGCCTTAACTCGAATTATTTTTCTTACTTTCTTCTTAACAAAATATGTACACACACACGCACACGCACACGCACGCAAATACAAACACACACACGCACAACATTAGAGATTTGAGGTATTCACATCTCTCATCAAACACGTCAACAACGTCACAGTTTCAAATTGGCCCAAAAAAAGAGGCAAACAATGTTTTTTTCGAAAAGCAAACAAAAACAAAAAAACAAAAAAAATTTAAACAAAAATAAACAAAAACTAAAAAATTGAATAGAAGACAAAAAAGCTTCCACCATAATAACCGTACAAAGAGAGTATAAATAGCAACAAATCAGAAAGTAAACAGTTTAAAGTTAAAAAAAGGGAAGATGGACATATCTTTGGCAAATGGCAATATATTAATGTACAATCATAGAAAAGTGACCGATTGTAAATCGATACTCTTCTACTTGGACGAATCGTGAAATTGGACTTTTTGGTAATTCTAATAAGAATCATTTTACTAGTTGCGCCATTAGATATTTCTCACATAGTAGAAAGGGAAAGGAAATAAATTAGAAAACAGTGAGGAAAGAGGCGGGGAATAGATAGATAGATAGTGATAATAATAAAACGAAACAAAAGGAAAACAAAACAAATGAAATAAAAGAGAAATAAATAAAATTGGGGGAAAAAAAATAAATAGAAAATCAGATACAAACCTTTGGCACAATTTGAATCTGTGACGCCGCCGATGCTAAGGAAGTTCCTGGCGACATTATCATGTTGGCTACCACATGCTGGCGTCGCCCAGCTTGTCCCTGACCCTCTAGATGCTCTTCAACGACGACTCCGACTCCAACTCCTCCACTGTCGACAGTCAGACCGCCGCCGCCGGTAGCCTGATAGAAAGTTTGCTTTATCTCCAGGCCAGGAGGTAAATTAAACACCAAATTTTCACTGCCAGACGCTTCGACAATTGCCTCGCCGTTGCCGCCGCCGCCGCCGCCGCTTGCATATTCGAGTTGGCGTTGCTCTTGCTTTACAACTTGCAGTTGCAACACATTTTTGATATCCTCCTCTTGACCCTGATGATCCAGCTTAGTTGTCCAACAGTTGTTCTGTTGTTGTTGCTGTTGCTGTTGCTGCTGCAGCGTACTTTGTATCACAGATGAATAGGCCACCGTGGTGGGTGCTGCTGCTACTACTGATCCGGCTGTTGCTGCTACTGCTACTGTTGGTGGTGTAACAGACGTACCAGCGCCTGC
Organism: Drosophila nebulosa; assembly: GCA_024703675.1. Taxonomy (NCBI): domain Eukaryota; kingdom Metazoa; phylum Arthropoda; class Insecta; order Diptera; family Drosophilidae; genus Drosophila; species Drosophila nebulosa. The sequence goes on from JANFPS010000005.1 coordinate 1,590,991, forward strand.
TCCACCAGCTCCTCCTCCTGCTCCACCACCTGCCACATTCACCACAGTGCGCCGTTGCACAGTGGGAGAAGATGATGCTGCTGTCTTATAGACAATCACCTGCTGCGGCGTGCTAACCACATCAACGGCATGTAAATTCGTTATGGGCGATCCATCCGCTGAGCTAAGCGCCGGACTAGCATATTGGACCGGATATGAGGTGGTGGAGGTGGCAGCGGCAGCTGCGGCGGCGGCAACAGCCTCAGCATCTTTGCGTGTCAGCTTTAGTTTCTGGCCATCGATTGTATAATAAGTATCTGTTGTTGTATCGTCAATATCTTGCTGAAGTTGTTGCTGCTGCTGCTGCTGTTGTTGTTGTTGTTGTTGCTGCTGCTGTTGTTGTTGCTGCTGTTGTTGTTGTTGTTGTTGCAATTGGGTCAAGTAAATTAATTCGTTGTAGGCTTTGATGTGCGCCTTGGTTTGCTGCATATTTTCTTGTTTGATCTGCATTCGGGTTGGGGAATTCAGGAATGAGCAGGATATTTTTTGTTGTTGTCTTTTGCTTTTCTTGATTTTGGTTTTTTCTTTAATTTTTGATTAGTTTGTTTTTTTTTGGTTTTGGCATTTTTTTTTTTATGACGAATTGCAAACTAAATTCTAGCAATAATTTAAATTAAAGGACTCGGAATCTGAATCTGAGGTCGCTAGCTTATAATGTGAGGATGTGAATTTCTGTAGTTAGTTGAGACAGATATGTAAATGATATATGGCCAAGGGGAGGGTAGGAAGGAAGGTTGAGGATCAAAGCTGCTCAAACTAACTATATTGATAAAACTTTTTCCCGCCATTCTTGTCACAATAGGAAATACTGTTGCCATCTCATTCATTTTGATGGCTGGGTAAATGAGATGTGTCATACGGACTGACATTTTCGATTAATTGATATTTGAGAGCAGCTAAAACACGGATCACGAGAGGTTCTAGACCAAGGGTGTGCCCTAACATTCACAACAAAACAGCGACACAGGGTCATCGAATTGCTTGCTTCGTGACGTAAACAAAGTTCCCCTCTAGTTGTGTGTACATCCCCTCTGCCAAAAAACTGTCAATGCAAGGTCTAAACTTTACCAACAACAAGAAAGATAAAGTCTGATGAGGATGACAAATAAAAGACAATGAGCGGCGATCTGCAATCTATTTTTTCTCCTCATTTAAGGGGGACAAAAGGACTCTTTAACTTTCAAGCTTAGAGTGAGATGTTTGTGGATCGTGATTTTGGATTAGTAGTTATGTATAATGGGGAGAGAGGCTTCCTCTATATACACAGAGGGAGGAATGGATTATGGAGCATATAGAGAGAGAAAGGATCTTACTCACCACCACTTTGTCTGCAACTAGGTTGAGTTGCTGTTGTTGTTGTGCTGCTGCTGCTGCAGCAGCTGCAGCTGCTGCCGCCTGCTGTTGTTGTTGTTGTTGCTGTTGTGCAGCCTGTTGTTGCTGCTGTTGAGCCTGTTGCTGCTGTTGTTGCTGCTGCTGTTGCTGCGCCTGTTGCTGCTGCTGTTGCATGGCCAAAAATGTGTTTGATATCATATTGGGAGCGTTCCATGACAGCGATGTCGATGTCAGGGCCACCGTTGTCGGTGACGGCGATGCCCCACTTGATGATGAATTCTCGCCATAATAATTAGAGGCCACATTATTGACAACAGCCGCGGCGGCAGCAACTGAAACGGCCGCCTGGTTTTGAAATGAGCTCAATTGTTTGTCCAAAGAACTGGGCAACTGCAACTGGCGATGCGGTGTATTCACTGCCGTTGAGGCATAGTGCGCCGGCTTTGGCTGGACACTGGCGGCGGCTGCATGATGATAGATCTGCTGGAATACTGGATTATAGCTGCCAATTGGTGAGGGCGGTACAAAACTCCCGCCACTTGCCGCCGCGGCATTGAAGCTGGCTATGCTGGCTGCCGTGATGGTGGCCAAATGTGGATGCTGGAAGTCCTCGGCCGTGCCACTTGTACTTGCCGCCGAGCCGGGCACAATGCGATTGTAGGCATACGACCAGGGGCTAGAGTTGGGATCCATGTGTACGTGGTGGGATGATGATGGCAATGATGCTGCAGATGCAGGAGCAGGTGGCGAAGGTGGTTGAGATAGAGCTGCTGCTGCTCCGTCTGCTCTTTAAGGCAACTGCAAGTGAATTGGAAGAGTATTCTCTCAGATACAGATACAAAAAAAAAAACACACACAACTCAAGCTAAAGACCTTTCTTTTTTTTCTATTTTCTCGGTGTTCTTTTTTTCCAATTGGTTACTATCTTTCGTTTGGGGGTCTATGGGTATTTTTTGTTTATTTATGACAAATGTATAAAATATACTATGATGTTTTGTAATTTGCAAGTAATTTTTCGATTTTTTCGTATATTTTAACACTTTACGTATGTGTGTGTATATGTATACATACATACGTATGCCTGCCAAGTGTGTGTGTACGAGTGTATGTGTGTGTGTGTTTGCGTGCGTTCAGGTTGAGATTGCAGAGATACAATACTTTTTTTTTGTATTCACTAACTTGTCGTTGTTATTGATTCCGCTTGCTCGTCCTGCTTGGGCCTAACATTATAATTGTTATGAATTCAGCACTTTTCAATATATAATCAAATTTTGATTGAGTTTTTTATGTAAACTTTATTAATTTTGATGCATAACTTTTTTTTGTGGTGAAACAATCTCCAAAATGGCCGCTTTGGTGCCAAACGAACCAGTGGCTCATTTGGTATAACGCCGTAATGATCTGGTTCCCCATTTTTCGGCAAACGAGTGTTTATGTTTCACATTGTTGTGTTGTTGATGTATTTCAATTTGTCTTTTACTTGTCATAAACTATTTTGTCATTTCCTTTAATTGGGTGAGTAAAAAAAAAACCAAGCCAATTAGCTATAGCCTGACAATAGGCAGATGGAACTTAATGCAAAGCCATGTACATAAATAAATGTGTGTACATATGTACATTTACATGTGCTAGCTCTTTCAAGTGTTGTGAAATGTCATATTTTTTTTTGAATTGAGAGTGTTTTAAAATTATGTGATTAAGCTTCGTGATTAGTATTAAATATAAAATTCATAAAAATATCTAAGTTGTAAACTAAAGCTTACATTATAGAATGGGCAAGGTATCGTGTCACTCAAAGTCTTTCATCGATAGATTTTATTAAAATTATAAAAATAAGAACAATTTAAAAACAAGAACTATTATTATTTTATGCTTGCTTATTTTTAATTTGGAAGAAGTCCAAAATATTTAATATATAATACAGTCGATAGTTTGTGCCAATTGCGATTAATTTCTCACCGTGATTTAACAACACTTGGGCGTACGAACTAGTTCCTTCGCTCCATTCCAACACTGCTCGCAGCAAACTAGTTCGATAACATTTTGTCATTGTATTGGTTCGCACAGTCATTTTACGTATTTTATTGTTGTAAAGAAAAATTGAAGGAATTTAATTCCACCAAAATTTCGATTGAACTTAGCCAATTTCTGATCAATTTAACAACTTCGCCATCACAAAAGGTATGTGTGCAGAATAACTCCCTCCATTTGCACGGGAAACTCGCAAACACTTGGCAAGTGTTTTGCGTACGTGTTAATGGAAAAGAGAGGAAAAAGACGCCCCATTTAATGAATACTCCGCCCCTTACCCCTGTATTCATATTACAGAGTTTCCATCATGGATTTCGGTGATGATTTTGCCCCAAAAGAGGAGGTTGATCCAGCAGCTGAATTTTTAGCTCGCGAGCAATCTGTGCTGGGTGATCTGGAGGCGGAAATTACAGGTGGTGGCGGCTCAACAACACCTGCTCCTACCTTACTGGACGACGGTCCACTGACCGGTGGTGCCGAATTGGGTAGTGAACTCTCCACAAATGTGGGCGGTGGATTGGAATCATCTACAGGAAGCTTTGAAGTAATTGGTGGGGAGTCTAATGAGCCAGTTGGAATCTCTGGCCCACCACCATCACGCGAAGAGCCCGAAAAGATACGCAAATGGCGGGAGGAGCAAAAACAACGTCTCGAAGAAAAAGATATTGAGGAGGAGCGCAAAAAGGAAGAATTACGGCAGCAATCGAAAAAAGAATTGGACGATTGGCTGCGTCAGATTGGTGAATCCATATCGAAGACTAAGCTCTCTTCACGCAATGCCGAGAAGCAAGCTGCCTCGCTAGAAAACGGAGCCATCGAACCGGGCACCGAATGGGAGCGAATTGCCAAGCTCTGTGATTTCAATCCTAAAGTCAATAAGGCCGGCAAGGACGTGTCGCGCATGCGTTCAATTTACCTGCATCTCAAGCAAAATCCCATACAGGTGCAAAAGACCGCCTAATTGCTGCACCTCCACGTAGTTTTAATTTATCACCCCACATTTTGAGTTGGATATATGAGAAAATTGTTTAATATTGATTGATTGATTGTAAAAGTATTCGCTGTATATTCCAATTATATATATTATCTATATACTTTATTCTAACATATTATACAAATTATTGTCGCTGCTGAGAGATGTTATTCTTCTTTTGCTCTCATTGATTCATTCTAATGAATGCAATAAAGAACTATGCACACCAACTTTGTTTAGCAATTACATCGGGGAAGAAATTCGCATTTAATAAGGCTAGATAATAACCCATTCTATGGGTTTCCATATGATGGTGAAATCTTTTAACTAGTATAGATGACGGACCTTAAATGCTTTTTAATATATGCAATAGTTACATGGGTTTTCTTTCTTATCAATTTCAGTGTTACAATGTCGTCTTCACCGGAATCTTCTTTAGCAAATCAGTTAGAAAACTCGTTAACGATCCAAGCAAAAAACACCACACCACAGGGCAATACAAAAGCAACGAGTTCACCGAAAACAATTAATTATAAACGTGGAAATTACTTAATTTGGGATGATTATTTTATGGCAATAGCTCTGCTATCAGCTAAACGAAGCAAGGATCCGGTGACCCAAGTGGGTGCTTGTATTGTGGACAAAGAGAATCGAATTGTGGCAATTGGTTATAATGGATTTCCGCGCAATTGCAGCGATGATGTATTTCCCTGGTCAAAAAACAGCGAGGATTCCATGGAGGAAAAAAAACTGTATGTGGTACATGCGGAGGCTAATGCCATACTCAATAGCAATAGCACCAGTTTGGTGGGCACTTGTCTCTACACCACGCTCTTTCCATGCAATGAATGTGCCAAACTCATAATACAGGTGAGTTACATTTTTCCCACTCTATTCCTTGGTGTGTCACCTATTCCATCTATTTCGCAGTCGGGCATACAGAGGGTTCTTTACGTATCTGACAAATATGCGCATAAACCAAAATATCGCGCATCCAGACGCATGTTCGATGCTGCTGGCATTACATGTTCCTATTATGAGCCAACTCAAAAGCAAATTGTCATCAATTTTAATGACATTTGATCTTAAAAGGGATCGCAATCTATATACTTATTTTGACAAAGTCCAAGTGATTTCTATATGTAATTGTAGTTAAAATTTATTTTGAGCTGTCACTGTGCCTAGTGCAAAATACAAGACAATCATTTCTATATAAATTTGAATCTAAAAATGGGACAAGTTCCAATAATGCGTCTATCGGAGAGGCTAATGCACCCGATTGCATCGAATCTACATAAGTGCTAAACCCTCTTCGTTTTTGAATATATACATAATATGTATGTATGTACATATATCGGGCAATGAACTAGACAGTAACTATTACTTAGCATAGTAGGAAAGAATAATGATTCACCGAAAGCCGATTTAGGTCACACAGTGAGCCCAAATGGGCTTTCGATGATGAGTGGGATGGGAAGGGGGGATGAAGTAATGTATGTGGAAGTGTGAGTTACTGAAAGTTTTCTCTTTGTTAAAGATTTAGCTTTCATTGTCATTGAATATGAACTCAGTTCGGTCGTTGAACCGCATTTTTATTTGACCCACTTACCTAGTGAGCCAACACGATCCGTAAAGCTGCAGCTAAACGTTGAATAATTGTTTAGTTATTCTTTTTTTTTATTTTTTGTCACCATAAAAGAGATTTTCCCCTTGGAGATATATTTATGATCTTAGAAAATCTTTTATTAAAGTTTCTCTTGTTTAATAGGTATCAAAACTATTATTTCTAGTAGGTATTTTTATTTGATTTTGTACAATTGATATATGGATAGTTTTTTGTGAATACTGTAAACGGTTTAAACTACTAACGATCACAGTTCAAATTGGAATAGCTTCTCTGACATTTTGTACTTGATTATATCACAAACTACGCCGGTCATACGGCGTTTGAAAATGGGTAAAGTTCGTTCATTCAGCATCTCAAACTCCTCAACCAATTCTTTACACTTGGGGGCATCTTCATCGGATGATGTGGCTGATAGATCCTGTATGGCTTCGGAAACTTTGTCAATATTGACTATTTCATCGGCCTGGGAAACGAAAAAAGGCATCGAAAATGCCGCCATAATTAGACCATAGACCCCAAAATCGCGCAATTGTTGATCGAATATGTGACGTGGATAGATCTCTTCGATTTGCAAATTTAGGGTCTTCAATTTTTGAGCTAGTGTCTCATGGTAAATGTTCATAAAGTTCTCAAAATGTGTGTCTCGTAATGGTTTCTCGGTGCAGGCGAAAAGATAATGGACAAGATCTAAAACCGGTGAGGCGTAGCGTGACATTTGAAAGTCAATTAGTTTGGCTTCGACTGCTTTGCCATTATTAGCAGACTGCAGGTAATTAAAGAAAACAAAAGACATTAAAATATAGACTAAATTTCTAGGGTAAGGATATATGTATGTATGTATGTATATACCTCATATTTGTAGAGAATGTTGTTGTTCCAAAAGTCACCATGACAAATGACCGCATAGGGCGATTGAGTTGCTCCCTCCACACTGTGGAGAGCGAATGTCTTGAATTTATCTTCGCAGTTTTGCAGGACCCGCTGCAGCAGCTGTGACTCATCGTCCTGTTTCTCTTCCTGTAGCATGCGGCGAGTGCGTCTTAGTTGGGCCCTACCAAACTCAATGGACACGGCGTCCATGTGGGGTGTAAATAGATTGTCCTGCTTTACTTTATCGATCAACTCCGCAAATTGCTTGGGTTTCTTATGCTGCAATCCAAACGAAAGTCCATGCAATTCGGCGAGAGCCTTGACTGAACAGATTACCAAGTCACTGGTGGGCATAGAGCTGCGAGCATTTCTCGTATAGCCACCAGCGGTTAAGTCCTCAAAAATTATAAACTCTTCCGGTTCCTGCAAGCCGGAAGTAATTAAAGCCGGTGTAACTTCGAAATGGCTCCCAGTTTGCTGTGCCAATTCCTTGTAAGCTCGAAATACGCACTCGTACATAAAGACTTCCCGCTTGTAATAGTCCGCCACATGCGTGTGGGCTCGTCTGGCCTCGTTCTTGGGTGCCATCTTCACCACCACGGGCGCAGCATCCTTTAGCGCAGGCCAACTGATGCGCAGAACTTGACCATAGATATTCTCACCCACCCCCGAGGCGGCCTCTATGCCCACCGGCTGATCATGTCGTTGATAGATCTCCAAGAGGGCATTGCTAACAACGCTGGGCAGCTCACTCTCACTATCGCTCATTGCCCAAAACTGAAAACTATGCAAACGCGACGACGCTTTAAAGGTGCCGTTTCCGACTGGTTTGTTGTGGTTTCGACTCTCAGGTATTTATACCGAAGACTTACGCAAGCGAATTTCGAGCTTTTTGTAGAGCTGAAAGCTCCTCCAAAGACCCATAGAGCACAGTGGCCAGAAAGTAAAAGTTTTGTAACCAAATGAAAGTGGGAATTTAGAAGTAAATATAGCAAATTTTGTAAAAATATTGAATTTACTTGTTTGATAATTGCATATCTTATCAGGGTCATCGTTTATCTCCAAAAAAAAAAACAAAATTGTCAACGTTATTTAAGCCTGGGTTACTTTCAGCATTGGAATTTCGTTTGGCCGCATTTTCATAAAAGCGAAACCAGTGTGGCAGTGAGCTTAATTGCGTCGCAACAACCGAAACGAGAGACTTTCGCGCATAGTTTAATGGCGGGGGAATCCTTTATCAAGAATCTATATATTCGATCATTTAGATAGCAAATCTACATCTTTAAAATATACATACATATATATTTTTTAAAAATTTATAATAACTTTCATGTTCTTAAAAACTTGTGATCTGATTTTTACATCATTTCGAATTTTAAGATCATTAATAAAGAGGAAATTTTGCCCAAAACAAAGTCATGAGAGAGCTCTTTAAGAAATAATGCTATGATAACATTTCTAAAGGATGATAGTAAACTAATCTATGTATGTGAAGGGGAAATCCCACTAACCCAAGCTCTTGCGTCACTCATCTAATTGACGGTCAATGCACTTTCAGGCAGTTGCCAAGGTCGTTCCAAATGCAAAAACATTCAAAGTAGTTAGAAAAAAAAGCATTCTATGACGAATTCCACAATTGAAGCTTTTGCGATTTATTTTCCACCATATCGGGCATTGAACTTGACATATGGAATAGAATAGAAAATTGCCGGTTGTTAACGGTTTGCCAAATGCGAAGCGGATCACATTTGGAAATTCAAAATTATGACTTTCGTTAGGGCAAGCTTAAGATAAAGGAAAGGGAAAGTAAATCGAGTGAAAGATGTTGAGTTTAGAGGCTTTGACGCTTTCATGGCCATTGAAAGCAAACGGCCCTCAGTTGGACTGGGGTCATTGACCCACAGTTGTAGTTGACCCACATGTTTGTTTTGTAAATGGCAGTATACAAAGTTTTGGTTGTTGCCCCATAAGGTTTAGACGCAGAAAAACATGACGTAGAGGGCGGGCCGGGCCAAAGGCAAATAACGTTTTTTTTTTTTTTTTGATAAAATGAATTATAAATTTATTGTTTATTATGTAATGCATTGTTTAGCATCTTTGGATGCTGATATTTAACTAATTTGTTCGGAGTAATTCCAATCTAGGCATTTTTATTTCGCTGAGTTCGATGTGTTCCTATTGCTCCTTGTTTGTTTTTGTGCTGATTGATAAATATATATGTATATAAAAAAAGAAAAAAAAAAAAAAACCATTTGTTTATACATACACTATTCGTGTGTGGGTTAATAATATTATCTATAGTATTTAGTGTTTATGGGCTGAGGGGATTTAAGTCTAGATCTAGCTTAACTATCTTTTTGCCTTTCTTGGTTAATGGACTTGTCCTATTTGATAGAATGATCCAATTAATTATAGTACAAAAACCTGAAATGCTTAACGCATAAGTTACTACAGAGATGGCTTTTAATTGATCCTAAGTATGTATTTTAGTTTTTGGGGAATACACAAAAGTATAAAACTGCATGGAAGGAGCAGCTGCGGGAAAAGCTATTGAAGTTCCACAGAGTCGGCAGTGTTTGAATTGGAGTTCTCCTCGGATTTTTTTGACGATGTGGAGTCGGAGAGATTGGGCGAGAGGTCACGTAGTTTGACCACACTGCCCACAGATACAGCGTTGGCGGCCTCCACCACAGAATAACCAATATCGGAGGGTGTACCCTCTGGATACCCTAAATAATAGTCAGCTATGCGGCCAGCTTCACGTAGGCCACTCAAATAGGCGCCATGCACAGTGGCTGGATAGTTGCGTATGGTGTGCTCTCCGGCAAAGAACAGACGCGGCAATCCATCGGAATCCTTACTGGGATGCGGATGATCGACATTTGGGATGACCGGAGCAGCCAACAAATCATAATCACTGCCGGATGATCCCACCGAAACGTAACTGTACGATCCCCGAGCCCAGGGATCGCTGCGCCAGCGTGTTACTACCGTTTCCTTGGGCTGCGGCACTGAATTGTTGCCATAGATGTTCTTCAATACGGACATACAGCGTCCAATGATAATGTCATCGGTCACACTCTCCACTATATTGGCCGCCATGCCCGCCACTAGGGCCAGCAGCACAGGCGATGAGCTAATGCTCCAAAAGAGAAACAATTCGCCTGCAAATAAAAAGAAAAAAAAAAAGATGAGATCCTGACCTAAAAGTCCTAAGATTTCCATCTTACCTCGACTAGCTGTGGTGCTGCCCACATGACCAAATAGATTGGCATTCGGATCCCAGAATATGCGATCGAAACAGAGTACCACCTTGTTGAGATTACCAAAGCCTAGACGGCGTATGGCCTGCTGTTTCCAATCTGGCAATGGAGGATCAAATTTCACTGTGTTCCCCTGCTGGGACTCTTCGTGGGCCACTGCTACCTTAAGGACGCCCAGCGTTAGAGTACACACCACCAAATCGGCTTTGTAGGTCATCTGTGAATTGGAGGTCTTTAGGTTTTCCGCCACAATCTCGACGCCTTGACTGCCGTATTTTATTTCCTTGACTGCGCTATTGACTCGTATGTCAAGATTTTCGGTTAACGCTACCGGTACACACGAATAACCGTTTCGCACAGTTGTATGATGGCCAATGAATTCGAAATCATCATCTTGATCCCAGTGCTTGAGCGAAAGATTGTTTAATCGTGTTGCATTGGCAAACTCCAGATTGGCAAAATGCCAGTCAAGGATTAGACGATCGCGGGACGACAAGTAGACATCGCTGGAAAAGAGAGAGAAGCGTCAGATAGGGCAGATCTGAAGCAAATCACCACTTACCTAGGACCATTCTGTTCCAGTTCATGAAGCTTCATTTCCAGCTTTTTGCTCTGCTGTCGTAAATCTTCCAATTGTTGACGAGTATCCTCCAGTTTCAGTTGAGTATTTCTTATGTTATACTCCTGCCTCGCATAGCTGACATCATCGCTGGTTGCACTCTTCGGGGAACGTTGCCGGATCAGTGCCTTGTGCTCTGATCGAAGGGTGGCCACTGTCTGCTTTACCGCCTTCACCTTTTTACGGTGCTCGATGATCTTGTTCTGGGCGGCTATAATCTCGTGCATGTGCATGGCTCGCTTTTGCATGGCATGCTTCTCCTGCATACTAATGATCCACTCCAGGGCATCACCCAGCGAGACTGGACAATTGCCGGCATAATTAAAGTCCAAGCGATGAGATAAATAGCTGGCCGATTCCAGGAGGCGATTAAATTCTCTCTCGATCACATCATCCTTCTCCTTGGGCACGGGCTTGCCGTCGGGACCGTAGAGTGGGCATGTTTGCTGTATGGGCACCAGATCCATGCCAATTTGTTTACTCAATATGGTCATGGGATTGCCATAGACACCCGTGACCACCATTGCACCAAGATCGGCGATGTAACTATTTTTGCGGAACGTGGCAATGCGACCCCCGACCCGATCTCGAGCCTCCAGCACTATGACATCCATGCCAAATTGCTGCAGTTGTTGGGCCACAGCCAGACCCGAGATGCCAGCTCCAATCACAATCACCTTGCCCAGCTTCTTGTTGGGAATGGGCTGCAGACGTCGGAATATTCCAAAATTGATGAAACCGTGCCGCTCGAGAAACGAATGGACACGGCGCACTAAATTCGGTTCACTATCAAAGGGAGGAGGAAGATTCTTCAAGGCATTCTCGAAGGTCAACTGCATTTTCGGGTTGTCCACCCACATGTGAAGCAGACTGTTTCGTATATTGAGGAACACACGATGGCCCAGTATGCCCGAGCGACTAATATCCGGAAAACATGCCTCCTCATTGGTGGTCATTTTGCTGAAGGGCAGGCGAGATTGAAACACCGCTCCCTCCTGTCCCGCCAAAACGGTGGGTGTGCCCATGTCTCGGCCCGATTCGCCGGTTGTCCCATTGCCAGTGCCCGTGCCGGTGCCAGTGGTGGTATTATTGCTTCCACCATTTGTGGCCGAAGCCTCTGATTTTCTCGATTGGTGGTTATTCGATTGGGATCGTCTGTCGGACATTTGGCTGGTGCTGGCTGATGAGGAGGAAGCGGTGGTGGAACTTGACTTTTCACTGGGCGTATTTTCGGAGTTTGTAGTTGTTGTATTTGCCGTTGTTGTCTTATTGGTACTAGTATAATCCACTTTGGGTTTATTCCGGCGACTGGTACGACGCTCATCGCTAGTGGCAGTGGTGCTGGGTGTGGTGGCATCATTGGAATCGTCATCGAATTTTTGTTTACCCGAGCTACCGGGAGTTATCGGTGTACGCTTAGGCGATGGCTCACCATCCGAATCGTCACTGATCAGAGTCACATAGTCGATGGGCTCTGGAAGTTTGGCAACACCCGAGGTGCCGGCTCCATTTCCTGATGCAGCTCCGGAACCACCTACGCTGCCGCCGCCACCAACACCGCCGGCTTGAGTTGTTGGCTTCATGAGGTAGGGAGGATTAAGACAAAAACCTTTATGCCGCCTATAAAAACAAAAACGCATTAAAGAGAATCATTAACGATTTTTTTTTCGATTCTTAGAGACTACTACTTACGCGTCCCTTTAACCAAAAAAAAAAAATAAAAAATATCAGAAATAAATCCGCACGAAAAACGTAACTTTTAGTTGCTAGACTAAAGTTTTCTAGCATTTGACATTAATATCGAGTTGTTCTCATTTTTAAATTTTTATATTTTTATTGCTTGCTCCTTTTTCTTTCACTTTTCTGTTGTTGCTGCTACGCTTTGCTCCCATCGTCACACGGAACTAGTTCCAAAAATTGAACCACTGTTGTTGCTTTATTTTGAAATAAAATTAGTTCACTTATCTATTATTTACTTATGTGCTAATAATGCAAGTTTTAATTATTCTTAGAAAAGAAACAGCAAGTTTTTGGAACATGGTTTATTTGCCGACTGGTAGCGTTTTGTCGCGCATTTATTTTGTTTATTGACATGGTCACTCTAATTACATATCGGCATTGACACAGTTATCGATAAAATATTTCATTGCCGCGAAACTTTAAAAACGTAGAACCTTTATTATTTGAAAAAACTGCTAAATTCGCAGTTATAATAAATTATTGAGTTATGAAGTGAGAAAATTTATATTCTATCATATAATGTATGACTTAGATTTATTAGTTTGTTATTATTATTTCCAGTTGCATATTCAATCTCAGATTGAGCCCGAATCAGAATGAAAGCGAATGAACTCTCTGTGTTTTTAAAATCATATAATTGAATTAATTAGATTACATTAATCTTGACCATCACAGCATTGATCGTAAATAATATTTGCTGTGCATGCCTGAATAGACTCATCGAAAAAGAAGTCCCAATTGCAGGTCAGCTCCTCCACTTCAAGTCCATCGACACAACGGATATAGTTATGACACTCATTGCTACTACTAGTCACCAACATAGTGCCGCGTCCATCGCAACGGTTGTGGGTGCATATCACGGAGGTAGCCTTGGCGCAACCTCCGCGCGCCTCATCAAATAAATAGCCCTCCGGGCATTGGTACCAAGTGGGATTCAAATCTTCGACAGTTCCCAAATCTTTGCAATGGAAATAACCACGGCAGGTGGCGCCGTCGGCTACAAAGCCAGCCTTAGGCTTACTGCCATTGAGACAAACACCATCCTTGGGATGAGCCGTACATGCCACCGTATTGGGAGCCACACAAGTGCCGGTCTCGACATCAAAATATTTGGTTGCTGTCTTCGTTGAGCAGGATTTGAGTTCATGGTTTCCATTCTTATCGCACTCATAGTATGTACTGCAATCTTTGTCATTACGGAATTTCGTTTTGTCGGGCAGAATTTCACAGATATTGGCCACATCCACGCATTCCGAATCCACGCTGAACACACACGACTGTGAGGACTCTTCGAAGTGCTGAGTACCACTGCAATAGCCGGACAGAGCTTCTCCGTTTCGGCAATAGAAATAGTGTTGGCAGCTGGTGGGATCGGAGACCCAAACACTGTCGAGACCTTCGCAACGATTACCGCAATACGTGTTGGCAGTAGCAGCATTTACCGTGCCACATTTCTGATCCGTGGGACTAAAGAAATGCTCTGCACTGGGACAATATTGAACTGTACCCTCACCATCTACACAATCAATGTACTCATTACAAGTGCCAGGCTTACGGATCAGAGTGCCATTCTTAAAGAGGCGACACATATCTGCATAGTCATTGATGGCGTGCAGTGAAGGGGTCAACCATAAGACCACCAAACAAATGCCCAAGATCGGATAACGATGCATGGTTCTATTTCCTGTAGATGTTTCAGCTTTGTCCGATACTTGCAAACTAAATTGCGATCTGTAAGCGTTTCGAGTTTATATTAACAATGAAATATAATTGCCTGATATGTCCTCATATTTGGCACTTTATTACCTGTCTATTAAACCGTTCAAATCTTATCAAAATTGTTTTTTTTTTTTTGTGTATTAAAGAAAGAGAAGACTATAGGAAAACTATACATATATTTAGTATGTACAGAGAGAAATCCCATAACTCATAACGGCAAAGAGATAACCTTGAATGGAATGCAGGGATATATGTAGAGGAAAAGTTATGATAGTCCGAGATTTTATTTAACTAATTATTATAGACATTTAAGGATTTCTAAGTTTTGTTGAAGTGGCTATTTAATTTTACCATTTTATACACATCTATCTAAACCTTGGGTATACGCATTTTCCATATCGTTAGCGGCATCGAAATGAACAATCTATTGGCGATACTTCTCATATGATTTCTTTCGTACAACAATCTATCATCGGAAATCACAACTTAAGCCTTCTTAATTAATTGATCTATAAATATATATACATACATACATATATATATATATATCCCACATACATATGTGTTCCTTTCTAGGCAATCAGTGGCAACTAAAGAAGCAGCTGAGCTGCTAGTCACAAGTTAATTGCGTATTTTGTCATCGTAAAATTGTCAAATTGATAAAACAGTAAAAACAAAAAAAAAACAACAACAACAAGCACAAAAAAAATTGGAAAAATACTACATATTTGATTTCAATTATATTTTTGTGGGCCTCTTTTGATTTTTGAATTGTTATTTATGGTTAGTTCTTCATATGATTTTAATCACATTATAGTCTAACAAGAGACTCGCCGAATTAATAAAATATAATATACCGAATTGTATACCCTTCCCGTATGCCCTTAGCAGCCCCAAGTTGGTTAGAGTATTATCATAAACTTAAACAAATCATTTTTATTTTTATCTAATTAAAATGCTGTTCCTTTTCTTTTGATCTCGCAATCTTCCCATACTTAGTAAAATATAATAATACATATATGAAATTGCATTCGAATTGAGAGTTTCCGTGTAAATAAAGCTTTTATTTTATTGCATTTTGATATAAACAATAATACATAGGCAAAAGGTTTTGGCTCATTAACAAATGTCATAGGTCAAAACATTGGCCACACAGCCGCCCTTTTCCTCATCGAAAAAGTAATTGCCGCAACTCTTCTCGTCCAGGGTGATGCCATCAACGCATCGCAAGTAATGGCGACAACCCTTGGTGCTGCTTAGTACAAAATTCAAGGAACGTCCATCGCAACGATCCTCAGTGCATTTGACTGCATTGGGTGTGCGGCATGATTCGGTGGCGCTGTCGAAGAACTTATCGGTGGGACACTGATTCCAGGTGGGATTTGCGTCGGGCGAGCCATCTGCTTGTGCGGCGCAATAGAAATAACCACGACAAGTGGCACCATCCGCCACAAATTTGTTAGCAAGGGGCTTCTTGGCAGTGCCGCAAACATCCGACGGCAGCGGATGGGCTGCGCAGTCGACTTGGGCCTTGGCCACGCAAGTGCCAGAACTAGCCTGGTAGTAAGTGCCGCTGGAGCATGTCTTTGTGGTCAATGCGCCCTTGGTGCAGACGTGATACTGATTGCAGGCCTGCACATTGTCAAAGTTCACACTGTTCTTCACAATGCTGCAATAGTCAAAGTCAAGGACACTGCAGGCCGATTCGTAGAGACGCGTGCAGGTTTGGGTGGTCGCATTGAAATGGGTGGCCTCCGGGCAAGTGCCATACATGGGGGTCTCCTCATCGGCGCAATAGTACCAGCCATAGCAGGACTTGGGATCGGCAACAAATTTCTCGCTGGCAGCCGTGCACGACACGGAGCACGTTGCATCGCTCGACAAGCTCTTCACGCACTTCTCCGAGTCCTTGTCGAAGAAGGCCGTTGAACCTGTGCAAGTGGTGTAATGGCTAGTGAAGTCAATGCAGGTTATATAACGGCTACAGGAGTCTGGATCCCGTATGACGGTGCCGTTGGAAAACAAGCGGCAAATGTCCTCATCTCGAGCATATCCCCCACTCAAAAGGACCGCCAAGCAAATGCTAAGCAATACTGCGAATAATTAATACAAACAAACATTTCATCATTACAATCTCGACATATTATTAATAATTAATTAATTATAATTAACATTCTTACAATACGAGGCATTTCCCATTGTTGAACGTTGTGTTTGGTCGCTCAAGCTGATTGAAACTAACTGCCAACTAGACCAAAACTCTTATTATTATTAAATCGAAGGATCAGCAATATTTATTAGTCAATTGCTTTTGTCTTCTACCAAGATAAGCGAATTGAATTTTCGCCTAACGAGATAAGATTAACACAAAACTAACCACAAACTTGTGAAACGATTATACTCGAACAATATTTTAATTTATTTTTCTAAAAAAAAAAAAAAAACAAACCCAAAAACTAATCTGAAACAACAAGTTAAAACTTACATTCAAACCGAAATATGATTTGCTGTTAAATAAAAAAAGAAAACATTTTAAAGTACAGCAGATTTAACTAAGGTTTGCAACAACATTCGATATAGTTAGTATATACTGTACTTAGTCTAGCTGATTGGCAGTCCCATTGATACTTTCGTTGCCTACTTTAAGTGTTAATATTTTCGTTTTTTTTTTTTTTTAATTTATTATAGAAATTTGTATCACAGGCTAGTGTCCTGCTATCTAATAGGCAACTTAATCTAGTCAGAAATGTAAAGTTATTTTAATTTGGCTATGGAAAATATTTACAATAGGGTATATAGATAGTTTTAGAAGTGGGTAGAGAATTTTTTAGGACGTAATTAACACAGATGATTTTTTTATTAGGACATTTAGTTAAGTCAAGATCCTATTAACATGTCTTGAGGGTGGTGACGTTTCAATCTTCTTCTTATTCTAAATTTTTTTTGTTACTTAAATACTTAGACGCAAGTGCAGAATTATACAAAATTAATTTTGTGATTACTTTGATTTTGTAGCTAAATTAATATGCATTTAACCAAGTGACAGCTTTAAACCAGAATAAAATGTTTTATCCAATCCCAAAAAATTATATATGTAAATTGGCTTGGGACATATGTTTTGCAGTTCAAAGTAAAACTCCTTTTGAGGTATTTTTGAAGAAACTCCGCCCGAGTTTTGCTTTGAGAATAACAAAAAAATTTGTATAAAATATAAAACAAAATAAGCAATAATTTTAAAGTGCAACAAAAGGTTAAAAAAAAATCAACAAGGCCTAAAAGTATGCAAAGAATTTTTTATATTTAAGCAAGCATAAAAATACTGGTTTTTAAGGCGGAGCTGGTAACAAAAAGGCGTGGTCTGATTAGAAAAAGAAAAAAAATATCTTGTTAACTAATATTGTTGGACAAATTTGTAAAAATTTCATACAATTCAATGCTAATTATTTACTTAATTGTGAAAGTCAATTAATTTTGCGTCAAAGGTCTTTTTTTAAGTAAATCCCACTTCAACTATTTGGACTTCTTTCAAGCATATTATACAGATTTAATGTACATTTAAGTTTAAGATATAAACAAAGTAATGAACATGGGGAAGAGAATTGACTCGTTTAAGGCGAAATTGAGAAACAGGGAATTTTTTTGATTTAGATTAATACATTTAAAAACGCTAACTTTTGGGGGGATATTCCTGCAAAATGTTGATACATATTATTTTAGAGTTTTATTCGAACACAATGGAAAAAGACAAATTAATTTTAGAAGGCCCAAGAAAAGAACAAAGTGTCATCAAATGCTGTCATTGGGTACTTGAGAAAATATTTTATAAAACTGATTACCTCAATACCGGGAAACGCCACCAACGACAGCGACAACCGATCAATAAGTGCCATTATTTACTACCAAAAAAAACAAAAAAAAAAACGACAAAATCAACTCGTGATGGCGATCCGTTGGATAGGGTAAGAAAATCGCAGCATAATGAAGAAGGAAGGGGGAGGGGGGGGGGAGAGAGGGATGGTCAATTTTGAGTCGATGGGACATCGTTTAAATGGCTGACCACGCCGCTCCGTGAGGTAGTTACGCTTTAGACATCTTCGGCTAAAGGATGATTTGTAAGTGTTTTAAAGTTTTATTAGATGGAAAATCTTATCTAACCACGACTTTTAATTACACTGTGTGTGTTTGTTTTCTGTGGCAGCGGTGGGGATAGAAGGGGAAAGGAGCTTATCTAAATGGTTCTGCTTTATGTTTTGTGAAATTTTTTTTTTTTTTTTTTTGTTTCGCTTCTCTTCTTTTAATTAAATGTTCCGGCTCTGGTGTTAGTATAAAAACCCCTCGAATGGCTTTCGTAGGGGTTAGTACTCAGTGTCGTGAGCAAGTTAGCGTACAATGGGAGGTACATATATACATATATATATATATATATATAAATTTATTTAGAACCGCAACCAAACAAACCATCGACCCACAAACGGATATAACAAAAAAACAAAAAACTATATAATAATATATAAATTATTTTTTTTTTTTATTTTTTTTTTTGTTTTTGTTTCTGTTCGATTCCTTTTTGCAGCATTTAAATTAACGAAAGCCAGCTGTGGCTTGGCATTAGTGATCTGCACACTGATGATCAGTCAAGCCAACACTTACTCCTACACCATGGAACAAATGTGCGCCCAGTGGTGGGATACCGGATACATTGGTAATCCTAGCAGCTGCAAGGGATGGGGCTATTGCCAGGCTCAGAAACTGGTCAGCTGGGGAACTTGCGGCTCTGGCCTGGTCTTTGATTCACAGGCTGGTGTCTGTGCCGATGCCACCAAGACAATTTGCTCCACCAGCGTAGAAGAGACCTGCAAAAGTGCCGCTAGCCCAGCCTTTATGGCCAATCCTAACAATTGTACCGAATATGGTTACTGCTTTGGCAATGGTACTTACGAGATAAGAGCATGCCCCGGCACTCAGGTGTATCTGGCCAATTCGACAAGATGCATATATTCTGAGTCATGTCCCCAGGACACCATTTGCCGTTTCATGAAGTCCGACATTTTCGTTGGTGATCCAGATAATTGTGGACAGTTTTTGCAATGCCTTAAAGGCTCTGGCAGTCCCGGTAAATGTTCAAGCACGAAATATCCCTATTACAATGCAGCAACTGGTCGCTGTGAAGACACAAGCACCTGCAGTCAATCCGGCACCAATACTGGCACTCATCCCAACGATCCAGATATTTGTGGAGCAAACTATAAAGATTCCTCCTCCTCCTCCGATACCACCGCTGCTACCACCGACTCCACAACTGTTGCGACAACTGCAACCACCTCTGCTGATGGTACCAGTAGCACCAAAGCTGATAGCACCAGTAGCACTACGGCTGATAGCACTGATGATGATACATCCACCACTGCCGGCAGTGGATCAAATTCCACAACACAATACTTTACTGACAACTCAACCTGCAGCGGCTACTATGCTTGCAAGTCAGCTAAGTCTGAAGGCGTTTGGAATTCTTGCCCCAAGGGTACTCATTTCAATCCCACGAAGCAACAATGCGTCTCCCCAGCAGCATACGCTTGTCCGTATAACCGTTGCAACAATATGGATTCCACATTCATGACCAATCTTGGCACATCGTGCAACTCGTACATGGACTGCAACAGCCTCACAAACGGTACTTGCCCCACATCTAATTCCTTTTTCAATGAAGTTGAGGGCTACTGTCAGCCAAGTGACCCAGGATATGCCATTTGCACTTCTTCTTAATTCATATTAACAATTTTCAATAAATTCATTAAGTGGCAAATTTAAATATATCCCTTTTTTTTCAAATTAATATACGATATAAGTTGCACATATACAATGGGGTCTTTTGTTTTTCTCAATGGGATGGTTTGCGCACATAAGCACTTTAGCGCACCCAGCGGTCGCCTTTTTGTTTCTTATGAGGAGGTAAAAAATGTTTGGGCGTATAGCTTGAATATTTTTTATTCCTTTTATATGAAGTTTCTTAATGTTATTTTGAGTTTTGTAAAGAAAAATTACATTTTTTTTTTCAAATTCAAAAAATGTGCTTGATCTGCGTTTACATTTGATGACACTAGCTCTAGCAGCCTCTGAGATGTTTATGTCTCGATCGACTCGCCTGTTAGAATCCCTTTCTGCTTCTATTTCAAGAATGAAAAAATTCCAAAGCTATTTTAATTGAATGTCCTGTATAAGCATTGATATCTGCTCAAAATAAAATCGTTTGAATGATGATGATCAATTAAAATCCTAGATGCATAGAAAGGTGATCTTTACTGGATTAACAAAAGCCCGAGCCTTATCACAAGAATTTGGATTCGTTTAATCGAAACTGTTACAATTTGTATTTAATTAATTATTAATTTTTAATTATTGTAATAATAGCTACTAGAGATTCTAGATCTACTCTAGCTTAGAGCACATCTTCTCCTACATTTGAGAACTGGGCTATACTCTTGTAAGAGATTTTCTTTGCTTGCCCATCAAGAGGCAACCGTAATTGCCTTAGCAACATGGTAGGGTGGGGTAGGGGGTGTGCTGGCTATCTTGGCTATCTTGTCGTACATATTATAGATTGTTGGTTTTTTTCCCGTTGCCGTTCATGTTGTGAGTTTGAATGAAGTTGAAAAAGAATTTCCAATCAATTGCTTCAAATGCATTTCATTGTGTTTCATGTGACGATTTATATGTATGTAGCAGTAGTCTCGACATGTACAATTTCCCTATCGGATCGAAATCGACGACAACGACGACGACGACGAGGAGGACAACAAACAAATGTACATAGATGGGAAAGAAACATGTTTAGTATTTTGTTAGTTCCCTGAAATCTCTTTGCTGGAGTGCCAAAAAATGAGACAATGTTATTGACGTGTAATTTACATGCTTGAGATATCAGGCAGCTATCAAATATGAGAATCGACCCCCTTATCTCCAAGTTGGCCTCTCTGATTGGAGATTGGAGAAGACAGAGGCACCGCGCACCGACAACATCATCATCTTGCCTCGGTTGCTCGTCTGTGCATTTTCCAAATTGTTTTTTTTTGCATATTTAAGGAGCCGTTGTCTGCGCATCAGTCATCAGTATCAGTTGTGTTGTGGAAGCAAACGGGCAAGCGAAGCTAAAGGATATACATACATAAACAAATATATTTAAACTCAAGGATATTGACATAATGAAGCTAGGTAACGACGAACCCATCGATCCTTTTGGAGGGCAAAACAGTTGTTGATACATATGTATACATATATCATCATCGTGATTATTGTTTTAGCTCTCAACATTCTGGCTGTTACCTTCTGCTGCCTGGTCTCTGCAGCAGTGGCCACCACCAATAGCCGCACAATGACCAATTTCGATTCGCTAACGGTGAGCGAGATGTGCGATTTGATGCCATGGGATACGAGCTTTTTGCGTCCCAGCACCTGTGATAATTGGGTACGCTGTCCGGATAATCAAACCACCTTGGAGGAGGGAGCCTGCGCCACAGGACTTTTCTATCACAAGGAGTTAGGACGCTGCATATTGGCCGATAGTGTTACATGTCCCTATTATGGAGAGGATGCCACCGCAACAGCCAATGTGTGCGCGGGAGAGGTCGATGGCACATTCATTGCCGATCCCACCAGTGCCAGTTGCCGTGGGTATGTGCTCTGCCAAGCAAACAATCCCATTAAGGCCAATTGCCCCAACGAGCTGATCTTCAATCCCACCTCCCGCTCCTGTGTCTATGCCACCCAATACACCTGCCCCGAGAGCAACAAGAGGATCAGTAGCCCGGCATGTCGTGCTGTGGCGAACAATACGCGTCTGGCCCATGATGAGCATTGCGAGAAATATTACGTTTGCATCGACGAGAAGGCCGAGGAGCGTGAATGCCCCGTCCAGATGGCCTACGATGTCAATCGCGGTCGTTGTGTCTCGATCAGTGACGTCACCTGCTATGCCACCGCCGCCCTGCCCGAACCGGAGAACACCTTCTGTTTGGATAATGAGACAGGCAATGCCCTAACCGGCTACTTTGCCGACAGCGAGTCCTGCAGTTCCTACTACATCTGTGGCAAGCCCGTCAATGGGGTGCACGACAAGGAGCCCAAGCACTTGGAGTGCGGCCTCGGCCAATATTTCGACTATGTGAAACTCTCGTGCCGCGACCGTCTCAATGTGCGATGCCTGCTCGATCGTTGTGTGGGCAGCTCGATGGCCTATGTGAATGTTGCTGGCGATTGCCAGACCTATGCCCGCTGCTCGAATGGCATCACCGTGGGCACTGGCCGTTGTCCCGATGGCTATTACTTTGATGAGCGTAATCAAGGCTGCACCACCACCAACCACAATTACATTGCCTGTGCTGCCTAGAGACCATCTCTCTCTCTTTCTATAACTCTCTTTCGTTTTCCCATCTGGAGCTACATACATATATACATACACATACATATGTAATTCAGCAAATAAAACTAACTTACAAAAGACAACAAAAAAAGGATAAAAAACAAAAAAAAACACACACACACAGTCAAACTAACCACACACACACTGTATATCTTTTTACCCTGTAATAAAAAAATCTTCGTAAAATCTTGGTGGAGGTCATAAAAAGCACCACGCATGTATGTATATTTCATTGATTGATTTCTATTAACAGGCTACACGGGAAATGTTCGAAAGGTGATAAAAATTCATGTCTCGAAGCGTTTACGTATGTCTAGTATATTTCTGGTTCTATCGTGTTATTACACCATCAACCAACCAGCCAACTAACCAACCAACCAAGCAACCAACCGACAGACGAAATCAAAATTTTGTACCGTTTACCTTGTATGGCTATTGATTTTTTTTTTTTTTTTTTTGATTTTTGATTTTTCTTCTTCTTTTGGCAATCTGTTTCTGTTCCGACCAATTGAGAATGCCTGCCAAAAAAAATTATCAACTCTCCGAGCTTTTAATTAAAGAAGCAGCACCCAATATCAAGTTCGAAGAATTGAGGTTTGCTGATTTTTTGATAGGGCCCCCTAAGAGAAAAATATAGTTACATATATGTACTATGTTTTCGAAAATGCCAAAGTGTTAAATACCCTATACTCAAATCAAGATGTCCCTTAATCACTTTTCTCTGTGCTGACTATTTTACATTTAATATTTAAAATACAAACAAAAGAATGGCATCCCGCTCACACTCATGGCTCTCATAGAGATTCGAAGCTGTTAAATGCATCTCTTTCTCACACGTAGAGCACTAAAGGACTTAAAAATTTCACTAGACTCACCCTGCAAGAGTATAAAATGAGAGAATGGTGAGGAACCGGGAAGTCCCATAGTTTCTTCATCAATTGAGCAATGACTAAACGTTTTTGAATAGAAAGTGCAGACAGAACATGTCCAGGAATTGCAGGAGTTACTCATCATTATCATCATCATTATCATATACAAATACATATTTAGTCACGAGATTTGTGTATATATATATTTACAAATATATGATAAGGGTCGCCTGACATTGACGATTTTATTGGAAGGCACACTAAGTGAGTGTCTAATTAAAAACTAGTGCGTTATCTAGGATTAGGTATCTGCCGCCTAACCACTGATCGTAGTCGACAGCGACGACGACGACGACGACGACGACGAGCTGGCCTCACTGCCCCCCGAGGAGGCATCTGTCGTTTGGCTTGTTGTTGTTGTTGTTGTTAGCTCGCAGGCTGGATAAGATATAACCTGCGTAGTACAGCGCTGAGTCATCTCATCGAAATACTCATCAGTGGGACAAGTGCCGCTGCCGATGCTAATGCCATCCTGACAGATCGAAAAGCCACGACAATCATCATCCGACTCGTTGGCCAATTGTATGGTCGAGTTACCCAAATTCACGCACCGATCGTACGGGCAGCTGACTTTTGAGCGCGGCGCACAGACGCCGCCTTCATCGGAGACGTAAAAGAAGCGACCATCAGGACAAATGCCGTGCTCCAAAGTGAATTCACCTGTCGACACTTCCTTGCAATAGTAATAGCCGTTGCATGTGGCATTATCCGATATGAAATCGCCAGCCTTGGCGCAAAGACCCGCCTCGACAATAACTGGCGGACTCTCGGTAACAGAGCACTGCACACTCTGCGGATAGACGCATTCCGCTTGCAGGGCACTGAAGAGGAAGGTTCCCGGACAGGTGCCATTGATCACGCTGCCCTTCCAGCACATCTGATAGCCATTGCAATTGTTGGTATCCTTTATGAACACACCGTCGGGCAAAATGTTGCACAAGCTATCCGGATTCATTTTCTCTTCGCACGGAAAGTCGCGTATACAGTGCATTGTGGCGGAATTGTAATTCATTCCACCGGCGCATGTGCCATGAGAACCAACACCATCAACGCAATAGTAGTAGCCATTGCATGTGTACGGATCGGCGGCAAAGCCATTGGCCTCAGCCGCACACGGCTCACTGGATATGCAATCGACACTGCTCGAGTTCACACAGCTCTTGGTCTCGCGATCATAGAAAAGGTCTCCGTCACAAGTGCCGTTTACGGGCTTCTCGTCAATGCACTCAATCCAGGCATTGCAGGCTCTCGGATCGTTCATTTTTGTCCCATTGACGACAAGTGTGCAGATCAGTGCGGGATCAAATGTGCTTGTAGCCGATGCAGCTAGAGCACCACACACAGCACAAAAGAAAAGGATTCTCAATGCGCCATCTATGTATATAAATGAGAGAGAAAATGTTTTCATAACAATAATCTAGGATAGCTCAATTCAAACATTTTAGAAGATGGCTGACCTAAAACATTTTATAATCGATAAACGATCTTGAATTCTTTGAAAAATTAAAATCTTGTGTAACTTCGCTGAAAATATTTGAAGAAACTTAGCATGTTTTATGTGTCATAAAAGGGAACAACCGGAATTGAAAGTCATAGGATAGTATTTTTGGCGCCTAGATTGTGATTGAAATGATATGAAACGTAACTGTCGCTCTATGAATTGTTTAAATGATTAAGTGCCTGTCATGGGAATCGATCAATTAATGATATATATCAAACATATCTCTGCCTTTACGTACTCATGCTGCTAAAAATGGAGTTTCTCGATTTGACTTTAAGAAAAGAAAAAATAACCACAATTCGAACCACTCGAAAGACCACGACCAACTGAAAGGCACCCAAAAGGCGTTGTCATTAAATATAATGGGTAACTGCCTGGGCTCCAGCCCAGCCATTTGAAGCGAATTCATTTAAATGCCTATAAATTTTGTAGCATTATTTTTTGAGCCGACAAGTGTCGTCAGTGGTTAATTTTGGTTTGAATATTATTTTCTTCGTTTATCAAGTGTTTCGCCTTAATGCCTTTAACTGTTTGACAATTGATAAATTTGGGAACTCCGACACGAGCTGGTCTGGGCTGGCCAGATAAGTCGATGTGAGAATTGCCAAAAATATTACAAATGCTCAAGCAGAGTCAATAAATTTAAATGATTTCGTTTGATTTCAACATGAACTTTAGTCAATTGAAGTCATCGCCATTTACCAGCGACTTCATCGACTTCATCGACATCGTTGTTTCGAATCGTTTGAAGACATTTGTCAATGACATTTTCAACAGGAAGTGCGTAACACAATCTTTCTAAATGTTCTCTTATCTCTCAGTCTCGATTCCGAATTCGATTTCTCCAATACGGACTAAGTTGAAGTAGAAATATGTCTGTCATGACATAGATATAGATTTTTAATGTATTTGCCAATTACTTTGGTCTGTCTGTAAAGTGTAGATCGATTGATGATCACATGTCGTATACGTAATATTGGAAAACAAACCACCATCGAAAAAGGACTTTAAATTTGATTTGTATGCATATAAATAGAATGTATTTGGTTTTCTCTAGACACTGTAAACAAAGAATAGGTAAACAAGCATTTCACTTTGATGTCTCTTATCTATTATGATTTATTAGTATAATAATCAGTTAACATTTTTTGTCCCAATTTGTTCATTTAAATGACCAAAGTTAAGTTTATAAGTAGAATACGATTTATGATGAGGTTTTTTCGCCTAGCGAAAGTCCATTTTATTCCCATTCCCATTCTCATTTCATTAATAGTGATTCATGTCTTATTATCGGTTTATAATGGCTCCCATTATCAGATATCTAAGGAACTGCTTGGCTCAGCATTACGTTAAATTCTATTAATAGTTCATCATGAGTTCATCGTGTTCAATAAAAGTCACAATATCTCTGACAGCGATACGAATATTCTACGAATTTGTTTTTTTTTTCTAGATTTCTAGAGTTTCTAGCACAATCGGATGATTTTGAAGTCCACTACTAAGCCACTAGATATCCGTTTAGCTGGTTAACTAATTGATTACAATTGTCAAATTCATTCAAATTATTCTCTATATGATTCATATTGCCAACTACCTTCGATCAATATTATATCGAACCTCTGAGACCTCATCGATCATGCGAAAATTGAAATTTGCTGGAGGTAAGAGAAGGTTCAATTGATCATGTCTTCTCCACGATGGATCATCGATCAATTTCAATGTTTAGGGTACTCAGTTTTGTCTATGATAAGTTAATAAAGCCCAAAGTTCTATATAAGAACACATTTTTGAATTTCGAATTAGTTAACAATTAAACGAACGCTGATCATGTTGGGTATGTTGCATTTTGCAGACGAGCATTTTGTTTTTCGTTTTTTTTTATTTTTATTTTTTTTTTAATTAAAAAAAACTCTGTCAATTAGGTGGATCAAGAAATGCAATTGGCCTAGTCCTGGTGCTAGTGCTTTGCGGTTGCACGGCTCCGGCTGCCGCTAATCTAAATATGACTGCCCTGTGCCTCATGGTCCCGAATGGCTTGTATGTGGCCAGCGACACTGACTGCTCCAGCTACTACCAATGCCAGGGATCGGTGGCCACTTTGCTGAACTGCGCCAGTGGCCAATACTTCGATAAGAATTTGCAGCAGTGTAATACAGCATCCCAGGTATCCTGTGCAGTAGGCAGCAGCGCAATGCCATGCGCTGGCAAGGCTATTGGCTCCTTTGTCGCCACCAGCGACTCCTGTTCCGGTTACTATTATTGCAGTGCCTCGGGCCCACTGCGCAGCAGCTGCCCGAGTGGTGAGAACTTCAATCCAAACACGCAGCAATGCGTTTGGCCCAGTCAGTATGCCTGCACAGTGACCGCTAGCAGCAATGGTTCTAGCGTTGTCTCCCTCAATCTCTGTCAACTGATCAAGGACGGCGTCTACTTTGGTAGCTCGGAGAGCTGCACAACCTGGAACTATTGCAACAACAATACGCTCGTAACGGGCACTTGTCCCAACAGCATGGACTTTAATGTGGCCAAGGGCATTTGCGACTATGCCACAGACACTACATGCTCCCAGGTCACCTACGACGTATCATTGTCGACGACGACCAGCAAGTGTAGCACAGTGGGAGCCACCAAGAATGCCACCGCCTGCAATCAGTACTACCAGTGCCAGTCGAGCGGCGTCTACACTCTGCAGACATGCACCCAATCGGGCTATTACTACGACACCATTAGCAAGGTCTGTGTGCCACGTATGAGTGCTCGGAATCAGTGTGACCGTTGTGTGGGCACCACCAAGACCTTTGTCAATGCCTATTCGACCACCAGTTGCAGGGACTATCTCTACTGTGTCAATGGAGTGCAAACGGGTGCCGAGCAGCAGTGTCCATCTGGTTATTTCTTTAACGAGGATATGGGTGACTGTGTCTATGGTGCCGATCCCGATTATGCCTGCTGTACTCCCAGCTCTACTACCACCACCACCACCACCACCGCCGCCACCACCACCACTTCCAAGGCTACCACCACTTCCAAGGCTACCACCGCTGCCACAACTACCACCACTACCAAAGCTACCACTACCGCAACAAAAGCTACGACAGTCTAATCAAAAACGGACATATACAAAATATTCTTCTTCATTTTTTTTTTGCGCATGAATTTGCACACAAAATGCAATAAATTTTTAGCGTGAGCTTCAAAAACTCCTGTCTAAAATAATGATAATGCTTTTATTACTGCACAAAAATATATATTTAGCTAGGATGACAGAAATTGTCGTCTGCCGTTTGACAGTTTTAACAAAAAAGAAGAAAAAAAAGTTGGCGGAAATTCTGCCTAGAACATAATTTGACAGAGTCTTAGGATATATGTACATATGTATGTAACCAAACTATATGACCCAGATGCATATATGTATGTATGTATGTTCGGTTGTACTGTTGTCTCAGAGCAGATTTTATGATCAACAATTTGATTGTATCTTTTATTAGAACATCTGATCTGATAGGATGTAAATGGTATTTTTCCAAAAAAACATTTATTTGGATATTTATCGTTTATGGGGGCACGCATTCGGAACACCTTTGCATTAGATAAAAAACTATGGAACCATTGATAAAGTAGTATTTTTTTTTTTTTTTGTTTTTCGGGATATGCCCATGAGAAGCGGCAATTATTATTATAAGTATAGTAAAATATTTCTCGTGATGGAAAATTATCACGTCATAAAACTGATAGGAGCCGAATATTGATTGTACCATCGTTTGTTTGGGTTTTGGGTTAGGTTAATTGATTGATTGGTGGAGAAGCCACAAAACTGCTGGAGAAGTACTTACAATTTAAGTTTAATTAAAATTGGTAAAACAAAAAACAAAAATTTACAATAAAAAAACAAAGGCAAGCGAAATAGGCAACATGATACGATGATTAAGTTTATATAAAATTAAAAGTTGTTTCGGGCTTGTAGAAGCCTCCATAATTCTTAAGAATCGTGCGTTTCGCTTATCACACTTATCGGCAGTCCCTCCAAAAAAAAAAAAAAAAATACAGCACAAGTACTAAGTATATATGATCTCGATGCGAAGACATGGAAACGAACTATAAAAGACGACAACCTGAAAACTCTGTCATTCAGTCAGTCTTTAGTCTTCGCTAAATCGTCAATAAGTTTATCAAAGCTGAGCGTAAAACAGGCACTAAAAATATGACGACAGGTATGTGAAATTTTGAAATTTAAGTTGTGACTGAGGACCCCACTTACTATGAGTCTATGTCTAGGTAACTCTCGACTATTTCTCCTCGTGAGCTTGTCAATTCTTGGCTCCGCCCTGTCCGCCGATGTTCTCGAGGGCAACTACAATGTGACAGCCTTCTGCACAGTTGTTCCTGTGGGCACACTTCTGGGCAGCATTGTGTCATGTGATTATTACTATGCTTGCACCAGCGCTGGTCCAGTTAATACCTCTTGCTCGGCTGGCTACGCCTTCGATTTGAACAATCAACAGTGTAATCCTGTTAATCAGGTCAAATGCTACTATGGAGTGGAGAATGTGTGCGCCAGCGTTGAGACAAAGGGTTGGGTGCCCATGACGGGAACCTGCAATTCTTGGATATACTGCGAAAATAGCACATACGTAGGAAACGGAACTTGTGGCGCTAACCAAAGGTTCGATAAGGCCACTTCGCAGTGTCAGTGGGGCAAATGCTCGTCGACATTGGTAACTGACAGCGATGAACCGAGCCTAACGGGCATATGCGAAGTTGTTCCACCCGGATTTTACTTTGGCGACACCGTTGATTGTACAACATGGAACTATTGCACGACAAACAATACGCACGAAACGGGCAAATGCACTTCCTCAGTAAGTCTCCAACGATCATGTGCTCGACGAGAAATATGCCCTCTACTAATAACGTCCTGTCGTTAAATTCTAGGCCTTTATTGTACAGTCAAAATCGTGTGGCTACAATACAGACAACGTATGCAGTAGAGTGACCAACAATGAGCTTTCCACCGTTTCAGGAGATTGCAGTGTATCAGGTGAGACGAAGGGCGACAGTTCTGTTTGCGGTACCTATCAGCAGTGCAATGGCCAGTATTGGACAACGAATTATTGTGCCAGTGGCTACTACTATGATACTAAGACTCAAGGATGTGTTCTTCGGCAAAATGCAATCCCTACATATGGTTGCGATCGTTGTCAATATGCCACAACCACG
Source organism: Drosophila nebulosa (assembly GCA_024703675.1). Taxonomy (NCBI): domain Eukaryota; kingdom Metazoa; phylum Arthropoda; class Insecta; order Diptera; family Drosophilidae; genus Drosophila; species Drosophila nebulosa. The sequence continues at coordinate 1,621,267 of JANFPS010000005.1, forward strand.
TGGACAAATGCTGTAGACAATTCCACTTGCAGTCATTATTGGTATTGCAACAAGGGCGTGGGTGAAGCGGTCGTTTGCCCCGTTAACACCTACTTCAATGAGGATAAACAGGGATGTGTTTCGGATTCAAGCTTGTCTAGCTATGTAGCAAACCATCCAGTCTGTACTGGAGCTGGTACCAACTCTACAACAACTGCTGCTCCTGACAACTCAACCACCCTTGCTGATTCTTCAACCACCGTTGATGATTCTTCCACCGTTGCTTCTTCTTCCACCGATGCTGCTTCGTCCACTGAAGCAACCACTGAGTCTACCGTTGCAAATTAGCTATGAGACAAAAATATCTACATACATATATAAAAATATACTTCCTTCTGTCATCCACTTAGTTTTCTATTAAATACTTTGATTTAATTGCATTGCATAAGATGACTTGCGTATTTGCAGTCGTTTATAACTGATTATGGGAAAGCATAAAATATTTGCATTGGTATCTATTTTTCCAGATTATTTCAAATTATTCTTAAATAACGAATTGAATGACTACATTACTGGAAATATAATGCGCATATCATGGATATATTTAGTTATCGTTTCTTTCCTTGTCCCTTAGTATATCCTGTAGATCCTGCTGTAGGGTGGTAGTAGTTAGTAGTGTCGTCGCCGCATGCCGGATGTTTCCATTTGTGCGGCACCTGCAAAGACGACATAATACAATATTTTTGAAATCTAACACAGTTTAACCATTTTACAAACTTCCTATTGATGTCAGAGACCAGGTCAAGTCGAGTCAGCCTGGGTTAGCTCTATGCCCTGTTTTTTTTTTTTTTTTTGGGAATATACATATGTCTATACATATGAACATACATATTTATTTGCTCATACCCTACCACCAAATATATATTTTAGAAAACATTGAATTTAATAATAAAAAAAAATATCATAGATTGATATATCTTTAATAATTATTTTGTATTTTACGTTCTTGACATTATATTAATTAAGCGGTTAAGTTTTGGACCATTTTAAATTATATGGCCAGCCAGGCGCTAAATGTTGCATACTTTTAGGCAACGCGTACTTTTGCAAATATGTATTTAAAAATGAAATATGTATTTCATTTATTTGGGTTGATAAATATATGTAGAGGCAAGTAATACACATTATGTGTATTTACTTTCTTTTTATGAAGTACATAGTATTACATATTTAATACATATGTTTTTGAAAGTTCCTAATAAAGGAGCTAAATAAAAAATTCATACTCTTTGGATCCCAAAAGTTAATCCTCCTAGGTATGTTCCTATATGTAAGTGGTGGTCCAAAATAAAGGAAATGTATGCCATTCGATCATAAAATCAGTAAAAGTGATGTCATTTCCTTATGGCTTACTGTCAACTTTGTCCATGAACTTAAGAGCACGTTAATTATGTATGTATACATACATATATGTACATATGTATATGTAAGGTATATGTGTTTGTGTTGTTGGGTTGATTTGAATTTATTTCGTTAAATGTCTGCACTCAATTCGCTAATCGGCTAATCGCGGCGTCTTGTTTAATAATTATATTCAACCCTCTCATTTTCGACTTTTTGTTTGGTGGTCGTTGGTCGAGCGCGTGACTCATGTCGCAAATTGGTGAGAACCGAAAAGTTCCAATAAATATTGATCGACTGTATAATACCTAAAAACATGGAACAATTTATAATTTAAAAATTTTGTAGTTAAATGGAAACGGTTGCTCCACAGATACCCCTTATTATTGAGCAAACAGCTGATAGTTCGAAGTCGCGCCGCCGCACTCTGCCAAACACACACACAAAGCCACAGCGATTACTCAGCTGTTTTACTCTCTTTACTTCTCTCTCACTCATTCTGTTAAATTAGCAGCTTGCGCACGAGGAAATGTTAACTAACAGTCCCTTAATGAGTAAAATACTCATTAACAGTCTCGCGGTGATCGAAATGTTAATTGACTGTTAGCTGTTAACAAGGAATGTTGGCACATTTTTACAGCCCTTACGGGGAAAGGGTATATTTTTCGGTTAAAATTCGCACATTGTCGTACCCATTAACAGCGAAGGTATATGCGTTACGGTCAAAGTCGGAATTAAAAACAAAGCTAACATTTTCTTATTGGATGTTATATTGGTTTTATTTTATTTGAGTAACATGAAACCATAAACTAAAACAAAATAATACATACATATAAATAGCAACACAGAGTAACCAAAAAAAAAAAAATAACGAAAACGACAACAACAAACACACACATATAAAAACTTGTTTGCCTCTCCCGGCGATCAGTCGTTGAGTTGAGTTCTTTTTGCCGCGTCGTCGTCGTCGCGTCGTCGCCGTTGCCGCGAAGTAAATAGTTTTTTTTTACGTTTTTTTTGTTGTGTTTTATTTTTCATTTATTTTTTTTTTTTGCAACTGACGCATGTTTGTTCAATTCAATTAAAAAAGTTTACACATATGGTGCCAATAAAACTTAAAAAACGTCAACACACACACACACACAACAGACACACACAAGTTTCAAGTGACCAACACCAACAATTTGCAGCTGCATCATCATAATTGTTGTAGAGAAGAAGCAAAAGGTGCATGGGGACGGCGAGAAAGCAGCGGCTAATGTTAGTGCTGCAAAACCTAACGGTTGTTCAATATAAATATATGTATGTATATGTATATACAAAGTAATATAACAACAAAAACAACAACAAGTAATAATTAAAAAACGGCCAGCAATCAAATTGAAACGTGCGAGTGAGAGAACAAGTGTAAGTGTGCCTTCCATGTGTGCGTGTGTGTGTGTGTGAGAGACAGAGAGCGCGGGAGTATGAGAGAGTGAGAGTGTCACGGCCCCGCTCAGCTGTCAGCTGGTTGTCAAATTGCGCAAGAGTGAGTGAGAGAGAAAGAGCGAGCGGGAGAGCGAGTACATGGAAATATGTATTTTATTTTATTTGATTTAATTTTGTCGGTTTTTTTTGCATTTTTTTTGGGTTTTAACTTGTTGCTGTATGTTTTTATTTAATTTTATCTAAGCCGCAAACAAAGTGAGTGCCTGCGATGAGAGAACTGAATATGTGCAAATCCATCAAAAAATATAATAATAATAATAATAAAATCGAGCAAGGCTAAAAGGGCGCAAGCGTGCGAATGTTAATGAGAAAAGTAACAAAAAAAGACAACGACTAAGTAAATATCATCATCACAACAATCGCACAAACTAAAGAAAGAGCAAAAAAAAAAAAAACACTAAAATCGGAACAAATCGGAAACAACGCACAATCGGACACACATACAAGCATCCAACACACGCACACACACACACACACACGAAATTAACTTAAAAGCTGATAAGACTTGAAGGGTAAATATTGCTAACTCTTTTTTGGTGTCGTTTTTTCTTGGTTTTTTTTTCCTTCTCTTTCCATTCTGGGTTACATCGAAAGAGTATTACGAAAGCTGAACATTTTTACGTTCTTGGAAACGGTTAGTCGTTATTCAATATATTTACGATCTAAAGATCTGTACGAACTAACTAATTGACAAGATTGCAATCTATAATAAATAGTTTTCAGTTAAGTATTCCTTGATTACCAATTTCTATCTATGTATGTATGTATGTACGTCTCAAATAGTAGTTTGATCCTATATAAACTAGTTAACGAAACTATTTCCGATCTGAATGGTGATATAGTGAATACCGTTTAAAGTAGTCAAAAGAAATTCAACACAAATTGTCCAAAGTTTTTTTTAGATATATTTAAAAGAACGGACATATGTACATATGTAGCATGAAATACAAGAAAATTGTTCTACCGAATATTAGATAAATAGAAAACAGATAAATTAAAATTGTGTTACCCACCTAGTGCTCGGATAACTCGAAACTTAAAAACTTTAACAAACGAGGATCAACTTGATTAAGAAATAATGGATTACACAGTGTTTCCAGGTTCCACAATATTGAAAAAGAAATCTTTTAATTCTTTCAATTCGGCACCCAGTTAATCTAAAAATCCGAAAATGAGTTCGTCGGCCTAAATACAAAGTATCTTTTGTGGGTATTTCGATTTGTAAATACGCCAAAAAAAAAAAACGTCTACGAGTAAACGTGCCTTTTTTATACCATGACATCGTATATTATGCATATAAGCTAAACAATTTTATTATGTCAGGATTTTGTCATATTTCCTTTACAATTATTAATCAATAATAAGCTCGCACATAAATAAATATGTATATGGAAGCAAAATATTCCGACTGAATGTTTATAGCTCTTGAATAACCGATAGATTAACCTTAGACTACATATCTGATGGAATCTACAAACAGATAGTTCAAACTGGAATATATACATACACACATATTATATTGAGCGGAATTGTAAAATCTTAAGTCCTTAAGTACCACGAAGGTTTTCTATGTTTATGGATTGAGAGAATCAAGCCTACATTGTGGAATAGCGGTAGGATTTGTTGTTTTAGTCAATAATTGATCAACGATGGAACAAATTCTACTTTCATATACATACATACATACGTTCACTTTACTCTTTGTTGATCTTTCAAACGACAAATGTGTGAGATTATGAACAAATTTCGTACGAGTATCTCCATAATACCTTAGTTAAGGTATACTTTATCTAGCATAACTTGGAACCATTTGTATTAAGTTGCCTAGATACAGAAGTCTCGCATCATTTAAACGAAATGGGTCGACAATAAAAAATGTAAACAAAATTTTTAACAGACTATATCTACCTAGATATGTTTGTGTTACTGCTTATGTATATAGCTAATGAAAATCTCATTTGATATATGTATGTACATATGTAGGAAGAGTATTTTCAAGGTTGAGTGTTTTGTTGATAAGTTGGTACGGGCGAGAGGAGTGCTAATTTTTGATTTATTTTCTAATAGTAGTTTCAAATGGAGGTATGTATGTATATTAGGCATTCCCCTAGCCCAGTGCACACAGACAGGAGATGTTTGGCCATAACAAAAATTGAAGTTCATCAGCGCTTCCATCGCTGATGACAACAATGAAACCATGAAAACTGGTTTTTCAACAAACAAACAAACGAATGAACAAGAAAACGCATAACAAGTCGTCGTAACGTAATACTATACATACTATATAGAGTGATGGAGGGACACAGAGACACAAGAGAGTGAGAGACAGGGAGAGGCATGAAGCATGAAGAAAATATTCAAAACCAAGATCGAGAAGCCAAGATCCTACATAAAGTGAGAGAGTGTGGCTACGCACAATGAAATCGAAACCATAATCCCCAGCAACTAAATTGAAATCGATATTTCAATACAAGTGCAAGACCAAATTGTGTTTCAAACTAATTATAGCCAAGTGCAGCAATTTCAATTGACGCCTTGCTGATGCTGCCGCTGCCGCTGCCGCTGCCGCTGCCTCTGCCTCTGCCGCTGCCGCTGCTACGGTGTGTGTGCACCTTGTCTAAATATAAACCCATCCACAATACAATGCTTGGGGCCAAAGTATTACCTCTGCTATTGCTACTACTACTACTACTACTGGAGGATTGAGCTGGAGAAGAAGAAGCAGGAGGGATTACACAGTAGTGCCAAAACCACTGTCTTGTCGAGACAATTTGCTTTGCTATTAATATTCTGAACATTATGTCGCCACCTTAATTCAAACGAGTCGTCACTCTTTCAAAAGTTTTGTCTTAAGTCCAGTAGTAGCCAAAAGCCAAAGCCATTTGCCATTGGATTTTGAGGAGTGGTTTTAATACGACTCATATTCTATTTTAAGAATTTATTGTTTACATTTCTTAATTATTTTTTTGCGCAGTCCTTTAACAAAACTTGACAAAAAAAAAAAAAAATCTAATTTATTTAAATGTTTTGAAAGCCGAACTGTTATTCGGCTAAAACAATGTGTGTTTGTTAGAAAAATTATGTTCCTTATGGAAAGTTTTTCCTGAAGTATCATTAAAGTTAAGCTTACTTTTCTTTCTTCGTTGGTTTTGGATCACAATAAGAATTTTCCTTTGCATTGTCCCGATCCCCGTTATAACCGTAGTAGTAGTAGTTTAGACCACCTTGAGAACCAAGCAATTTGATTGAAAGCCAGCATTTTGTGATATCTCTCTACACTACTTTGGAGTACATGGCAAAATCAAAGTCACATTTCTATTGTTAGCTGGCGTAATCATTCAGGTGGTGCACCACCTTCCTCCCCGTATTCTGCTTCTCCTTCATCCTCATACCAAATTGGAAACGGAACCCTAAAAAATCGTCGCATATTGTCGGGAAAGTAGACAAGTGTGCGAGCTTGTCTGGTGCTTTTTTTTTTTTTTGCTTTTTTTTTCTTTTTTCATTTATTTTCTTTCAAATCTTATCACACACAATATACACCAACCACCAACCGCCTGTTAACTGTTGTTTTTGAGCTTTGGTAGGAAATAAAAAACAAAAGCAACAACAACAACAACAACAACAACAAAAAAAACTGTTTCAGATAACCCAACAGTTTGGCCATTTCATTCGACGCTGTCGCTGTCATTGTCGTGTTGCTGCTGATGGTCAGCAACCTAGCGAAAATCCTTTTTAGCTATCAACAACTCGAAATGTTTCACAAATAAAAATAACATTTGAATTGTGTTGCGGGTTGAGTGCATAACGTGAATGTTGACTATTATTCTAGAGTATAAAGATATAAAGATACATACATATATCTGTTAAATATTTATTCCATATGCATATGGCTTATGGATATGCGTGTCTCTCTCTCTTTTGGGCTGGCTATGTGCCTTCTTCGAAAGTAGTTCTGTGTAATGTGTAAGTATCTATGGTTGGGGTGAGGAAGGGGCGAGGGGAGAAAGACTGCATTGGACTCGAGTTTATCAAATGTTAAGTGGACGACACTAGCGTTCGTTCCATCGTTCCATTCGTCGTCGTTAGGCCATGATAAATTGGCGGATTGCGTTTTGTGCTTTTCGCTTTTTCTATCCATCACATTCATGCATATGTACATACATATGTCTATCTGTCTGTCCATCCGCACATATATGTATGTAGATAGATAGGCTGACTGAAGGGGGCGGGGGCGAGGTCACTGTCTCCCATTGGGAGCGAAAACAAAGACGGCACCAGTTGGTTGACATTGGAAAGTGGCATAAATCAAAGGGAAAATCGAATATTGTCGGCCACTCCAAGAGGATCACATTGATTGAAGGGAGATTTTAGCGAATGTTTGGATTAAAGAACTGCAGACAGCATAGAGAGAGCCTATAAACATTAATCGGAACTAGATACAGTACATATCAATTTATAGGATTGCAAAAAGGGCACATTCATTTTAATCTGAAGTTTGTAAACCTGAGAAATAGGCATGGCATCTCTACGTTTTGCACGCTCGAATCCGACTCCAATAATTTGAAAATCGAATGGTTAAATTTTCTACCTTTTAAATGAACTACTATTATTTAAGTAATGTCTTTATTTTGTTTATGTATTAAGGCGTTAGTTTAATATGCATTTAAAGCAATAAGAATCGATGACAAACAAATCGAGTTTAATTCCTTTTAAATTTTAAATGTCCCTTTAAGGTTTAAATGCCATTTTAAAATAAGGTTAAAACTTTTCGAAATCGGCAGGAAAATGGCCAACTTAAAGCTCGAGAAAGGTGATCAAGGGTATTTAAACGTCGGCATGAGCAAATTTGATTTGAAACATGTATCGAAATGCCATCACAAATATTAATTATCGATCGCCTCTATGAAAAGATATCGCAAACGATGACAAATCGGCTTTGCCTCTTTCTCAAATGATTTTAGGCATTTCCTTTTTCGTTTCGTTTCATTGATCGAAATATCGTTAAGTAGCACCAGATATATATTAACGCTTAAATTTAAACACATAATACATATATAATTACTGTCGATGTATGACATTTTTGTGAAGAAATCAACGATTATCGGTTCCGGAAGTGATTAGAGAAACGTTAGAAACTTTTAAAAGCCCAATCTCCAAGAGGTCTGGGAATGGGCGATTCTGATTTTAAGTATTCCGCCTGATCATTTTTTTTTTTTTTGTTTGCTGTGGATTACTTCACTTGGCATTCTGCCTTGCTGTAGTTTAGTCGGAGTAATTGAATTTTTGTTCTTGATATGGAGAAACACATAAAAAAAAATTGATTGACAAAGCAAAAACCAAATATCTGGTACTACGGACATTGGAATGTTGATAGAAGCATTGTCTTGGGTATGGTTAACTGTTAAGATATAGATTGAGATATGAAATTGACTATTTCTTACTTTTTTACTGACTCTCTTTCTCTCTTTCTTTATTTTTGCTTCAGATTATTGGTCTCAACATGATTTCCAGCAAGGAAACGACAAAGAATGTGGGTAAGGCGCAAAAAAAGACACAAAAGGCAAATAAAAAGCAACAGCAGAAGCAACAACAACAACAGCAACAACAGCAACAACAGCAACAGCAGCAGCAACAGCAGCAGCAACAACAACAACAACAAAAACTAACGAATGGCAATAAAAATGGTGGCATAAAATCGCCAACGAATGCCAAGACTATCAATAATATTAACAATAATAATAATAATATTTTGCCAAATAATAATAATAATTCTAGTACGAACGCTATAAACGTAACCCAAAAGTTGAAAGATCAATACGAGGCGGAACGTCGAGCAGCCGGAGCAGCAACAACTCTCCCAGCTGTCCCTGGAGCACACTCAATCCGACCACCTGGCTACGAGAATGTTCCCAAAATGGAACGTTCCAATAGTTTTTTGCGCAACAAATTGACAAAGCTCATCAACCACATAACGGGCAGCAAAGAGAATCTGTCCCGATCTGGAGAAGATGAGGAAACTAACATTAAGACGCCATTTACGCGCAGTCGTTCAATGATTATGCTACGTCGGCCCAATCGTCGAAGTTTCATTGAACCCCAATTGGAGCAGTTGTCGGAGGAAGCGGAAAAATCCGGCGATCCCATGTCCCCGGCATCACCGCGCAAGAATTCCCTGAACGAGAACAGTGAAACTTCACCGCAACTGCGGCGACGAGCAGATACAGCGAGTTCTATTGTTAAGACACCAGCGCGTCGTCAATCCGCACAGCCCTTCACTTCCTCCACGCCACTAGATGAGATGCAGCCACCAGCAGCGCCGTTAGGCGATATGCAGAGAAAACCCTCGCTAATGTCCCTCAGCCAAATACAGCCCAGTGAGCTACAGTTAAATTTCCAAAAACGACGCTCCAATACACTTCTTGCCTCATTCAAGAGCACGTTCAGCGGCCTAAATAGCGGCAGTGGGGAGAAGAAGGAGAAAAAAGATAAAATGAATCCCAAATGGAGCGCCTCGTTGCAGTCCCTGCAGGCCATTGATAATATGGTCAGCTATGCCAATATGTCCTTCATCGATTATGATAAATTCAATGGCTATGAAAAGCAACTGGAACGTCAGCAATCCTTGATGAGTTTAGCCGAACAGCCGATGCCCACGACAACACAATTGCCATTGCCCGCTACAGCCGTTACGCTCTCCCATTCGCTTTCGCATTCCCATTCCCATTCACCCTCACCATCTGCTCATGGTGATTATGTGATAAGTCAATCCTCGCCACGCACACCTGTCCAGTCCCAGGCTCAGGCTCAAGCCTCCTCCCTGGAGGGTACGCCTCGTACAGTTGTAATGCGACGTAAACGCAGCACCACTTCCCTGACAGCACGCCAGACCTCACGCACTAGTCTGAACAGTGGCTACAATCTGGAAACAGATTACGAGCATAATCTGGACAAAGTGCACAATGTCTATAGGGAGAGTTTGGATTCGCGTACTCTGGAGTTGCTTAATCAACGGACACGAAACTCCTTCATACAGGATCAGCCAGTGCTCTTCGATGCTCTCGATTTGGAGGACGGATCAGTTGGGCGACGCTGTGCCGTCTGCTCGCGTCGCGTCACCCGAACGGGTAGTATGAAACAACAGCGCGATATGGTCGATGGACATGGGAATCCAAAGAAACAGGTATGTGTGTTTGCCTATTATTACATCACATTTAAGTTTATTTACTCTCAATGAATCCTAAAGAGTTTTGTTGTTACTTAAAGCAAATATGTTTTTTGTGAGTGTGTGTGTGTTTTTTTTTCTTCTTACCATTTAACCTTGAAATAATCAAATAGAAGGTCACATTTGAAACTTACTATACCAGTCTACTACTTAGTATTCAATGGATGAACTCACACTCAGTTGTGGGCAATTCGTTGGTTAGGGTCTGCGCCCATAAACCCTAGTTTATGAGGCTTCATAAAACATTTTCTATTTATTTCTCACATAAAAGCCATTTCAGAGCTACCTCGCATACCATTTTTACATTCGATACTAAACAATTTTCAAAATCCGATGGTTTATATCATTTTTAGTAAAATATTTTTAGTTAGCTTTTTTTTTGAAATCTGAAATCTTTAATATTGCAGCCCTGGCAATGCCTCAATCCTGTTTCAGTGTTGTTAAAGGGCAACATTAAATTTTTATATTCGAAACTCAATGAGTAATTTAGTTAAACCTTTTCAATTAGTTTGCTTTGATAAGGAAAATAATTCTGCAACCCTAGCAATGCGTCAACCCTATTTAGTGTTGTTAAACGTCAAAAAGGAAACGTCATTTCTTGACTGCTTAAGTTGACAAGGTTCTTATCACAGGTTTTAATGATGTTTATAATATTCACTCACTGACAGTGAAACATTTTTATTTATTTATGTAGAAATCTTCTGAAGAAATCGTGTTTAATTAATTATCATTAAAAGTTAGAGGACCCAATGCGATATTCCATCCTCTTGAAGAGATTGATCCAGCTTAAAGTTTAGAAACATGTATTCATTCCAGAAATATCTCACCTGCCCAATATTGTTCCCCTCCGTCGCCCAAACAAAAGAATTAAGTGGTTTTTCATTCTGGCTTTGTTAATTTTTTGTATTTGCCAACTATTAATGTTTTGTGGAGCCAATTATTGAACAACTAAGTTAGATTAGAAACGATCGGGGCAGAGTCAGGTAACTGTAGCTGCCATGTGTTAAATATACAAATACAAAGTACAAAGTTAAAAAACCGAAAAAAAAATACAAAAAATGTGTAGCGAAAAAGAAAAATAGTATATATGATATGTAAAACGACAAAACGACACTTAGCTTGAACTTGAATATAAACTAATTTGCACTTAAAACTGAACTATCAGTTATAGAAATATGGGTGTATATAATATGGTGTTCTTGTGGTGTGTGGTGTGTGTGTGTGTGTGTGTGTATATTCGGCGATACAGGCTGATCCTCAAGTCATCTCTTTTACTGTGTATAGTCGGTGTCACCCTTAGAGTAGTGTATGCAGGCGAGCACAGTATCGAGAAGATAGAGAGCACCCTCAATGACGCACAGCGAACCCATGGCAATGCCCACTTGACGTTCCGAGTTCACATAAAGGAATCCCTCGTCGGACATGTAACCCTTCCAATAGTGCAGGGCAACTCCACCCACAGCAATCCACATGAAAGTGCCAACCACATTCATAATGGTATCGCACAGTTCACTGAGGTGTGCAAGAAAGACAAATAGGTTGAGTAAGGTTTAGATAGATATAGATCGAGTCGATCAACTCGATCACTTACCCCTTATGCTTGGTGGTGCCAAAGGCAAAGGCAATTGTGTGGCAGCCAGTGTAGATAAGGAAACCAACCATAACGCCAGAGGCAACAATTTCCGCATCGGCACTCTTCTCCTCGTTCAGATTCCAGGTGCCGCCAATTCCCAAGAACTCACCGCCATCTCCCCAACGGTATAGACAGATGATGACCAAATTAATGATCTGCACAAAACCAAGAAAAGATTGAAGAACACAAAAACAGGATGAGAATGAGGTCACACAATAGCAACTATTGAGTCATCCACAAAATCCAACCACCAACAACCACGCCCAATAAATTAAACACCAAGATCTTGTACATATGTGTGGTATGAGTAATTTTTGCTGATAAAAGCCCGACTCTTATCACCACACGTACTACAAACTGGCAGTCCAACTATGTAGGTATTGTATTATATTGGCCAACATGTAAGAAAAACATGTGTGTATCCTTTAGAAACCATGGGCTTGGGTTAGGTTATACTTTTGGAACCTCTTAGATAGATCGATTTCACTAAATTCTAGTTTGTTTCGTTTTGGATAATTACCAGTTTCAAGGCCTTGATAAAAATTGATCCGATTGTCTCCACAGATACCATTTTGATTTCGTTGATTTAACTGAAAAAATGTTTACCGATTTTTAGAATATTTACAAAATGTAATATCACACAAACACACACACACACAGCCCATACACAACACCCACAACAAACTAATAGATATCACTTTTTTGCCCACCTTTTCGTTGGGTGACACAGAAAGAAACAAAAAAAAAAAAAAAATTCTATGTAATAATGAATTTTTCTAAAAATGAGAAATTCTTCGTTTTCGTTGCGTTGTCGCTTGTCGAATGAGCACTAAAATTTTCAACGTACTTGTTCATTGGGCAGGTTGAAAAGAATTTCTGTAGCTTTTGCAATCATCGAGTATAGCGCAATACCAAGATAAGATAAGCTTTTCGCCCCTGATAACAGGTGCGCTCTTCCAAAATGGGTTACTAATTGTTGGAGCTGCGCATGCGTTAGGCTTTCATCCTATCTAATCTAATCTTTGTTTACTGTATATGCCATATACATATGCCTTTGTTGTCGCTATGTAGCTGCGATTTTTAGTGTTTTTTTTTCTGTTTTCCTACATGAGCCATATTACTATATTAATCATGCCAAACCACAAAGACTCAAAAAATATTTATGCGATGCAATGCCCCGGATTGAGTGTTTGTCTGTGTGTGTGTGTGTGTGCGTTTGTTGAGCTCCGGAAATGTTACATAGATTCTTACGTCATCGGGGATTTCAATGGTACTTACAGTTGTTCTTGTCGTTGATGAGGCATTCCAAATACTAAGTAATTGATAAGCCTTCTAAGCGTATTCATCGCTTCTTGTGGTCATTTTACAGACCTTGAACGATAACCCCAACACGAACTAAACCAACTAATTGAAATGCACGATGCCAACTGACTGAAAATGATTAAAAAATTAACAATAATCAAATTGAAAAGTGTTGATAGAAGCAATTGAAACTTGTCCGGGCAAAATGATATGTCTATGTATATCATCAGCTACATATGTACATACATCTGTACTATGTACAGTAGTGAATTTGAGTTATATTTTCCTCAATTGTGGTTGATATTCATGGCAAAATTTGTCTCTATTCAAAACATATCTGTCATTTGCTCAGAACAGAAAGCCAAATAGGAGAGAGATAGAGATAGTAGGGGAATTCTACTAAAGTCTCTTAAAATATTCACACTTTTCATTCAGAAACAGTTTACAATTGTCTCGCGTATCTATTTTGGCTCAGTTCTATGGGCATCTAGGGTATCTATCTAGCTATCGCCATATATACATATAAGAGTTCTATATATGTACATATATATATCTGCGTCTCAAGAAGCGAGAAAAGTAATTTGCATTTCTATACCAAAAAACTACAAACATTATGCACTGAAAAAAAATTAAGCGTCCAGCTTATAGGAGAACATTAAATGAATATAGAAACTAAGTAATCTTTCAAAATTACCGATTTGGAAATGATTATTTTTTTATACTTAAGATTGCTTTCGGCTTATTTCAATAATTTGAAGACCTTTTGTCCTTTTTCTGGCTCCGAGAACGATCTTCCAAGCGTATAATCTTTATTTGGCCTCATAGATATTCGAGTTTAATATGATTTTTAATTTGATATGATTTTTATTTGAGTGTAGAACTGCGCTTAACTACACGCTCGAGAATAAATGAACATAAGTATGATGTATGTATATAGATACTATATACCTAGATATGTACGTGTGCACATATCCATCGCATTAAGCTTACGTATTGTGTGGTTGTTGTGGTCAATTGTTTATTATAATCCAGTTTAGGAAGCAGAATCTAAAGATTGAGTTTTGAATGTTGAATAACATGGCAAAGTACAGTTGAACTTGAGGTTATTTTAAGTAGGTAACTTACAAAACGCACACAAAGAAATGCAGCAGGAACAATTGTAGGGAAAAACATGCAGACAAAGTGCAAGAGTTGACAAGAGTTCTTCTTGAAATTGTATTGCTGGTGGCAACTCACTCCCCCACTTCCTCCGCGCTCGCCTTTGACCAAGCGTTCAGACAAAAGCGACTTTAAATTTGGAATACAACGTATTTGTTCGTCTGTATGTCGGTCGATATATGTACATATATACATACATACATACATATGTATGTATGAATGCTGACTTTTGGCTGGCTGTGGCTGTGGCGTTTGTGCGCGGGATGACGCGATGAATCACTGCGAACGCGCGCCGCAGGCTGTACTACTAAAACCGGCATGCAACCACACACAGACACACGCACACACACACTCACACACACACACACACGACAGAATAGCAACAACCATAGTCATCGTTGACGATGCCGGGCGTTAACGCCGGCGCAGTTCACAATGCCAATATATGTATGTGTGTGAGTGTGTGTGTTGGTGTCCTAATGTGTGTGTGAGTATCTGTGAGTGTGTCAACTTTAGGTATGGGGCCTCTGTTTTTTTGTACGTTAGTTGGTTCAACAGCTGAGACGCGAGCTTTTTGTAAGAGTTTTATAACAACAAGCTTTCTGTTGGCTTAAGCGTCACAGAGACGTTAATACTCATGCGCACTCGCTTCAGAAACGTTTTTGATTGATATTGGTTTAAAAGTGATAATGATCCGTTTGACGATCGACAGTTAAAAGAAACTCTTCTTCGTGAAAGGAATCATTCTCCTTTGGCTTTTATTTCAAAGGCGGGAGGCCATCTAAGCGTCCCCTCGACGATCGAACATATTCATTACAATTGTAATTTTGAAATACTTTTACACCCAATTCCATATGTGGATCACATACTCGCCATATTTGTACAGTCTGTGGCGTCGTTAATGAGGTGTAACTCTGACTCAATAAACCAATTCTATAAGCTGAAACAGGGCGCCGACTTAAACATACCCTGCCAAGTTTACAAACTAAGCTTGAATTCAGAGACAAGATCTTGGATTCTTAACTCTCTCTCCCTTCCTCACTGAACTTGATATGCTCTCGCTTGACTTATAATTACAGGGTATGATTAATCATAAATGCGATTGCCAATTAGTATGAGGGCGGGCAAGACCTGGACTTGGACACATACAAATTTGGCATTAGTCTCATTAGAATGAGTCAGTCAGTAAGGCAGTTAGGTAGTCAGTCACTCAGTCAGTTAGATAGATGAACACATGCTTTTGGTTTGGAAGAGAGAGCTTTTTCGATTTTGTTTTGATTACTTTGATTTGATTTCATCTTGAATACGCTTTCGCTTTTGTGTGTGTGTGTGTGTGTGTTTTTTTTTGTTTGCCGCGCATTGCCGGCAATGGAATTGTTGTTGGCGCTGGCCAGTCGCCATCCCGCCATTCGAGATTCGTTGTTGCTTTTTATGAATGAAAGTTTCGTTTGTTTACTTATTCGATGGCAATGGAGAATGTGCGAATGTGCGCATGATAAAGCTTTGGCAGATTGTGAGAGAAAGGAGAGAAGCTCTGAGAGTGAGAGTAAAAGCTTCAGTGTTTGGGGAAAGAGTATATGGGACTTTTGTCTAGGTCTACCATATGATATGATACGATTTGACGTATTCAATATTAGCTATAAACATATTTAATAAACAAATTTAGAATATCATTTATTTAATTTAAAAAAAATGATGGAAATTAAACTTAAGTTAGTTATTTAGTCATTTCGCAAATTTCTAAATACCCAAATTAGTTTTGAAGAGAATCCAATCTTAATAGGCATAGTATACTCGTCTGCATGCATGTACAATATCCTTTGCGTTATCCTTATCAGAGCATGTGTTGTCTTAGCTTGCCGTTCTCAGTGCGATTGCCATTGCCATTGCGATTGCGATTGCGATTCGGTCGTCCTTTTTAAACGAGCCTGTCGCCATAGAATTTGCGTTTAGTTCGTTGGGAACCGTCGCGCTGTGCGGATGACCCAACGGGAGAGACCAGAGTGAATAGCAAAGTTACACATCACGAATTCCTCTTTTGAAACTAGAAATTCACTCGAAAGTCGTACTCCTTTGAACGTACGAAATCTGTTCTTTTTTTTTGTTGTTGTGTTTGGCTTTGTCGTGTGTTGTTTTGTTGTTGTGGGATGGAATGCCGTCGCCGTTGACATACTGAGCAGAAAGTAGAAAACAGAAAGTAGAAAGCAGAAAGTGTTACAAAATAAATAGAAGGTGCACATACTTTAATACTTGAGTTCACCGTAAATGCAGTTAGTCTAGCTAAACGCTATTCCCGCACATCCCCCAGCCCAGTCACACGATTAACAAACAATCAATGATAGTAAACAAAAAACTCAATTGTTGGCGTTGCCGTTCAATAATTTCAAAAGAATCCAACAAACAACACACCACACAAATTCAATTGGAATAATACCAACAAATGTGCTGATCAGAATTGTAGATGTGCGGCTAATGATATCCAGTGCAAGTTCCAGACTAAATCAGATATCCAAAAGTGAGTGATTAAATTGTATTCCCAATAGCATTCAAATCTTTAAGTTCATTAAAAATAATGCAATGTAATTTCTTTAAAAAAAAGGCTAAACATCACATATTACGCATACGACCTGTGTAACGTAAAGTTTTATTATGAAAGGTTTTTCTTATCACAAGAACATGGCAAATATTTTTTCACTACAATTTGAAATTTTTCAACAAAAATTTTCACTCAACTTATTCCGAGGTTTCAAAGAACCGAAAAATTTAGTTTGAACCTCTTCCAAGGTTTCCAAAGAACCGACTTAACAGATTTGTCTGCGAAACGGGTTAAAATATTTTATACCAATTTAAAGCAAATGCGAAAATTCTCAAATTTAAAATTTCTTGTCAAAGGCAACATGTCGAATGAGTGATCGCAATTTAAAAGATGTAAATTTAATAATTAAATAGCCAACCTAAAGTCAACAAGTGACACTTGCTTTGAAAGTTTAAACGATTTTGGTCTGCCATATGGTAAAAAAAAGTTTTCCAGATCTGGTTTTTAAATTGGCGTGCAAATATTTTTCCAATTTATTGAACATATGAACCTCTCTATTTATTAAAGAGGTATTTGTTTTTATAAAATGTTTCATTCTTAATCAACAGTTTACCAAAAGAGAATTTGTAAGATAACTAAAAGACTTTTAAGCACTTTTAACTTACGTTTGAGATATTCCTTCTTTACTTTAACTGACAATAAATGTTTTAAGTGTAGCAATGTTCATATATGTAAATAAAAGACAACTTTGAATGTTATTTGTTCAAATTATTTATTTTTATTCTATCTCAGAAATTTGATTGTCATATTACTGCACATTGTGCTCCTAGAAACTTTTGATTTTAGAACCTAAAAGTGCAACTTCAATATAAATACTTAAAGATAATGAAAATTCCCAACATTACCAACGACATACAAATAAAAAGTTCTTCCCTTTTAGTTGGTCGGTTTTTCTCTATAACTGTTGATATAATGCAAAATGCTTGAACAACCCATACAATCTTGATTAATATGACAAAATGTGAACAGCAAATGAGTGGCTATCGTACGAGTTTCACCCAACGAACGTTGTCCACTTTGACATTGACCATGACTGTTTATGGCAATTGGATAGTATCTGCCTAATCCTGGTCTTCAATTTATTTGCGTGGCGAGTCTAGAGTAGTTTAATTGTTTGAATTGATGAATTGATATCATTCAAGATGGCAGACTCAAAGATAATTTTGACTGATTGTTGGCTTAATTAGCCATGGAGAAGGCGAAAGCAATAGGTTTTCTTTTGCAAGATATGTGTGGTCAATGTCGAGAATATTAAAAATTATTGATGTGGAGATCAAAGTGTGTGGACTAGTTTAAAATTCAACTGACGAACCCAATCGACTTCAGAACGTTGAAATTTAAATTATCCAATTTACCTTTGTTCAAATGAAGTCATAAATTTTTAAACTTCAAAGTGTTAAACTTTTAGTGAACATTTGAGAAACTTTTGCAGCTTTTATTGAGTAATTTCGAGACGATAATCGTAAATTTTATAGTTTTGATTCAAATACAATTAAAAATGTTTGAATAATGGAGAAATGTGTTTAAAATTGGATAAGACCATTCTTCTTTCGTAAATTTGCATCCCATCTGCATCTCTTCACTACAATCATAAAATAAATGTAGCATAGTTTTAGGCAGACGAAAAATTTCACGTAATTGAAAAAACACATGTGTGCTACACATGTATGCAGATATAGAGCCTGTGGGTTGGCTTGTCCTTCCTCACGTGGGCGGTCCATTGAATCGAGTGTGTGTGTGTGTGTGTGTGTGTTCATATGCGACTTCAAATATGCATAAACTAATTTCAGCTTATGCAACATGCTTTCAACCTGACTGCCGCTTCATGCTTTTCTTTTCTTCTCGTTACTTTTTGTTTCTTTTTTTTTTTTTTTTTTTCGTTTTCCTTCTTTTGACCCAATCAACCCACGCCTGTTTTGGAGGCTTCCCATTTTTGGTAGTAGCACGAAGTGTGCTCTTGTAATATTCATTACCTGGCCAAGGCGCAATGTCAGGCGCATATGTGCCTGGTGCCGAAATATTTAAATGCTAATAAATTTCGTTTATGAGCAGCTTAGCTGGACAACATCTCATCTGCCCTCCCATATCCGTCCGTTACACTGTGCCAACACTACTTTTCCTTCTTCTACTCCGCCATCGCCTCTCCTCTTCTCCTACACCTACTTGTATATGTCCCCCGGTGATGTCGAAATTCAATAAAAGGTGCAAAGTCAGAGATGAACAAAACAAGAGCAACAACAACAACAACAACAAAAGCAACAAAAATGCCAACGTAAAATTATTTATGAGCCACAGAACTTGCTCTCTAAGGCATCCACAAGGCAATCGTTCGTGTTCTTGGACGTCAGCGGTCTTGGCTTGGCCTGGCTCCTTCTCTCCTCTTCATCATCATCATCATCATCATCATCATCATCAGCATCTTCGTCATCATCATCGCCATCGCCTTGGCTATCGTCGTCGTTTCCGTCGTCATATGGGTTCCAGATAAAAGCAAACACCAAACAAATAGCAGCAAAGATTTTCATTTTTTCTTCGTTCATTTTTTTTTCTCTTTTGGCTTTTCTTGAGTTAGCCATCATCATAAATCAATTTTAATTTGAAAAATATTACCACATATTTTTAGGGGAAGTTGCAACAACAACAACACAACATCAACAACAACAGCAAGAAGCTTTTTCAAATCCATTGAGATTTCTCTGCTCTTTTATCGCTGTTTACTAATTGCCCCTCTCTCCTTTGTTTTCATTTGCAGGTAACTAGAAGTTTTACACACACAAACATCACTTTTTCCTGTAAGTTTCGTAACCTTTTGCAATTATTATCAGATTATTTATATGTTCTTTGATAAAAATAACAAAACAAAACAAAAAAGAAAAAAAAAAAACCCGAGTACAAAGTTTCATGCAAAACTTTTTCAAGCAAAAACGAAGTTAAAAGACTCCAAAAACATTTGTTTAACAACTTTATGCAGTCACTTCACACATACATACAAATGTGCGTATATATAGGAATAGATATATATATTTATACATTTATAAAAATGAAATTCCTTTCCATACTTTTTATTCATATTTAATCGGTTTATATTATGCTTCTTTTTTTTACAATTTCATTTTTCATCTTTCTGATTGCGCGGGTCCTTTGATTTGTAGGGGATTTAAATAATTGATTTTTGTCATGATAGGAATTCGCAAAATTGCTAGTTTGGTTTTTCATTTATATTCTATGAATTGGCACTCCACCTTCCTCATCGCCACCCACAATCCACCATCAGCCACAAATCAAAAATAAAAAAAAAAAACAAAACGTTAGGAAATTAAAGATCCTGTGAGCAAATATTTAGCACATCGACTTCGATACACTCTTATTCTTGTGTATTTATAAACCGATTTATGATTGTCTTATCTGAAGTGTATTTTTTACTGTTCTAATTGATTACATTTTGAATGGATATAAATATTAATCAAATTTTACACTAAATTAATTTCAACGGGCTTTTCCCTTCTGTATTATGCTTTTTAGTTTTAGATGCTGCCTCATGCTGCTTACCCT
The DNA here is from genome assembly GCA_024703675.1 of Drosophila nebulosa. Lineage (NCBI taxonomy): Eukaryota > Metazoa > Arthropoda > Insecta > Diptera > Drosophilidae > Drosophila > Drosophila nebulosa. The sequence goes on from JANFPS010000005.1 coordinate 1,641,598, forward strand.
CAGTAAGAGTATTCAAAATGAATTTGGAAGAACAAAAATTTGCTGTTAGCCACTTGCTGTTTTTTTTTTGTTTTCCATTAATTTATTTCTTATACTCTTATAGAGGGTATAATGATATTAGTCAGTGTCCGTTTGGCCATCTCAACGTTAAGTAATCTCTAGTAAATCTTCTTAAGCCTTGAGAGTAAAGACAAATATTAAAAATCATAATTATTTCTTAAGTTCTTTGAACCAAGCTTGGCACTAATTTATTTTCTCAATAAAGGAGAAACAAAGAAAAGTTGGCTAGTTATAGTTTTTAAGTTGTCATATTATTACTTAGTTTCAATCAGATCAGATAAATAAATCTCCCAATTTAATACAAGTCAAAGATGAAGCAAGCTCCTAATCAGAAAGAGGAAGTTTTTTTTTTTAGGCCTAGCGAAAAAAGACTTATAGCTTTAGTCGTTGAATGAATTTTATATATTTGTATGCAGTAAGATACAGAAAGAGTTTAGAAAGAGGTCAAGGATTGCAAGGGTATAAAAGCTTCGGCATGGCCAAAGTCAGCCCATTTCTTATATATGTATGTATATATATATATATTTTATTTTTTTTTGGCTTCGCCCATCATAAATCTCAATACCCAAGTCAAAGTTATTTGCAAGTAATTTTCTTAGATTTATCCTCTTTCCTCTTACCACCCACCAGTAACGCGCACACACACACACACACCCACATCGTACATACAGATTGAAGGTAAATGCCTGGAAAATTTGCTGAAACCAATTTTGTCATTATCTCTGAGCCAACATAAATCAAAGACCGTGCAATTAGCGCCAAGGTAGAAGTCCATTTTTAAAATTAATTAAAACAGAAAACAAAACCACAAAACGAACCACACGAAACGTACCAACGAGCATTGTTGTCCAGGATGTGCACAGAGGTAGATGCGAAGGCGGATGCGGAGACTGAGACGGAGATGGAGACGGAAGACTCGGACATGAAACTGAAGTGGGAAATAGAGAAAAAGAGAGAGAGAGGGGGAACGCTTAGTCAGTGGTAACGAATGAATGAAATGCCTGTTTTTGTATCTGTGTATCCTTTATTTGTTTTTGTATAGGAAAAGAAAATCATTTCACAGTTTGCCTGAACATTATAGAGACCAAATCCATGTAGTAACTTAATATACATAAAACGTAAATATGTGATGCAAAAGAATCAAAAGATTTAAGAAGTTGCACTCAGAGATCGAAAATTAGTTAAGATATTAATTAAAATTATTAAAAAGTATGCAAATCCGTTCATTTCTAACATTCCAAAATTAATTAAAAATTCCAAGTTTAGATTCTTTTGTGTTTAATCCTTCATAAACTGACTTTATTTCTTTTCTTTTTTTTTAATTAATTGATTTTTCATTTGATAGCTCATAATTCATTTGCTATTCATAAAGTTGGACTTCTTCAGTTTAATGCGAATTTCTTTTGATTTGATTTGTAATTCTTTTTTTTTTTTTTTTTTTTTTTTGCAATATTCAGTTGCAAATTCAAAAGAATCGGCCATCTTTGTGATTATCCCAGGCCTGTGCTCTGTATTGCCCTGCTCTTCTGGTCTTCTCAACGCTAACGCAAACTGTGGAATTGAAATCGAGTTTTAATCAATATAAATTACATTGAACATTCCTTTGCTGGTTGGGTTGGGGTCAGCTCCAACAACAACTAGATGGGCGCGTCAGGGGCATAGATTTCGTGCTCGCTAAATGCGAAGTGATTTATGCAGTATATAGAAGAGATAGTACAGCACACACACACTCACGCACACACACACACACGAACACACTCACGCACACACACAATCGCCACTCTTCAGTAATTACAGCCGGTGCGGTCTGCCAGTTCTTAATTTGATTTGTGTCCTAGGTGCGGCAGCGGTGGCGTCGGAGAGTATAGACAGTCGATGCAGGTTTTCAATTCGTTTTGGTTTCGTTTGGTTATGGCCTCCCTAGGATAAATGGTAAAGAGGTGTGCCATCGTCTACGTCAACAATAGACACTGATTATACGCAACGTTGCATAGTTTTTGGCGCCATAATTGGTAGAAGGCGACGTTGGCATAAGCATCGGCATCGGCATCGGCCGACTGGCTGAGTCTGCATCGGATGAACTGTAGATATCTACTGAAATTTTCGAGCAGACTCTTTACATTCAAGTCCCATATAAACATTGCAAAAATTTAAATGCCAATACTAATTAGCATGACGATGAGGCTAAGCAGCATCAAAATTGATTAGAGCAAAACCCAGACAACATAAATTTCAAGATAATCTTAATGGCATTTATTGACATATTTTTTTCCTAGGCTTTGAATTACCCTTCGAAATAGGTGTGTCTTTATTTTATGTCAATTTCCTATATATGATGAAATGTTTTTCAAGATTTAGATATTGGCAAAGAAAGAATTGAAATCAGATTCTAGAAAATAAATCATAAGTTTGTTGTTTATATTCGAATGCCAATGAGAAATTTGTATTCATAGCCGGAATTACTTTGGAAAAAAGTGCAAAATAATGACTAAGTAAGAGGTTAAAAAAGAAAAGAGTATTGTGATAATTTATGTGCGCCATTTTTCATTTTAGTTCCTCACTAAGCCAATTTCTAGCCGATAATTCTCGATTTGGTTTTAATATTTCTTAAATTTTCTAAGAATTTTATTTTAGTTTTAACAAATACGTATTTTTATTCTCGATTTCAAAGGCAAAAGTCATGAGATTCTTATTCCAAGAAAATTCCTTTGGGCACAGTAAGAGAGCTTCCTTAATATAACTGGTTATAAACAGTCTAGACCCCTTTCAGGATCTATATGTCATGTCATGTCCTTGTCTTTGTCTGTCTCGGGCTTTATACGAGTGCACGCTGTGCCATGTGCCAATTGGGCTGACTGTATCGTTTAGTTCATATGTCATAGTTCAAAGGCTAAAAGTTGTAGTTAAACTTGAATGAAATCGAATGAGTATTTTTTTTTTTAGTGTGCTTGCGAAATATGCCTGCTAAATGGTGCCTTTGGATGGACCGGGTCTACAGTTTAAGCAGACTTGATTTTTAAAGTTTTCTTCTCTTTTCTTTTTATTTATTTTTGTGTGTTTCTGAATGGCCCGAGGAGTTGAGTTGGGCCACTGGGGGCACTGGCAGCACCCTCGATGATGGCCTTTTCGTTTTTTTTTTGTTTTTTTTTTATTTTGTGTTTTGCTTACTGAATCTGTATTCGGGTCAATGAAAATGAAACCGAGCCCGGCAGCTATATGTATGTATGTATGTACATACTATGTCCCGCCCACACTTGCTTCTTGTTTTCTTCTTTTTTTTTGTTTTTTTTTTTCTTTTGCTGTTTTATCAAAATTTTATTTAGCAAATGAACTTCAAGGCACTTTTGCTTTTGTTCTGGTCTCTGTTCGTTTCTTCACAGTTGTTTTGCTCAGATTAGAATGTTTGTTGTTTCGTTTGCTTGTTTCGAACGGAAACTGAATTTGAGTGGCATATACCCCTGGCGACGCCAGCCCTTCCGCCTTCCCAACGGCGGCCATTCTCCTGCCTTTCCACAGAACAATAAAGGATAAAACCGCAAAAAGCGAAGCGAACGAAACGAAGCATGCGTCATTTTCCGCTCACTTAAAACTCGGAAATGGCTGGAACCGTTTCGGGCAAAGATGTGTGTGTGTGTGTGTGTGTGTGTGTGCTGGGTTAACCATTTAGTATCAGAGATGACAAATATTTAAGGAACTATGGAAAGTAGCCTTAGCGCTAAGCCAATACCAGGACGCCCACCCCTACCAACCTCATCTATGTATGTATATATTCATATAAATATCTATGGCAAAAGAGTGTCTTCCCTTTTCAACGACATGGCTATATAGCTGACTATTGTAAATTATTGCCTAGCACTTAAAATCCCATTCTCAAGATGTTTAGGCCTTTGTGTGTCTCCCTCTCTGCTATGCTGCTCTGTGTGTCAGCCAGGAAATGGCCAACAATAAAGGGCCGGACTATTGTTGGCCATAATGTGCATGTGTCACCATTAACACAGTTTTCATAGCAAAACCAAAATCCACTCGACAAAGCTTTGCCATTTCCCTCGATGCGGACTAACCAACAATGGAAATCAAATTGATCAAGAGCAATTTGCTTGAATAAATAAATTTAGAAGTGCCATCAAAATGTCGCCAACCCACCCACTGGCCCACAAAAAGCCTATCTTCTTAATTCTTTTTATTTTATTATTTCTATACAAATTTAATTTCTGTTTTGTTTTAAATTTAATTACAAGCAAATGAGGCAAACGCAAGAAAGTCTCTCTCTCTCCCATAAACACACACACACAAGTATGTCATTAAAAAAGTTTTTCCGAACTGCTTTTTCGACAACACAAAGATAAAAGTCAAACATGGCATAGACACATATCTAGTTATATATATATATACATATATTGTATATTTTATCTCTGCATATGTACGATATAAGTACTTTTGTTTGCCACTTAAATTTAACCAAAGTTTGCAACTTTTATTAATACAATTACAAACGAAACTGAGCAAACGACTTTGGCCTTTTTTTTTTTTTTGTTCTTCGTAATTAGTTTCTATTTTATTTCAATGTAATTTATTTAATTATTTCATTTGGATTTCGTTCATTACAAGATACTTATAAATATATAGTTAAACTAAATATCCCATTAATTTTTTCAATATCTTAAGAGAGTAGAAACAGTTGCGACCAGTTGGCACCAGTTAATTCATTTCCACTCCCCATTCAGATCAAAATTATAACCTTATAGAACTGAAGACCACACAATTACTTCTGAAAAGTTTGGCTGATTATGGAGCTAAAACCAAGTGATATGTACTCACATGCAACATTTTGAAGTGGGCGGAAATTTGCCCCAATTATATTAGGAATACGTATAATTAGCAACACGAACACCTGGGCCCCACTTGTAAAGTTAGATTTCAACTTAAAATGTGGTAACAACACAGAGAAAATCTTGTTTGAATAAAGTTTCTAAAATAATTATGGAGTAAACATTAAATCAAGGAAGTTACTCAAAGAATCATATATGATTATTATGATAGAGAGCAATACATTTTATTTGAGAGTTGGCCAGAAAGCGACCAGAAAGTGGCTCAGTTTCCTTCTCTTTCTAACCGATTAGGTCCTTAGATCGCTCTATACATTTTCCTCCTATAGAATGTCCTTTTAGGCTGTAGTTAATTTTCTCTTCTAAATCAAAGTATTCTTTTAGTTAACACTTCATTTGCATATATTCGTTATCCTAGATACGTTTGAATGATGAGAATGTGGGACTATAATAAAATCAAGGAAATGGTTTTGACATCAAATCTAGAGTGAATAACTTGCTGATTTCATTAGGTATCTCCTTCCACATCATTCCTCTTTCTGCTAGGCAGATATTTGCCATTAATTAGTCTGCAGGTGTTATTATTAAAGGTTGCTGACTTTGCTGGGGGGGGGAAGTGGGGGTTAGGCGGACTGGACAGGGGTGGACGGCGGACGGCGGACGGCGGAGGTGGGTGTGAGGCGTGTTAAAGATGAATGAGAATTTGACCGCGCCGCAGGAGGAGCCGCCAGTAGGGAGCCATAGTGTGTGTGTGTGTGTGTGTGTGTGTATGTGTGTGTTGTGGGCGGGTGGGCGGTTGGTTGGAGGGCTTGCGGGAGACGATGGGGGGGTGCGGCCCATAAAAATTGGCAAACAAAGGCAACTTTCATCGAAGGACACGCCAAACACGCTGACTGTGCGTGAGCTCAAATTGGGAGGGGGCGGGTAATGGTGCAAGGATGAGAAGGGGGGCAGGGGGGGAGAGAGAAACACCGGTTAGGGGCAGCGGGTTACGATTTACGTAAATTTTTATTACAATAATAACGCGAAGCTAGAGCAACAACAACAACAACAACAACAACAACGAAACAAGCAAGCAAAATATACTTAATGAAAGAAACCACAGCGATCGATTTGGTTATTGGCAAGGCCTGCCGCCGTCTGCCTGCTGCCTGCTGCCTGCCGTCTGCCGAATGAACCCTGGCCAGAACCGAACCAAACAGAAGAGAACCTTTGGCGGATGGCATGGCACGTGAGCCATGGCCGTTAATGATGACACATTTTTTTTCTTCTTGTTTTTTTTTTTGAGGGGTCAATGGTGGCGGTGGGGTGGGGTAGGAGGTGGTAATGGTATTGAATGGAGAAGCGGTGGGCACGCCTGGTGGCTGGTGGCTGGTGGTGGCGGGATGGAAGTTGCCTCGAAATATGCTCGAAATGACGTAAGAGGTTTGCAAAATGAACAACGCATTAAACGGCGTTGGCAAACGGGGCTAATATTCAGTCTCCTCTTCGATGTGGTGCCCACTGACGTGACGTGAAAGTGACGTGACGTGAAAGTGACGTGAAGCAAAATTGGTCGCTAATATTTAGTGGTTGTTTGTTAATATGCTGGAATATATGTACATACATATACTTACTTATGTACCTATGTATACATCAGTCCCAACAACTAAAGACCGAAAATTAATAATGTTAACGACTTTTACGCTTTCACTCCAGCTAACCAGCTACTAGAGTATGGAGAAACGTTCTCTAATTGTTTCTAACCTGGCCATCCATTCTTGATTGCTCATTTGTTTAAGAGTAAACTGAATCGATTCGAATAGATTTCAATTAGCTCTCTGTTTCGGGAAATGAACAGACAAACAATTTGCCAGCCTAAAGTCTATAGAATTTAACTTGATTTTTTTTCCCATTCACAAATAATATTCAGAAATTATTTTAGTAGCCCTTCTTACTATTTTATTACATTTTTGTATGGCATTTGAATAGATTTTGTGACTTTATTTTGTTGGCACAAAATTCTTGGATTTGTTTGCTGTTAACTTCGTTCCACTCACTCACTCACTCACTAGAAATTCACCTGGCGTAAAATGTTGACGACGTGCGTGAATTACGTAAAAAATGTATCTTCAACTCATTTGATTTGTGTGTGTGTGTGTCTGTGTGTGAGTGTGCGATGCTTGAGGGGTGTGTGTGTGTTTTGTGTTGTGTGTTTTGGGTAAACTTTTTCCTTTCACACATAATTCATTTAGCCAAGTTTTTTTGTGCTTTTGTTTCATGATTATATATATATATATATATATACAAATGTATGTGTCATTCCAGCTGTAAAATTTCAGGCGCAAAAACTAAGCCTATGCCAAAAGTTTTCCTAAGCTTGTCACAAACGTGTCAATTGCGCCAGTATATGTGCGTGTATGTGTGTGTATGTGTGTGTGTGTGGAGGGTGAGGGTGAATCCCCTTAAATTCGTTTTAGTCGATGATATGGACAACGCCTGTCAGCGACACATATCCTTCTGACCTGAATCAGAGAAGACATCACCACGACATTCACAAAACCACTGCCCTAAAAAATTAATTAGTAGGGGGCCGGAAAGCGAAAATTGAATAAAAAAAATTTTCATTCTTAAGAATCAACTACATTAATAAACATGTATATATGTATGTATGTATGTATGTACATACATATAGGACATATGATGTATTCTCGTCTAGGTACAAAAATGGCATTTGTATGTTTGCATGTCATCGTGTCAGTGGTAAGGAAAAAGGAGTCGAGGTGGGTTTGTTTTGGGTTAAGAGCATTGCATGTAGTATGTACGCCCTGACATGGGGCCAAAGAGGAGGATAGACATCAGCAATTCAGTAACTACAACAACAACAAAGTCCCTGCACATATCCTTCGAATATTTTGTGTTGATTTCCTTTTGCAACAATGTAGGTAAACAAGTGCAAATGTCTGACGACAAAGCCAAAAACATTCTTATGTATATGTATGCAACGTTTGGTCGGTAGGTCGATGGGCCCCGTGAGTTCGTGAATCTGTCTGTCAGTCGGTGGGTCGGTGAATCGGTGGGTCGAACGTGTGGGCGTGCATGTTGGCCATGTTCACAGTTTGAGGACATGCAAGCCATTTCCTGTGCATTGTACTCAATTATGAGTGCAACTCTTTTGCTATACAAAGTCTGTTTCAAATTGTGCATCTTTAATTTGTTAAACTCTCTAAACACTGCTGTGCATATATATATAACGCACATTCATTACTATTCACTCGATCTCTGGTCAAACAAACAGAAATGGTTATCATTCGCAAATGAAAATCGTATCAGAATTGCCAAAGCTATTGTACTAGCGCATCACGTATACGTACTGTGTACCCCGTACCATGTGAAGAAATTGCATTTAGAGAGTTTCTACACTGATAGAGATTATTGCGTAAAATAGACTAATCTACTGAAAAGTAATTTCAAAATTCTTACTTTATAGCGAACTTTTTACGTTCATCTTTTTTTGTGCGAAATATAATGACCCTACGCCGAATGGCGGATGCGACCATTTGCTGCTGTCTATAAACTATAATATTCCATTGACCATCGACATAATGCGAAATTTTAGTATATGTATATCTATGTATATTCAAAATGGATAATGACTTATGGAATTAACACAGTTTTCATATAATTTGGTACACTCGTTGCTAACGAGTGGCAGCTTGAACTGCCACCGATTTAACCTCTTTCGTTAACACATGCCAAATTTATAGTATAGACGAGTAGTTTGACATAATAGAGAAATAATCGACACTACAAAGGAAGCAGGGAAGCGGACAGGGAGCTGCTCCATCATCATCATCGTCATCGCTGCATCATCTGGGACACTCCGTTTGTGGGTTTATGGTTACGTTTTGGTGCTTCGTTGATGGCGTTTTTTGGGGTTGGTGGCTTTAGTTCGTTGGCCTGCCATTTGCCCCTCTTTCTCTTCTCTTTTATGGTTTATCAAACGTCAATCAAAATGGTTCGCGAAGTGGAAGCAAGGCAAGAAGATAGATATTTTTTCTTTCTTTGGATGAATGTCTGTAGGTTTGTGTTCGCTTGTTCGTTTGTAGATGCGCCGCCACGTTTGGGCCCGGCTATTTAACATGGAAAAATTTGCTTTGTTACGAGAATAACCAGGACGAGACGCTAAACAAGAAAAAAAAAAAAAAAAAAAAAAACATAAAAAATGCAATACATACAAACAAACATACATACATACATATATACATACATAGGTAAAGAACTCTCTACATAAAAGCCTCAAGGTAACTCTGCAAAACACGCAAACTAAACATTTAAATCGATTTTGAACAGCAAACCGAACGGTGGAAACACACACAAACACACACACACATACAAACAGAGAAAGCTTCGTGCAATTTATCTGACTGTTTTTTTGTTTCGCTTTTTTAAGGAAACCTTTGGCTACACCCCACACTTCCCCAAGTCTCGGCCCCTCGCCACAAAAATGGCTTTGGTTTATTGCAATGAGGTTAAAGTTAATGCGGTTACTAGGTCTTTGAAATGTTCTTCTATCTGCGTTACCCTGTAATGGGGCCTATAAGGTAAAAGGGATGTACAAACGAGTCGAATTCATGACGACTATCACCCGGCGATCTCTTCTTCTATGACCTTTGATGTAAACCCTCTAGATCGGGGCTTCTTTCCTGGTCTTTCGAGTATTAATTACAGGGTACTTTGCTTTCGCCACCAAAACTTCTTTTTATTTACTGATTTATTTTGTAAAGTGCAGACTTGGCTTCTTCTTTTTTTTTTCTCCTTTTTTGGCCGGAAGTATTTCTGAGTGGACTCAAGCGGGCGTTTGGGGGCGGGCGGTGTTTGGTTTTTGTCCCTAATATCAATTTCTTGGAACTTTTACTCGAAAGTAAAGTAAAGTTAATCTTGTCGGTTCCCCAGAAGCTAAAAAAAACCAACCATCAAGTCAATGAGGAGTTGCTCCTCCTCTTTCTTCTTCTTCTGCTGCTGCTGTTGCTGTCGTTCTTTCTTTTGAAGTTCAAATCTAAAGGCTAATTGTGCAGTATTTCAAAACCCGGAACTTGCATTGCGGGTGCGGTCCTTTCAGTCTTTAGTACGAAATATGACTTCATGGTTCCGTTGCCAAAAAGATAGTGACACACACACACACAGAAAGAGAGAGAGAGAGAGAGGAAGAGAGAGAGACAGGAGAGTGAAGAGAAAAGGGCGAGTTGCATGGACGGAGATTGGGGGCAAAAGAAATAGCGCAACTGTCGAGCGAAAAAATGTCATATTTTGCAGGAAGTTTATTTCAGACAGTCTCCCCCCTCCCCCCCCCCCCCCCCCCACACACACACACACAAGCACCCCATCAACTACGAGAGACCCATTCCTAAGTACTTCACCCCATTTTTCCGCAGCAGTTTAATAAATTACGATGGAGAGTGAAAAAGGATACTTGTTTCATACCCTCAACGGAAATGCACAAGTGACTGGCCATAGATTCAATGGTTTTATGCAACACAGTTTCATTTTCTTTTCTTCATTTCGCTGCAGATAAAACTAAATAAACTTAAATAGTTAAAAGGTCGGCGTCTCCCAATGAACATGGCTAATTGGGCACTATGTGAAACGATGATGTCGTTGCTGCTGCTGGCCTCCAATGGAGATTGCAGTTTGCAGTTTTCCTCTTTTCCGCAGGTGCAGCCATCGTTCTTGTTAGCCTTCGAATTGAAATCAGGATAAATTCAATTACTAAATTCAAAGTGCTTCCAAATTAGCCTGTGTGCATTCTAAAGAAAACAAACTTTTCCGCCAATTGACTTTTTAGTGGTTATTGATTTGCAAATTGTGTTTAGTTTTTTTTTTTTTTTTTTTTTTTTCTTCTCCTCCTCCTTTTTTTCAAACGAATCTGGCAAGATGTTAAAAGTTTCTCCACTGCAAAAGAAGAAACGAAAATTAAAGGAAAATATGAAATGAGTGGATAAATATTATGAACAAATAACTAGAAATATTCTCGAGAAATTTTAAGAGCTTTTTTCCGTTTTGAAATAAAAGCGAATGAATGCAATGCAATCGGAATTCTTAAGTTAGTTAAGTTTAGTTCTTTAATTCTCTGCTGAAAGAATAGTTAATGTAGATTTCCGCTGCGAGGAATGAATAGTCAGAAGTGCATTCCTCAGCATGAACTCAGCTTATCGTAGTAGGAGGAGAGGTTTGCTTTAGATAGAGAAAAGGGAAAGTAAAGATGGCATAATCGAAAGAAGATTTAAAAGAAGACGTAAAATAGAGAAGGATATAAAACCAGAGAAAATGCGCTTATTTTGGCCATGCCAATGTTTCGATACCCTTGCTTGCAGTCTACTGTCCTCTGCGAAAGTTCAGGTATATCAAAAGAAAATGACTCCCCTCCACTGCGATTCTCTAAAGTTGAAGTAAATCCCTTTTAACTGGAAAATGTTTTATGACACATTTGATGGGAATTGTAATGGAGAGAGTATACAGAATGTTATGTAAGAATACACTTTTCACTTTGCATTTCATTCATCATTTCGTATGCCCAATTGGCCCCCTCCCCTTCTCTTTCTCTCACTCTCTCTCTCTTTGGTTGTGTGGTTCTCTCAACCTTCTCAACCAGGATAAGCAACTTTTGTTTACATTAACTGTCGTCTGTCTTTTGTCTAAGCGTTGAAAAGTTTGTTCTTTTCACCTGACATAATGCTCCCTGGGATGTTGTTCTTAATTTGTGGTTTTTATCCCTGTCCCTGTCTCTGCCTTTAAGTTGGCTACAAGGAACAGTAACAGTAATTATAACTTGTCTGGTAGTCCGCTCGCCCACTTTCAGCTAAATGGACATGGATTTTATCTCACTTTAAGTAAGTTTTAGCCCTTGGTCAGTTGATGCTTAGCCGCTTTCGGGTTTCCGCATTTTTGGCTGTTCATTCAATTGCCAAATGATTATCTTGCCCTTTTCTCGTAGTCATCACTCGCCAGAGCCGATAGTCCGAGTCCGGACTTCGATGTGGACTGCCTGCAAATGAGCACCACAACGACGTTTGGCCCTGTGGTTTGGGCTGGATGGGATAGAATGGGATCGGATGATCCCATCCCATCCCATCCATTCTGCTGCTGTTGATGTCTGTTGATTTGTGTGTCCCAAGGAATTTGTATGCTGGTAGGCGTATTCAATCTCTGTTTTGTTTGTGGACCCACTTCCGATGATGCCCACTCAACTGGACATCCACAGCGGCGGAGAGACAGAGGGATGGGGACGAGACCAAGCGAAAATGACTTATGGAAAGGTGGGGAAGCATTCTTGGGGTTGGGCTTGCGCTTGGGCTTGGGAATGAGCAAACAAACAATGTCAGGTATATAATCGCATTCTAAATCCACAAGAAGCAAAAACAATTTGCAATCGATCTGCTGGCAATGCAATCGAGAATTTCTCAATTCTTTCACTCCGACGACAAACTGCCGCATTGTCATTGAAATTGTTGGCAAACTTTTGTTTTTTTTTCTATTTTATTTTTTTGTGTCCCTTTCCACTCTTCTACGTTTTCGTGCCCAGTTCTTTGCAGTTTGGCTTTATCGAGACGTCGAGGCAAGGTCTCGATTTCATTTCACTTTTTTTTTTTTTTCACATATTTGTGGCGCCAAAGCCCGACCAACCAGACCACCCACCCACCCACTCACTCACCCACCCACTTACCCACTCACTCACTCACTCAGTCAGTCATTGAGGTTTCGAGGCACATCGGCAACTATAAATCAACACATTTGACAGCAAAATGTGCAAAGTGGTAAACAAAAAAGTGGAAAAAAAAACGGGACAAAAAAAGAGGAAACCAAAAAAGGAAAACAAAGTACAGCACAAATTCCATTCATTGTGTACTCGTAAGATCGACATATCGATACTCTACGAACAAGACTGGGCAACCATTTTAACAAATATTTCTCCATTCGCTTAAAACTTAATTACTTTCACAACGAATCGTTGTAAAATTTCACCCACTTTGTTGACTTTGTTGTTTGAATTAGGCAAAAGGGTCATCGATCGATTCACTGCATATTAAATGAGTACTTTATCTAGATGAATACCCTCTGATGTTTGCTAATGGCCCCCAATGCCCCAAGTTTGATAGAGTAAACAAATCAGATGCCGAAGCAGTTGCAAGGCAAGGACAATAGCCAAAGGCAGAAGCAGCACGCAGCAGCAGCAGCAGCAACCGACCATAGGGAAATGTTTTTGGCTGTGAGCCCAGATTTAGGGTTTGGCTGCTGCTGCTGGCTACTGGCTACTGGCTACTGTTATTGGTGGTAATCAAGCGTGATTAATTGAATTGAAATTGAATTTTTGTTTTGCATAACACTGCTGGACAGTTGAGAAGCAACGATGTGGCCAGGTGGACTCTGCAAACGAGAAGCTTACATAGAAAACTGATTTTCAACATTCTTATTATACGTATCCCAATGGACGGACACAACGACGTAAACATCTCGTCGACTGGCCAAAAAAAAAAAGGGAAAGTAACGAACGACAAGATAAAGTACAAAAATAGTTAAATGAAAGGCGCCAGACGACATCGTCATCGTCAGCTCCAGATTCAGATTGCTATGACCATTTTTCAAACTCAAGCACCGAACCGAATCGTCTGACCGTAAGGAGAAAGGCGAAACATTCAAAAGGAGCCAAGAGTCAAGGTACTCAATGAATGAGTTTGGTGAATTGAACTTCTCTGAGGACGCCATTGCCATTGCCACCAAAATATTTATTTTCTTTCTTCTTTTTTTTTTTTTTTTTTTTTTTGTAAGTTGATTTTGTATTCATTAATTTGAGCAAGCCAAGAGGGTTCTAAGAAAACATTAACATCACTGGGAGAAAGATTCGAGGGAATGCAACTAACACAGATTTTTATTTTTTAGGACTGCCGAAACAGTTTATACAGTGCTTATCATATTTATAACCCACTTTTTAACGAAAAAAAAACACATTGGCTGTAAATTGTACCCAAATGATTTTGCGTTTTCGCCTTGGTCGTTTTCTTGATTCATATTATTTAGGATTGTCAAAAAAATGTTGAATTACACGTCGACTTCTTTTTAAGCTTCGTAAAATACCCGAAATAGACTCTTCTGACTCGAAAAGTGAGAAAAAAAGGCCCGTTTCATAATCAGTTAATTGTTTTTTAAAGGGCATTTCTTAAAAATGATTTAAATTTACTTAATCTGCATATCCAAAAGTCTGCTCCGCACTTAATAAAGTCAAATTTGCTACTGTGGGCTATAAATATGATACACAGCAAAAGTTAACGGTTCTTTCTATAAATAGAACACAAATTGAGATAAATTCTATATGCTTCTGTCAACAAATTATAGTAAAAATTTTTTTTTTGAAAAACCCCAAAAAATATTGTTAAAATTGATTCAAAGTTTAAAGCTGCTGTGGGTGGGTTATAAATATGATAAGCACTGTAGCTATGTAAAAGTGATGGAATAGGGTGCCTAGGGCAAAGGGACCTAGGTGATTCTCTGGCAAAGAACAGTTAATTCTTGCCATCTATTGAATATCCTTTAGATACCTACGGAAAGTGCAATAGCTTTTGAATAAGCATGCTTAAGGGGGGGGAGGTTATATCATTAATTAGCACTCACCTTTAACCCATATAAGCCAACATTCAAGTATAATTTTAGACATCAAAAATCTCATTACCAAACAAACGAAATAATTTAAAATTTTCCATTTCTATTTCTATTTTCAGGTAACAATTATTGACCACAAAGAGGGATTATTGGTGTTGTGGCAATTAACTTTGTCACTAAACAAATACATATACATTTATTTGGGTATTTATATGTAAATGCATACATACATATATGTATAGGTAGAACAAAATTACGTATACGCAGTTTCGAACCGGGTTTAGTTTTGTATGAGGTAAAACGGAACAAGTATTTAGGCATGCTTTGCATGTGTATGGCACTCACACACACACGGACACACACACACACACACACATACACACATATGCAAATTTACACTGTGATGTGAAATAAACAAAGAAAAAAATAAAAAACAAGAATATAAAGAAGCAAAACAGAACCGAGAGGCAAACAAATTGGGAAAAAAATAAATGTGCGGTGAGAGGCAACAACAGAAACAACAACAACAACGACGACTAAACAAAAGAAAAAAGAAAACGCGCAAAAAGAAAAGAAAAGTCAAAATCGAAATTGGAATTGAAATTGAATAGGTTCAGGTTCCTTCCTTCAAAGTAGTAGGCTCCTTCTTGTCAACCAACCAATGAACAACAAGCAACAAAACCAACAGCAACCAGACACCATTAATGAATTTGAATCTGAGCTGAGCTGAGCTGAGGTAAGTACTGCAATCAAAATGAATGCCAAAACAGAGATAGATATGCATATAGTGGGAGAGCGACAGAGAGAGAGAGAGAGAGAGAGGGGGGGAAAAAAGGTTGCAGTTGACATTTATGAAGAACACTTGAATGAATTACATTTTCAATGACTGTTTTTATTTAACTCAATTTTTGTCAGTGCAAAATTGGTTTGGTTTAACCAAAAAGTTCTTGCTGTCAATTCGGTACGAAAAAGAGACACAAAAAAGTGCAGCTTTGTCGACCTTTGAGATACCCTGTAATCTGTAACAGATAAATTAATTGTTAAATGCCAAAAAGTTAATACGAATTTAGTTAACTGTCTGATTAGAAACATTTGTATGTACACTGTTTTGCGTAACTAATATGCCCTTCAAGCACTTAATTACTGGGTATGTGAAGAACCCCTTTTCGTTTTTGCATAAATCAAAATCAGAACAAATATTTATCTCCGCCAACTGTCATTGGGGACCTTCTGCCGATGCTTGATAACTTTAAAATCAATTTTTGCTTTTTTCTTTCATTTTTCTTTTTTTTTATTTCGGGCCAGTGTGTCGCCAAAAAAGTTTTGCTTGACTGACTGCCAGAGCCTGTACGTACATCGCACGTCAACCAGCCTGGGTCTGAGTGTGAGTCTGCCTGCTTACCAGTCAGTCAGTCAGTCAGTCAGTCAGTCAGTCAGCCAGCCAGTCAGCCAGCCAGCCAGCCAGGCTGTCTGTCTGTCAGTTCTTGAGTTTGCGAGACCTCGATTTGCTGCGGTTTGGTTTATCGATCAAACTCTTTCACTTGGTGTGCACAAGGTGTGCACCATCCGCCATCCTACCACAATCTTTCTCACAAACACACTTCGTCGTCGGGCCCGAGTCGCTCGAGTTCTGGCCACTTGATTGCTCAGCAAAATATTATATTACGTACATACATATACCATAAACTAGTAGGTAAACTCGGTTAGCTCTGCTTAAATGACCATGGAATAAATTGTATAAATTCTTAGCAAAAAAAAAAAAAAAACAAAATTCATGGCCCAATAAAAGAAAGTTGTGCCACACTCAAAATAGTTAAGTAAGAGTCGGAAAACTTGACTCTAACACAGACACAACTTCGAAGCTCTCCCCCTTCACTTCATAGTCACTTCAATTGCATTGAGACTTGTGTGGCATGTGGCAAAGATCCTCGATTTCCCTTTGCCTCTTTTGTTCCGCCGCCAATGTTAGCTTGTGGCATTTTTTCGCCAAGTGTGTAAGTCTCCCTTTCGGGCAAAACTCTGGAAATCTGTAATTTACATTGTATTGACGATCATAAAAAAAATGTTGCAATCAAATGAGTAATTGCTCCGGTCATAATCCTTTGAAAGTCCATAAATTTGCAATTTACTGTATGCTAATCAGGTAGCAGGTAGCAGGTATTCGCTTGGCGCTCAGTTAGAATTTGGGTGCAGCTGTCTGTTCTGTTGTTGTCTGTTTGCCACCTGAAGGCATTTTCGTGTGAGATACTTTAAGCGCGCGAGCGGCGACCCAAGAGACGATTCACGCATAAATCACAACCAGAGACTTACATAGTCCTTCCTCAAACCTAATCGTTGTCTCCAGTCTCCAGTCTCCAGTCTCTTGGGTCCTGGTCGGCCAATTTGTATTAGGCTCACGTTTCGCAGCTTGGTGGGGAGGGGCGGAAGCCAATGGCAAGAGCAACAGCGAAAGGAAAAGCAAAACCAAAGCAAAGCAAAGCAACCCAACCCAAATCGCTGCCTTTGCCGCCGCCTACCCAAAACGGAGCCCAGCCAGCCAGTCAGCCAGCCAGCCAAACCAATGTCAGCGCATAGTCACTGGGTTCTTATGCTGATGACATCATAACAATAAAAATTAAATTGTTGCTGCCCTTTTCCCCATTCCCTGGTCCCCATATAGCCATCTGTAACAGCAGCGGAAATGACGGGCGGCCTGTTGTTGCTGTTGTGGCAGAATTTTGTTGCTGCTGCACTGAAATTGTAAAGCGCCTTGAACTCATTCAACTGCCGTTCAACAACAACAACAACAGCGACAACATCCGTGGTGGGGTTTGAATATATAAAATTTTATCGTATGACACACACATTTAATTTAATTTAATGAAAGTCGGAACAACCTGCTCGCTTATCTTTAAACGTTCTGCGATGCTATTTTAACAGGCGTCACCGTTTGCTGTCTGTTTGTCCCACTGTCTGCTTGTCGTTCGCTGTGTTGCCGTGATACAATCGAGTTATCAAAAAGAAGAAGTCTCCTCCTATTTGTGCCCCTGCCACCTGCAGCCATCTCCCTCCTCCATTAAGTTTAAAATAATGAAAAATATTTCAATTAACATTACCCACGTACATACATACAACATGTTATAGAGGCCGAGGCAGAGACAGGGACAGGTGGTACACATATTTCATTTTTGTATTTGAACAATTTATGATCCTTGCTAAGGTTTTTTTTTATTGTCACTGAACAATACAATTAAATGAAATGCCATTCCTTGCGAAATGTGTTCCACAGTGCATTTGATATCGCTTACAAATCAGAAAAGAAGCAAACATTCTAAGTGCAGATATGCAAATTTATGCAAAATTGATAAAAGAAACTCAGCTATAAGTATACCCTAACATCGGTTCAACTAATAGACATTCAAGTGCGTTGGCTATATTTCCAATTTGGTATTGTTTACTCAGTTGTTTTACTAGGTCAAAGGATAACAGCAATCTTTTTCAAGGATTGTTTTTTTGTTCATTTTCATTCTTGGTTCTTATATGCCCTTCGAAGAAGTGGTATTTTTTATGAAATGAAATTGTATGTTCATTATTTCCTTGAGTACTTAATATGTTAATATGACACAAGGATAACGCACAAGGTGGCAATGAGGACACGCACCCACACACACATACACACACACAGTTACCAACACACTTACTCATACATACATATACATATGCACATGAGAGCACAGACTAAAATGTCTGAGGCGTTTAAAAACATTTAATTGAAAAGAACTTTGCCGCCTACTTTTCTCTTTTTCCTTTCTTGCCTGAATGCCTTGCCCATACATACAACCCAACTAGCTAGCTATCCGTTTGCCCCGGATGCCGGAGCTGTTTGCTTGCTTTCAAAAAATGTTGCCCGAAATGTAGGCAACATAAAGTGTGTCTTGGGTTTCTATATATTAAAGCTTATAGCCGACGCCGACGCCGCCACCGACGCTGCTGCACGTGAATTGTGCCTGACCCCTTCAGCTTAATTATACGTACATACATTAATTTCGTTGGAAAAATATAGCCGGGCCACCTTTCTTGTTCTTGTTGTTGTTTTTCTTCTTCTGTTTTTTGTTTTTTTTTTTGGTGTTGCGTGCTTAAGAGGCGCCCAGGCGTATGCAATGATTTATTTGACATAACCAGGGGCGGGCGTCCGCAGGCAGCAGGCGTCGTCAGCCTGTCAACTCTCCTGTTGTGCATATATTTATTTAGATTTGTGTGTGTGAGTGTGTGTGTGTGTGTGTGTGTGCAAATAATATTAATAACAATAAAGCTTTATGAGCCATTTTATGGCCATATTTCCATTGGTTTCTCTGACCATCGCAATCAACAGCAGAATTCACCGAAACAACAAAACAACGAACGAAACGAAGAAAGCACAAGGAACAAATTCAATTTCATTGCAATTTAAAGATCGACTCAGACATACCCTAAACTACAAGAAAAAAGTTAAACAACCAACTGAGTCCTACGTACATACTTGGTATCCCATTCTCTTTTGCAGTGTTCAGTGGTCAATCTTTTTCTCATTTCTCCATGCAAATCGAGTATACCCATTTGCGTCCTCTGAGCAAAGGGTATGGAAAACCAGTGAGTTGCAGAGCTGGTGGATGATTGGGGGGCCGGAAGGCGTCGATAGGGGGGCGGACACGAAGGCGGAGCCGGAGACGTAGACGCGCGCTTACGTTGCGCGTCCGTCTATGGTGCAATTTATTTAATGTGGCAAACACTGAAGATTTTCCTTTAGCATTTTTATCTACTGGGCAAATAAATGTGAGAGCATGCCGCATCATGCTTTACTTCGATGCTCTTCTTTTTTTTTCATTTTCCTATACTCTTTACTTTTTTCTTATTTTTTTGTTTTTTTTTTTTTTATGTAGGAGAAGCACTCTGCGTTGTGTGGCTGTTTTTAATGTTGTTTCTCGCTCTCAAAAAAAAAAAAAGGACCTCTCTATATATATACTACTTTCCTTCGTATTTTTTTTTTTTTTTGTGTTTCCTACATGGGGCATGGCAATTTAATTAAGGCTTATGTCGATTTCCGGTGTCAGCTGTGGCAAACATTTCACAGCATGTTAGTGGGAGGACAGCAGAAGGGAGAAGGGGATTTCCACTTTGACCCCTAAAAGTCGACCCTGACCATTTGCTAACTGAGCATTAATTAAATGTTTCATCTCTGACTTTGTCATTGATTATCCATTTCAACTTTTCATATTTATTCTCGTACCATCGATTGGGCAAATTATGTAAAACACACACACACAAACACACACACACAGACACACAGATGGGAGAGGAGGTCGTCGGGCTCGCCTTTATTTGAAATGCTAACACGTTTTTCCATTTCTCCCTATCAAAAAATCGAAAAGTTCAAAGTTCGTCCCTTGGAAATGATACAAAAATGCGAATGGGTAAATAGCTGGCCAGTGTATGCGGAGCAAAGAAGAGGGTTACGTGTGTGTGTGTGTTTGTGTTTGTGTGTGTGTAGATTTCATATGCACAGCGAAACATTGATTATTCAATATATATTTTTCCCGCCCAAATGACATTGCTCTATTATCCACCCATCCAATGAACAAACAGCGAACGCCCCCCAAAATCCACATTGACTGCTTCATCAACAAATTAGTTGAGATTTTGGTTGTGAATGAATTATGCAATGGCTTATCATCCACTCGAGATAAATTGACAAAACTTTCTAATGCTCTATGCAAATCCTCACGGTTTTGCACTTAATCACGAGCTCCATTTTTCTTTAAACTAAACAAGTTTTTTCTTCCCATTCCGTCTTTCCGGCTTACGGGGAAATAGAAAAGGCGGCATACAAGCGTTCCCCGTACAAGCTTCTTATCCAAATGAGTATCTCAAGGTCGGCAATCACTGTGCTTAAGCCTGGAAACAAAGTAATCCATATAGAATTAGACAATTAATTATCAATTTGAACCAAAATGGAAATGCCAATGTTGTGTCTCTCTCCCACTAATTGTAAGATAAATTGCCTAAATCGAAACGAAATGTTTTGTTCTTATTTACAGCCAAAAAAGAAAAAAAAAAAAAACAACCGTAACGAAATAATAGTATAAGCAATAACAAAAACAAACAAAATTAATTCATAATTTATATATATTTAGTTTAAAAAAAAAAAAAAAAAAACAAACAAAGACAAAAACTATTCGTTTTTTGGGGAAAATCAACGCTTGAGAAAAAGAGAAAAAGAAAAAAAAATTATAAAAATAAATTAAACAAATTCCAATTAAGTAAATTAAGGAGCAAACGAAACGATCAAAATTAGAGAGACAAAGTGCTGCTAATTAAGGATAAGGGACAAGGACAACGGCTACGGAGGTGTGGCCGTAATGGGTGGTGGCTTTGCGGCGCCACCAATCATATTAGCCAGCAAGCAACAGGCATTAAGAATGCACGAGAAACTCCTCGAGAAAGAGGAGAAGTCCACGACAGCAGCCACAGCAGAACAGGAGCAACTGCAGCCAACGCAGCCCCCGAGAAGACGCGTAAAGAAAAGACTGATAAGGTCAAATTGGCAAAGCCATCAAAGTTCGCCGAACGCCTGCGCCGCTCCTTTCGCCGCGGTGAGCATCGATCGTTGGAGATAAAGCGACACGAGCCAACGGCAGAGGAGCTCAAGGCAAAGAGTCGTCGGACACCGCCGCCGCCGGCGACAGGAACAGCATCTTCCTCGGCTTCAACCTCCTGCTCCCTGTGGCCGAATAACAATTTGGTGCAATTGCATTTGCCTGGCCTAGCGCTGGGCGGGCACATTAATCCCGCCCTGCTTCTAGATAGCCCCGACGAGTGCACCCCGCCCGAATACGCCTATCAGCACTTGAGTAGTGTGGCCACTACCAACTCGAGCACATCGCTAGAGAGCAACTGTGAGCAGTTAAGTGAACTGAGCAGCTCCCAGACGAGCGTCTACTATTGGACGGCAGCCGTTGTCACCACCGGCACCGGCACCGCCTGCTCCATGGGTGGAGAAGTGAGCACAGCTGCTACAGGCGGCAATCCAGTGAGTGGTCCAAATGGAGCTACAGCAATTTCAACTTCAACTGCAGCTCCAGCGCCGCTCCCACCAACAACTACAACAACCAATACGACCAGCAGAAGCTGCAGCTTGACCAGCGAAAGTAGCTCCGTTCGTTTGACCCGCCTGCAGAATTTCCTCTTCAAGAGCAGCAATGAAAGTTCCCGCAGCTATCTGGGCACTCCAACGAAGGCTTTACGGCCTCCTCGCACAATTCCTCGTCCGGTGAATGGGAGCAATTGGGCGGCGGCGTTGGTGGTGGGGCCAGCAGCAGCATGGGCGGAGCCTATGGCCATGACTTTCATGGCAGCTCCTTCCCCGAGGAGACAACACCCGATGAGACAGACACTCTGCCCGTGGAGAGCAGTGTCAGTGGGACTAGCGAATCGGCGGCTGGACAATACTATCAATACACTCTGACCTCGCCGAATAACCCCTTCTTGCCGGAGATCACTGCGCGAACATATCACAATACGTATTCCGAGGAGCAGGACCACGTCGGTGGTGGCCATTGTGAGCAGCTTGAAGAGGACTCGCGTTCCGCACAATTGCCCACACCTGCCTACAGTCGCGCCGGTTCACAAGAGTCATCCACTCATAGTGAGAGCGGCATTAGTTGCCCACCCGGACCGACGCCAAGTCCTGCATCCAGCTCGTCATCCACTCCAGGTCGCCATAGACGCAAACTCTTTAGCCTGAATTCGCCCACACGGCTGCTCCATCATCAGAGTCCCACCAATTCGAATGCCCCGGCCGCCTCCTCATCGGCCCCCACTCCGGTCACCATGGGCGGCAGCGGTGAGAGTAGCAGTAAATTCAATTCGGCCACTCTTGTGCGCAGTTTGAATCCCTTTCTACCGGCCAGCAGCTCCTCCAGTGCCAGCAACATGACCTCTCCCCAAGCGAGCCCCCCTCAAACAGACAGCGGCCATTGTCACATCGCCTGGCTCTGTTACGCCGGACTTGAGTACCAAACGCGAAGAATTTTTGCGGGCCACCATGAAGATTTGCCTTGTGGTCTCACCGCCCACCAGCAAGCTGCAGGTGAGCCAAAAAAAAAAACCCAAAAAAAAAAAAACAAAAACGAAAAAACAACAAGCACAAAATATTCAGAGAAATTATTAGCAAATGTTTAGCTTTAATCAGATATTTACTTTATGAAATGAGAATAAATATTCGTTTTACTTCCCCTCTTTTTTTTTTTTTTTTTTGGTTTTTTATTTCGCTCTTTTCGTTTCGTTTTTTGTTTTCGTGGCTACTCATTAATTTTTTAGTTTTAAAGAACATTTAAAATTAACAAGCATTTCAGCAATTTTAGTCAAAAACATTTTCTTAAAATGTTTTAATCTTAATATATACAGTTATCTATTATTTAAGTGAATTATTTTATAATTTATCTTATAGTTTTATTATAATATTAATTTTAGCAAATTCGGCTTAAGCGTTAATTTTAATATTTCTTATTTGTCTTCAATGTGAAAGGGAATTGTGAATTCTTGAATTTGGCAGGAAATTAATGACCCAAAAAAAGTTGAGCATTTTGAAGCCATTTTCTGATACTGTGAAAGTTACTTCTGCGACTTCTTAATTGCATGTCAGACGATAAGTTTGCTCCTGTACAGGACTCTAGATAAAATGCCTCTTAAAAATTGATGGATCTGCATTGATTTCTGCCAACTGATGGCCAATAAATTTCTTTTAAATCAAGATTAACCATTACGTGGACAAATGTCCGTCCCTCTTGTCGTCCCTCTTGAGCTTTAATTGACGTCAGTTACTGTCCGTCCAGCGTTTGCCCAAACGCTCACTTTTAGACAACTAGACAAACTAAGTATGTATCCTTTATGGTTTGAAATCTTTTAATGAAACGTTGCCATTGGCTATTAATTGGAGTAAATGTTCTGAATGATTTTTCAATTGGGAATTTGTTGCAATAAGTGTAAATTACTTTAGCTTTCTGTGGAATGATGATGACCCAACATGATGTTTGACTGGAACTTATTATGTGACCCTCGTGGGCATTATCTTTCGTTCACTCTCAATGTGCGTGTGTGTGTGTGTGTGTGTTTATTGAGAAATATATATTCGTAGGTTGTAGGATTGACCGATTGACAGTCAGTCAGCGAAAGCTGCAATAAATTCAATTTCAATTTAAATGCATAAATTCAATTTGGCAATATAACCGCTTTCATGCTCGAATAGAATATGCAATAAAACGTGTACAGTGACCGATATAAGTTCGCCCCACCAGTCGCACCGCCTCCAACTTGTGCCATTCCCCTTGGTTATTACTACACACACACACATGCATATGTATGTATGTATGTATGTGTGTGTGTGTGTACAATAAAAAAATAATAACAGTATAATATTACGCATACGAAGCGTAAATGCATAGAAATGTCTATTCAATTGAGAGATGTGGGCGTGACATCGCTCTAGATGACGATGTGTGGTTGATATTTGAGTGTGGGTGGGTGGGTGGTGGGGTGTTTGGGTGGTAATAGGGGCAGGGACATGGGGCGCCATTCAATTGTTGCCCGAGGACAGACATTAAAGGGCATTAGCGCAAGTGCAGTCAAGCAATAAATTGCATCCACGATTTCTTCCCTCGACCTTCGCTTCTCCCTCAAAAGGGGGGGGGGGGGGGGAGGAGCAGTGTATGTTAGTCTGCCCTGAATTCAAATAACTTGGCATGGACTTATGCATAACCATAACCAAATGCCCGGACCACTCTATGTATGAATGGGCCAAAAGAGCTATTAGCGTTGGGCCTTAAGTGGAACATTTCTGTCTATAGACTTTTTGGCCATTTGGTTGTCGATGTAGCCGCAAAAACACTTACACGGACAGTTGATGAGTGAGTGGGTTAGCAGAGCAGAGTCTACGTGGCCTGGCTAAGCCTTAGTCATTTGCTACAGCCAAAATTCCCTCTATATAAGGTCGAATATGCTCATTTTCATTTACCCTTCATATCGAGGGTAATTCACTCATATCTGCAATTCATGAAATTCTAATGATTTTCGCTTTAGCATAGCATAACATATATCTAAATATAAAACGTTAAGCTTCAACAATAAGCCGTAATCCGTTTATCGCTGCACAATAACATTCCACCACCACCCTCCCCCCCCCATACTTAGTTATTTTTCTTCTTTCAAGAAACATCATAGAAATTGGGATTAAGACAAGCAAGCAGGCAGGCGGCCGAATGAAACAGAGATGAAGTGAGAAGGCAGTGTGAGATGGAAAATTGATATAATTCGCAGTAGATTATGCTTAATTCAATTTGAATTGAAGCCATTACTCACCTACACACACACACACACACACACACACACACAACCCACACACAAATATACATACATATATAGCTAGCAACGCGTTTCTGTGAATATTAAATGCTTGTGAAAAGTTTTCAATTTTTAATTTAAATTAAATCGCATTGCATCGCATCGCATAGCATCGCATCGCGCTTTGATAGCAAGTTTCACATCGGTCGAAGCCAAAACAAATTGCATTTCGTTTTGTTAGTTACAATGTTATTTCCAGGTAGAGACAAATAGAAAACCGAAAGGAAATGCGAAAACTATTTATACACTTTACTCGGACATTCACATGCACTCTGGCATATGCAAATACGTGACTGTATATGTGTGTGTATGCGTGTGTGTGTGTGTGTGTGTGTTTGTGTGTTTGTGTGTTTGTGTGTTTGTGTGTGTGTATGATTGTTGGTAAAGTTTCGCTAAAACGATTACTGAAATACAGAGACAGAGCAAACATTCAACAAAAAGTGTAGCACACTTTTTAGGGCAATATTGGTTTTCATACTGAATGCAATATATATGATGATTATGTATATTTTATGTGGTGTTGGTATATCTCCGAGTAACTTACCCTTAATTATAGTGTATCTGCCCGTTTGGTAAGACCACAAAGAACCCACTTTTCTCTGCAAATACGTCTGTGGCAAATGAATTACAAATTGGTTAGCTTGTAACTCTCATTTCAAATCATGGAAAATGCTAATTAAAGCGTGATATGCTATCAAATCAAGTTGCGATATGTAAATTGTTTTGATTTCTCCTCGGAGTTTGTATAATAATGCGTTTCAAGCACATTCTTTAATAAAACTCTCATTTTAATGCAATATTACTTATACGACATGTATGGCTCTTAAGTAATATAGTTGCAAAAGAATATTTAACAATTTGCTAAAGTTTAAGGAAACCAATTATAATGGCAATCCAGCCATAAAAGTCTACGATACAGTGTATATGCTTGCAATAAGTTTTTACCACTTTTCAGAGCGGGTGGCCAACACGAGTGGGTGGTTGGGTGGGTGGTTGTTGGACTGGGAAGTGGGAAAGTGAGGAGTGGAGTGAGGCCGTAATGTGAGAACGTGAAAAATGCATTTCGTCTGTCTTTGGCAATTATTTTACGCGTTCGTTTGTTGTTTCAACCTCGTTGTGGGCAGAAGCAAAAAGCCTGGGGCAGACAGTGCCCGAACCACTGGAAAGGACTTCACCTTGCGTGTGCACACAAGCGGACAGCCACCCACACACACAAATACACGCACATGTACACTTATACGCACACACAGAGAGAGACTTTGGCACTTATATACTAAACTAAATGTTTAATTTATTTAAATTTCATTTGTAATTAAAATTTGTTGAACCACACAAGAGGATGTCCAGTTAATGAAATTTAAGAAAAGGTTTCCAGGAAATTTTCTAACACGACATCGAAAATCACTTTCGAAGCGACAAGAAATGAAGAGGGGCAGAGGGAAGGGGGGGAACCTGGTTGGCCGCATAGTTAGTTAAGGATATACATTTTTATTGGCTAAGCTCGAAATGAATTTATGACAACAGCTGTGTCAACTCTAATGAGAGAACATGTGAAAATACGTTGCCAGGATGGGATTAGCTTTAAGCATAAGCTGGAGAGAAATCACAGAAAAATAAATACTAAAGAAATACATGAGAAGAAAACAAAACAATATTAAAACAAAGACCAGCGAGACCAAGACCAGGAGCAAAAGCTAAAGGAAATGGCAACAGAAATGCGAGAAAGGGCAAAGAGCAAACCAAGCGACGACTCAAGCTTGAAAATTGCCAAAACAAAATGTGAAATAATGTCGTCAGCATTGGGGGAGAATAATAGACGCAGCACGCGAGAATCCTTGAACACACCCGGGGGAGTCCTACATATGCTTACAAACAGATTTTTGTGGCAAATGGATGGAAGACGATGACGAAAAAGGAATCGAGAAGGAGTAGCAGAAGACGCAAAAACAAACCGGGGCCAAAAAATAGTTAAGACGCCATGACATTGCCTCAAATACTCTTTCCCAAAATGATTAATATCTGTTTCAATTATTAAGATCGATTAGTTTTCATAAGCAATATTAATGGCTTACTCTTGCTTACATCAATTGATCTTCAATTGAAATATTTCAATTGCTGAACAGAGAAATTTTTTAGATTTAGTAGCCAAATACGGAATTTCTCTGCTCTAGCCAAGTTTAGGGGACCGTTTTGGGCGGTAAGGATATCAAAAATGTTGAATGGAATTTATTTTTGTCGGGAATGTCCATACGCATTACGTTAAGTGTATGTGGGGGGGGGGGGATTGGGGGGAAGGTAGGGCTTCGGTTTGGTTCGGTTCGTTTCGTTTGTGGCTGTTCAAGGATATGAGGCAAATGTTGTGTCTATTTGATGTCTCAACAACGGAAGTAAACGAATTAAGGCAAATGCTGGCATTTAAGGCAAATTCACAAATATTCATAACCGCCCAAAGTCGCTTAGCCCATTTGATTAACTCGATTGACTATGAAATGGCATTGAAATGGGCAAATCTTGGGGCGCCCCTTTGGCTCTGCGGAACGAGCAGAAGACAGAGATGGAGGCTGAGGCTGAGGCCATTGCCATTGACTTTGATGATGGCCCTGGCACTGAGCACTTGACTGATGTAATCACAGTGCATTAAACAAGGCAACGGAAACCCTTCGAGAGCCCAACAACGACACGTCTAGGACCCTCTTGCGAGAATGGCTGAAAGCAGGCGGGGAGGCAAAAGGTGCAGCATGGTTAATTTTTTTTTTTTTACAGCCGCATCTGCTGGATGTATATGGACGTCTGTGGTGTGTGTGTGTGTGTGTGTGCGAGTGTGTTTGTGGCAGTTGTTCGCCTTCGTTGCAAGCAATTTTCTTTTTCCGGCAAAGCCAAGACTTTTTCCATTGTCTTGCAAGGAGGAGCCGCAGAGCCCCAGAAACAGAAAGACGGAAAACGAAATGGGGATAAGGCAAAGACAGAGAGAGTGAAAGAGAGAGAGAGAGAGAGAGAGTGCAGAGTGGGGCAACGAGTGAGAGGGTGGTGAGGGTGAAAAGCAGTGTAGCAGATTTTCCTTCTGCCTTAAGCCATTGAAAATATTATGCTTTGTAGTAAAAACCGCGAAATATTTTATGAATCGATGTCGTTTCATGGTCGGGTTTTCCTTTTTGTTTTTTTTCGCTCTCCTTCAGTTTTTTTTTTTTTTTTTCTTTTTTTCGCGCTTGAACAAAGCTTAAGCACAAAGAAAATATTCGCGCACAAAAGATTTCATACCGAAAAACTATGAGAAAATTGAACAAAAGACAGGGAATATCACTCCAAAGTACCAGCGAGTGTTGAGCCAAGTTAAAGAAATAGAAAATTCGAACTTGCGCCGTGACACTATGGTAAATCGGACTCAAAAGGCTTATCAGAGAGAGAGTACTTATATAATGGAAAACCAAACAACAAAAAGGATGTCTTTAATAAAACAATATCCTTTCCTTACGGTCAAAAGATTTAAATCACTTTGGCAAGAACTTTGGCTAATTTCTCTGCTGAATATTTGTATATATTTACTTTTATTTGGCGACTCAAAGATTGTCGCCTTGGTTTATATATATACATATATATATATATGTATTCCGTTGTGTACTTTTCAATATATGTAAATGAATTCATAGAAATTTTAAATTGAATTTATCATGGCAAGTGCTTTTGACTTTACTTCATTCTATGTGGATACCCTGTAAAGGGGCACAACAAAAAGGTATATTGATGTTAACAAAAAGTAAAATGAAAGAAAATTCTATTGTTAATTAAAAGAACTTGCAGACTCACTCTCACTTGATGATTATAGGGGAAAATCGACTTCGATGTCGATGAGAAAAGTATTTTTTTTTTTTTATTTACATGCAAGTGACAAATGAAATCAATAGTAAAACAAAAACTATCACTGAGCAAACACAAAAAAAGTGTGTGAAGTGGGGGAGAGTGGGTGAATAGGTAGAAGGAGAAGGAGAAGGAGAAGGGATGCATTCAACAATGCGAATAAAATTTAATTATGAATATCTGAGAAATGCGCTTGATTGATTTTTTGTCGACGAATCATATGTCGATTGGTTGCTGCAACTTTTGTCCTTTGTACGATTCATTTATTTTGTATTCACTTTTATTTCAGTTGAAATCGAAAAGCCTCACGCATTTGGATGGCCTCGATACGGTGGTGGCATGTCAGCATGGAGCGGCAGTGGCAACTACCACTGCCGCTGGACCAGCAGCAGCTGCTTCGATGGCTACAAACGACAACGACTGCCACAATGGGCGCTGCGGCAGGAGCGGCAGCATCATTGGGCAGGCAATCAATTGTGGTAAGTGCGAATTCAAGTTACATTCCAAGGTAAACGAAGGTTACATATACATATGTATATGTATATGTATGTATGTGTTGAATTGCATGCTAAACACAGCAGCACCTAACCCTTTTAGCCCATCACCCCCACTATCCACAATTACTGCCCCCCCCCCCCCTCCACTCTTACTCTCTTTCGCTGGCTCTCTCACTCACTCTGTCTCTCTCTATATATATTGGCGCAGTGTTTGTAGAGTATATAGAAGTTTGGCACCTTTATCTTTGGTTTACTATTACTTTACCGTTACTTTACTTAGCTGCGATTCTATGAGAAAAAATTGATAACAAATGACTTTTCTTTGTCAGTTTGGAGTTTTTTTTTTATGCTGCTTCTGTTTCTGTTTCTGTTTGAGTTTGTGTTAAAGTTTTCTCAGCTGTCATTGATTTACGCCTTGTCATTTGTTTGACGCCCATTTTCTATATGTATGTATGTATGTATATATCTATCTATCAATCTAACTATCCATAGAAGTATGTATGTATGTATGTGTTTATATACCCAAAGTAAATTTTTTGGTAGTTACCATTCATTATGAAAAACCTTTAACAAGCACCCATCACACTCCCCTCTCACCACTCTCTCTCTCTCTCATCCACCACTCCTCTCCTCTCCTCTCCTCTCGTCTCTTCTACTGCTGAATGGCCTTAGTCAACAGTACGTGACTTTTCAATGATTTTTAGCTTAGTTTCTATTCAGTTGTCGTCTTTTTTGCTGTTTTTTTTTTGTTTTTTGTGATTTTACATTGGTTGCAATGGATCCCTTTTGCCTCTTTCTATTTTTCGTCTTATTTGTAAATAATCGAAATGAAAATGTTGCCTAAAAGTATAAAAAAAAAAGAAGTCTTGTATGTAAATCAAATTGTGCAAATTAAAGAGAAAAATTCGGCCAAAAAAGGGGGACTTCCTTGATAAGTTGTGCTCGTTGGCCAACTGGGCGTATTAGATTTACTCTAACTAAAATGCAAAAAAAAAAACAACTACAATACATATTTATATTTACCTTTCAATCAAAGTATAAAGCAGACCGCCGCGCTAATTTATGTGATGGCCGAATTTTGTATACCCTTGCAAGCTTTTGTGTTACTCTTTACTTATCTAAAAATGTCCAAGGGAAAAAACCTTTTTTCATAGAGCTCTGATCCGGTAGTTGAATCGAAGATTTACAAAGTTTGCAGTATATTGAGGCTTACATGCAAACTTTTAGCTTTTTTAAAGAGGATTTTCGCTGATCCTGACGGACAGGCATAGAAGTTATCAAGAGTTTATAGACTTTATGTGGTCAGAGACGCTTTCTTCTTATAAATAAAAAATTTATATTCTTTATTGACGATTTTTTTTGGAATTTTGAAACTAAGTTTTAGTTTGTAGCTGATTATCTACAGTTGAAAATGTTTTTGAATTCTATTCTTTATTTTACACACTGCAATTGCATTTCCTCCTTTGGGGAGAAAATTGGTTTTAAATTGATTTTTTTTTTCGCGCTTTACTTCTTTTTACTTGTAGTAGATTTTAGTTAAAAGCACTTTAATATTAACATTCTCACTGTAACTGTCTACTTTTATTTCTCACTCTCTCTTTCTCTCTCCCTTGCTGTCTCTCTCTTTCTCTCTCACACACACACACACACACACACACACTTACTATGCCTCTTTCCTGCGCTTTGTTGTCTCTACGCTTTGTGTCATTGCCAAAATAGTTGGATAAAACTGAATCAGCTCAAAATTGTCAATCGCATCCGCCGACGATCTATACCCAAGCGCCGCAAATTGTCCGGCGAACGCCGTCACTAATGCTCTCACTGTCGCCGACGCCGACATTAGATATAACAACCACATCCAGTTCCACTTCGGGCTGTTTAATAGCTCGAGGTGCCACCAGTCCCTGTGTACACAGTAGTGTTAGCTCCTCCACTCTCCACCATCAGCATCAGCACCAAAACCACTCAGCTCACTCCCACTGCCACACGACTCACCACCACCCACAACCACACCCACACCATGCCACACAACAGCATCAGAAGCAGCAACAATTGGCTCCAGCAGCTCCAGCTCCAGTTTCGACTCATTCAATACCTTTGTCGTCCTCCTGCTCCTCCTCCTCGAATCAAACAACCAAACAGTTTCAGTGCTCTAGTGGCGAGGCGATCGTTCCGTCGTCGTCGTCGTCGTCAGTGTCAGTGTCGGCAGCGACAGTCAAACCCAAGAAGTCCTCGTTCATGCAGCGCAAGAAACCGTTATTGACACGCAGCGAGGTGAGTCAGCAACAAACAAACAAACAAACAAAAAAAAAAAAAGAGAAAACGCCCCTCCACAGACCCTACACCAAGACACCACCCACCCACCCAAAGACACACCCACACAGAGACACGAAAAAGGAAATTGTGGAAAAAGTAAATCAAATGCTACAAAAAGAAAGTAAAAGGAAAAGAAATCTCAAAGCAGTAGACCGACCGAATAACCGACCAGAAGAAGAAAAGTGTATACACTGGGTCAATACAGAGATATGTCGATCACGCTTCCAGCTTCCTGTCAATTGTTGCGATAATTAGTCCTAATTAGTTCAACTTTTTGATTCAATTACCGCACAAGGAAGGATATGGCAAAACAAAAAAAAACATCAGAAAAGAGCATCAGAATTACGGTGTGTCATCCATCTGCCCATCCATCCAACCATCCGAAGGTGACTTTTGCGACTTTTGCCTTGGTCTTGTTCTAATTAATCCTGAAAGCCAACGACAAGCTAACCTTTTTGTGGTTGCTTCGGTGAATAACAGAAAAAGGGGGGGGGGTGAATAATGTACAAAACACGATGTCGGGAAATGAATAACTTAGAGTCATCAAGTTTTTTAATTTTTATTTTTTTTTTCGTTTTGCCCCTTTTTTTTATTTTTCTCGTTTTTTGATTTGTTTTTCGTCGCTTTAATCAGCAAAAAAGAAAAAAAAAAAAGAAAAAAGTTGCTCGCGCCGGCACACACTTTCGCTCACACTTTCACTTTCACCTCGAACTCAGCTTATCTCCACACCCCACCGCCCACCGCCCACCGCCCGCCGCAGTCAATGCTTCCCGCCTCCCGCCCGACCCATCTATCGTGCATCCTTCAGTCTTCATTCTGCTGCCCATCCATTCGTTTGTTTTCTGCCATCACTTTTTCACACTTTCCGCTTTCTTTTCCTGTCAGACAGACAAACAGCGAGGATTCCACTTTGTCTTCGCCTTTCTGCTCTGGGTCAAATACGAAAACACAGAGAATATGTTTTTTTATCTGAAAATCCAACCCGTCACCCCGCCAAAAACCCGTCACCGCTTTTCTCCTTCTTGGTTTTTTTTTTTGTTAAATATTTGCAGATGAATTTCCGTTTCCCTAGTTTCTATGGAAAGACACTTTTGTGTTGAACTTGTGTTATTTTCCTTCCCTTCTTTCGCTTTGATTTCAGAGTCTGGGGTTAATTTAATAGCTTTGACTATAGAAAGCATTGACTCTGAATATCTAAATACAAAAAGAATCTATTGCCGTTTCAACTTTTCACTCAACTTCTAGAGATATAGATATCTATGTATCTCTTCTCTCTCTACACTTTCTCTCTCGCTCTACTTCTCTCTTTATCTGTCTCTCTCTATATATATATCTCTGTTTTCCCATGCATCTCATTTGCAAGCAATTTCATTTACTTGAAACACGATTGATAAGAATATTCACCATCTTTCCTATAGGTATCTAGTTCCGAATTCTTTTCGGTATTATTTTGCCTAGAATCAACGCAACAACCGGATGAGGAATTTATACCGGCAACCAAAGGTGTTAGCCTATTGTAAGTAAACTAAATTGTCTACGGCTCCCATGGTTTTCGAGGATCCAACCAACAATAAGTATTGTGATTGGTTTCTTCTTCTCCTCATTCTTGTAATAAAATTTGATCTTCTCGTAAACGTAAAGGGGAAATGCAAAATTTAAAATTGATTTATGATACCTCGAAATCCTGTGGAATCCTTTAGAATCTAAAAGGTATGAAAGTATAAAGACCTTTTATACATTATAAATTATATTGCAGAAATGCCCTAAGTCATGCATTGCGTGTGCGAAATCTTAGCTTTAACCAGATCACAATAACGGACAATTATCCCACGCCCAGTTTTTTAGATGCAGGTAATGGAATTATATAATGTTTGAATAGCCTTTGGCATTCTAAGGTTGATCAATTGACTGCTGCTTCAATATGTGTACATAGGTCCTTCACCCTTGACAAGCTCATTGGATGAGCAAACGGATGTGGAGAATCTGGCTGGACATCATTTAATCATTACCGAGCGTGAAAATAGTCGCAAAACTTTACAGAAGGCTGCCTCATTTGTAAGAAAAAAAAAAAACGTGTGATTTTAAATCTTATTGGTGTGCCCATTGTGATAATTGCCCCCCCCCCCTCCCCACTCTCTTCCCCTGTCTCCAAAAAGGGTTCACGTCAACGTCCACCCCGCCTGCTGTCATCTGCTTCCACCGAAGAGACTAGTGAATCTGCCGGAGCAGCGGGCAAACAAATTAAACAACGCTGGACCTCCATATTTGGCATTAAGAATCCCCAACAGAGTCAGCTCTGTGAATTGCTTAACAGTTATGCCAAAAATGGTGTACCTCAGCGGCCAGATGCCCTTAATTTCGATCATCCCGATTTGGTTAACTCGTTGGCCTATCTACAGAATATGGACAAATCGTGGTTGGACTTTGTCCAGCATGAAGCTATGAGTGAGAGTGAGATTAAGATACAAACGGCCATTTGGGAGCTGGTCACCACCGAAGTATACTATATACACGCCCTGCAAACTGTCACAGATGTAAGTGCCATCCAAGTGATGGAAGAGAAGGAGGAGGAGGAGTAGGAGTAGGAGATGGATCAATCTTCAATGCGTCTGTGTGTGCATCGTTTCAGCTCTTTTTGGCCTGCCTGGAAGCTGTGCAAGAGGAACGCCTGCTAATTGATGTCGATCAGCATCGTTTGTTCTCCAATATCAGATCTGTTTGCGAGGCGAATATCAAATTTTGGACTCTATGGCTCTATCCAATGGTCGCTCACAGTGTTGTGACCCATGAACCGATGAGATGCGCCTTCTTTCAAGAGGGTTTCATTGCCTTTGCCTCGATCTTTGCCCCATATAAGGTAGGAGCAGCAAACAAAAACCAACAAATTTCAAGCAAACTATGCTCATATGCTCATCGTATCCGCTTATAGATCTATTGCGCAGAGCAGAGCACGTGTCAGTTCTATTGCAAGGAGCTGAATCAGAATAATGCGCTATTCACCTCCCATTTGGCCTGGTGCGAGTCCCAGAAAATGTGCAATCGGCTACGTCTAGCCGACATTGTTGTACGCCCCATGCAGCGATTGACCAAATACAGTCTCCTGCTGGCGGCCATTAAGAAGCACATGAGCGATGTGGAGGAGATTGAGGCCATGGATGTGATGATACACAGTGTGGAGAACTTTGTTGGCAGTGTCAACAATCATTTGACCATGCGACAGGAGAATGAACGCCTTAAGGGGGTGATGGCAAGGATTGAGTCCTATGATGTGGTGGTAAGTTCTCAGCGAGCTGGGACAATTTCGTTCGATTTAATGAACCAAAGTTAATAACAACAACAATTGCCTCTCAATTGCTGCTGCTGCTGCTTCTGTAGGACACCAATAACGAAGTGCTCGACAAGCTTATCAAACACCATAGCCAGATGTTCGACCTTTGTGCCCCCATGCGTGGCTGTCCGGCCTATCCGGTGCGTCATCTCTTCATGGAGGGCGACCACAAGTTCAAGGACAATCTGGGTAAATCTGATGTACATTGCTTTCTGCTAACGGATTTGCTGTTGGTGTGCAAGACGATTGCCAAGAAGGGACTGGGCGCTCTCAAGGTTATTCGTCAGCCGTATCTGACTGACCAACTGATGGTCCATTTGGCCCCGAACAACACATTGAACTGTGTCTACCTGAACGAGTTCCAGGTGGCGACGACAGCGTTTACGCTACAATGCACCGAGGCCAAGAACTGGTATGATGCCTTGTGGCGGGCCAAAACCATCTACCAAAGACTGAAGCGGGGTTCAGGAGGCGGCAGCGGCGGCGTCGGCGGCGGCGGTAATGTCGGTGATAGTTTCCGTTTCGGTGGCAGCGCTACCAGCGGCGGCACTGCCGACTCCCTCGGCGTACGCAAATCGCCAATGAACTCCTCCATTTGTAGCCATGTGTCTAGTGCCAATAATAGCCATAGCGGAAGTGTCGAATGGAACGATTCGCGCAACATATCGGTGGACTTTGAGAAGACCAATTCGGTGTCAAGTGACGAAAGAGATCGAGCATTATGACGGGTAAGTGCACAAATTGTTGCACTTTGCATACACATCTCGAAATTGGATTGATGGATTGAGTTCTACTACTCCATTTTCACCTCCATTTTGCCCTTTCTCTTGTTCTTGTTCTCGTTCTCGTTCTCGTCTCGTCCTGTGTTCAATGCAGGCAATCATGGATTGGTCCTGAAGGGAAAGCAACAGTTGATTGGTGGCCTGCATAAGGCAAAGGTCGGAACAATTGCGTCAACTTCGGCCAATACGCTCTCTGTTCAGCCCCTAAACCATTTGGGTCAAAGTTTACCCAATCTGAATATGCATCACAGTCACACGTAAGTTGAAGTGTCGTCCTGATCCTGCCATATGACCAGCTTCTTACTAAAAGCAAGCAAACACACACACACACACACACCAAACTCATTTGTCCAGTAAAATACACTCACTCGCAGCGAGTTCAATTTTATTTGTAACATATTTATATCATAGTTAATTTTTACAATTATTTTTAAACAACTCAAAAACAAAACATAAGCAAATATAAATTAAAAAAAAAAACAAAAAAAAAACGAAAAAATGAGAACAAACAAAAATAAATCATTTATTTTTTATGGTGTCAATTATATATATAAAAAAAAAAACTCTGTTTGCCTGTTTTTTTTTTTTTTGTGTCATATGCCTGCGCCGATATCAACCAAACTAAATCCACCACAACGCAACGCTTGCCACCACCACCACCACAACTCACCATAATCCACCACGACCCATCCACATCGAACGTAACTGGCAACTGCCATGCCCGTCCACCCACCCCCTTAACCTTAACCTGTCGTCTTCATTTGGTTTTGTGTTTTTTTTTCCTCGACTTTTTACATTCTTCATCTACAATTAATTATTTGTTGTAATCCCTTTTTCTGGGCTTTCTTACCTGCTCGCTCTGGCTTATGTTTTATTTCATTTGCACATTTATCTATCTGTCGTCTGTCTCGCGGTTCATGGGTCTTTTACAGTAACCTTTATCATACTTATAGTAACAATACATTGCTCGTGCCTGGTACGACAACAAGTCACTCGGGTAACCTCTTATTATCGCCCAGTCATCGTGGCATTTCATATCCACCGCCGAGTCCAACGAGGTGAGTTTCTCCCTGTCCATTCTCTAATCACTCTCTCTCTCTCTCTCTCTCTCTGTCTCCCTCTGTCAGTTCGCTCTGTCTATTTGTATTTTTGCACATTTAAGTGATTTATTTGTTATAAACTACCCGCTACCCTCTCCATTGCCCCTTCTATACCGCCGCCTTATCAAACTAACCCATCGACCTTCTCTTAGGTACCGTTGCGTCGTGGCATGGCCTTTTCCACATCGACCAAGAATCCGCCTTTGCGTAAGACACGCAATGTTACCTCCCAGAACAGTATTAATTGGCATCAGATACCGGCCACACCCACACCGCCCAGTCCGCGATCACAGCACCAATCCCCCTCATCGTTCACTGGCACAGGCACGGGCACGGGCACTACTAGCACTGGCATTATTCCTCTCCAGAAATCGATGCCAATGCTGGATAATGCCAATGGCGGAACGCCGCCCATTCTCCAGAAGCAATTATCCCACCAGGCGCCCTTGCCCACATCTAATCACAATTTGATGGAACTCCAGCGACCCTTAAGCAATGAGACAGATGTTTGATGTCTCTTTAATAACAGCAGCAGCAACAGCAACAACTCCAACACCAACACCAACAACAACAACTATAACCAATATATATAGCGCGTCACAAACTGTAAGATACAAGAATCAAAACAAATATAATAACTGCACTTTTTGGGTCCAAAAAAAAACAGACAGAAAAAACTGATATTGAAAAACCGGAAATTGTTAACCGCAAACCGAAATGAAAATGCATTCCAAATGTCCCCCACCCCCCCCCCCCCCCCCCCACCACACACACACCACACACGTTTCCAAAACTTAACCAGTTAAACTTAATAAATATCAAACATAAAATATATATTCTTCCCATAGGCGATATAGAGACAAATAATGTGTTAACCAATGAAAACGTTTAAGATATAGTAACTACTTATATATATATATACCGATAAAGACGTATGCCATAAGTACATACATACATACATACATACAATATGGAAAATAAATATATTTAGATTGAAATTGTTAGCTTTACGAATACTGTGTTTCCATATAAAGTTAATTCTAAGTAAGTTGGCCATGTTGTCATACTTGTATATATACTTAGTTATCGGTCGGAATAAGGCAATACTATTCACATATATATTGCACCCTAAACACACCCCTAACCCTGTATATACATACATATACACACACCTTGAAAGGGATCAGCCATATTGCAAATTAATCGATTATCAACCCCCCAAATACGTAGGGATAATGCATGGATATTTGTATCGTTGATATCTGATTATCTATGTATATCATATCGTTTTAATATCAACAATCCTTACTTCGAGACTTCTCAACGTAATCTAGTCTGTGAGTCTTCACTCCATTTGGAATAGGATTATTGGCATTAACACAATAGTATATCGATATAAGGCTTATAGCAACGATTATAACAAAATTAAATATAAATTACCAACTCTCTTTCTCTCTCTCTCTCTCTCTCTCTGTCTCTGTCTCTGTAATTCAATGTCACTGCCAAGCAAAATTCTCTTCTCGTTCTGATTGATCATTTGTTGGCACATTTATCAAAGACTTTTCCTAACCTGTTCTACCAAATCTAACCGTATTTCATTTGCCTCTTTTTCTTTGGCTTCTCTGTGTTATACTCAAATTGTTAATGTCTGAAATTTATTAACTTGCCATCTCTAAGTGAGTGGTCTTGCTTTAGCTTTCTCCTTTTTAAAATAGTATAATAACAGAATGCAGTAACAGTAACCTATACCAAATCATATATAGTATATATATATATATATAGACCTATAGTTAAGCCAATATTTGATAGCAAGAGAAATTCAAATAAAACTGGTCAATTGAAGGCGTTTATTTGAGCAGTTTAACTGAAGTAAAAATGCGAAATTTAATTTAGAATTAGCCAATTAGTTGGCAATGTTATTAAACTAGAATTCGATAAATACAAATTAGTTGAAACAGTTTGAAACTAGCCGATATTGATCTTAGTTTAGATGTTATTAAAGGAAAACTTCTTCAACAGTTTCCCGAGAATTAACTAAAGTTGTATAGAGAATTTTCCTTTTCTTTTTTTTTAATTTCATGTTTTTGTGCGTTTTTTTTTTTTTTGTAATAGAGAAAGAGAGTGATCTAACTAAGTAAGTTTTGGTCAGTACTTAAGGGAAATGTAATTCCATCTGAAATTCTCCCCAAAAGAATATAAAAAGTATTTTTATTCCTTCAAAATAGAAAGACAAAGAAACAAATATCAAACGAAACTCACTAAGAAATGAAACACCATTAAATAAATTTAAAAAAATGTTAAGTGAAGATAAAAACTCTTTTTCTAATTGTATATATTATTGAAAAGGATTAAAAAAGCGTGACATAAGTTCTAAATTATATATATAGGAAGAGGGAAGAGTGCACCGAAGATAAGCAAAAGGAAAGCAAAGAAAACACACTAAAAAAAGGAAAAGAGAATTACGATTGTATGTACAAAAGAGGTGAATAGTAGTAAATATATTATTATATACTATGTGGTAATACTTATACATATACCTTATATACATACATACTTATATATAGAGTTAGAGGGATCGTTATGCAGTTGCAATATGAAACATATAGTTAATGCTTATCGAAAATAACTATCAACTGTGTGTATTATCTATAACCAAATAAATGGATTTCTTTTAGTTTTAGCCGTAAACTATCTATAAAAACGAAAATCTTTAATGTTACACACACACACACACATATACACACATACATATGTACATATCGTATGTATATGTTGTAACCCTATCAAAGAAACATGTGTTTTTTTTTTTTTTTTTTTTTCATTGACAAAAAGTAAAAGTAAAGTGCAAAAAAGCTTTATTTACACACGCTTTAACAATAAATAAACGAAACGATAAAAAAAAAACAAAAACAAAAACGAAAACTAAATTGTTCTTTCCCTCCCCCCTCCGAATTCTAATCTAACTAAACAAACACGCAACAAAGTGCGATATGAAAGAGCAGATCCTATGGACTAGTTTGGAGTTTGATGCTTGAATTTAAATTTAAATGATAATGAAATGCTTTTACGTCACAAGTTAGCTGAAATATCTTTAGTGATTTGCAGATATAATTAAAAATCAATTACTCTCAGGCAAAAAATAAAATGGAAAAGACGAAAGAATGAAATGGAAAACCATGACATAATTTCTCATACAAGCTCTTTCCTCTGTGCCCTCGGACAAGAAGCGTCTGCTTATTTAACCATTAAAAAGTTTTTGCCACAGCTGCAGTAACAACTACATAGACAGGATAGAGACGGAGAGAGAGAGACACACCGGAGTAGACAGTAGTGCCTCCGACCAGGCAGGACGGACGAACGGGCCAGGACATTGCATCTAAATGCCATTTAAAGATGATGCCAATGTGAGGACTCAAAAATTTAATGATTTATTGTGCGAGCACGAGAACGAATATTTCGAAAATGCATTAAAGGAATCAGAGTAAAAGCTTTTGGTAGGATTTAGGTAAAAACTTACTTTATTATACGACTGTCAGTCGGTTGGTTTTCGTTGGGTTTCATCCATGAAATGCTTACGCGAACCCACTTTGTTTCTGTTTTTCTGTTTATTTTTTTGGTTTTTTATTTTTAAGAGCCACTCAAAGCAGACATGGCATGTAAAAACCAAGTGGATTAAGTTCTCCTACTCCCCCCATTCTTGCTCCTCGTTCTGGTTCTGGTTCTGGTTGTGGTTCTGATTTTGGTCCTGATCCGTCTACTACTGTCCTTCACTTCCTGTCGTGTTGCTTCTAACATTTTTGTTTTCCAGGTTATTCTTGTTAAATATTTTTGTGATGAATGTCATATAATTTTGTGATAATAAAAGTATTATGGCTACCGCCCATCGCCCACCTCCCACCGACTGCCGGCTTTTGCTCGAATCTGCAGACACAAAAAGAAAGACGAATGCTGCAGCAATTTTGAGGCTATGGATTTTGGTGGCTTTTTTATGCCCTTGCAAATGGGGTATATTAATTTGAGTTATAAATTTGTAATCTGTATTACTTATGTATGTATGTTGTCATGTCTATCTGCAAGTTGGATCAGACGACTATATTATCTACAGTGCTTATCATATTTATAACCCACTTTTTAAAACAAATTGGCTGCTCATTTCTCCCCAATGACATAATCCCCCAAAATCTTGAAAAATAAGTAGTTCAATATTTGAATTATGAGTGAAAAACATTAAATAACAATTTCTTAAAAAGAAGTAAAACCAAAAAAAAAAAAAAATAGCCCAATTTCATGTTAAAAAAAATCGAAACCCGTGGGTTATAAATATGATAAGCACTATACATAGCTTCAAGAAGAGCAGAAACCAAACTTTAATTTGAACCAAATTTTGGACTCAATTTAAGTAGGTTTTTTTTAAGTTTTTTTGGCGACTGCTCTGCAAGTTCTATCCCGAGTGGAAAAAAAATGACAAGTTCATATAAAATGAATTTTTTTAAGTGGCATAAGATTTTTTAAAAATTGAGTCACTCTTTGTTTTGCTTACATTTATTAATATGAAAAGTTATCATTTTGATCCTCTCTCTAAGATCCTTTGACTTTTTGGCCATGTTTTGGATAAATTGTAGTTAAAAATTGTAACAAATTATGGAAAATAATCAATCGAATCGGTAGAACTTATCGATTCGAAGACAAATTTTCCTATATCGGTTATTCACTTGGTTTGGGATACGGTTGATGCATTTGCCAAGTGCCAGAGAAGGTTAAATGTAACCGATTGACTTGTAAATTATTATGGATAATCTGCTGAAAAGCTGACGTTAAATATTTGCAAAAAAAAATTACATTTCAGTTGCATTTGCGATGCCATTTAGCGAAATGTTTAACCCTGCGCTGCGAATGTGACTACTTCACCTACCCGTTTCGCCATTCCCCCTTCCCCGTTCACCCACACAGGCGTCACGCCTTGGCAGTTCTTTTCAATTAAAAAATAATTCTCAACACGATGCTTAAACGACAAAGGGACAACGAGACAGACAACGAGACAGTCAGTCAGTCAGTCAGTCAGTCGGTCGGTGTGTGTGTGTGTGTCGTGTGTGTCGTGTGTGTTTTGTGTCATTTTAACATATTACTCACGGGCATTATGAACCCCCCGAAGCAGGTTGCAAAGAGCGTTGCGTATACTTTATTTCGTCCTTGTGGCTGGCGAGCGGCTTTAAAAAAAAAAAAAAAAAAACTACGTTGCCTGAGTCAACAAGAAGACCTCAATATATGTACATTCGCATTCTTCTTTATATCTCTTCCGTTTTTTGTTTAAGGTTCGTTATTTGTGGCATCAGGCATTGAGCAGAGAATGAATGAATGAATGAATCAAAAAACAAGCAAAAAAATACAATACAATGCACACTCACTCACACACACACACACACACACACACACACACACACACACACACATAACACACAGGCATTGGCACAACTGGAAAAATATCAGCAAACATAGAGAACAACATGGAAACCATCAATTTTAATGCCAGGTAAAGGACTAATACCCATTCGATGGCTGTTCAATAAGTATTGATTTAGAAAGGAAAAAAAAAAACAACTAAGAATGAAAATTAAATGTAAAGACAAAGATGTTGCGTCATATTGAGAGATCGTTTTGCTTTGCATACTTTTGGATGGATTCTGTCTTGCCTACGGAACCCACTGAACCTGCCCTCGCCACAGTATCGACAGTTGGCTCACTTTGCGGCAGAAGAGTGTATTCAATTGAAACTAGCCAAGGCAGCGGCAAATAAAAAAATTGTCAACCGCAATGACAGGACATTCTTTGGCTCACCAACATGCTGTATACATGGAATAAAGCAACATGTTTACATATATATACAAACATACATACATATAAGAATATATGTGCAAGGATGTACGTCTGTCTATATCCATGTCTATTTGATATCCAGTTCAATTGGATTTCGTATTTCTGCAGTTTAATGTTTGTTTGTTTGTTTTTGTTTTTCCGCCAAAACCATTTTGGTTTTATACTTTATTTCTTTCGTTTTTTGGCCAACTTCAACTTGGTGGCCATCAATAAAGTTAAAGAAGGCAACAAGAACAACTTACTGGTCACTCACCTGACCGCCACCATTTGCGGCCAAAGGGAAGCGAACTGAGTTGAGTTGAGTTCAGTTCAGTTGAGCTGAGCTGGGCTGACTCATTCGCCCTGTTGGCTGCGGGCCAAAATGTTTGCCTCTGTTCGTTCGTCCGTCCGTCCGACCGTCCGCCTGTCCGTCTATACGTTGGGGTCTGTCCTTTTGAAAAATGGCACTGCACCCGTCTGGCGCCTTTTCTGTTATTTTTTTTTTGTTCTCCTACTTATTGTTAGTTCTATTTGCTGCTCCTTCTTCTTCTTCGATAAATTACATATTACTCAGACACCTTGGCAGCTGGCATTCGATCCGGTCTTCACCTGCACAACACCACCATCCAAGCGCCCCGCTTCCCCTATCCCCGTTGTGCCCTTATTTGGGGCACCAAAGACAAAGCCATCCCCTCAATTGAATTATTTCCGTTCCGTTACGTTCCCATTTTTGTTTGCTCTTAGTTTTGGCTCTCTCAACAATTTGTCTACCAGTCCACCAGTCTCCCTTTTTTTGGCTTTGTTTAATTTTCTAATTGTTATTGCCACAGCCAGCCCCATTCCAATCCCCATCCCCCATCCCCCATCCTCTGGATGGGTTTTGCGGGGGAAGTGCTCTCTTGACTCTTGGCATGGCATTCGAGTGCTTTTTGTTCGCTTTTTGAACTCGTTTATGGTTATTTAACATTTGTAAATTATTTAATCAGCAAATGAAGTGAATTTCAAGTACCAAATACTCTAAGCCCCAACAGGAAGTCATCGTTAAGGCCTGTTTGAAAGTGTTTATGCCATTTAAATGGAATTTCAATCGAACATAGCTAAATAGTTCCAACTAAATAAGACCCAAGTTGTTTACGTTTATTTCGGATAGATAAATACGTTTTTTTTTGTTTTTGCTGCACAGTTTTGGCCAAGTTTCCCTTATGTAAATAAGTGTAAGTAAAAGTGCAAAAGTCAGTCAAGTACAACAAATTGATGCCTGAATAAATGTTCGGGTAATGGGAAATGAAACCCATTCAGGCTCTCTCTCTCTCAGATGCAAAGCTCCATTGTATCCTATCTATGCGTATCATGTGCAACTTTGTATGTATGTATGTATGTAGCTGGACAAAGGACATTGTGCAAAATTCCCCAGAAGCACTCAAGTTTCGTTTTTGTCTGGAGATTTTGCTTTTTCCAACTAAAATGACACCAAAATGGGCAAATTAGCCGGCAATGTCCTGAGCATCATATGCATGGTCAAAGCTCTAAATGCCCAGCGGCCACCTGTCAATCCGCACTCCACTCCACCCTTGCTCGTTGCCGTTGTCAAG
Source organism: Drosophila nebulosa (assembly GCA_024703675.1). Classification (NCBI taxonomy): domain Eukaryota; kingdom Metazoa; phylum Arthropoda; class Insecta; order Diptera; family Drosophilidae; genus Drosophila; species Drosophila nebulosa. The sequence continues at coordinate 1,685,853 of JANFPS010000005.1, forward strand.
TCAAAGCAATCGCCAACGCCATCGCCATCGCCATCGCCATCGCCATCGCCATCGCCATCACCATCGACAAAGACAGGCAATGCATGAAAGTGCAGCTGGAGCCGGAAATTGCGCTTCACTTTCAGCTGGGGCCGTACACCACTTTTTTGCATAATGGCCTCTGGGGAAGTCTGAGACCAAGTGACCCCTTGCTTCCTTGCTTTCCTGTTTCATGTGCTGCCGCTAGGCTCCAAGCTCCAAGCTCCAAGCGCCAAGCGCCAAGTGCCAAGTGCCGGAAGCATCTGCATGATAATTCTTGCATACATTTTGGGGGCCATCTCAACTTTAAAATGGAAGGCATTTCGTCTACGGAAATTAAGGAATTCTTCAAAAGACAAATCCCCCAACAAAAAAAAAAAACCAAAAATACTAAATTTAACAATTTCCATTAAATTCCAGAAAACAAACACCAACGATTTCATGTGACCTACTTAAAGAGGCGTATCAACTTACTGCCTCAAAAAAAAAAAAAGGAAGCAAAGGAATTGCTTGGGATTATTTGAGTTGGCATTTTCACAGCTCGTGCTGTTAGACCATTTAATCCCTATGTGGGCAAATAATTCCCCATGGAATACGCGGGCAGCCAAGGCAACACTCCAGCAAAAAAAAAAATAATTGAAAAAAAAATCTTAGATGTAGACATACATAGATAGAAGCAAAAGCACGTAATTTTCTACATTCATCAATATCGTGTTATTATCCAACAGGAACCCCCCCCCCCCCCCCCCCTCTTCTCTCTCCCCCATGATGTTCCATAGGGCCAGCTATCCGATCTACAGTTGCTGCTTATAATTCGTAAGTGAGTGCTACATGAAACAAAGAAAATGAACTGCAAATATTTATTTGAATACCTTTTCTGTTGTTATAGCTGGAATTGCAATTTAACCATGAAAGAATCTCATATGTCAAATGTTATTTAATGGGAGAGCGAGCGACAAAGAACCTGGCCTCAACCTGGAGGACATGATATTGCGTCTCAACAGCTACGCGTTTCCCCACTCTGCAATCATGATACGGTGACATATAATTATAATTGTATTTAATTCTTTTGATTGATGCTGTGTAAGCAGCAGCAGCAGCAGAAAAAGGAGCAGGAGGCAAAAGCAGAAGCAGAAACAGAAACAAGGTGTGTGCTCGGTGTCCGGGGGCAACCCTTGTCAAATTCGAATCGAAATATTATTTATGAGTTTCATTGATAAATATAATTTATTTCTCTAATTTCATTAGGGCGACTCAAATGCAAAAACCGCCATCGGCTGGTTCGACTAAAATCGACATCCACAGACAGAAAGTCATTTTTAGATAAATGTGATGAGCAGATTTACTACATTCGGTAGTCCTCATCTAAGAGGTCCAGAAAATGTACGTCCTGACAAAATCGGTTAGTATCCTGCAGAGATATCGCTTCGAGAAAGTAATCCTTATTTCGTTTTTTAGCTCTTAAATCCACAAATCCTGCCGCAGGACGAAAGGACATGCTGCTTCAGGATGTCCTTGACGAACTCTATCGTTTGGCATCAAAAAAGTATGGGTCATCTAAGGATGCAGGACAGGATTTTTTTGGAAAATGTCCTGTTTTTCGGTCATTTAAAGGACTTTCTAGGACCTTCTTGTGTCAGTCGACGGCGCATCACCAGGACTGTCATCTGGCCAAAGGACATGACGATCGTCCTTCAAATAGCCGAGTTATCGTTTTTTTCGATTTTGGAATTGTAATTTTTTCTAAGCCCGGGAAAAATGCCGGAAACGAGGAAAAATCGGAAGAAAACGCAAAATCCTTGATATCTCAGCTCCCCGCAAGGACTATGGGCAAATCCTTTACACAGATGATAGTCCTTGAAAAGGCGAGTTGATTGACACCAGTTTCGCCCTGATCCTTTAAAGGACTCGCGAGATATTAACTATTTTTGATTAAGCAAAAATGTCCTTTTCTTTCAGCTCCCAGAAGGACCTTCCAGGATCTGATGGGGTCAGTCGATGGGGCTCATCAAAGAAATCGATCTGACCAAGGCGCATCCTGATAGTCCTTGAAATGGCCGAGTTATAAGGACTTTTATTGTTTTTTTTCGACAACTTGGCCATTTTGCGACTCACCCCCTTACAAAAATGAAGGATATTTTTTTGAAGGATAATGGAAATCCTTGAATGCAGATCGATAGTCCTGATACTGCAGATTCAGAAAATGCATGTCCTGGCGAAATCGGTTAGTATCCTGCAGAGATATCGCTTGAGAAAGTAATCCTTTTTTCGTTTTTTAGCTCCAAAATCTAAAAATCCTGCCGAGGACGAAAGGACATGATTTTTCTAGGATGTCTTTGGCGAACTCTATCGATTGGCATCAAAAAAAGTATGGGTCATCTAAGGATGCAGGACAGGTTTTTTTTGGGAAAAAATGTCCTGTTTTTCGGTCATTTAAAGGACTTTCCAGGACCTTCTGTGTCAGTCGACGGCGCATCACCGGGGACTGTCATTGGCCAAAGGACATGACGATCGTCCTTCAAATGGCCGAGTTATGCGTTTTTTTCTGATTTTTGGAATTGTAATTTTTTTCTAAGTCCTGGAAATCCCGGAAACGAGAAAAAATCGAAAGAAAACGAAAAATCCTTGATATCTCAGCTCCCCCCCAGGACTATCGGGATATGCTTTGCACAGATGATAGTCCTTTGAGGAGACGAGTCGATTGACACCAGTGTCGTCCTTTTCCCTTTAAAGGACTCGCGAGATATTCGCTATTTTTATTAAAGCAAAAAATTTCCCTTTTTTTTCAGCTCCCAGAAGGACCTTCCAGGATCTGATGGTGTCAGTCGATGCGGCTCATCAAAAAAATCGATCTGACCAAGGCGCATCCTGATGTCCTTGAAATGGCCGAGTTATAAGGACTTTTATGGTTTTTTTTCGACAACTTGGCCATTTTTGCGACTCACCCCCTTACAAAAATGAAGGATATTTTTTTGAAGGATAATGGAAATCCTTGAATGCAGTTCGATAGAGTTGATTCTGGCGATTCTGAAATGTGTGTCCTGACGAAATCGGTCAATGTCCTGCGGAGTTATGAGCAATTTTAGGATAATTTTATACGTTAATTTAAATATTTTAAAAAAATTTGTTGCATACTTTAGTGAAGTTTGTAATAAAGGAAATTTAACATATAATTTGTTGCTGAGTCTTTTGGGGTTTGGTTGTTGTTGTAATTGGTGTTTTTGTTGTTGTAATTGTTGTTGTTGTTTTGTTGTCGCAGTGGTGGTTGTTGTTGTTGCTGTTGTTGCTCAAAAATGCGAAAAAAACGCACCAGAAAAAATTGAAGTACCAGGCGAACAGAAATGCGTAGCAGGTAGATAATTTCTTAAACACTCATATAAGTATGCAGCACTTTTTTACAAACTGGAAAATATTTTAAACAAAAACGGCCGGTGTTCGCTGCAACGGACAATTTCGCAACGGCTAGTTTTAAATTTTGCGTCGGCGTTAAATTCAAACTGGAAAAAAATTTTTAAAATCATCCACCTACTAGTCACTTCTGTTCGCCTGGTGCTTTGCCTATTTTTCGGAACAAATTTGCGACCCTCGCGGGCTGAAAATTGGCCCGGGCCCTTTCGCTTAAAAATCCCGCTGAAACACCAGGCGGAACAGAAGTGACTATAGGTGGAAAGATTTAAATTTTTTCCAGTTTGAATTTAACGGCCGACGCAAATTCAAAAACTAGCCGCTGCGAAAAAAAATTGTCCGTTGCAGCGAAAAACCGGCCGTTTCGTTTAAAATATTTTCCAGTTTGAAAAAAAGTGCTGCATACTTATATGAGTGTTTAAGAAATTATCTACCTTTCTACGCATTTCTGTTCGCTGGTACTTCAATTTTTTTTGGTGCGTTTTTTTCGCATTTTTGAGCAACAACCAGCAAACAACAACAACCACCACTGCGACAACAACAACAACAACAACAATTACAACAACAAAAACACCAATTACAACAACAACCAAACCCAAATGACCTCAGACAACAAATTATATGTTAAATTTCCTTTATTACAATTCACTAAAAATATGCAACAAATTTTTTTAAATATTTAAAATTTAACGTATAAAATTATCCCAAAATTGCTCATAACTCCGCAGGACATTGACCGATTTCGTCAGGACACACATTTTCAGAATCGCCAGAATCAATCTATCGAACTGCATTCAAGGATTTCCATTATCCTTCAAAAAAATATCCTTCACTTTTGTAAGGGGTGAGTCGCAAAAATGGCAAGTGTCGAAAAAAAAACATAAAAGTCCTTATAACTCGGCCATTTTCAAGGGGCTATAGGATGCGCCTTTTGGCAGATCGATTTTTTGATGAGCCGCATCGACTGACACCATCAGATCCTGGAAGGTCCTTCTGGGAGCTGAAAAAAAGAAATTTTTGCTTTAATAAAAATAGCGAATATCTCGCGAGTCCTTTTAAAGGATCAGAACGAAACTTGGTGTCATCGACTTCTCTCAAGGACTATCATCTGTGCAAAGCATATCCCGATAGTCCTGCGGGGAGCTGAGATATCAGGATTTTGGCGTTTTCTTCCGATTTTTTCCTCGTTTCCCGGGATTCCCGGACCCTTTGAAAAAATTACAATTCCAAAATCAGAAAAACGGCATAACTCGGCTATTTGAAGGGACGACGTCATGTCCTTTGGCCAGATGACAGTCCTGGTTGAATGCGCCGTCGACTGACACAAGAAGGTCCTAGAAAGTCCTTTAAAAGACCGAAAAACAGGACATTTTTTCCCAAAAAAAACCGTCCCCGCATCCTTAGATGACCCATACTTTTTTTGATGCCAATCGATAGAGTTCGCCAAAGACATCCTAGAAAATCATGTCCTTTCGTCCTGCGGCAGGATTTGTAGATTTTGGAGCTAAAAAACGGAAAAAAGGATTACTTTCTCGAAGCGATATCTCTGCAGGATTACTAACGATTTGCCAGGACATGCATTTTGAAATCTGCAGTATCAGGACTATCGATCGCATTCAAGGATTTCCATTATCCTTCAAAAAAATATCCTTCATTTTTGTAAGGGGGTGAGTCGCAAAAAAATGGCCAAGTTTTCGAAAAAAAACCATAAAAGTCCTTATAACTCGGCCATTTCAAGGACTATCAGGATGCGCTTTGGTCAGATCGATTTTGTTGATGAGGCCCATCGCTGAACACCATCAGATCCTGAAAGGTCCTTCTGGGAGCTGAAATAAAGGAAATTTTTGCTTTATAAAAATAGCGAATATCTCGCGAGTCTTAAAGGAACAGCGACACTGGTGTCAATCGAAATCGTCTCCTCAAGGACTATCATCTGTGCAAAGGCATATCCCGATAAGTCCTGCGGGGAGCTGAGATATCAAGGATTTTGCGTTTTCTTCGTTTTTTCCTCGTTTCCGGCATTTCCAGGACTTAGAAAAAAATTACAATTCCAAAAATCAGAAAAAACGCATAACTCGGCTATTTGAAGGACGATCGACATGTCCTTTGGCCAGATGACAGTCCTGGTGATGCGCCGTTCGATGACACAAGGGTCCCGGAAAGTCCTTTAAATGACCGAAAAACAGGACATTTTCCAAAAAAAATCCGTCCTGCATCCTTAGATGACCCATACTTTTTTTGATGCCCAAACGGTAGGGCTTTTTCAAGTACATCCCAGAAATACCATGTCCTTTCGTCCTGCGGCAGAATTTGTGGATTTTAGAGCTAAATAACGAAAAAAGGATTACTTTCTCGAAGTGATATCTCTGCAGGATACTAACCGATTTTTTCAGGACAAGCATTTTCGGGTCCTTCAAAATCAAACTCGACCCTTTCAAGGACGATCACGATTTCCCTTGGCCAGAGACTAAATAAGTTTGGTGTGTACTCTCCGATTATTGAAAAGGCATTGTTAAGGACCATAGAATTATCGTTTCCTTACCTAGAATATAAGAGGAAATATAAAAAAAACCATTCCGAAACCATTCATAATGATTTGCGATGATGACGTTTAGATATTTAATTTACCTATGTTTCATATATAGTAGTTACTTATATTCGATTAAGGTAAATTGTTTTCTCTTTTTCTATTAATTTTCTTTTTTTTAGGAACGCCTATTTTTTTTTGGCACATTGATTTTTCGCGTCAATAAGAAAATGACAGTTAATATTTATTACCTACCTACACACACAAAACACACACACACACACCTCTAGGGCCTTTCCACTTTGCGTCAATGACGTCAAACATCATTTATCAATCGCTTTAAAGTCCAACCAAAAACGTAAAGAAAACTAATTTACTCTTCTATGCACAACATTGCCCCTTTTCGATTAATTCTCACGTTTAATTCACCCAAAAAAAAAAAAAAAAAAATTAAATACATCCCATAAATGAAACAAGGAACGTGAAAGCTGATGTTGGCACTTTAAGAAATATTTCAGTGCCGCTAAATCATCATAATATCCTTTTCACGTAAAAAAAGAATACAAAAAAAAAAAAAACCAAAATGAAAGGCAAAAACACAACAAGAAAATGGAATTTGCATTTTTATTGCCATTCACATTGAAAATTCAAATATGCATTGGGCCCAGAGACACACAAATTTTGTATGGAAAATGTTATAAATTTGGCCAATTGGCCAAAATAAACCCCTCCCTCCGGGGACGGGGAGTTAGGCCACTGAATGGATTCGGTACATCTTAAATAAGTTTGTATATATGTACATACATACATACATCTTTTGGGGTGAATATAAGTTGGATTACCCACAAATTGATTCAATGAATCGTAATATAATACAACTAAGTGTTTAGAATAAAACTTTGCAAAGATAGTTAAGCACCATCTATATCTGAAATTTGACTGATAAATCGTGTGTTCAAGTTTGCTATCGTACGCTAACATACCAAATTCAATTTCAACTGGGGCCAACATGTCGCATGAGTAATATTTGATAAAATGTATGCCCCTTAAACAGAAATTTGAATAAATAGTATAACATTTGTATACACAACAACTACAAGTTGTCATCTTATTCGATATTATTGATGTCTGTTTGCACTTAATATAAGGAGATATAAGTATATACATACACATACATATACATAGGATAACTATGTGTGCGTGTGTGTGTGTGTGTGTGTGGTTGTGTGTGCTACGGCCTACGGCAATGCCACTTGAAGTGATGTTGATGGTTTTGAAAGGCTTTTTTGCGCTTAAAGGGAGAAAAAAGAGCGGGCGAAGAGGGAAAAAGGGGAGATGACAAATGGTGTGAAGTAGTTTATTTATGAGTTTTATGCGGCTCGTTTGAATACATTAAACTGATTGCTAAAAAAAAAGGAGCGAAAGCGAGAGAAAGATGAGCAAGAGCAAGAAATAAAATGAAATGGAATGTGTCATGGACAAATCATAACTTGCCATTTGTTGTGCCCCAACAGAACGAAAGATGGATAGTCAGATGGGTGATGATGGTTTCTCTCTCTTGATGCTTGACAAAAATATGCCATGTCAAAAAAACAAAAATTTCAAATGCAAAACTTTCGAAGATCACATGGGGTATGAGTATTTTCATACCAAATACGGCAAGCATTGCATGGACATACAAAAAGAAGGACTAACCGACAGGCAGACAGACAAAGAGACACTTTCCCCTCTCTCACTCACTCTCATACTTGTCTTCCATCTCGATTATTCCTGCAAAAAAAAAAAAAATGCCATTGCTAGGTATGTATGTATGTGTGTAGGTGTGTAGGTGTGTGAACTCAGTGGCACTTAACTGCTCTCGAGGCATGGGGCAAGCAACACATTCTCCAAGGTGCGATTAAACGTTTTGCCCAGTTCGTGTTAACTGCTGCTTTGGGGCCCCCGCCTCCCCACCAAGCCCCAGCAAGGCCCTTAGCAAAACGCAAAAGTTTGCCAGTCAATGCGTGCATACAGCACAGAATATCCATTAGAGTGGTTACTATCAAAAATGTGTATACAATAATATAGACAAACTTATATATATATATATTTCTCCAAATATTCTCATATAGCTAGTTTTAATTGTTGCCAGTTTCTCTTCCGAAGAGATTCAAATCAACAAATATTTGTATTCAAAAGTTGTTCCTTCTCTCCTCAATCATATTTCTCTGCTAGATGGGAAAGTCTCGAAAGTATTTTTACATTTCGATTTCCAAATCAAACTTTTCCTCCCTTTAGCTAAGCTCAAAGTAAAAATGATTTATCTTTATTTTCTTAGTATAATTCTCATATGAGAAAAAAGCCAGCCTAATGCACAAACAAAAAAGTTCTTTCAACAAAATTGGCACGCATTCAATAATCCCTCCCGGCCCCCGTCCCGCATTAAACCTTCCACTTAAAGGTGAAGAAAAAGTGAAACAACAACAGAAAAGTTTCGTTTCAGTTAAGGAGGAGGAAGGAGAGTCTGGCTGATATGATAAGTTTCTCCCCGAACCCATTCCATGCATAATTTCAGTCGTAGGCCACACAAAACTTGCTTAACTAAACTAATTATTATTGATGCGAATATTGCACTTTAAAGGTGGAAAAATAAAATCTTCCTAAGATCAACTTGATCAGTCAAGGCTTATTTGGAGCACCCATTTTGTAGGGACTCCCAAAAACTGACAGGCTTGCTTAGTTTATCCAGCCAACGAACCTGACCACATGATGGGTATGGGGAAACTACCTACAGTTGATCAAATTTTATTTTATTACAAACTAGGCAAATTTTTGTTTCGTATGGGTTTCTTCTTTCTCGGGTTTTTTTTGTTTTTATCCATGGAACAAATTGGGAATGGGATAATTAAAATGCCAAAAATAAATGGCAATTAAGCAAACTGCCTCAGTGCCCCGACTTCAACTGCTTTCCCCTTCCCCAATACCGTTGCCCATTCCCGCTCCCTTGATTGACCACTTTAAGACACTTTGCCACCATAATGCCATGCCACAACATGTGGGCCTTACGAAAGAGAGAGAGAGAACAAGTCGAACCAGACACCGAGACTTGCAAAGAGTCAAGAAATGTGTCAAGTTATCGATTTCTAGACGAGCGGCACAAGGAGAGCGGACGAGAGACAACAAAAAGCTCAACAAGGCTTAAAATTGTGTTTCACTTTTCTTTCATTTTGTTGTTGTTTCGCTTTTTGTTTTTTTTTTTTTTTGCAAAATTAACAACATTGGAGATGTTTAAAGTTGGCAAATTCTTTTCAGTTTTGTGGTAACTTTAACATTGGAATTTTAGAAATTTTCACTTTGACATCTTAGTTTTGTCTGGGATCCCTTATTCGGCTCCCATCGATTGACATCAAAGAACACATGGCCGAAGGGCACTAAGGAAACTTTTCTTCCCCACCCCGTTTTAAGCAGGTTACGGGCGAAACATATGTATGGAATTGAAATTCATGAATGGAGATGCTTTGGCCTATGCATCCCAAGTAATGAATCATCTCGAGTTTTAGACGAATATATGAAATTTCATTCAACCTTAAAGTCTTTAAAGGCTATATTCAGGACCTAAATCATAATAAAATCTGCTGACAAATTTCCTTACACATGAAAACAAGAGAGGCAAAGGAGAGGGGCCTCATTTGCTATCATTTTTCAAAACGCGACATGCAGAGAGAACAGAACAGACCGGAACAGACATGGCAAGCAAAACAAGGGGAAGGGGAATGAAGAAAAAAGTGGGACAGGGAAACCTGTAACAATAACATTAGAGGGACTAATTAATGACAAATTTCATTTGTCGCTTGTGGAACATACTTAATATATACATGTGTATATATGTATGTATGTAGGTAAAGTGTGTGTGTGTGTGTGTGTGTATGTGTGTAGGTAACTGTTTATGACTACATAAGTTGAGAATATTCTCTGATTTTTCGCCATGGCATTTGTTTTTTATTGCATTGAATAAATAGTTTATAAAACTTCTTCGGAAACCGAAAACAAATTAAATAGTTTTGCCCACAACTACAAGCAATTAGCAATCACTGTATATACATATGTGCGTCTATCTGTCTGTCCCTCTGCCTGTCTCGCTGTCTATCTATCTGTCTGTCCGTATGTCCTTTACATAGAGAGACAAGACGCAGCGGGCCCACAGCCACTCAGTCATCATTCATCAAGCGAAATTCCCATTTGGCTTGAGCCATTGCCAAGGGAAACTTGCGGTTGGCATTTGCCATGACATTCATTAATTTGTGCGTAATCATGCAAACTGATTTTTTGTTTTTATATAAAATAGATTCTATTGAATCGACTTACCCTTCGACTTTATATCCGACCCAACTTTCGATTGGGTTGCGTTTCTGATTATGGGGCTGAATCGGGTTCCGCTTAACCACAAGCCTTTATTTAGGGGTTACCCAAAGAGACCCGTCACAATGATGATAATGATGACGATGATGATGATGATGGGCGCTGGTGCTGATACTGATGATGCCTTTATCCTCTTGTCACCTACATTTGAGGTTGGCTGGGGCATTCTGGCCAACTGCTGCGCGTAATACATTTAGCAAATTAATTTAACTCAGCGGAGCGGCATTGACTTTGCATACAAATTGAAATTTATTCAAGCAAATTTATGAAGCAAGCGTTTCAAAAATCAAAATTCTTCAAACATGCTGTTATTGACAATGTTGGGTGAGCACCTACATATACTTGCATACATTTAGCTCATATATACGAATATAGTGCCATCGCCCAAAAGTATGCAACAATTAATTTGTTTCTAATTGAATTCGAGGTAAATTATTTTTTATTTGCCAAATTACTTTTGACCGATTTTAAAAGCATTTTCATTTATTTTTCTTTTTTTTGTATGTAATTTCAAAAACCATTAATTAACAATGATTAGCATTTAACGTTAAATGAAGTAGAAAATTTTCGGTTTAATATTTAAAGCAACAATGAAAGCAGGAATGTTTTTTATGGGAATTCGCTTTTAAAGTTTTTAGTCAAATGCTGATTTTTGTTTACGCCGCACGAAAAATAAACATTTTTATAGACAACAGTATCAAAAAAAAAAATTATGTATGTATGTACTTACTCTGAGAATTAATCCAAATTTCCAAAATAAAAAATCACAATTGGACGATCCTGTAACAAATTTAAAGAGACGAACTAAAACATTTAGTTGTAGGTATGTACATATGTATGTATGCAAATATTCTCATAAAAGTCTGACAAAATGCACAGCTGCGGCATGTTTATTCAATAATTGCTGGCTCGCTAAATGTTTATTGATGTGTGTGTGTGTTTTTTTTCGCGTATGCCTTAATTGTATGCAATTTGTTTGTGGCATTTAAGTGCAATCAATACAATCACGATAAGCGCTAACGCAGTAAAAACTAATTTTAATATCAGTAATCGGCCACATAAATAGCGCTCGAGTCTCATTCTTTACCAACAAAGAAATTAAAGATTTATGAGAATATTCTGGATAAAATTTGAATGGCCATAAAATTGTATGATAAATAACAAATGAAACAGTTTAATTCTTATGAACGACTTACCCCTTACAGTTATTTTCGTTTAATAACTGTTAACTGGCTAACTACGCAGCACTGTGACAAAGCTCCAAAGAGAGGGAGATTGAGAGAGAACGATTAAGAGCGAGCGGGCGCACTCTCCACTGAGAGAGAGAGAGAGAGAGTGCCGCGATCAGCGGTTGTGATGTGGTTTCAGTTAAATTTTTAAGTGCTTCTGCTCACCTAAGTGTGAGCGCGATAAGGCAATAATAACAACAATAACAAACTACAAAAATTAAGAAACCAGCTGAAAAGCACAAGCGACAATAAACAACTAGTATAAATATGTAGAACGCAATGCAATGCGTATGTAGATTTCGATTAGATTGAACGCGGTTTTTTAAGTAGTTGTCGGAAGAGTCGCTGGAACGGAATTCATTAATCGAATCGAGTCCAATGTAAATTCGACATTGAATGCACTTACCGAGCAAAGAGGAAGGATGGCAAGTGCAATGAGCGGTTTGAAACCGGGTGCTGTGTGTGGCTGTACGGTCATCGATTTCGTGACCATTAACAGCAGTTTTCCCGTCGAGGACACGGATCGGCGTTGCAACGATGGCTTCTGGCGGCGAGGCGGCAATGCCTCGAATGTCAGTACGGTTCTCAGGGTGCTTGGTCTGAATGTTGAATTCTTGGCATGCTAAGCAAATCCGATGGTTTCCGTGTGCTGTTGGATGACCTAGACCGTCGTCAGATCGATGTCCACCATTGTCCCAAGACAGAGCAAGATCCGCCCTTCTCGTCAGTGATCTTGGCCCAAGATTCGGGCACTCGCACTATAGTCCATTGCAATAAGAATTTTCCACAAATTACCTTTGGGGATTTCCGGAAAATTGATCTTTCCCAATATAGTTGGATACACTTCGAAGCTCGTAATCCCACTGAGACGATCCGCATGATGCAGGCTATTGTAGAGCACAATCGAGTCCATAATGACCGCATTACCATATCGCTTGACTTTGAGACAAGGTACGAAGAGAATCTGCAACTCTGCCAATACTGCGACTATGTGGTATTCTCGAAAGAGTTGGCCAGCCAGCAAGTTTGGCGAACGCCCCGACAAACTTGTGATGAACTCAATCGCGCGCTGGCCGTGCTGACGGGAAAGACCATTCCCAACCTGATCATACCCTGGAGCAGTGCGGGAGCTGTGTGTCAGGATGCCGCAAACAACTACTATGAATTGAAGCCGTATAGACAAGCCAAAGTGGTTGACACACTGGGCGCTGGGGATAGCTTTATGGCCGGCTTCATCTATGCCACGTATGTCAATGGGTTAAGTCTACCCCAAGCCGTTGATTTTGCCAATCGAGTAGCTAGTCATAAGATTGCCAAATTTGGTTATGATCATGTTGCCGAGTTGACTTCAAATTAGGACTTCCGGGCACGATGGAGTTTGGATTACAGATTGGTATCACGTTAGTCGAGGAGATGTGAGCATATTTATAACTATTTCGTTAAGTTAATTATGCTAATACGTAGAGATCTGAAATGAAAAAGCAATGGCTCAAGGTGAACCATGGCATAATATAGGGCGTTCTTCATAATTCCGATGGTGGATATCGTGAATTATACGAATAGTTCCCATTTAAAGGACATCAATTTACAAAAATCAATATAAGGATCAAACTGTTAATGGATTGGATTATGGTACATTCAAAAACACATTGATATTGTTAAGTATAAACGTCTCTTATTGCATGTTCACAGATTTTATAAACTTGTCAAATTCATTAATAAAAAAAATGACGATAATTTCCATTTTGAAGCATAGGCGAATGTTGGCGGCGGTTAATGGGTGGGGGGGGGGGGGGGGGGGGGTTAGGAGACGGGTAGGACTGTTGCATTTGCAGATGGATAATAACAAAAATGTAATATTATCTCTACGTAATTATCTAACAAAAGAAACAAGGTCATGAGTTGTTGTCGTTGTTGTTGTTGTTGTCGTCTAGGTGAATTTTGTGAAATCGTTTCGCAGATCTTCCTTATCGTTGGAACCATGGCCACTTGCAGAGTTGCGACTAATTTGCTGTTGACGTATACCTTCAATTACCTGTAGGACACACACAAGAAGAGTGGGGGATTAGAGATCGAGAATTTGAATTTCAGTAATTTATCAATTTGGCCTACCTGACAGCGCAAACGTTTTATCTTTCGTAACCGCTCTAGCCAGTTGGATGCATAGGGACTCTTCTTTTGCACACTCTGATACACAAGCGAGGCGAGCTAAATTAAAATTGGAGTAGATGATATACATATGTATATAGTCGAAGGGAGATGGTGCCGCGAAAATTAACTTACATCTGCATGAAGCGCCATTTGACGTGCCAACAGAGGGGCACTTCGATCTGAGACAATACGCGGCTCTGGATGGCATACAAAATTCCTGATCTCTGAGCGGGCTTTGACATAAATCCGATTTGAGTTTAGCTCCAAGGGTTCCACAATGACGCAGGCATAATTGAAATGACCCTAAAAAAAAAGAAAAACAAAAGTCACAAAATAAGCACAAGATAAGAGACCCCCCAATCAAACTCCCTCCCTACTCCTCCTCCTCCTTCTCTCTCTCTCACTTTCTGGTCAGAGATAAGATCGATAAGTGTGATGCAGGAAACTTCATGATCATAAATTACCATGTTATCTACCCGGATTAAATTCCAATTTACTGATATTTGAGTGGGTCATTGAGAGATGACCTCTAGCATAGAAAGGTTATGCAGGGTGGGTCTTAGTTTTGTTCTTCATGCCCCAACGGGACCATCTCTTAGAATACTCACAGAAATGGTGGTCAGGTTGTACTCCTCGCCACTCTCGTTGTAAATGATTTTCACGAAATCATTGCCAATGTGTTTCTTCTTCTCATTGCAGTTGGCATCGTCCACCAGATTGGTGGGCATTAAAGTGGCTACATGGAAAGTAACCTGAAATCGCACGAGTACATTATTAGCTTTAATTTACGTTTGAACGATTTCAAATCGAACCTGTAATATGTCATCCTTCCAGATGTAGGCAAATTTGCCATCAGCCCCATTCTTGTCCAGACCAATAAATAGATTGTTTTGGTCCGCCTCCTTTAGGCTAACCAAAGTGCCAATGCTGCGCAGAAACTCCACGTAGCGCGTGGATCCATAGGAATTTCTCAGAATTTCTACCTCATTGTTGCACTGGCCCTGGCCCACATAGAGGACACCGATCTTGTGCGTCTCAAAGGGGGGAACCAGATCCAGTAAACTTAGGGCACTGGCTTGATCCGGGCCCAACTTTAAAGGCATTTCGCCGGCACCCAAGTGGAAATTGCTGTATAGCTGCAGCAGCACAAAGCTGGGATTCATGCAGAGCTTGGCATTGATGGGCGGCTTGGCAGCACCACTGAAGCTACGAAGCCTGGTGGCCGGTGGTCGGGCCTTGCCATTGTTAACCTCGCGCACCACAGAGATGGTCTTGGAACGGCCGCGCATCATGTCCCCGTTTCCGTTGCCATTGTTGTAGTCGATGGAACCGCCGCCAGCGCCGCCGCCATTGCTGCCACTGCTGTTAGACTTGGCCAGGGCGGGAGGAGGAGCATGCTGAGGAACCTGCTGTGGCTGCTGTGGTTGTTGGCCAAAGCTGGTGATCTTTGTCAAAGATTGCTTAGCCATGGCAGGGGGCAGCACCTGTCCGGCGACAGAGGAGGCTTGCCCAGCTTTAGAGTGGCTGCCACCACCTGACTGCTAACATCGTCCGCTGAATGCTGCTTTGGGGGTAACATTATGCCACTTTCCGGCTGCAGAACCACCTGCTGCGTCTGCGGCGGCGTAGAGCCAGCTATCTCCTCGGTATGGCCTCGCAACTGACTCGCATGTCTTTGGTACTGTACTGGACACTCTTCTTCTTGAGCGTCGGCTGCAGCTGTGGCTCTTCACCCGCCGCCTTGGTGGGATTGAAGCTGCTGCCTGCGGAAAGATCCTGACCCGAAAGCGGTGGTGGCTTAGCCTGCAGAAACGTCCGTCGCCAACTGGAGGTCATCTCTGGACTGGAATTGACGCGTCTCACTGGATTGCGAGCTCGACTTTGAGCATCCTCAAAAGCTAAAGTATCATCGTCAGCCTCTCCGTCGCTTACACTGCCCGATAGAGCCGCTCCTTGCCACGCTTGGAGGCAACTCGCGGTATGGGAATAGCCGCTGTCGGCCCCGAATTGCCGGTCGATGAGTGTATCTCCTCCTGGCGTTGCAAGGCTCGAGCCTTGGCCACCATCCGACTGTGCAAAGTGTTTGTTAACGGTGTCAAGGCTGGAGGTGGCTCCGCCTCTACCACCGGCTGCTGCTGAGCCACTTGCAGGGTTGTGTTGTCCGGTCCGAATACTCCCCCGTAGGCGGTGGGCAGGAACATGGACACCATGTTGTTGAAAGGCAAATCCTGGCCAAAGCAGTCGTTCGTTATGGGATTCTGTATGCGTGTAATCCACGATATATTCCCGTTGGTCGTCGTATCAGAATCTCGGCCCATCCTGTACAAGCTCGCACACAAACCGGCTGTTGCACCACCATCGATGCCGCCGAGGGACTCATGCTCGTCGACGATTGCGACAGCGAGTTGCCCAGCAGGGAAGTGTTGCTGCCCGTATGGGGTCCCGTGTCGCCACCCAGTCCACCGGCCAGAGCCTCTGGATTCGAGCCACGACGCGACAAGGCGTCCAGCGAAGCCGTCGAACTATTCGATATCTGTCGATGGGGATGCTGCGTGGCCGCCGAGTTGGAGGACGACGATGACGTCAACTCTGTGCTGCCCGCCGACTCGTTGCCGCTACTGTGCTGCAGGCTCACCTTGGTGTAGCGGCGCTCGCGTTCGGGGGAAAGCGGCGGCACGGTGGCGTCGCTGAGACTCTTTGAATTTAGGCTAATGCTGGGAGCTTTGCCTAGTTGAGCACAACGTTCGCACAGGCCGTTGCGTGTGGGAGCCGAGGCGCAGCCGGAGGTTGTAATGGTGACTAGATTATGGCCCACTAGCCATGTTTGCGAGACTCCATCCTTAAGCAGATACTCAATGGCGGGCAATCTGATCAACGATGCGAATGGGATTAGAAGTGCGACGACTAAAGGGAATCTGTGTTGCATACTTACCTCTTGGGCAATGAGGGACATGGTGAGAATGTGTGGCGCGCTAAGAAGTCGAAGCACGTTTCCGCCAGTTCATCATGGAAATTGCGCAAATTATTGTTCATCAATGGACGCATCTCCGAATCGTGGCCTGGAGCATGACCCGGAGCATTATTTCGACTGCCACGTTCGGTTAAACTGGTGCTGCGTTTGCGATTCGATGAATCCTCATTGAGAGAATCCAGATTCAACTGGATATCATTGGACAACATCTTGACATTCGACTGCATGGACTGTCATAGAGGGCATAGATAGATATATTAAATATTGGCCCAATCGAAAGAAATCTGTTTCTTACCGATAGTATATATTGCACGCAGTTCCTGCGTATTTCCAATTTGCACTTGAGGAACCAGCCGGCTATCACATGATGCGCCAGGGACACTGTGTAGTGATCATACCGATGGGCTTAGTGTAGGGCAGTGTTATGGCAAAGACGTACATGTTCTGCTGCGGCGTGAAGTTGGTGAACAGATGATTGGACAAATGGATCAACACTAGGGAAAGCAGACAAGAACATTTTAAAAAACTGACTAACCAAAGCGTTCGCAAGGATGCCACTTACACGACAGAAACTCCAGCACTGGAATGGCCACCGTAGTCGGTGTCGGACATCTTGCTCATTTCAACAGAACATCCGGCAGGGTGCGCATCAATGCCTCGGGAGTTTCCAGTATCAGAATGGTCATCGTGTTGATGCACATGCTGGCATTGCCAGCCAAGACGGAGGACTTGAGCACCGAAATAATGGTGCCGTGCTGCGTCGACTGCAGACACTCGTGGTAGATCACAAGCGCGGCAATGGCGGGCAGCACCAACGCCTGGAACTCATCGGTGGGCCGTTTGAATTTATTGTTGCTGCTGAGCGAATTGATTTTGAACAACGTGTTGGCCAGCTCCTCAATGTCGTTGCCCTGGATGAGGGCCTTGTTTTGTAGGATTTTCGGTAGCTCCTTGATGACTAGCAGAAAGACTTGGTAGTCGTTGTCATGGTCCAGACAGCGTATAATCAGTTTGCAGCAGCGTCTTATCGAAATAGTCGTGGTCTGCGTCTGGGGCGGCAGTGGGGAATCGATGCCCAGATAGTGGCTAAACTTAAGTGCATCATTGTTGGTGGCATCGGGATAGCCAATGTGATACGAGGCATTGGCACGTGCCTTCAGCATCCAGGAGAATATCTAAAAGAGGGCAGCAATTAGTTTAGAATGGAATCTGCGACAGAATGGATGGTTACTCACTTTGAACCTCACAGTGCTCGCCTGCTCAAAGATCTTGGGCCGATCGTAGTGGAGTTCGAGATGATCCATCAGTATGTTGAATATCTTGATGGCATGAGCGGCGGGCAGGCGGTGCAGTTTGATGCCAAACACCTCGATGAGGCCATCCACAGCTGCAATTATATCGGCAACTTCTAATTCATTCTTAATTGCACCCAGACCAGTGCCGCCAAAAGTGCCAGCGCTTCCAATGGTCATGTCCGTGACACTACCGCCCACTAACAAACTGTCGTGGCGGGAGGAGGACATTTGCTCAAATGGCCGATTGATAATCGTTTCGAGGATATCCAATAGATCCATGCATCGCTTCGTATCGCAGTGGCTGGCAAAATTGGCTAAGGCGTTGGCCACAGCCACACGCACCTGAACACTCGGCTCTTGGTGTATGGGCGCCAAATATTGCAGGACGACACGATCAAGGATTTCCTCCTCATAGCAGGAGCGATTCTGATCCATAATCCGCACCAGAGATTTAATAGTCTTGATCCTCACATTTACATTGCTCATGCCATAATAGCGACGCACGAATTGGATCAACACCTGAAGCCATTCCGGCCGCGTGGCAGTTATCCGACATGTCCGATACTCAATTAGAGCCAGGACAGATGCCTCGGGACGGCGATCCGCCACACGTTCAATCAGATCGTAAATGCGATCCACATTACCCAAGACCTGAGCCCGTTCATCCTGCAGCAGCTTCTCGATGCAGTCGATATTCTCATGGAAATTGATCTCCAAATGATGAAGCCGATCCTTGTTTACCCCAGACATGTCGTAATACTCAATGTTGTTCACAATGGCTGCCATAATGTCACAGACTCTGTCCCATATGAGCTCCGATAATCTGTTCTTTATGACCATTCGAACACTTAAGATCACTTCAAAAGTGACAATCACTTGCCGACTGTCCAAGGCCTGAAATGGAATAGATTGATCAGTCACAGCCAATTGTCGGAGAGAGAGAGAGAGACACTGGTTTACTTACACGAAGAAATCCTGTCAGCACATTCGTCGCATAGATCATGGGAGAGACCTGAAAGATGATGTTCGAGCTAAAAATATTCATGGTCAAATGAAAGACGGCTCCACGCAGCAATTGGGCATCCTCGTAGAGTCCTTTATCATTCAAAATGCTGCACATCATCTTCATGGAATGATATCCCAATTGTGTGCCCAATAGATTCTTCATGATCTGCAACAGCAAAGGAAACAATCAATAGTTGGCCTTTCTCTAGATCTCTCGATTACTTTTTGGATTAGCATCAAAATTTAAAGTTCACAAAATAAAAAATGAAAAAGCAAATTGTTAAGGAATTCGTGACCGTACGGAAGGTGCGCTATCTGCCGCGAGACCCACCGCCGGAACCACCGCCACCCAAGCGGAGGGTGCTTGTGGTGGGCATCGTGACTCTGGATATGGTCACTGTAGTGGATGCTCATCCCAAGCCGGGCATGGTGCAGCGCACCGAAGAGGGCTCTTGGCGACGCGGCGGCAGAGCCTCCAATGTTTGCAGTGTTCTGCGACGTTTGGGCACCGAATGCCAGTTTCTTGGACGCCTGAGCCGGGCCACCGCCTTCGAGAGTTTAGTGCTGAGTTTCCAGTCGATGGGTATTGACATCTCTACTTGCCCGCTCTCGCCGCATCAACCGGCTCATCAGAGCATTAATATAGTAAGGGATCGTGGCACTCGAACCACCCTGGAATACTCGAATCACCATCATCATGAGCTAACCTATCAACAGTTTCTCGGCGCGGTGGATTATAGGAACTACTGCTGGATACACTTCGAGGCTCGCAATACCAAGGATACATTGAAAATGATGCAGGCTGTGCGGGACTACACCGAACGAGCGGGCGGACCAGAAATTGTGATCTCTGTGGATTTAAATAACCTGAAGCCATCAAATCTCTCCTTGGCCGATAAGGCGGACTATGTGTTCGTGCGCAGGCAACTAAAAGACGAGCACGCCTTCATGAACGGCCACGAGACGGTGTGGGCTGTGAGGCAGAAGCTTCGCTCTTACCGCAGCCGATGGGAAACGGAACAAATCAAGAAATCGCCATATCTAGAAATGGATGACACACTGAAGAAGAAGAAGAAGAAGAGCAACGACGACGATGAAGACGAGGACGAAAATTTAGACGATTGCTTGGTGAAGGGACCACGCGAAGCAACGATTCTGTACAACAATTATTTAGAGGGAGCCAGTTGCCTGTTGCCCGATGACACCTACTTCAAGGTCGGGGGCCATCCACCACAAAAGGTCGTGGACAATGTCGGCGAGAATGATACATTCAGCGCCGCTATAATCTATGCTCTACAGGAGACAAAGATGAGTCTACGCGATGCTATGGAGTATGCCACTCGAGCTGTGTGCCTCAAAATAACCCACGAAAGTTTCGATGGTCTTCGTTGTATGCCCAAAGATTTGATCGGTTGCTATTATGCCTAGCAATGCAGGGAGCAGGGAGGAAGAGAAGGAGGAAACGGAAACCATTGTTTTCATTGTTTCACCTTGGCAGTAGAAAATCATTGAGAGACTTTCATTGGAAGTCGTCGTCGTCAGTCAATGTGTTAATGGTTAATCATCATGTTTTCGTGTACAATTGATAACAAATGGGAATGGGACAAATTATTTGAACGGCGGATCAGATAAGGGACGAAGACGGAGGAGACACTCTGAAGAGACGCTGTGCCAGAAGAAACCTCATTAGCATTAGTTGTTGCCTTATCTTCCATTTCGGGTGCAGATAAATCCTCCATAAAAGGCGAACTCCACTCAATTGAATGCTTCATTTCACACAAAATTCTTCAAAAATTCAAAATTCAAATAAACTATGGAAAACTGTAAGTTTTTCAATCAATTAATTCGAACGCTAGTTTCCCTAATGTGTTAAATGCATTAATTAACCCATCGATTAAGCGATATTTGTAAACATATTTTTAGCGGCCTGTTAAATTCGCCAGCAAGGTGTTAATGAGCATTCAATTAAACTTTATTCGCAGCTCAGCAGCAGCAAGTGATGGGCATATTCTTGTGGCTTCTAATGGTTGGCAGTGTGAGCTGTGGAGTAACCCAAAATCGACATATATCCTTATTGTGTAGTCGCGCCGAGGCCTGGACATTGCTGCCTAGTGATCAGGAATGCCGCAAGTTCTATGTGTGCACGGGACAGAACGACGATTTTAGGGATAATTATCAGGAGTTTAGCTGCACATCGGATTACCACTTCAGCAGGGAGCTACAGCGATGTGTCTATGGTCCGTGTAGTGACAATGCATCATCAGCCTCAGCCTCAGCCTCATCCGCAGCAGCATCCGACAGCAGTATGTGCTTCTCTACTGGTGTAGAACGTCAGCCCGGGGATTGCACCAAATATCGTTTGTGTGCACGGAATGGAGGCTACGCTTTGATTGGTTGTAAGCAAGGCACTTACTTTGATGTGAAGCGTAGGGCCTGTTTGCCTGTCACAGTGACACCGGAACATCAGTGCGCTTGCCTGCTGCCGGAGTATTCCACGCTCATTAATCCCAGTGATTGCGAAACCTACTACCGGTGTGAAGGTGGCAAAGCAGTGCTTATCCAATGCCCCAAGGATCAGTACTATGAGAGCAGCGTGGATAGCTGCCTGTTGGACACAACTGGCGTATGCTTTGAAGAACCCACTTTGCCACCGCCGGCGGAGGAGGAAGCTTTCGCTTTGCAAGAGTGTGCCAAGACGAGAAGTGCTGTGGTGCCACACGCCAATGACTGTAGTCGCTACTACGTATGTCAGCGGAGTCGAGTCCTTGAAATGGCCTGTCCCCCTCGAAGGTATTTCAATCCCCTAAAACGCTACTGCGCCCTGGATGTGGGTATGCAATGCCCAAGCAATGCGGTGGAAAGAAATCACGAGATTTCCGAAATGCCAACGAAAAAGGAGCCAGAAGCCGCTCATCAGGAAGATGCTTGGAAGCTAATTAGCTTCGATAAGCTTTCATCGAAATTTGTTTCATTTCAATAATCAGTAAATTGTTCATTATAGTAACTGGTAGTTCGACCGATATATCATCATTCACATTATTAAGAAATAAATAATAAAAATTACCCTCTGAGATCTGATGATATTACCCAACAAGTCTGACTTTCATTTTAAGCTAATCCCCCAAACCCGACTCACCTTAAACGATGCCTGACAGTATTTCGCATGATTCACCGTCCGGCACAGCGTTACGATGCACTGGGCAGTGGTTCGCTGGGGAATATTGTATATCCAATGACCATTTCCACAATGGTAAGACACTGCAGGCCAATATCATCGTCAGTTACAGTGCAACTCAAGTCGCAGGCATTCCTACAGAAGAGAAGAGTATTTGATAAAATAGTTGCAAGACATAATAGAAATTTCACCCACTGTACAATTCCTACGAGTATGTCCTTGTCCAGATGAGCGGCGTTGAATTTAATCAGATTGACCAACATATCCAGATAGGGGCACAGCAGATCGGCATCTGTAATGGCTGGTATCCACATCAGCATGAATTTGCCAATCTGCGAAAAAAAAAAAAGAGACAATTCGAATTAAAGCTGCTCTCTGAGATCTTTTTCCACTTTTACCTTTTCCTCAAAATTGGTTATATCCTTGCCGTTGTCAGTGAGGGTGACCAGCAATTCCAGCAAATGCCGCAGATCCTCGCGCGCCTCATGATTTTGTATGACCAGAAAGAACTTTTCCCGCATTAATGTCAAGTTCTTGTATTGTGTGTAGATGAGACGCTTGTAGAAATGTAGGGCTACCTGTCGTGTCTCAGCCGGTTTATTGTGCACAATGAGATCGTTGGTCAGATGCCACAATTTGGTAATGGAAGCCTGTGTAAGATAGAGAATCATATGTAGGAATCGGTTTCTCCGGTTAATTTTTGGACATACCTCATCTAGATTAATGTTGTGCAGGTGCATATCGCCCAGTTCCTTAAGCATCCTACAACGCTGTGCAACTGGCTGCTCTGGTCGCAGTTCTCTTTCGAATTCAGGTCGCAGGGTTCGTTCGCCAGCATTGCCTGGAAGAAAGGAAGAAAGATCCACTCAAAGTTAGTTTAAGTTCAATTCCAATTGGAATGTTTTGGTCAGCAGTTCTGCTGATTCTTTCTCACCTGCCGTCTTCGATTTTAAAAACATTTTGAACTTTGATTTATCTTTGGAACTCATAGTTGGTGGTGCGTTGTTGTCTTTGTCCTGAGGGTATTAAATTCAAGAGTTGTTTCCTACTTTAACTTAAATTCATTTAACTTAGTCACTTAACTTATTATTCTTCGCCCAGCTAGTATTTTCTCGCTTAACTAGTTAAGCACTTCGCCCCTCTTATTCGGGCGAATTAGGCTTTTCGCTCCTCTTAAGCGGCAAATTAGGCTCTTCGCTCCTCTTTGAGGCTAGTTAGTAGCTTCGGTCCTCTTATGAGCAGTTGCCCATTGAGCGAATGCAATGTGAGAGGCAGTTACGAAGAGCAAATCGAACGCTCTTTCTTCGATTTCGTATATCGATTAACGAAACGAATCCTCTCTTTATACTTCAGCATATCGATTTATATATAACGAAAATGCGTAATAACGATACCTCAGTATACCCCTACTAAATAACGGACTTTGCGGATCAAATTAAAATCGATAACTTTATATTGTAGCGCGTCCGTAATGCAAGAGCAGTGTTGCCAATTCGGCTACAATAGTCTTAATCGGCGTTTTTAGCCTTTTTAAAGCCTCAAGAAGTGGTAACACTGTGTAAGAGAATTAATTGAAAAAATTTACTTTTCGCAACGCATTCGCCTTGATAATATCTAGCTGCTTACATTAATTAAGAAAACGTTAAATCAGCTTTTGTTAAAATTCGCAACCGTACCCCCCGCTCGACTGTCGTGTGCCCTATCTCATTTCGCGTACTTTATTTTTTTTATATATAATCTTTTTTTCGTCTTTTTGTTGTGTGCGCTGTGCCCGTTGCTTGGCGCTGCTAATTGGCAAAGCAAATCAGAGAGAAGCAGCAGGCTAAAGACGTAGAAGAAGGGTAAAGAACAAAAGAAGGAAAACAACAGTTAATCGTCAAATTTGACGCGTCCAAAAAAACAGTGAGGTTGATGAAGAAGAGATCGTTGAATTATTACACATACACACGTATATATCTGTTAAGTGTGTGCACATATGTGCATATGTATGTATGTGTGTATATCAAGTTGAAATAATATTTGAACATCAGATTATGACAATTTATACCGTGTGTGTGCGTAACAGAGTGTGTGTGAGAGTGCGAGTCGCTTGTGTGTATGTGTGATGAAATGCAACTTTTATCTTGGCATTTTTTGCGCGCTTCTCAAAGCCCAAAAAAAAAAATTAAGTTGCCCTTGTGACATTTATCATTCTCTCCTTGCTGTGTGCTAGCAAATTTCAACGCCATTTTAGAATTTGTTTTAGCCATAAAAAGAGGTATAATTCTTTAATTTTGTTTGTTTATTGGCTTGAATAGAACCTGAAGCAACCAAAACACACACACACACACACAGAGAAAGTGACAAGATGAGCTCCACTGAGGAAAATAGCAATAACAGTCCGGCAACCACGCCGCAGGAGGAGACCAGCAGCGAACAGGCTAATGCCAGGGATTTGGAGAAAATCGAAGAGGAAAAACTAAAATCAAAGTATCCCTCTGGAATGCGAGTGCCTGGTGGACACTCGGCTTTCCTGCAGAAGCGTTTGCAGAAAGGGGTAAATAAATATTCAGTTAGTCAATTAGCCGATCGGGTGAATAGTTTAATGTTTTTCATTTCTGTGTTGCAGCAAAAGTTCTTTGATTCGGGCGACTATCAGATGGCCAAACAGAAGGGTGGCGGTGTTAAGCAGGTCTTTGCCAATAAGGTGACCACCGGTGAAGCCATCCCTACGCCCGAAACTGTACCAGCGCGTAAAACATCGATTATACAGCCATGTAACAAATTTCCGGCGACAAGCTAAACCTTCTCTTCTTGTCTCCCTAACCCATCTATCTAGGCTCTACCCCCTCACCAAGAAGATTCTCCTCACGCACCACCAATCCCGCTGTAAACAAGAGAAACAAAAGAAAGAACACCCAAAAATGCTCTGAAATTATTATTAAAAAACGTGGGAATTCTAATGCTAAGTTAACTGGCAAAAAAACATGTTTAAAAGAAAAGAATCGGGGGAAATAATTGGCCAATGAAAATTTTGAACTTGGAAAATTGTGTAAAATTAAGACGGACGTTTTCTCGTCCTTCGCTTACCCCGCAAGAAAAAAAATAAACCGCCACACTTTAATATTTAAGCATAAATGTATTGTCCCCATCCCCCCCTCACTGTCAACTCTCGCCCCAGCAAATGTATCTAATTATCTTTCTATCTATATATAATATATCTATGTGAAACAGTTGCCTGCTTTTGCCGCCAATCTCAATGAAATACCCCAAATTAAGCCATTTTTTTTGTTCTCTCATGGCCAGGTTAAAAAGCAGCACGAAATTGATTAAGCAAACAAACAAAAAACAAAAGTTATATATAATATACAATAATATTAAAAAAAAAAAGGAAATGAAAGAAAAAAATTATCTATCTCTCTTCTGTGCAAACATTTAACTTATCCCGTTCCCCTCAGAACCGATATATATATATATATTTAGTAGCTAGTAAGTATTGCGAGAAGCGTAATTTAAAATTTAAGTTGGAGTCATCAGCTCTAATAAAATTGTTCGTAAATATAACATTTCTAAAGAAACATTATCAATCGGATAACAACTAAGAGTGCAAGCCAAGTAAGGAAAGGCGGACGAATCAGAGTCAATTTGAAATGTTTAAAAGTTATGTAATTGAACGGAGCCGAAACGAGATCGATCGTCGGATCCTATTGTAAATTAAGCGAATCAAGCATTTCGCATTATACAGAAATTAAACAAAATCAACAAACACAAAATAAATAGGTGTTATGTACTTACATTCGGCGGATCAGGTGAAAATCCCATGCATCAGCTCCGTGTGAAGTCCAGAGTGCAGCCATTTGTTCCGCTTTACTATTTATACATTTATATATTTCATTTATTTTAACAGAGATTCTCTAAATTCGATTTGAAGCTGATATATTCGCTTTTTGTTGTTTGTGTTGTCTTTTAAGCCGAGCGAAGTTAACAATAAACATTTGATTTAGCTCCATAGTTCCTTCCTTCTTCTTTAAAATGTTTCTAATACTCCAGAGAGATTCTTAGATTTTTGTTAAGCGTTTAAAATTTGTCGCCGCCCTCCTCGGAGGACAATTTGTAGTAGTTATTATAATTAATAATACGTATCAGGTCGCCAATTTCTTCTTGGTAGCCGGAGGTGGCAACTTTGTTGCCCAAATAGATGAGATACTGCATGAATTTATTAAATTCGCTTTCCTCGTACACCAAGCGCTTATAGCGTGGATGGACGAACTGATCATTGGCATCCAAAGCGAACGATTGCGTCTGAAGAACTCTACAATAACAGAGATAGAAATTGGGTAAATCAAGAGCAAGAATATTAAAAGCTAGTTTACTTACTTGCAAAATCGTAGGACAATCACTAGGATGCTATCAACGGTTTCCTTAATCTTCGAGCTGTGACGATTTAAAAGCGCCATAAAGGCCACTCTCTTCAAATAGGTCACGTGCTGCCTGTAGAGGGTCTCTATGGAGTCGGCCGTACGCATTTCATCCTTGAATACCTTCCAGGGTGCCTGCAAAGCCGTGGAAACTAAATGATTTTGGAGTGTGGTCACAAAATGGGACAACTTGTGTCGTATCATCTGCAAGTGGCGATATTGTGGGCAGTACACAAACGCCCGCCATTAAGCTTGCCCTGCTCATGGAGGAACTCATATGAGCATTGGAGCACATAGTCAATTTGGCGCAATTTAAAGAAATGCTGAAAGATTTCTCCATATTTCTTAATTGTCTCGTTACTGATCACCAAATTGAGGGGCCAGTCAATTTTGGTGTCCAGCGTTAGCATCGAAAGCACATCCAAGGGCTTGAGATCTATGCCTTCCGCCATTTGCAAGCAGCTCAATGTGAGATTCCGTGAAATTGCAGTTTCATCTAAACAAAGGGAAGGAGTAGAAATTAGCTTAAAAACCAGTCATCTTCATCTTGATGCACTTACCCGTTTCACCAGCATTAATGGCATTATTGAGTATGCCATCAAGAATACCCCTCTGGCATAGCCGGTGTGAGTCCATGCCCTTGTTGATGTGACCGAGAACTCCTTGAGCAAGCAGCATACTAAACTGGCCATCCAAGAGAAAGAAATAATTGCGTAGCTGACGAAAATGATCATAGATTCGTAACTCCTTAAATATGCGAAAGATCTCACTGCGAAGTAGCGATAAATGGGTATTCAAGGGTATCATTATTGACATTTGCAGGCAACGCCGTATCATATAGGGATTGGTCGCTTTGGTCGCCTTGGTCGTCTTATCTTGTTCCGGTTCCGCTTTCTTTGGCTCCCTGCGCGATCCAATGTTTGAAGGAATGATGTAGCTTGGTTTTGTCTGTTGACGCGAAAGTGTAATGGAAATAGGAGTGGGTTTGGGGATAGCGGTGGGGGTTGGAGATTCATGCTGCTTCTCCACCGCTGTCATACTGTAATTATTGTTGGCCAGATCTTCGGTGGAATCTTCCACATATTTCTCCTCCAGCTCAACATCCGAAGTGGTGGACATGGGAGTGGGCAATTCCACTTGCAAGCGATTCACTCCGACATCAAGAGATAAGTCTTTTGGTTTTTTTTCAACCAATTTAATAGCGATATCGAAATTGCTCTCCATCATGCGGCAACGGTTCTGTTGCAAATCTCTGCTTTCAGTTCGTTTCCCTTTTTCTTCTGGTTGACTCATTACAATATCGAATTCACTGGCCATCACCCGACGCCGATTCTGGGCAAGCTCTGTTGTGGACTCAATCTGGAATTTTACACGGTTGCTGTGCGTATCCTCCTCGGCATTAAACTGGACAAAACCATCATGACACATGATGCGCTGGCGATTGCGTTGCATATCGCTTAAATTGTCGGTGGCCAACGTATTTAAATTCATATTAAGATCTGCTGTGGTCGCTGCTGCTTGTGATGGCAGTTCAACTTGTTGGGTAACCATATGACATTCCTGGAACTGCTCGGAGGACATTATGTGTTGGCGATTGAGCGTGGCTATAGCATTGGTGGTGGGAGATGGCGGGGGCATAGTGTCGTTGGAATTGATTACATCCGAGTGACTCCGCTGATATTCTGGAGCAGGGGCATCTGAGGGCATCGCTTCGGTTTCTGTTTCCGGTGGTGTGGGTCCCTCAAGGCAGGAGACAAAGCTTCGGTCACTGCTACTGCTTTGATCTGGACTAAAGGATTCCTCTGTGTCTGCTTTACCCTCCACTTCCGCTTCTTCGTCTTCTTTAGCATTCACATTTCCTTTCGTTTTCTGTATTTTCTGCAGTTGGGCTATTTCCGCTAGCAACTCGTTCTTTTCGCGTACCAATTGAAGTTCCTCCTGTTGCTCGCACATCCTCTGAAGAGTCAGCTCACGCATTATTTCCTGTCGACGCCGCTCAATACGATTTTGCCGCTGCTCCTCGATCTGGGCATTCAACTCATCGCAGCGTTTTTGGTTCTGTATAGTCGCTTTCAGAAAGAGTTCATGCTGTTGCCTCTCCCAATTGGCCAAATGGGCCTGAGTTTGCTCCACCATACGATTGCCAAAGCGACGTTTGGAGGCCAAACGCTGCTCGAATATGCTTTGCATGCTGCATTTCTCATAGCGCTGGAGTAGGGGAGCATAACTAGATTGCATTGTGGAGCGCATCTTGTCCACTTGCGCTTGGGATACACAGACAACTATGCTGGGGTATTTCCATTCCAAGACAGGGTGCTAAAAGAATCAATTGGAAACTTAGCCTTCCTCTATCTCTCTCTCCTTCTCTCTGTCTCTTTCTTTTACCTGTGCATTGTACGACTTGAGCACTTGATTATATTTGCCGCATTGAAGTATAGCCTGCTGGCATCCGTATAAGAATCCTGGCACTTCCTCATCTTGCACTTGATAACCCTTGTCGAAAAACTCTTTGCTCCGCTCATCCTGCAACTCTCCAGCATCAACAGAACCATGACAAATGAATAGCTCGTTGAAGGTATCATCCAGTTTACCCCGATAGACCCAATTCTCCAATTGGCCATAGTATGTGACGCAAATGGATTTAAACAAATGGATGAGCAGCTGCAGAAATTTGCTATTGTTGCACGACTCAATCGTTGACCACATGAAGCTTATGAGGAATGCTCCTGGAGTGCCCATTCGCAGGTTAACTAAAAAGCAGGCAAATTAAATTGGGATTGGATCGAGTAAGACAAAGATCACTTACGCTTGGGTTGACTCTGAAACAGTACTTCCAGATTGTGCATTAGCTGCATGGCAACGAGGGAACTCCTCACGAGTTGCGACAACTCCTTGGCGGGCTGGCAGATTAAAAACTGCCGGTTGGTTTGCAGAAATACTATAATCGATTTGCGCAGAGTCTGCAAGAGAGAGAGAGAGAGAGAGAAAAAAAGAGTGAGAGAGAGACTAAATTTATGGCATTCGTAAGGACTCGTTTTAACACACCCTGTTTAAAGGACGTTCCATTAGGTAGGGCTTTAGCCACTGGGTGCGCATGGTCAAACGACGATAGCACCAACCGGACTCTAGAAAGGGTGCAGCGAAATCAGCTAGCACCTCAGGCAACACCGTGGCCAGAGTGCAATTGGGGGTCAAGCGGAAACGGTCGTTGCCCACAAAGGTAAATGTTTCCGATTGCAGGCCAGCTGCAGCATATTTCAGATGCTCGATGAGATCAGGTAATTTTATGTAGTTCAACTCCAAATTGGAATCAATGTGCAATTTGATTTCGTTGTTGATATTTAAATCAGAAATAAAGCTTTTCACCAGACGATGTCCACTAAACGAGAGATTAATCTTTGGCTCTATTGCCTTGGGAGCAACTGCTGGTTTCCGTGACCATTGCGACTCCAGACTGATAAGCGAGTCAAAAGATGTGAGGGACACTTTTGGAGTTAGGTCATAGACGGCTATTTCCTGATTGCTTTCGCTCTCGTTGTCGGTTTCCTTGAAGCGTGCTATTGATTCCTTAAAGATGTTGGCCTTTTTCGGTTCAACTGGATCTTTTTTTAGCTCTTTTATACGTGCCATTGACTCCTGAAATATATTGGAGCTGCAGCGGCTGCTTGGGGTTGGACATTCAGCTATTTCCCTGCTTGAGACTCGCGGGCATATGGGACGTACACGATTTTTGTAGTCTCCTATGCGTGTCATGGAGTCCTTAAAAACATTTTGGACTAGTTTTTCGCCATCCACGGTGGCAGCGCTGGCTGCATTCTGTCTTAGGGTCTCACGTAATGCACTCACATCCCCGGTCATCAGGGTTGATTTGAACTGAAAGTCTAAGGGCTCCGTTTGGGAGCGCATGAAACCAACTGACCTAAAAATTTTTGGTTGTGTTGCCATCACCTCGATGTCGGGTTGCTCCTCCAATTTAAAGGGCTTGGGTTTCAAAAGCCTTAACTTTATGCCGGTTTTTTGATGCGAGTCGCCACCAGTTTCGTAATGTGCGCCCGATGGCGTTGATAGACTTAACAGCAGCTGGGTAATCTTCTGTCCAAGCTGCTGGTCCACTTGATCCTCTATTAGCTTTTGCATCTCAAGCAACTCCGGGTTGTCTAATGGCGGCGGTCGTCCCTCCGCTTCATCTCCACTCTCATGCTTTTCCTTGCTCCCACCTTTATTGCCCAGCAAAAGAGCTTCATAGATTTGAATTCGCCTCTTGGCTACATCGGAATGTGGAGTTGCAGCTGCTGGCTCATAGTCGCGGTTTAGGTCAAGGTAGGCCTCGCCGTGGCACAGGAATCTGGCCAGTTGCGTGACCAGACCAAAGATGCTGCTGGTGCAAACATCTGTTCCAGCCATTCAAAATGTGGGTTAACCAAATCAAACAAATAATTTTGCTATAAACAAAACAAAACGTTGATTGAATTTGCAGCAACAACACTCAACTGGTTACACATCTGCTCGGTGGCGACAATTATCGTGTTTTTATCGATTTCTGGCATAAGTATCCCTCATGCTTATCGATATTAACAAATATCTCGCCATGAGTCATTTCGGAATAGTTTAAATTTATTTATAGTTTTTTTTTTGTATAGAAAGAACGCTGCATTTCTTGTATTAAATTTGTTAAATTAATTCTAAAACTTTTTGGTGCTTTATACATACACAAACAACTGACAATGCAAGTAAGTATAAATTAAAATGAATTGCTTCACAATTAATATTTTTAAATGCTTTTGTTCTTGGAGCTGTTGTTGCTGCTGTCTGCGCTGCATTTAACTTCCATATATGGTCCGCGCCGCAGCAGCAGCAGCACGCCCAAAAGCAAACGCATGAGTGATCTGTGGTGAGAACTATTTTTGAATGAAAACATAATGCGTTCTTTGTGCAGGACCCCAATGAAGATACCGAGTGGAATGATGTGCTCCGTTCCAAAGGAATCATCGGCCCCAAGCAGCCAAAGGAGGCGGAAATCACAGAAGATCAAATCCAGGCGATGTTGGACGATGCCATACAAAGACGAACAGATTTGCCAGCGCAGGAGGGTCAGAGGGATAAGAAAATCGATGATATGTCATTGGATGAGTTGGACGAGCTAGAGGACTCCGAGGACGAGGCTGTGCTCGAGGAGTATCGGCGGCGGCGCATTGCAGAGATGCGAGCGACAGCGGAAAAGGCGCGATTTGGTAGTGTACGAGAGATATCCGGTCAGGAATATGTCAACGAAGTGACCAAAGCCGGTGAGGGCATTTGGGTGGTGCTGCATCTCTATGCCAATGGTGTACCCCTGTGTGCCCTTATCCACCACCATATGCAACAGTTGGCTGCCAAGTTTCCGCAAACCAAATTCCTGCGCTCTATTGCCACCACCTGCATACCCAATTTCCCGGAGAAGAATCTACCAACGATATTCATCTATCACGAGGGCAGCTTACGCAAACAGTTCATTGGCCCCTTGGAATTGCGCGGCGAGAAATTGACCTCCGTGGAGTTAGAGTTCATGCTGGGTCAAGTTGGGGCAGTTCCCAGCGAGATAACCGAGGATCCCAGACCTCAGATTAGGGACAAATTGTTGGCGGATCTAGAAGATAAAAGCGCAGATTTCTACTAACCTAAATACCCACTTTCCTTCACAACTTCTTGGTTCAAATTATCTGTCATCCTACCCATGTAAAGAGATCTAATCAGCAGGATCCTTTTTTGGTTTTCTATTATGTTTTTTTTTCTCAAATAAAATCGTTCATTTTTTAATGCATATTTGTTTACTTCTTCGACGCAGCAGCTGCTGCTGCTGCTGCCGCCGCTGCTTTGGCAACACTTTTGGGCTTACCGCGGAATATGTTTGGATCTATGATGTTGTACGGATGCTCACAAGCGGGATTAATAATGCGACCACGCCTCGGCTCATGCTCCTCCAGCAAGTGGGGAGCCAGCAGCAGGAACAATTGCTCTGTCCACGAGGGTAGGCCAAAGCTGGAGAAGCATAACTCCCAATAGGGTAATCCCAAATGGGCAATGGACATGCGAAGATATTCGCTAAATGTTTCCGAAAGGAACTGCCAGCTAAGAGTGTTCAATTCTAGTAAATAGAATTTCGGATTATTCGAACTGGTGGACTCATACAACATGCAGACCTAAGGAGGAGAAATTTCAATGGCGTTGTTTTTGGCTCGGAGATAAGCCTCCTTACCTTGGCCATCTCGTTGATGTTGTTGATTTCAAAGATTTTCGACTTGGCCGTTATAATGGGAGTGGAATTGCCCCATTTGTCCTTGCTAACTGTCGAGGCAGACACATCTGTGGTGGCACCGGCGGAACTCACTCCAGCACTGGCCAAAGTCACTGGTGTATTCTCAATATTCTCGCGCAGCAGTGTCACCTGCAGTAAATGTGGAAAATGTATGTGGCCCACACGACGTATGTCATTGGCTGGCCACATAGAAGCGCTTTTGGATTAATCTTAATATATCCAAGCGATCCGCATGGCATACTCACGAGCATATTGATAGCTCCAGTTGAGCACGAATCCATCAGTGGATAGATAAAATTTCTTCATATCCTCGGGCAGGTAAACACAATGGCGTTGCTCCCAATTGACCACCTGGCAGGCATTCAATGGCTGTCGACGCTCCAGACTTACATTGCACACCCTTGGCACTGTGGCTGCTCCAAAAGTAGGTGATACGGATTAGTAGAGAATGTGGTTTGGCCAGGGGCATCTCACTCACACAGCGTTTTGATTAGTCCCAGTGTTAAATTTTCATAGAATGCATCTTCTGGCGAAAGTTTCTTATTCATGATCGGAATCAATTTTTATCCAGCATAAAAAATAATGTGTATTATATGTGTGTATGTATGAGGCACGGATTGCTGCGTCAACCAGGTGACTAAACAACATTTCGTTGTTAAGGAAACCTGCTTGGAGGCCCCCCGCCTCCTTCCACTAAACTCAATGTGATGGTGGGGGCCTGGCTATGGCCGTTAAACATTCTCCCAATGGCCATAATAGTATATCTAATCTGATATCTAGTTGCTAAACTCCATTTAAAAGCATTTAATTATTACATCGATTGATTCACATTAATGGGACTAGGACATGGCCAATCTAATGTTGGGTCAAGCCTTTTACTAATTTCCCACAATCTACTATAACTAAATGTAATTAAACAACATTCAAAAAAGTGATTTATTTACAAGTACACATAACGAAAATCTATAAATTAACACCCAAAGAATTCGTTTCATTGCGAGACTTGACGATTGTACATTGGTTTAAAAGAGTGCAGAACTTTCAGCATCCCAGCCGATCCCAAGGATATCATTGCGAATCCCAAACTGTGCCATATATATGTATATACATATATATATATATATAAAGTGGCTTTATCTCTGACAAATGTATAACATAACATAAATAAATGAAATCCAATAATGAGCTTAGTTTCATTTATAAAATGATTGACGAATAAGGATATTAATTAATGGGATCAGAAGTGGTTTTTTTTCCATAAGATTCCTTGCCATATACGAAAACATATATGAATGTATGTAAGACAATCCGATTAACAACTCTTTAAAATAACTTACAGATATACGAAAAAAAAAAAAACAAAACAAAAAAATTACACTTAACACTCAATTGAGATGTGTATGGAGTGGTAGAGGATTTACTCTCATCTCTTTGGTTGCTCAACATCATGGGCTTCGCTCTCAGCCTCCTCCTCGTGTCAGGAGACCTCCCAGACAGTTGACTCAACGGAACGACGAGGACGAGCGGTTACCTCGACATGGGCATCCAGTCCGTCACTAAGACGACTAAACCGGCGTGCCCAACTCCCCCGGGCTGTGGTCTGACTGCCGGCTATAGAAGTTCGATTGCTGGCATCGCGGAATAGACTCATTATATCCTGATTGTCACCCTGGGCCCGCTTGATCCCATGCTGATATTTGGCCTCCTTGGCCAAAAGCTGTTCCCTTTGCATTTGGGTCTTTACCTCCGATGGCACATCGGGTATAATGAACTGCATAATGCCCGTAATCACAAAGACAACGTGCTGTAGTTAGGTTAGGTAAAGAGTTCTTTATAGGTTGACTGATAGGCAATTCTTTTGGAAATTTTGACCCACCTCAAATACCACCACAAAAGCGAGACGAGCAGCGAAAACATGCCAATAATGTGGACTCAAGCCGTATGGCTCATAATCCTTGGGTCCGTTTCTGTCATAAAAGAGATGAAAAGGCCAATTACCAGGGGGATTTTTCAACTCAATTTTCCCTTTCTTTACCTATAGCCACGGTATTGACAGGTATCCGGATCCCGTTCACTGACCGAGGCTCCCCATTCCTCCTTGTAATCGGAAGTATTAAAGATGGACAATGAATGCTCAATGTAGCCAGCCAGCGTATGAGATTCCGAGTAGACAAATTTATAGACCATTCGTGGTATAAAATCACTTGTGTAGGCTATCACAAAGGCATTGGAAACTACGGCCGTGTATGTAATGATCCGTAAGATGCCATACCATGCCCCAATGTCCTCAACACGTTCGGCCAATGGCCGCCGCGCCTGGGTGACCATTTTATAGGCATCCAAACGGATCTCTGCCACATTATTGAGTAGAGCAAATAGCGGAGCCAATGGAAATGCGGCCACAAAGAGAGTGACAAATCCGTATTGAAGTACTGGGAGCAAATGAATTAAAATAATGAATGGATCGAAGACGCTGTTCAGGAGTTCACTCACTCATTTCCAAGTATTCATCGAAGAGAGCCAAACGACCCGGGTCCTGCATATGATAGTCCTGTTCCCAAGCCATATGCAAATGAGATTCATCTTTGGTGGCCTGTAACGCTTAAGGATATCATCGCGCTTCTACTATCCCTTTCTGGGGCTAATCTCACCTGTTTGTGCTTACGTTGACGCCACCAATTCCAAAATTTGGGAAACAAATATTCCATGAAATTATTCCAACACTGTTTACCCACCATTATGATGGCCAACTGTATGCAAAGCTCTGAGAGACAACCCGCCGGATCGCATATATCGTTTTTAAGCCGAAAGAACTCACTTCGACGCGCCTGATCGTCGCCGGGATAGTCAAAGAAGCGGCCCTTAAAGAACGCTATATAGATTAGCGATGAATAAAAGTTCATGAACTCAAAAAAGAATATCTTGAACGTATAAGAGTCCTCGTATTCGGTGTGAGTGCGTGGATTCTCCAAATTAGTCAGCTTTATAGCCATACGATGATAGATCTGCAATGGAATTTACACATATATCCAGGGTTTTTGTATCTCCCACAATTGAGACCTACTCGCGTGAGTATCATGATGACCACCAAATTGATAAGGGCAGCTGTTATGGTCGTAAAGAGTTTGGCATGCTCCTTCACAAAGAAACCGCCGCCGCCATATATCACCGATACCAATGAGATGCGATACAGAATGGTGCCCAATACGGCGGATAAGACAACAGATATCTGTCAGAAAATTGAGGGCACATTGTAATGGAGGACGAAAAAATTGTTCAATCATTTTTCCTCTCACCATGAACAAGACAGCACTTCCAGTGATCACGAAACGAATGGCTCGATTCCAAGTGGACATATATGGCTCCTTCTCCCTGGTAACCGGATTCATGCGAAATGTTGTTGCATTCGTCTCGAACTCTGGCCGATTCTCTTCATCCATGTCCACATTGTGCAGATCCCATTCCCAAACTATAACCGATTGCTTGCGTTTCCAAAGCTCCAGAAAAGTGGTTGCTAAAATTTTGGTTTGGTTTGCTTTCAGCTTCAACTGCTTTTTTTATGAATCCTGGTTTTAACCTTACCCCAAAAGGACATGAATATGGCAAAAAATACTGTGGATGGGTTATCGAACAGATATGTGAGACGCGAGAAGAGGCACGATTCCGATAGCCTCTGGTAGCTGCAGGCCTTATCGCACAAAGGACAAAGGGTTATGTTGCCAGTGCCATATTCATTGCATATTTCCTTGCTGGGTGTATTATCCTCCGATTCCAGTGTGGCCAAGCCATAGATAAAGCAAAGCGTGCCCACAACCGAAGGATACACAAGCATTTCCGTATAGAAGCCCAACCAACAGAAGTACAGGGCTATTTTGTCGCCAAAATATTTGCGTACCAAGCACAATGGTTGCTTCTTGTACCACTGCGATGGATGGGCCCAGGTCTGGTAGAGAACGCGTCGGTCTAGTGAAACACCACTGGAATGCGGTCGATCGTAGCGACCTTCGTGCAGGGGAAAGCAGCCAAGGTAAGTGCCATCATTCAGTAGGCGTCTTATGCCGCTGCGATCGCTCTCATCGTAGGGTGTACGTATGAGGACCTGCATGACCATCAGCGAACGTTGGGCGCTTGTGTAGGCCGTTGCCCGATCCTTAACAATGAATCTACATGAAGTGCGAGAGACAGTTAATGGGGGAAAATTGCGCTTGGGGGCCCACCAACTCACTGTTCCTCTGGATTTCCATTCGCTGTGGCCGCCTTGAATGTCGTCTCCCCCTCAAGCAGGCTCTGATCCAATTGAATTTTCTTTGTCAATCTTTGCCAGACATCCCGCCAGTATTGTACATTTCGCATGACCACATTCTCTTCATCCTGCAAATGGTTAAAGATATTCTGAATATTCGAATGGTCCGGCGGCCTTCTGGTTTTCATTTCTCACCCAAGAAGGTTTCACTGAAATGGTTATAAACCTTTTGATTGGTAATTTGAGATTCATAACCTCGGCCAGGCGGGTTTCCAGGCGCCAGGGTAAATGTATTTTAAGGAAAAATGTTTTCTCATTAAACGATTGCGACTTATCTTCCAGCTCAACTTCGAGACCTTCTTTGATCAGGTTCTCCATGAAGCAACGCCTGAGATCCCGTCGTCGCGCTTCCGCTTCGGTCATGACTCCCAGATCCTCCTCCTCCCAGGCCAAGACCATATCAACCTTCCGTCGTCCATCGCGAAACATAAGTGACTCTGGATCGAGACCTTCGCGATCTTGCTTACTTACACGTCGCTCATCCACGGATTCGCCGGCTATGCTATTGCTCTTGCTAGCCTTGCGGCTGCTATAGTAGCTCCCACTGACACTGCTTGCCGTATCGGATGCCTTTCGCTCTGCGGGCATTAGTTGCCTGTAGGCAAACTGATCGCTCATAATGTTGGAGTGAGTGGAATCGACAATTTCGTATGCCTGATGCACCTTCGTTTGCTCCTCGGAAATGGATTTGGTATGAGCAGCCAAATTGGCACTCAAATTGAGTTCCAAATTGCGTCGCATCGCTGTCCCGGGAATATCCTCATCGTGGTTGCCAACAATTTTCGGTCCAAAGGCTTGAGTGGGACTGGGTTCTGCAGATTCCGATTCCAGATGAGTGGGAAGGGGCATGGTGATCGTATTCGATTTGTGATAGTATGAAGAATTATTCGGTCGCATCACAGAGGAATTGAGCCATTTTTCCGTATACGAAGCCGAACTAGAGCCACTTGTGTTGGCATCCATGGCATGACTGCCGCTGGCTTTTGGCAGGTAGGGAGTGGGAATAGGTGTGGAATTGGGTATGGGGTTAAGTGCGGGAGTTGGAGGTTTCTGAACAATTGCCAGGCCATTGTCCTCCTGATTGAAATTCGCGAAATTGTAGATATTATCCGCATTTTGATTGGGGCGCTCCGTCAGTTCTAATTCATTCATACCGTTGTCCTGTTAGGACAGACAAAACACACAAAATTAACCGAGACAAGTGTCAAGGAATCGAGCACTACATAAATCAAATTTTTTCCGAATAAAAAAAAAAGCATATTGCAATTTCGATTTAAGCGAAATAAAATCAAATGAAATATTTTCGCAAAACTTTTAGGAAAGAACTCACGTTATAGGATACCAAACGTCCTGCCACTATGCCACTATCTTGACTAAGTCTACGCGGACGGATTTTAGTCTGAGTGCGGCGTATCATCCGCTCACTTTTCGCTGGACTGGATACAACCTCACGTCGATTTGCTATAACAGAGCTTTGACGTGAGTTTCTCAATGCAGGCACTGATAGAAATCCTGCAATAAAGGGGAAAGGGAATCGTATCTTGGGTAATTGCCTCAATTAAAAATAGGAGCTCTTTGCTTGGTCCTTGGTTTGCCACCCACTTGGAAATTGAAACACTAATTGCTCGCTTGTGCGTTCACACTCCTCCTGGGCTGTGCTGCCGATGAGATCCTCACGAGAATTCGCCTCAGTTATGGGTGCCGTACTCTCATCATCGACACTATCGATGCGTATTTGAAATATATTTGATTTCTTGCGCGATTTCTCAGATTCGTGACTGCTCATTTTTGGTTCGAAATAATGACTAACGATGGCGTCACAGTCACAGTCACAGTCACAAAGTCACAGTCTCTCTGCAAGTGAAAGTAAGTATAAAGGTAAATCGTAGGTCAAGCATATGCATGGGAATATTTTTAGGCTCCTCCACACTTCACACCCCTACCCCTACCCCCCCACGCCCAAAACCCACCCACCCAAGACACACACAATTTGAGGCGCGAGGCAGGACAGAACAAGACACAAACACCTGTTCATGTACTCATAATAAACTATTTAAATCCATCGTCAGTTCGATGACAATCGAAGGTAAACTAATAATAATACCCATTCTGCTTATTGTCAAAACTTTCCACAAGGAAATACTTTAACATGCGCACAATTGCAATCAAAACTTTACCATTCATTCAAATACATATCTCTATATACATACATACATACATACATACATACATACATACATACATACATACATACATACATATATCTATGATATATGCCAATAATCACTTATTTAGGAAGCCACAGACAATTGTTTAGTCCTCTGTTGCCATCATGCTGGGAGCCCACAAATGTATGCTACACTTTTATCGAAGGCAATGTCCCTGAACTATATTCAAATGACCTTTAAAATCAAAAGAGGGTCTTAATAATGACAAACAAAGCTATTGGTGGGGGAGAAAGAAAGGAAAGGACACGTTTTCGACCCCATTAATTATGTATATATGTATGTACATATTCCTGATCAGCATCAATGGACAAGGCAAACTAGTTACTTGTCCCTTTTTTTAGCTGAATGCAACTCGAACTTTGAACTTTCTTTCGTTAGGCTCGAACAGATGAAACCTTCTCATCTTCGAAATGGTCGAATCTGTATCTTAATATCTTAATGAAGATTTCTTTCAAACACTGATAAGTACTTTAATTTTATCTGTTGTCTTTTAGTATCAAGTGTTTGAGATAATTAAATACTTTTGATCAAATTTCCCATCAATTCTTTGTATTAGGACTGAAAAAAGAATATTCTAACTAAATTTACTGATTAATTAGTCGAGATTTGCAAAAGGTTATATGCAATATCAAGCTTGAAATGAAGTCAATGCGAAAGGCCATAGAATATTTTGTATCACTTTGTAAAATTCCTTGTGAATTATTATCGAAAATTTTTAAATGAGATGTGCATACTATATATTAACGCAATATCACCTAATGTTATTTGGACAAATTCTAATTAATAATTCAAAGTTGTTTATACTGTGGTGCCCTTTAGCCCGCGCAAGGAACCCACCGCAACGCTAATTTGTATTTGTACGTTAATTTAACCGCAAATATGGGCGTAAACACGCATACAACTACAACATCAGACGGCATTTTGAAGAAGATATTGTTGCTCTATATATATTAAGAGAGAAAATGAGAAAGAGAACGAGAGAGAGAGAGAATATATACCTCACATAGAGACACATTGCGCTTTTATTGAGCGCAGTTAATTTGAATTGTTGTTAATAATAGAGCTAAGGGAATTCCTTTTTTGTCGGGACAAAAGGTGAAGCCTTGGGTGATTGGAATGGTTGAATGTTTTCGGTTGCCGCAATGACCATGCATTTATTTGAATTGGTTAAAGGTTAGGCAAATAGCTGCGACTTGTTGCTGAATAGCTAGTTAGCCCCTTCTCTCTGATGGAAAAGGACATTATGCTTGGCCAATCATTAAGTAGGCCAAGACAAATTTTTTCTATACATACATATTTGGTTATTTAGTGAAATAGTGTATTGCCATATAAATGGTTTTTCAATTTACACTATAATTGGGCAAGGCGCTCGCTCTCTCTATTGAATGCATGAATAAGTGAAAAGTTTACCAATTTCAGTTATATAACCAAGATATAATGCACCAACTATAATCGTAAATTGAAATTGGACGTGGGGTCATCCTGATGGGTCATCTCACCCTCTACACCAGCAACTACAACAATTATCTGTGCCTTTAAACTAGGACAAAGATATGTTTTCATGTTCGTGTGTGTACGTGGTTATAGTGTAGGCTAGGCGGGTGGTAAGAAGGGGGGCTGGGGGGGGCTGGAGGGCTAGTGGGATATCACGTGTGTTGAAAATCAAAATTAAGTTTTCTAGAGTTATATACCTTAACGTATTGCTTTATTTGTCTTCTGTTTCTAGACAGACGTCCACAGTCTCGTGGGGTCTGGTCCGGCTGGACTGGGCTGGGCTCGTGTTGATATGCTAACGGTCCTTGGTCTTGGCCAGTTGTGCAAAGTCCCATGCCATTGGAGAAATCACAACAATTGAAGGTTTATTGATTCCCGCCCACTGTACAATTCCCATGTACGTATAATTATAATCGATTATTGATTTGAAAACTGTTTTTTTTTTATATACAGATGCACTTTGCAATTGGCATAATAAATAACACACAAATATGTTTGTTATTATTATTGTATTTTAGTAGAATTGAGTTACTTTTTTTTTTAAATATATTATTATTATTTTATTGATTTTGTTATTCAGTATGTGGTGTGTGGTTGGTGGTCGTGATATCTGATATATCTGGGTTATATCTCATAATGATTGTCTCTCAATCAATGTTACTTGCATGTCGTGCCGTTCCGTTCCTCTTTGGCCTCTAATATAACACAATTATTATTAACACATTTCGTTCCGCATAATGGAATTGAATGGACACTGACTGACTGACTGACTGGACTGTCTGGACTGTCTGGACTGTCTGGTATTCTCTCTTTTTTCGAACCGATTTGTCGAAGCACTCGCGCACGAATGACCAGCAATGGGACAGGTTCTTGTCCCCATTGCCCTAGTGAATGTCGTGTGTAGGTACATATAGTAGTCATAGTCATAGTCATAGCCATAGTCATAGTAGGTAGGCTAATGGTACTCCTGCTGAATAGATAATCAGAGTTGTACTCTATATACATATAGTTCACTTTTCATGTGTTGCTCTCTATCTCTTTCCCTTCTCTCTCTTTCTCTCTCTCTCCAATAATCCGTCCATTCGTTTGACCAACCAACTATCCATTCATTCAATCAAATAATAACAACAACTACAAACAGAACGATAGTAAAAAACAAAAAAAAAAAAAAACAACCGGAACCTTGGATTGTCCCTGTTAATGGGGTCTCTGAGCGAACATTGTCCAGCCATAAGTGCTGGATAGTTGTTAGAGTAGTAACACTTCGCTTTCAATATTAACAATAATAATTTTTTTCATATTTTTTTCTCCCGAATTTTGAATCAATGTTGGGTGGTGAGAAGGAGTCGACTCGACTCTTGTGACGTCGAAGTTATAGCTAGGCTGTAGCTATTTATGGCAAGTTTTTGTACTTATTAATACTTTTTTTTTGGACATCAAAATGACGTCAGAAATATAAGACGTATGTATGTATATTACTTATGTATATGGGTTACTTAATATGAATGCGTAAAACATATACTAAATATACAATTAAACTAAACTAAACTTGACACATTTCAGTCAAGTCCCAGATGACTTACTTAACACCATCATCATCATCATCATCATCATTATTATCTATGTGTCTTGTTCGAAATGATTATTGCCTGTCTTCTATTTTGGGACAATTGTCAGTACGTCATTACCAGCCGACAATTGAAAGGACAACGTGTCGTTTACGTCTACGTAGATCCCATGCGTGACCCCAAACCATGACTGAATTTAGGACAACTTTGCGTGATTATTATCAAATTGCACTTCACAAATAAAGTGATTCTCTTGACCTTTCCCACAATATACATACATATGTATGTATGTACATATGTATGTGTTTGGTATCTGTTCCATCTTAGGAACTATCTTTCACAGGTGTAAGCGAATGAAACGCTTAAATAATGAATTATATGTACATATGTACATTAGTTTTATTTGATATCCCACCACCTAGAGAAGACATTTCCTATTATAAAAACAATATATCAAATCAGTTAACATTAGTTAACTGTCTCCTCGGAATTGGCATTGCTGCATTGTTGCAGCACATCCTTCTCACAGGTATTGGTCAGTCGATTGAAGTAATCACCCTGTTCGCATTCCTCCTCAATCTTCTGACCATGCACACAGACAAAGTAGCCGGCACAGTTTTCCGTATTCTGCGCCAATTGACCATGCTTGCCATTGCATACTCCAGTTCGTTCGCCATTCTCCATGAGGCAAGTGCCATCGTTTTGGCGACAGATGCCCAAGAGACTGTCGAAACTCTCGCCATTGCGACAGCGTTG
The DNA here is from genome assembly GCA_024703675.1 of Drosophila nebulosa. Taxonomy (NCBI): domain Eukaryota; kingdom Metazoa; phylum Arthropoda; class Insecta; order Diptera; family Drosophilidae; genus Drosophila; species Drosophila nebulosa. The sequence continues at coordinate 1,729,068 of JANFPS010000005.1, forward strand.
CGAAGTGGCCTCATCAGCCTCACAGCTGGTGTAACGACGACAATCTCCCTGCTCGGCCACCGAGGAGCCATCGCCAATGATTTGGCATATATTGGTGAAATTGGTGGGCGAATCGGTGCATTGTTGAGGGATTTGTGTGACAAAGGGTTTCAATGATTTCGTATCGGTTTCATTGGCGATCACATTCTGCTCCTCCCCCTCCTCCTCCTTCTCCTCCTCTTCCAGCACATCATAGGCCTGACATTGCAGGAGAGTGGCATTAAAGAAGTAACCCGTGTAGCAACATTCATGCCTCAGCTTGCTGGACACACAAATGTAAAAGTTATTGCAATTGGCTGGATCTGGCATTATGAGGCCATGTTTTCCCTCGCATACCAGCGGATCGGGTGGAACATGCTGATTGTTGCCTCCATCACTGTCGTCATCATCATCATCATCATCGTCAGTCTCACTAACCACATATGGGCAGGAGCCATCGTCGACCACACAAAGCAATTGCTCGGCATCGAAATAAAAGCCCGTGCCGCACCTTTGGGCCAGAGCAACGCCTCCAGCGCATATGAAATATCTAGTGCAATCTGTACGATTGGCCAGATACGAGCCATCGGCTAGAGAGCCACAGCTGTAGGTATTATTGCCATCCAGTTGGCCATTCTCACACTTCTGCCAAGACTGCTCCTCCTTCTCACAGTGGCCCAGCACTGGATTGAATTGCTGCTGATTGGGACATTCCACGGGTACGGCCAGACCCTTGACACAGGCATAATAGAGATTGCAATAGAGCTCATGTTGCACGCGTATGCCATGCCGGCCCTCACAGGGATTTAGAGAACTTTTCTCATCAGAATCGTCGCCATCTCCATGCTCCAGACTCCGACATTGGCCATGATCCACCCGGCATTGTGCGAGTATATTGTGGAAATATTCACCTTCATTGCAGTAAATCAAAGTTGTGCCATTCTCCTGCGAGCAACTGTAATAGGCGCGACAGTCCGACGGATGGGGCACCAGGCTACCATCATCTCGACCCTCACATAATGCCAACTGACAGCTGCCATCGTTGGGTCGACAATAACCAAAGTTGGCATCGAAAAAGCTACCCGAGGCACAAGTCTGCAAAATGGCCGCCTCTTGCTGCAGACACAAATAGAAGCGGGTGCAATCTTCCGCATCGGCGACACTATGACCATCCGTTTGATTCTGACAACTGGTGTCCATCAGATATTTCACCTTAACCGCCTGACTCTGGCACTCATCGCGGGGCAAACACATCTGGGCCTCTTGAACAAAACTCTGACCCCGCAAACAGTTGCCAATTAGCCAATTTTCATTTTCACAGTATTGGAAATACTGTTGGCAGTTGGCGCCTTCTCCCACATCCAACACAGGCAACGATCGCACTTCACCCGTCCGGCAGACGCGGCGTAAGCCATTCGCCTGACACGTGTAATTGTCAGTGGGCACACATCCGAACATGGACTCGAACTGTTCGCCCTGGCTGCAGCTCTGACGCGTCCAAGTGCCATTGGCATTGCATTCCTCATAGGATCGGCAACTGTCCAAGGAGCTGCGTCGCTGGCCAATGGAACAGTTGCTAATTGATTCATTCTTACACAGCTGCCCGTCATCATTGGGCAGGCAATAGTTGTGCTGCCGACTGAAGTACATGTTCAGGGGACACTGCTGCTGCCACCAGGCATTATCCAGGCACATTAGATAGGTGGAGCAACCCACTAAAGCGGGACGCACTGATAAGTGCTGACAGTTGATCGCATCGACTGAGGCATTCTCCTTCTTCAAAATGCTCGGGCATAATTCGTTCGACGTATCGACGTCCAGATCTTTGGGTAGGGGCAGACAGGTGCCCAATTTTCTGGCAAAATATTGCTGCTTGGGGCAATTGCGTAAACGCCATTTATCGCCTGCACAACGGAAATACTGCAGACAGTTGTTCCCACGGGCGGGCATGGTCTGGGCTTCGGTTTGGTTATTGCACGAAGGTAAATCGGTGATTCGGGCATATTTGCATACCGTATCATCCCGCGGCTCTAGGCAACGTTGCTGCTCTGGATTGTAGTAACGATAATCGGAGCAAGTGCGTCGTCGCCAGTTATCGCCATCAATGCAAATCTCATACTGCGAGCAATTCGATGGAACGGAACGTTTCTCATCTATCTCACATGAAAGCTGTGTAATAAAAATAAACATATTTAGTTAACAATATTCTTAAGATAAACATTGTGAATGGTTTGGATCGCAGCCTGTTCCATTCTATATGTGAAAAATAAAAGGCCGAAATTATTTATCATCTCGAATTTTTGAATTTATTTATATGATTATTATTATTATTATTTTTTTTTGGAATTCATTCATTCATTCATTCATTGGTTACAATGTGGGTGTGTGTGGGGAATATTAGTATACATTTTACATATAGAAGTGGAACAAGCGGAATTTCATTTTATAATTGGAATTGGAATAGGAATTATAATGGATTATGTTAGCTTTTGAAAGAAACGCTTAAGCAACGAAATGGACCTTACTTTTTCCTCCGTTTCCAGTGATCTCTTTTGCCTGTTGCTGCTCTCAAAGCACATGCCCAGCTCGGCAACAAACTCATGTCCGCTGGTACAGGCATGATAGGTGGCAGTGGCCGCCACTCCGCCATTGGCATCACCGGCATCACCGCCATCACAGGAACAGAAGCCAGCGGTGGTGTTTATGGCCGCAAATGGTTGAAATTGTATGCGACTCTTGCACTCATTCGAATCACAAACAATGGCACTAATGGCCGTTTGCAAGACACACAGTCCCTGTTCCGTGTCAAAGATATGTCCCGGACTGCAATGGTGATAGGTGGCCAGGCCATCGCATGAACAGAATCCAGCGCTTGTGTTCTTCGCTGCAAATGCCGCGAATTGTTTACGCTGACGGCACACAGTCGAATCGCAGGCAATGATCACACAGGCATTCATCTCGCTATCGAAATGATGCTCATCCTGGCAACTATAGTAGTCGGCCAATCCCTGGGCATTGCACGAGCAATAGCCCTCTGTGGTATTGCTGGCCGAGAATTTGGTCAAGAGGCCTTTTATCTTGCACACAGCATTGTCGCAGGCGCTTAGCTCACTGACTTTCGCTGTAGATGACATGCAAGCCTTTGTCTCGGGATCGTATGCATGGTTATCGCCACAGTTTTCATAGTATGCCACACCGTCTTCACACACGCAGAAGCCCAAAGTGGTATTGGAGGCAGCAAAGGTGTCGTTTTCATCCTCAGTCAGGCATTTGTCAACGCAGCAAACTGAAGCGGGAGCCTATTCCAACCAAAACAAAAAACAAACCCGCACATGAGTAACTTGTCTAAGCAAAAGCCTCTCAAGTACATACCCCAACTCTTTGGCAGGCTGCGACTTGGGGAACAAATTCAGTTTTTGAGGGACAACTATTATAGTAGGCTAACTCATTCTCACAGATGCAGAAGCCCGTTTTGTCCGTAGTGTCGAGTGGGGCGAAAGCGCTGTATTCGGCCAGCGTTTTACATTTTGTGTCATCGCAAAGTTCTTCAATTTCTGGATAGCAGACCCTAAGACCCACATTGTAGGTGGTATTCTCTGGACAGGCATTCCATATGGCGCATTCATCCTTGCAGTGGCAGAAGCCTTCCAGGCAGCCTCCTGTGGTGGGGAATGTGTATCCCAACGAATCTTCAAGTTCGGCACACACTGTGTGATTGCAATTATTGGACTCATCGCATTCCTCCTAAAGTTTTTTAAAGGCAGAATAATACCATCAAAGTTTTTCTCCATAATTCAGGACTTCAGCTCAGTTACCTGTGGAGGCAAGCAGGCACCCACGTCTGCCATAAAATAAGTTCCGTTCAAGCAATTCTCATATTTGGGCACCTCGTCCAAACAATAACAGAAAGCAGTATCATCTCCTCCCGAGGCGGGGAATGTCTGATAATCATATTTACCCACACAATAGTTGCGACAACATCTTGGCTATAAGCATTCAAACCGATATACTAAAGTGGGCTATCAGGGAAATCGAAAGGGGCAAACAACTTACATCGGGCTGGGGAATTAGCTCACAAAGAAGTTGATCCGAATTGAAGGTGTAGCCAATGGGACAGGGTACTGAAACTTGCTCACCGGCACGGCATAAACAGAAACTATCTGGATCATCATAGTTGGTTGAAACTTTGTATTCCTTGTCCTCGTCACAAATCGAGGGATCGCATGGGCCGGTCTACAGAAATTGAAATCAATGAGCAAAGGGTTTCGAGGGTATGGAAAGTAGGGGAACCTACAAATTGGCAAGCGCCAACGTTCTTGTCGAATTCATAGCCGGGATCACACGATTTCAAGTAGCCTTCTTCATTTTGACATAAACAGAATCCGGAATTGTCACCGGTCAGAGTGGGATAGGGTAAGTTATCAGGGGCCCCAATGCATACAGTTTGATTGCATTGACACTAGAGTAGAGTAGAGTAGAGTAGAGTAGAGGAGATTAGCGCATTTCACTGATATCTGAATCTGTCAATCCTTACACTGGGTTGCAATATACAAGCGCCCACTTGGGCCACATAGAGCTGATTGACCGGGCAAGCACGAATGGTGGCATCACCATCGATGCACGCATAGAATTTCGTATCATCTCCCTCAACGGCATAGGTTTGATAGTTATCAGCTGTGGCGCATTTCAAGGCATTGCACACAACATTCGGATCACATTGTCCCGATGTTGCATTATAACCCTGGTCATTGCAATCAACCACTTGTGGTGCTCCTGCCTTGGTGCACTGATAGTATTTCGAACAGATGGGATGAGGCTTCGTTCCGGAATCACAGCCGCTGCAAGGATTGATGCACACGCCGGTGACATCGATCACACAGGCATCGCCATTGTACCATTCACCGGAGGGGCACGATTTCTGATTGGCCAGACCATTGTAGCAGGTGATATAGCTTGTGCAATCGCTGGGATCAACCAAGGTATACCCGTTTGGCAAATGGCCGCACAACCAGCAACTGCCGGCCGTGTCCTGTGCACACACTCCGCTACAGTTCTTGAAGACATTTCCAACGCCACAAGTGCCAGGGATCCACTGTTGATTCTCACATATCAAATACTTATCACAGTCCGTGGGATGGGATACCATTGAGCCCTCAGTGCAGACTTGCTCCTCTTGCTGATCAACACTGCGCTTGGAGCGGGCACTCTGGCGCGTTACCTTATTCTCGGGACACACACTATTATCTGGGTCAGAGCGGCAAATGCCCATGGCCGAATCATAGTAATAATCACTTAGACATGCCTCTGGCTCCCATTTGCCATCGATGCAGGCATAGTATTCATAGCAGGATTCACCGCTGGCAGTCGGATTAGCGTCATTGCACTCGACCGCATTGGGGCATACACCGTCCGTGTCCTTTACGCAAATTTTAGAAGCGCTGCTAAAGAAGTAGCCCGCGGAACAGTTGGCTGTCTGCCAAACTCCATTCTTGCACACATTATACTGGGCACAGTTCTCCACCTTCAATGTGACATCATTTTCTGTGCAGTCGGCGGCACAGCTCTCGGGGCACACATTATCAGTATCCACTTCACACACATTGAGGGTGGCATTGAAATAGTTGCCCTTAAGGCAATCTCCAGTGATCAATTCACCATTGATACAGATCTTATATTGGCGGCAACTGGCTACATCTTCCACAAGATCGCCATCCTTAATGGTATCGGAGCAATTACATTTGCTTGGTGCTGGTGTCGTTGTTTCCTCAGCGCAATCCACTGTGGTGCTCGGCGTTGTTGTTGTTGTTGTCACATCGTCGCAGGATTCTGTGCTAGTGGTATCAAGACACGATCCGGGCACACATTCCTGGCTATACTTATCGAAATAGTAGTTTTCCTCACACGTTCCCAGAGTTGCCGTCTCATTGGAGCATATATAGTAATCCGAACAGTTGGTTGGACTGGCAAGCATTGTGCCATCGGTTTGATTGATACAGTAATTCTCCCAGCACACAGTGTTGTCCGGGTCGACAGTGCACACTCTGAGGCTCTCATTAAAGTAGCTGCCAGCGCTACAACTTTGGAGTGTGGGCACTTGATCAAGGCAAATATAATAGCTGGCACATAATTCCTTGTTCGCAACGTACAGTCCATTCACCTGATTCACGCAATCGTTTTGCCAACACTCGGTCTTCGTGTCCGGCACGCAAGTGCTTGAAGTTTCATTGAACAAGCTGCCCGGGCTACAGTACTGAAGATTTGCGGTTTGCTCATCGCAAATGTAGTATTCGCCGCAATAGCCCGAATGGGCCACATAGGCACCGCTCACCTCATTGGCGCATGGATTCGTGACATCGGCCAAGGGAGCAATTAGGCTCAGTTTGCAGAGGCCACGTCCAGCTGTACCGCATTTGCCTGTCTTGGCATTGTATTCCTTGCCGGCGGGACATTCTACAGTACGCACCACGCCTTTGGTGCACTTATAATAGGTCGAACAGGATGAGGTTTGGGCCAGTGGGGCGTTAGACCACGTAGTTTACGGTAAACGCATTCAGGATCGGCAGCTCCGACCAGGGCAATTGCCACTGTAGTCAGTGTAACCACAGCTAGCAGAGTAACTGATGGCGAAGGAAAGAGATGGCTCGTTATCCTTTGTTATCCTTTCATACACCTTGCCCATGCACTTACCTTTCATATTTTTGTTTCGAGTGCTGGAATATTCCAAATGATTTGCTTGTTACAAAACTATGTACTCTGCACAATTGCCAAAATTCAATGGTTCTTATATATACAACACAGAAAGTTTAACCATCTTGGGACTGGCCTTATCAGCGATACGATCAATGTCAATTGTGTAAAACATGCATCGAATCTAGTAATTTTAATTGAGTTCCCTGAATTCCGGAAAATGGTGATAGCACCAACCAGTAACCACACCCCAAAAATTGCGATTCTAAACACTGAAGTGCATGACTATCAGAAAAGATTCAAATCAATGAATCAAGACCAACAAAATAATGCTCAAGTTTAAGTCAAGGTAAATAACTAACTAGAGCCAGGTATTTAATAGAATTTCAACAAAAATAACGACAGAAAATATTCAATTAGATGCCCCTTTTTTTTTTTTGGATTAAAATATTTTCATTTCATTTTTCAGTTTGATATTATTTATATCATTGCTCTTCAAAAACAAAAAAAAAAAAAAAAAAAACAAAAAACGAAGGAAATTAATAATTCAATTTACTAATATTTAGGCACAAGTCCTGTCGCATGTCAGGGACACCGAGTTCCAATAGAGATTGTCCGGACAAGTTTGAACATAGCCGTGGGTGCCAGCACATTGTATGAACATGTGGCAATTGTATGGATGGGGCAAATATTGTACTCCCGGATGATTCACGCACATTGAATCGGCATCCACATTAGAGTTTCGGCTGTGGTTACGGTCGAGGGTTCGATTCCATTTGTTGATGTCACAACTATTGGTACATTTGTTGGCGATATTTCGCCTCCATCTGAGGTCTCATCGGATGTGTTTCCGGTTGTTGTTGTTGTTTTTGCATTTGGAGCTAAAGATGTTGACGCTTCACTGCTGTCATAAGCAGGTCCAATCGTTGTTGTTGTTTCACTGGATACATCTGTTGGCAATGTTTCGTCACCCTTTGTAGTTCCATCAGAGGTTTCTATTGGTGTTGTTGTTGCATCCGATATTGATGAAGTTGATAATGTTTCACCTGCATCGGTGGTATTATCGGAAGGGCCGCCAATGGTTGTTGTTACATCTGGTATCGATGAAGCATCATCGGTGGTTGTTGAGTTGGCATCTGGTATTGACGAAGTTGGCAATGTTTCACCTCCTTCGGTGGTAGCATCGGAAGGGCTTTTGGTTGTTGTGCTGGCATCTGCTGGATCTGTTGTCTCCTCGGAGGATGAATCTGTGGTGTCGTCATCATCATCGTCGTCATCGGTAGTTTCCGTTGTTGGTAACTCGGTTGTTGTGGTGGTCGTTGATTTTGTTGGACATGTCGTTGTCGTTGTTGTCGCCACTGGTGGCTTGAAGCATCTTCTTGCTCCATCTAATGCAGTTGCCAGGATTAACAGCTGCAAGCCAATGAATAGCCAGGAAAACACTGAGAATAAAAATGTTTTCCCTTTGCGATTACAATATTTGAGAATGAGTTTTTCGCCCAACTTACGTTTCATTCTAAATAGCTTGATCAAACTACTACTGAAGAGCATACACCTAATGGTTCTCATATTTATATCATTTCAATATTCAAATATTGAACTTTATCATCATCTAATTAGCATACGACAAGAGACTAATGTGTTTCACTTTTATCAAGAGAAATTATTTAGATAAGAGCCCGCAAATGATGCAAATGCAAAATCATTTGCTGCAAATACTTATCAAAAAGTGCAATTGCATAAGACTTTGTGCATCTTCAGGCAATGGAAAAAATCCATAGATATAATATATACATGTGAACTTAAATTTTTATTTGGTATACGCAATCACTTAACAAGAAATCAAGATAAGAAATCAATTTGTGAATTAGATAACATTAACGTACAGAAATTTTCTAAAGCATAATTTTAGGCTGACTTCAAAATACAACCAGGGATACGAGCTTAGTTCGGCTATGTTGAAATTTATATACCCTTTAAATCTTTCTAGTTTCTTTATGGATTTTATTTCTATTTTGTAGACTAAGAGAAACTGTAACCAAAATATGCAAACAGTTTGAAAAATTTCTCATACAAGTATTTGAATTTTTAATTTGAATATTATATTTAATTTTTATGTGTATCCAACATGAATACAACCAAATTTCTTTCACTTTTTGCCAACTGCATTAGACAGAATTGTAATAGATTGAAACCTTTAAGATTTCTTAAGAATGTTTTAAAATTTATCCCTTTCAATCAGGACAACAATGTTAGTCTACCACAATTTGTATTAACTAACATGTTTATTATAAAAATTACTTTCTATTGGTTTTGACAACATTTCATTATCTTAAAGGTTTCCCTACATAAGTACCGATATTTTATAAGTATCAATTTTCTTTTGTTGATTTAAACACACCGCGTACCTCATTCTCGGAAGTGAGATATCATTTCTGCTTGTTGCAGCAGAAAGTAATGTTCACGAGATAAATTACAATTCATTATTTTCGTGTGAAATTTCACAATTTGTCTAACAAGTAATGAAATTATGGTAATTACGATAAAGTGATGTACATATAAAAAAAACTGCTTTCATTTACTCGATTAAATTCAGTATTTTCTTTAATGCCAACTTCCTGCCGTTGCTTAACACGTTTAAGTTTCTATTACAATTACAATTATATGACAGAAAGGAAGTACTTATACGTTCCTAAGAAAATCAATTTTATTACATGATAAGACACATTATCGCTTGGGTAAAATCTTTATTTATGAGAGCTTTCAATTTTACTGATACACAAAAAGAACCACAATAACAAAATAGGAAAAGGGCCGTTCTTTTGGTAGCTATATAAGAACAAAGATTCAATGCTAACATTGCCATTGTAACTCATTTAGCGTAAACATGAGAGGTATTAATAGATTTTGATAAGAAATTCATAGTAAATTAATTGATTTCTTTTCTAGACATTAAATTGCTTGTTTTACTGGGCGTAACCGTCTGTGTGGCGGGTCATGTCACAGCTTTGGTATCCGAGACGGAAAGCACCATCACCATTGATCCAACTATCGAAGACTCTTCCACTTCACCAGAGGACACTAGCACGACACTACCACAGCCCGTTCTATGTGATTCTGGTGTGGATTTTCTACCATCATCGAATTGTGAAGAATATTTTCATTGTGTACATGGTGTTGGAATACTAAAAATATGTCCGGATAACCTATATTGGGATCCCGAAATTAATGCCTGCAACTGGGACTCTCGAAATTGCCAATCAAACGAAGATAATGGGGAGCCAAACAGTCCATTACTAGATTGCTCATCGGATAATGTTAAGTTTCTACCCTACCATCCTGATTGCTCCAAGTTCATTCAATGTGTATTTAAGCATCCCATTAAGCAAAATTGCCCACCAGGTCTATCATGGAATCAACCATTGGAGCGTTGTGATTATGTATGCGATTATAGATTGGAAATACCTGTCTTTTAAACAAGTAAACAAAAATTTAGAAAATTATCTTGTGATAGAGAACTATTGAATTAACATTAAAGTAAAGGTTCTAGCGTGCAAATCGCAATTGTATGGCAAATCACAGCAATACTAAAGAGACCATTCAGTATATTGGATTTGAGATTTGTGGAGCGAGCCAACTGGGTCAGCACGACCAACATTTGAATTCGATTCAATCGGTCTCCAGCAAGTAGACTGGCTCTGGCGACCTTGACGCGTGCAGTTTGGTTCTAAGTGACCCTATTGCCATTATGTCCCGAGTGGTTGGCCGTATGCGTGAGCAATTACCTGACCCACCCTCACACAAACCAAACACCATCCCAGTGGCTATACAATCAATTTTAATCGTTCAAGTATCTTTCTAGAGATAACCATTTTGGGTAAGCGAGATACTCAATGTTTGATAACAAGTGCAATTAATTGCACATATTTAAAAAACAGATTCATTAGTATTATTCATTTATCGCACAGTAGTCAATTATTGGAATTATATTGGTCTTATCCTTGACAAAGACGAATTCTACAAAATCTCCAGATTCCCGCAGTAACGAACTTAATATTTGCCTCATCCGAGTAACTGTCAGAAATATATTCAGTGTGACAATAGGGCTGAAACCATTAGGAATTGTGGACCAGGAACTTACTGGAATTATAAAGGACTGCACTGTGATTGGGCCAAGAGTGGCTGCTATAAAGGTGAAACTTCAACGAAGCCCGATAAGGACATTTCCAAGAATGAAACACCATCAAAAGAGATCGGAATTTCTAAAGCTTCAACAAAGGAGCCAACTGCACCACCATCAGAAGAGAGCACAACTTTTGGAGTATCCACCGAGGGGCAAACCACACTCCTGCCAGAAAAAAGCACAACTCCTAAAGGTTCAACAGAGGGGCCAGCTTCTTTAGAGCCTGTAGGAAGGACTACAACCGCGTCTGCAGGGTCCTCGTCCCTGGCACATGCGGCCTCAACCTTAGCAGAGACGACTTTCACAAAATCTCTAGATTCCTGCAGTATTGGAGCTTAATATTTGCCTTATCCGAGTAACTGTCAGAAATATATTCAGTGTAGTAATAGGGTTGAATAGACTATGAATTGTGGACCTGGAACTTACTGGAACTGGGGTGAGAGTGGCTGCTACTAAGATGAAAGTGCCATGAAGCCTAATAAGGGAATTTGCAAGAATGGAGAACATTTTGTTGGCCAGCCATGTGACTGGTCAAGTGACACATGTGGATCCCAGACTACAAATACTTTGTCCTATACGACGAGCAAGCGGTTTGAAGTTTTACCTACGGACTGTGGGAAATATGTAAAGTGCTTTGATGGTCGTGGCGTTATAATGACATGTTCTCCAGGACTCTACTGGGACCCTGCCCAGGAAACGTGCCGCAACTCGCAACGCTAATGTCAATAAATTCAATGTTACTTATTTAGAGAACAGTTTGCCTTTAAAAAATTCGAAAATATATTATGTTTGGCCAAGTCAAATACAAATCTTATCACAAGTTTTCAGTTGGGAATTCCAGTAAAGAAACTGAGGACATGTTTTCACAAAGGGCATATAGTCACATTGTATGAATTGACTGCAGTTCCCAGGATACGGTATAAACGGGCCAGATTGAGTGGCACAGAGTTGCACTAGATCGAGAGCTTCCACTTCTGGACTTGCTGTTGGTAAATGATCTGAATAAGGAGTAAATGCCAAGCAGCCAGCAACTTGCTTGTCAGCACATCGTTGCAATTCTTGACTCCAGTGGAAATCCGGCGGACATTCCAGAGCATCTACTCTATAGTAACGATTGCATTCATTCGGATATCTAGTATAACTTGTGATTTGAGCAATGCATTGATTTTCCAGTGCGGCTAGCGTAGCAATTAGCCAAATGTAACGAAGCACTAAAAATATTAATAACTTTTTTGTATGAGAGGAAATTGTGTATCTGAAGACGCTTACTTTTTAATTGACTGACGAGAGCTACTCGAATGTAGATAAATTTTTAAAGAGCAAATGGTTTTTATAGCTACTATCATCATGGTGCCATTTAACCATCTTATCAAAGATATTATCAAGTAAATATAAAAATTACAAATTACTCATTTGCCACATACAATATGACACTGTCCTTGAGACTTAACTTGACAGGTTAAGTGGTTCATTTGATCATTAAATATTTATTCAATTGCATCGCAAGTAACTGACATTTGTCATTTAACCATTATCAAGGCCATTTTGAGCAACAAAGCGTTACATTTCCTGGCTAATTTTGAAGATACAACGCTTGGGAATAGTTCCATGTGGTGTATACCTAGATATACTATCGCTACGTTGACAAACAATAATGTATTAACAGAAATCTAAGTAAACTATCGACGCCTTAAGTTGTTGTTGTTGTTGTTGTGTTAAACAGATGGGCTTTTCTTAGACTTCAATCAACAGAAAGGGATTAATTAGGATTTATGGTTCAATCGCCCAGTCACTTGTAGATCAGTGAACGTTACATTTGGAATCTATTTTATTGATAATATACATACCAAATCACTACAGACTCTGAGAGTGTTTGTTATTTATCATTTTTATCACTAATCAACTGTTTAAGGAAAGCGCGTTAAGACAAATATATATTTGAAGTGCCTTCGCCTGATAAATTCTTCATGGTAGTATGCTATATATAAAGCGGCTGGAATCTTTTGTATGAGCATTCAATTTCAATCATCGGCATGAAATCAATAAGTAAGAATCAAAGCAGTTTTATAACCTTAAGAATATTAATCAATATCTTTCTCTCTGACTTCAGTGTATCTATCTCTACTGGTGGCTATAGTCGCCATGGGCATTAGCCAGGCGGAAAATATTATCTTGGTATGTAGTTTAGGGTTTTAGGTAATAAAAATCGTCAAAGCTTTCTTTAATTCGTGCGATATTATTTCTGTAGCCACCCAATGCAGGTGACTTGGGTTTGCAGTTGGGGCAGTGCCCACCCTATGATGATCCCAATCATCCTGTTATGTTGCCCGATCCCAGTGACTGCAGCAGATATTACGTTTGCGTTAAGGGAGTCCCATATGCCGCACAGTGTCCATTGAATCGGTATTGGAGCCCAGTGACCTATCGCTGCGATTATAAAGAGTTATCGAATTGCAAAAATGAATATCCCTACCCGGACAAGCAGGATTTTGGGATACAATATGGCGCATATCCTGGCGAGTGCACTCTATACTATGAAATAAAAGTTCATCGCTGTCCGGACAACAATCAATGGAATGCAATTCGCCAGCGTTGTGAGCCACCACAGTATGCAGGTTGTGATGCCAGCTATTCGCCCTGGACACCAGTGGTTCCGGGGTCAGGTAATACAGGAATTGTACCAACAGCACCCACACCACCGACAATGCCAGCCTTAAATCCGGATAGCTATTTGCCAATAGATCATGTTACAATGTGTAAAGCTAACATTTTAAATGCTTATCTACCATATCCGGGCGATTGTCACAAATTCATCCATTGCGGACCAGAGCCAACCGTAGTAATATGTAGCGGACAATTGTTTTGGAATACGCGAACTCAATCATGTGATATATCCCCGGACGGATGCCAGTTAGGGCAGTAAAAAAGCAGCTAAAAAAGGAAATAACGAAACCTTTGCGACATAGTATACACACCATATTTCTATTCAATAAATGCAGAACATACAAAAAGCAATCGAAAGAAAGCATGTCATTATAGTTCTTTTCAAGGCTAAAATGTTATCACTTTTGCTCACGGAATCCATTGACTAATTGTCTGTAGCAGATAACTAACTCGAAAAGTCTGTGAATTTACTTTGGATCCATCGGTACAATTGGCCAATTCTGCATCCGTGCATTGAAAATCAATTGGACTGAACTCCTCGCCATTTGGACATTCATAACCAACCGGTATGGGCTCTCGGCAAATGATATATTTACTACAATTATGCGGGTAAGGAACTGCAGCATTTTCTTCTTTATCGGCACAGAAACTATCTGGGGCGGCTGGTGTTGTCTCCGTTGTTGTTGTTGTTGTTGTGGAAGGTTCCTTAGTTGATGTCGTTATTATCACCGAACAATTGGCATACCAAGGAGCCATACATCGTTCCAGCTCAGCACTAAACTCTTGTCCCTCCACACAATTACCAACGATGGGAGAGGGCTTAATACATATTATGAATTTGCTACAATCATCGGGATAGGGTACAAGATTACCATCTTTGATACCCTCACAGGGATCACGTTGAGGTGAAACTGTTGTCGGAGTTGTTGGTGTAATTGTGCTTGATGTTTCGTCGGTTATGTCGGTTTGGTCGGTTTGGTCGGTTTGGTCGGTCGTCTCGTATGCATCATGACATGCATCTGGTGATACATCGGCACCACATTCTCCCCTCCAGGGATCATAGAACTCTCCCTTACTACAAACCTCCATCATATAAACATAGTCATCCACACAGCGTATGTACCATTCGCAATTCTCTGGATAGGGTAAATTAGACCCTGAGCTATTTTTACATACAGTTGGAGCTGGTGAGGGCAAAGGCCAAGAGGTTGTGGTCTCTAGACCTGCATCTGGACAATCACTATCTAGCCAGTTGACGCATTTCTGTTGACTTTCGCTAAAATAGTAACCTGGAGTGCAATAAAATGCAATGGGCACTGGCTCGGCACATGTGATATACTTTTCACAATTATCGGGATAGCTCACATATTGACCCTGAGTTTGGCCCGAACAAAGTGACGGATCGGGTGAATAATCTGCAGTAGTCTCTTCTGTAGGCTCTGTAGAGACTTCAGTGGTAGCTTCAGTAGTTGATTCGGAGGTGGGTTCAGTAGTAGATTTAGAGGTGGATTCAGTGGTGGATTCAGTAGTGCTACTAACTTCTATTTCCTGACACGCTGTGGGTGGAACATTCGGTCCACAGATGCCCGTTATGGGATCAAACCAGGCATTGGCTATGCATCTTACAATTACACTCTCTTCGTTGGCCATACAAAGAATATATTTCTGGCAATCTGTTGCCAGAGGGAACGAAGCACCTTCTTTTTGACCAGAACAAATATTTTCGGGCTTTGCTGTTGTCATTTCGGTGGTAGCAACTGTTGTGGTACTTTCACGACAGGCCAACGGCGAGACATTTGGACCACAATTACCCACTTGTGGATCAAACCAAGCATTCGCTGGACATTTGACGATAGACGATTGACCATTGCCCAAACATACAATATACTCGTTGCAATTCGATGTAAGGGGAAATGAGGCACCAATTTCTTGAAGCTCACAAGGATTTTCCACTGAGGTAACAACGGCAGTAGTTATGCTCTCTCGGCATAGTTCTGGAGATACTTCAGGACCACAATTGCCCGTATAGGGACTAAACCAATTGTTCACAGGACATGGGAATAAGGTATAAGAACCATTGCCCCAACAGAAATAGTATTCCTGACAGTCCTCAACAAAGGGCAAGGCAGTACCCTTTTCCTCATGCAAGCAACCAGTAAAGGGATCATCATCTGAGGTGGATGCATTCACCTCTGTTGTTGCTGTTGATGCCGTTGTTGTTGCTGCTGTTTGTTGCTGCTGTTGTTGCTGATGTTGTAGCTGCTGTTGACATAGTCGTTGTTGAATTGTCGCACCACGCGGCATTGGGCTCATCACAAATACTCCATTGAGGATTAAACCACAAATTGCCAGGGCATTCGTGTAGTACACTTATTCCACTCACACACTCAATGTATTGATTGCATTCACTGTCCACTGGCAGCAATGTGGAATTAGCCAGATTTTTACAGATATCCGGGTTCAGGGGATAACAGTCAACTGCTTCAGGGGTATCACATATATGTAATTGGGAATTGAAAAGCTTTTCATCTGGGCAATACTCCAGTTCTGCATGAGAGTCATTGCATGATATATATGCACTACACTCATAAGGATACCCATAGTAGCCCGTCGGTAGGGACCTACAAAATTCGGTGTCTATCTCAAAGTTCTCCATTTTTGTTACTGCAATTAGACATAGCCAAATCACCATGGGCAATATTATCCAGTTAATTTCTACAAATAAAAAATTTATATAAGAAAATTGATCGTAAAAAGTAATTAGCCAATAAGCCTTCAGTTTGTGGCTTGCATGGAAACAATCGGTCTATAAATCGGCCTAAGTTACTGAACAAATTCTATTAGCGTAAAAACACAAGTATTTTCATTCGTTGACCTCTTTTAGGTGCTTGCAATTTTATATTTATTTATTAGATAGTTTTTTTGTTGTTTCATGATTTTTCGCAATTCCAATTTAGTAACATTTTCGGTCGCCTTAGAAGAAGTTCATTGGATCAATTAGGATTGAACACAGCTGGTGTTCTCAGGCAGATCGCAAATACCCTTTTGGCCATTGAAATATTTATCGCCGCAGCTGACCTTGAGGGCGCGTTGGTTACGGCAGATATAATAGTCGTTGCAACGTTCAGGCGAGGCCATCAAGAAACCATCGGGCTTGCCGATGCAAGTGAGCTTCACTTGGAGATTCAATTTGTTGCCGGTTATCTGGGACTGCTGCAGAGCTTCCCAGAGTGGTCTACGGTTGGGTCGTGGGCGTCGGCGAATTGTGTTACGATTAGCCTGCGCGGCAACAGCACCTTCACAAGAGGTAGTTGTTATGTCAGCGCATGCGGTGGTCGTTGTGGGTACATCAGCGCATGCGGTGGTCGTTGTGGGTACATCAGCGCATGCGGTGGTCGTTGTGGGTACATCAGCGCATGCGGTGGTCGTTGTGGGTACATCAGCGCATGCGGTGGTCGTTGTGGGTACATCAGCGCATGCGGTGGTCGTAGTTGTTGTTGGGGTAGTCACCGGTTCACAGGTGGTGGTTGTAGTGGTTGTTGTTGTCGGAGCTGTTGTGGTCGTAGTTGTAGTTGTCGTGGGAGCTGTCGTAGTCGTAGTTGTGGTGGTCACTGGTTCACAGGTGGTGGTTGTAGTGGTTGTTGTTGTCGGAGCTGTTGTGGTCGTAGTTGTAGTTGTCGTGGGGAGCTGTCGTAGTCGTAGTTGTAGTGGTCACTGGTTCACAGGTGGTGGTTGTAGTGGTTGTTGTTGTCGGAGCTGTTGTGGTCGTAGTTGTAGTTGTCGTGGGAGCTGTCGTAGTCGTAGTTGTGGTGGTCACTGGTTCACAGGTGGTGGTTGTAGTGGTTGTTGTTGTCGGAGCTGTTGTGGTCGTAGTTGTAGTTGTCGTGGGAGCTGTCGTAGTCGTAGTTGTAGTGGTCACTGGTTCACAGGTGGTGGTTGTAGTGGTTGTTGTTGTCGGAGCTGTTGTGGTCGTAGTTGTAGTTGTCGTGGGAACTGTCGTAGTCGTAGTTGTGGTGGTCACTGGTTCACAGGTGGTGGTTGTAGTGGTTGTTGTTGTCGGAGCTGTTGTGGTCGTAGTTGTAGTTGTCGTGGGAGCTGTCGTAGTCGTAGTTGTGGTGGTCACTGGTTCACAGGTGGTGGTTGTAGTGGTTGTTGTTGTCGGAGCTGTTGTGGTCGTAGTTGTAGTTGTCGTGGGAGCTGTCGTAGTCGTAGTTGTGGTGGTCACTGGTTCACAGGTGGTGGTTGTAGTGGTTGTTGTTGTCGGAGCTGTTGTGGTCGTAGTTGTAGTTGTCGTGGGAGCTGTCGTAGTCGTAGTTGTGGTGGTCACTGGTTCACAGGTGGTGGTTGTAGTGGTTGTTGTTGTCGGAGCTGTTGTGGTCGTAGTTGTAGTTGTCGTGGGAGCTGTCGTAGTCGTAGTTGTGGTGGTCACTGGTTCACAGGTGGTGGTTGTTAGTGGTTGTGTTGTCGGAGCTGTTGTGGTCGTAGTTGTAGTTGTCGTGGGAGCTGTCGTAGTCGTAGTTGTGGTGGTCACTGGTTCACAGGTGGTGGTTGTAGTGGTTGTTGTTGTCGGAGCTGTTGTGGTCGTAGTTGTAGTTGTCGTGGGAGCTGTCGTAGTCGTAGTTGTGGTTGTCTCAGGTCCACAGGTGGTGGTTGTAGTAGTTGTTGTCGTTGGAGCTGTTGTAGTCGTGGTTGTGGTTGTTGGACGTGCTGTTGTAGTCGTGGTTGTTGTGGGAGCTGTCGTAGTCGTGGTTGTTGTGGGAGCTGTTGTAGTTGTGGTTGTTGTGGGAGCTGTTGTAGTCGTAGTTGTAGTTGTCGTGGGAGCTGTCGTAGTCGTAGTTGTGGTGGTCACTGGTTCACAGGTGGTGGTTGTAGTGGTTGTTGTTGTCGGAGCTGTTGTGGTCGTAGTTGTAGTTGTCGTGGGAGCTGTCGTAGTCGTAGTTGTAGTGGTCACTGGTTCACAGGTGGTGGTTGTAGTGGTTGTTGTTGTCGGAGCTGTTGTGGTCGTAGTTGTAGTTGTCGTGGGAGCTGTCGTAGTCGTAGTTGTGGTGGTCACTGGTTCACAGGTGGTGGTTGTAGTGTTGTTGTTGTCGGAGCTGTTGTGGTCGTAGTTGTAGTTGTCGTGGGAGCTGTCGTAGTCGTAGTTGTGGTGGTCACTGGTTCACAGGTGGTGGTTGTAGTGGTTGTTGTCGTTGGAGCTGTTGTAGTCGTGGTTGTTGTGGGAGCTGTTTGTAGTCGTGGTTGTCGTGGGAGCTGTCGTAGTCGTGGTTGTTGTGGGAGCTGTTGTACTTGTCGTTGTGGTTGTCTCAGGTCCACAGGTGGTGGTTGTAGTAGTTGTTGTCGTTGGAGCTGTTGTAGTCGTGGTTGTGGTTGTTGGACGTGCTGTTGTAGTCGTGGTTGTTGTGGGAGCTGTCGTAGTCGTGGTTGTGGTTGTCTCAGGTCCACAGGTGGTGGTTGTAGTAGTTGTTGTCGTTGGAGCTGTTGTAGTCGTGGTTGTTGTGGGAGCTGTCGTAGTCGTGGTTGTTGTGGGAGCTGTTGTAGTCGTGGTTGTTGTGGGAGCTGTCGTAGTCGTTGTTGTTGTGGGAGCTGTCGTAGTCGTGGTTGTGGTTGTCTCAGGTCCACAGGTGGTGGTTGTAGTAGTTGTTGTCGTTGGAGCTGTTGTAGTCGTGGTTGTTGTGGGAGCTGTCGTAGTCGTGGTTGTTGTGGGAGCTGTCGTAGTCGTTGTTGTTGTGGGAGCTGTTGTAGTTGTCGTTGTGGTTGTCTCAGGTCCACAGGTGGTGGTTGTAGTAGTTGTTGTCGTTGGAGCTGTTGTAGTCGTGGTTGTTGTGGGAGCTGTCGTAGTCGTGGTTGTTGTGGAGAGCTGTTGTAGTCGTGGTTGTTGTGGTTGTCTCAGGTCCACAGGTGGTGGTTGTGGTGGTTTGTTGTCGTTGGAGCTGTTGTAGTCGTGGTTGTTGTGGGAGCTGTCGTAGTCGTGGTTGTTGTGGGAGCTGTTGTAGTCGTGGTTGTTGTGGGAGCTGTCGTAGTCGTTGTTGTTGTGGGAGCTGTCGTAGTCGTGGTTGTGGTTGTCTCTGGTCCACAGGTGGTGGTTGTAGTAGTTTGTTGTCGTTGGAGCTGTTTGTAGTCGTGGTTGTTGTGGGAGCTGTTGTAGTCGTGGTTGTTGTGGGAGCTGTCGTAGTCGTTGTTGTTGTGGGAGCTGTCGTAGTCGTGGTTGTGGTTGTTCTCAGGTCCACAGGTGGTGGTTGTAGTAGTTGTTGTCGTTGGAGCTGTTGTAGTCGTGGTTGTTGTGGGAGCTGTCGTAGTCGTGGTTGTTTGTGTTGGGGAGCTGTTGTAGTCGTGGTTGTTGTGGGAGCTGTCGTAGTCGTGGTTGTTGTGGGAGCTGTTGTAGTCGTGGTTGTTGTGGGAGCTGTCGTAGTCGTTGTTGTTGTGGGAGCTGTTGTAGTTGTCGTTGTGGTTGTCTCAGGTCCACAGGTGGTGGTTGTAGTAGTTGTTGTCGTTGGAGCTGTTTGTAGTCGTGGTTGTTGTGGGAGCTGTCGTAGTCGTGGTTGTTGTGGGAGCTGTTGTAGTCGTGGTTGTTGTGGGAGCTGTCGTAGTTGTTGTTGTTGTGGGAGCTGTTGTAGTCGTAGTTGTTGTTGTTTTTGCTGCCCCGCAAGTGGGTGTTGTAGTTGTCGTTGAAACTGAACTTGGACTTGATGTCGTGGTCGTAGTTGGGGATGAAGTTGTTAATGTGGAGGTAGTTGTCGATTTTTTTGAACCACAGGATGGTGTTGTCGTTTTAACATTGCCCGAGCATGGAGTTGTGGTGGTAACACAAGGAGTAGTTGTCGTTGGCTTCTTGCATGGTGGAGGTGTTGTTGGCTTTGAGCACGGCTCGGCCGTATCTCTTGCTGAGATAAGCTCAGCATCTTCCGTGCAGCCAGGATTGTAATTCACACAGCGCCTAGCCTTAAAATCATAGAAATTGGGACAGGAATACTTGCTGGCAATACCATTCTGGCATTCGTAGAACTGGGAACAACTTCCAGGTACCATGGTGCGTACACCATTGGCTTTGTTACGGCAAAATATTTGACCTTCCCCATATAACCGATCCACGCTGGCACCCGAAGTGCAGCTGGCGGTCACTGCAATAAGCAGCAGAGCAAAAGCTGAGAAATATGAAAAAATTACAATTAGCCTGAGAGCCTGTGCCTTTTAATTTGATAGATTTGTGGCTACTACCATATAAGTTCCGCATGTTGTCCGTTTGGAAATTTCTCAGCTGCACAAACTTGCTAAAAACTTGCCACAAGTTTGCGATTGAATGCGATACTGTGATATTTGGTAAGCAGCGATGCTGCTATTTATACTGTGCAAAATTTATCAATTTGCCAAATGACAATTATAATTTTGGCGGCTGGGCTCATTAGTAAGTAGCCGAACATTGTTCTTGGCCCTTGATAATACAGAGAAACAAAAATGGCAGTGAGATTTTTATCGCACTGCTGCATACACATGTTTGCTATTCGGCGAGACACACTTTATTAGATAATATGATCTATGTTTAGAATTGCATTGATATTGGAACTTCGATTGGTGCCAAAAATCGTATATTTAGTTTCTTCAATAACAGTGCAAAATTTGATTGAAACGCCCACGCGCGGCCAATTATTCTTATCACAATTAGTTTAAATCAAAGTCGCTCAAACATTCACTTCAAAACAAAAAAAAAACAAAATACTTAACCACCAAAGAAGAAACAATTCGACTTCACTTGTTGTTGTTTACAACGGCATCAAACATTATAAATTAATTGTCACTCATTATGATTTCTCAGTACTAGAATTTCCAAATGATTTTCTTTTCTCATGTAATACGAATAAGGACACAAAGTTTTAATTATTGCTCAAGTGAAAGCAATTTTCTTATCACAGATCCAAAAACCCGCACATCTTATAATAAAACTAATTTATGTTGAGTAATTTCTGTAACTTATTTAGTAAACAGTTAAGACCAACTTTGTAGACCGATTGCTTAGATGGATAACAAAAATTTAATTCAAGATTAAATTAGTCGCAGTCGTACCCACCTTTCATATTGCAAACGATTGAATATGTTTTGTAATTGTTTTTTTCCCTTAAATTTATGAAATATTAACAGTTTTCAATCAATTTGTTGTGCGCTTTGAACAGTTTCACACTTTGACAGCGACTAATTCGACTTAGCTCAGTGATTCAAGAATATTTTGGCAATTTCCAGGTAAAATATCAATTAGCTGATAGACGCCCACCAATCATAGAACAGATTAAACATATTCTCCACTGAGAGAGATAAGGGGCTCTCAATTGTTTATAGAAATTTCTCAAGGTAATAACAAATAACAAATAATTGTTATAAATTGGTCAAGTGAAAACTAATCAAAAGAATTGTACCACATAACTTCAATATCTATTGACAAGTGACTAATTCCTTGGCATTTTTAGTTCATTTCACAATACGCAATCTTTTCCGTTTTCCGATCAAGCGGAAATCAACTCCGTTGCCACAATCAGTACACGTTTAATTTCTCGAATTAATTCTTGGTAGCTGTTTGTGTTCTTAAAATGAGTAAGTTTTGGGTTAACTTCGATACCCGCCCTACAGTGTACAGGCAGTGTACAGACGGGGCGACAGGTTTTGCAACCTTAAATATATTAAATTCATGTCACTAAATTTAGAGACAAAAAAGGCAAAACGAAATGAAATGTTTACCTAATTATAGATTCCAAATATCTTACAGATTTCATTAATCAACTCAGGAAAGTGAAGCACGTGGTCCGTTCGCGTTCGCGTTCGCATTGACAACTCAGTTAACCAGCCATAACGACGACGTCAAAGACCGGTAGGCAACTTAAACCCTATTAATCATGATGGTATCGATGATGGCCGACGCCAAAGTCTCGATGTCGTTGGCGTACTTTCCCACCTGAGAAAAAAAAAAAAAAACTACAGACGCCGTTGAGACAGAACGACGCCCCGAGCCTTTTTTTTTTTTAGATTTTTGTTTTTGTTTTTGTCGTTTTCTTTTTCGGCTTTTTGGTTTTGTTGTTGTTGCTGTTTTTGCTTTTGGATCTGTTCTCTTTGTTGTAGTATTTTTATTTTTGGGGATATTTTGCATAATCTCTCGCCCAACGATTGGCTTTTGCGTACAAAGCCAATCAGCAATAAGCTGAAGAGATCTTTTTTTCCATATCAGAGACACATATATAAATTGTGAATACAACTGTTGGCCAGTTGTCAGTTTATATTATACCATTTCCATCAATGGCCAACAGAATGAGGAGCGCGTTGTTCACCTCTTTAGTCCTACAGCTACTACTACTTATCATTTGCGGTTAGTGGTAAAGTGAACTCCATCATTAAATGCAATTATCACTGAAACTCTCTGGGCTTTTGCAGATTTGAATTTAAGCGAGGGCATGCCTCTACCGCCTTCGCCGTCATCAAGTGGTCAAGGACTCTCGTACCAGGAACGGGAAGAACTCTATAGACAAACACCAGCAGTGCCCGATGAACGCATGGCCGATGCCGAATTGGATAATGCCTACGAATTGTTTAAACTGAAGCCTCAGGGACCAACAAAGTCCTCGCGCTATTTCTATTAGTTGCCATTTGAAATCATTTCCGTTTATATATATACTTATATATATATATATTTTCTGTTTAAACTCTCCTATGGTTATGGCTATGTATTAATTAAGCTCAAATTTATAAAATAATAAAAACAATTACTGTTTTATGGTGAAACGTGCGCATTAAATGAATGTATTACTTTCCATTTGCATTCCGCCATAAGATCACGTATCGTGTCTAGCCCATCCGCCGCTATATAGTTCAACGTCAATTCTACCGAAACATTCAGTTCCGAACTATTCATCAAGCCAAAATGTTCACATTCAATCAAATTGCAACGATGCTTCTAATCAGCTCAATGCTGATTATAATGAGTAAGTACCGACTTATCCTATATACATTTGTGATTTCATCGGATATCTCATGCCTATCCTTTTTGTTTGCAGCAAATGGCCTACCCTTCTTCGACTTTAGCAGAGAGGATGATCGGGATAACGAAATAATGGGCGAGTTCGATAGGAAGATTGTCATACCCAAACTGGATCGTCTTTTCAGCAGTGCCGAAGCGCCTTTGAAGAGGAGTCGTAAATACGATGATTTACGCCTAAATCGAAATGACAAACGCGAAGCTAAACCCACTACCACGGATAGTTCCAAGCATGCTCATTCCATGATTACCTCCATGTTATCCTTTGTCAGTAGTGTTGTCCAATTTGGTAGATCCTTTATACGTGACGAGTAGATGTTTATAGACTTTTGTAGGTATAATAAACTTTTTTGTATATAAAATTTGTTAAAAATTATAATTAAGTATCCAAATTTAATTCGCCAAAGACACATTAAAATTACTATTTATAAATAATATAAAAATGTCTATGAATTTCTTATCATCTGTACAACGAGCAAACTCTCGTTGAGATTTCTGACCATTCCTGGCCATGGTAACCAACTGTGGCCTAAATATATAGTCCTAAAATGATTTAAATTGTCATAAATATATCTTCTCAGCCTGAAGTATAGCTAAAAATAGTAAAACAGCTCGAGCATCTGCTCAAAGGGCTGTGGACTACCTTCGGTTATACCCTTGACCGATATTAAATATATTTTTTTCCAATTTTAAATTGCAAGTATTCACTGCAAAGATCGGCCACAAATTTCATCTGCTATATATGTATATATATATTATGCAAATTTGTCCGCTCTTTAGTTAAGCGATTTACAATGAAAATTATTCGCCCCAAGAAGGCTTTTACGAGAGTAACACTGATTAGAGAGATGTAGAAACAAAGATTTTAAACAAAAACAAAAAGATAGATTCTTCTTGCGTGTCTCATGGACCTCTTTGGAAATCCTTTGTATATAGTCTAAGGACAATTTTTATTCTAATGCCTGTTTCCTTCAATCCCTTTTTCATATTATTTGAGCAGAAAAACTAATAACCTCAAAATTAAACATCAGTTAAAAAGTTTCACAAATAAATTTTTAAAATTTTATAGATTTTCACAATATTTAAAAACTGTGTTTGTGTGTTAAATGACCTGCCCCACTAGAATTTAAAAGCTTTGTTTGTATTATCGTGGGTTAAAAACCTGATATAAACCTAGACATTTTTAGTTTTAGCAAAAGTTCAATATTCCTGCATACGAATTGAATTAAATTATACAAAAATCTATTTATGTATTTATAATTGGATTAAAAGCAACAAAAAAAAAAAAAAACAAAAAATTAAAGCGACAGAATGCTTGACGCAAAATGCGATTCGCACGAGTGAAAATACCATCATGTCACACGAAAGACGTGTGACCCAGCGTTTTATAATGTCGCATATCGAGACCATAGAGAGAGAGCTTTATATCAAGAATTGAAATAAATCATGGTTTTTTAATAATGGGGGGATATATTCATGACGTCTTCGAAGCCAGAGGAGGAGGCTGGCCATGCGTCTCTTTTGGACGGGGATTTTTTCGCTACTTAAAGAAATTGTTTAAGATGATTAAATATGACGACACACAAGACACGAGACGACGACAACGACGATAACAACAACAACAGCAACAACAACAACGGGTCGAGAGGTACAGTGATGCGAAATGCTAATTTGTTGGTGTTGTTGCTGCTTTTGTTGGCACTGTTTAGCCGGCTTTAATTGTAAATATTTGTTTGTTTGTATAATAAGTCATAATGAGACCTTGTTAGGGGCAAAACTCTAAAGCGACTACCACAACTAAATAAATACATATATATGTATATACATATGTCTGTATGTATGTATGTATATGTATTTGGCATACATATATACACAGATATCTAGTTAAAGCTCTTTAAGAACAATATTAACAATTCATTTTTTGTTGTTAATGAGAGGGGAATGGGGTTTTTTTTTTTTTTTTTTTGGATTAATGATTTTTGGGGGAAATTCCGTGGAATTATTACAACTTTGTTTGCCGCCACCCGAATAATTGCTAACAAAAGAACAAATTCTCAGTTCAAGGTTAGACAAAATTGTTTGCCTCATTCTCGTTGCAATTTTTCATCGACTTGAACTTTAAATCAATTAATTATGGCTTAAAATCAAACACCGTTAGCTGATCAGTTTTGGCAAGTTTTTTTTTTTTGTTGGTTCTCTTTTTTTTTATTGGATCACAAAAACGTACAACAAAAAGAAAAACAAAAAACAATGTGAATGCAAACAAAAGATTTAAGCCACGAACTTGATTCGAACTATTCAATCAACAAGTTCTCCTCGATGCTTCCTCCTGCTACCCCTTATTGTCAGATTAGCTCGCCTCCAATAGATGATATTTAAACATTTTATTCAACGATGACATATTTTGGGATAGCTCATTGCAGACACGTATCACGCAACCTTTTGTTGAAGAAAGAGTATTAGATTTTATCGTCCGAATAGAGCTCATACATATATCCTGATGATCGTGTTAACTAGATAGATTATGAAAACTAACCCACTAAATATTTAATCACTTTGAGCAGCACCATGTCAGGCAGAGATTAAGGAGGAGTTCCGATGCACACGCGCTGAGATTTAGAACCAAATTGAACACAAATTCAAACATGCAATCATGAATAAGTGAAAACGTCGAGTGAACGGCGACAGAGACGATGACGACGGCGCGCCGTCGGCCGCAAAATCGACAACGACAGCGTCGTTGCCACTTGCACAGTGGTGCAAAATTTGTTCCCCTCCAAGCCAACTCTCTTTCTCTCCCTCCCTCTAATTTTCCAACTCTTTCTGAAAGAATTGTGAGGTAATAAGCGGGCAGGTTAAGGTTGTTGTTCACGCCCCATTTTCCCAATTGTAATTAACAAAAAAAAATATGTAAGCGAAGCAAAATATTTAAGAGAAAACAACAATAGTTATTTTTATAATATTTATACAAAACACTTGTTGAAAATTAAAGCTATAAAAGGAAAATCTCTACATTATTTTTTACCCAATTCTAGCAGTTTATTTAAACTATTTCTTTCTTTTCCTTTTATATGTACCTTCAAATGAATTGCAATTTTGCATATTATTAGAAACAATTTCAGTTTGATAGCCAAGAATCTGCATGTGGAACCACTGTAGAATCAAAGCACATCAAAGCCAAATATTTGTGGTGTGGGCAATAAAGCTAAATCGAGAACTTCTTGTTGATGTGATGCAATTCCCCGATTTCTTGCTGTTGCTGTTGTTGGTGTTCTTTATATTTATAAGAAAAAAAATATATATATGTACATTAACATTTTGAGTTCGAATCTTTTTTATTTATTTTTATTTTTTTATTTTTTTTGTTAGCCCGTTCATTTGCGTGAATTGCATAAAGTTAAGCGAAATAACAGTAAACGATGCTGAATTACGTCATCAGAACTCGTTTGCATCTGCAAATTGAGGCCAAAATAAAACTTTGACCAAAAACTCTTTGGAACTGAACGGCTCTGACACTCAATTGCAGCAGTCAGCAGCGCCGTAAGCAGCGCAGTCAGCAGCAGGCAATAGTAAGCCGCAGGCAGCAGTCGCAGTCAGTTTCTTTATCAGTGCAATTATTTTTGTCATTGCAACCAGTTTCTGGTCATGTCTGGCTTTTGGTTCTTTTTTTCTTTTCGTCTACTTTTTGGCCATACCCTTTGCCTACAAAATGGTAAATTAATTCTTTTATCAGAATTTTTAAAAACTAAATAATGATTAACTAATGATTCGCTTAGGGCTTCGATTAGACTTTTAAGGAAAGAGTTTAGGTAGAAACTAAGCAAGTTTCAATAGCTTGATATGAATCAAAATCAAAGTTATTAAAGGGAACCCAACATAAGTTTATACCGAATCAGTCAATATGTAATCGGTATATTATAAAAAAGCTTCTTCTTCTTATGTTTTAATCAAACAAAAGGGTATAAAAACTCCGGCTTACTATGAAAAAGTCAAGCCCTCTGATTTTGTTTTGTTTCTTGTTAGTATTTTTTTCGTATTTCTTGAAGCATGGAATTAAGACCCAAAAAAAGCAACGTCGCTGTCCACACGTTGGTCATGAATTTTGCACAATTTTTTGTGTTTTGATCGTGATTTTCAAAAACTCAGCTCTTTGGCTCTTGGCAGTTGGCTCTAAGCAGTTAGCTGGTTTCTTTTTTCTTGTTGCTTTGCTTTATTTCTTCTCCTTTTTGGGCTTTAATCGTTATAGCAATAAACTTCAAGTTTCAGTGGGCTGAAACACTGAACACTGAAATGAAATTGCATGTTATTTTTGCTTTATCGAGTTTTTCGAAGCGAGTTTTGTTTTTGCCACAAAAATCGAACATGTTATTCACCTTCGGTTTCATTTACACACACACACACACTTTTGCTTCAGACCATAAGAACTTTAAGCGAGGCTAATTCAAAAAAAAAAAAAAAAAAAAACAAAACAAACAACAATAAAAAAATTCTCATATTGTTCCACTTTTGGCTAAGCGGAACTCAAATTGCAAGTGTTAAATGGTTATGCATTGTAGGTAATGTGTTTTCTATGGTTATTATTTAATTTAATTGCTAAAATAAATAGCTTTTTAATTTCGTTAATATGCATAAGTGATTGTCCGTTTAATGAATGGAGCAAAGGAGGCAATAGAGGGCTTCCAGAAATGTCAGACAAGAAATATATGTAAGTAATGAAAATTTATGAAAATTCACTTACCAAACTTCAGAGAAAATCTGTAAAAAAAGAAAATATCATCAAGTTAAAATGTTGTTCTGAAAATTGAATAATCTATTTACATTCTAAAGCGTTCCATAATTAGAAATTTTGTAGTTTATAGAGAGTATATCAAATTTTAGAGGCGAAGTGTCTTAAATCAAATTGGGCTAGAGTTCTGGTCGAGCCCCTCAAACTTGCTCTAAAATGTAATACAATTTGTAGAAAGATTCTGATCTGAAATTATTGTTTTTAGAAATTATTTAGATGATTCTTTTGCTGATTGACAACTAGAAAGGGAGAAAGAATTTGTTCTCAGTGGTTTTCCCTCTAAATGCAATCCCTAAAGTAGGCTATGAAAAATTTACAAATAATAGAAGTTTATTTTAGTTAAGAATATTTTTTGATGGCTTTGCATTTTCTCACCTATTCACGTTTCGTAACAAAGATTTGGAAACCAGTCAAAATGTGATTGATGTCACACACAAAAGATCACAAAACAGAGAAACAAAGCGATAAAGAAACATGGATGGAGAGAGAAAGAGAGAGAGTGCGAGAGAGAGAGAGGGAGAGGGAAAACGTGCGGAAGGGAAACCAGTTTCTCTCTCTATCTTTGTTAAAAGCCGGCCGGTAAGGCGAAACTGGGAGAGACTGTAAAATAAACAAACGAGCAAAGCAAAACAAAAACCAAGAAAAAATATCTTTATCTCAGCTGGTGATGAAGTAATAAATTTGGTGCGGGATTGCCGAAGATGAAAACGAAACTCAAGAGCCGACCGAAGAATCAGCTGCAACAAAAACGAATCCATCAGATACTTTTGGGTGTGCTCGTGTGTGTGTGTGTGTGTGTGTGTGTGTGTGTGGGTGTGTGTGTGTATGTATGATCGAGGAAAACTTCCCGCTACGAAAATGGATTCGGACTCAGTTGCTCGCGACGAGCCATCCGGTGCGGTTGGATGGTCTCTGGAACAAAAAGAAGGAATCGAATAAAAAATAAAAAAAAAAAACAAGAAATAAAGTGAAATCATAAACGAGGAATATATATATATATGTATATGTAAATAGAGATAAGAAAGTGGAATACATAAGAAAGAGCATACTCATAAGAAACGAAGAAATCCGAACCGGAAGTGTGATCTTTAATCAGGACTTCACCCCCGTCAAGGGATTGATTGCGGCGTGTGATGGGCTTGGGTGTGGGCTGGACCAGGGCTTTGGCCTTTGGTCTGCTCATCACATGGTGTGCAGCGGAATTGACTCCGCCTTATTTCAATTTGGCCACAGGACGTAAGATCTATGCCACAGCCACATGCGGACAGGATACTGATGGACCCGAACTCTATTGTAAACTGGTGGGAGCCAATACGGAAAACGATCATATCGACTATTCGGTTATACAGGGACAGGTAAGAGCGACAGCCCAACAGCCCTTCTAACAACGCCCAAAACAAGAAACAAAAACCGAAATTTCTTCTTTTTTTTTTTTTTTGTTTTTTTATGGTATACATACAAAAGAAATTTCCTCAGCACATGTGTTGAACATTCAAATTGGAACTCTAAAAATATCTAAAACTTATTATTCTATTCTCAACATGTGTTGTAGGTCTGCGATTATTGTGATCCCAATACGCCGGAGAAGAATCATCCACCAGAGAATGCAATTGATGGCACTGAGGCCTGGTGGCAGAGTCCCCCACTATCTCGGGGCATGAAATTCAATGAAGTCAATTTGACCATCAATTTCGAACAGGTAAAACGAACAACAACCAAAGAAGGAGAGATTGAGAAAAAACAGAGAGAGATAGAGAGAGAGAAAAAGAAAGAGAGGAAGGAGTAAGAAGGGGAGAATGAAAGATGTGGTGAATGGGATGCAGCAGACACCATCATAATGAATCTTCTTTGGACGATCGTAAAATTTCCAAACGATTTTAATGGGTTTTCAGTTTTAAAGACAACACAGCAAAAAAAAACAAAAAGAAAAAAACCAAACCTGAAGAGGAACCAAAAATTTATGTTGCTGAGCTAGTCAAATTCTTTCCCAGGAGCTGTGACTTATCAGCACAAAAAATATATATACTTATATATGGAATATGTATGTAAAAGGCAAGTTTCGGCTTACAGCTTTTGCTTAGAAACTCAAGACAAACGTGGAGCATTGACTCTGTTTAATTTTTGTTTTTTTCAGTTTTAGTGCGATAAGCCAAAGACGACAATTTTTTTTTTTTATTTCAGTCCCAGCATGCGACATAAATTGGTCTTAGTCTTGCCTTACTTATCAGCAGCAAATACATAGTACGAACAAAACAAGCATATAGAAACTATAGTAGTCTCATTCTTAAACGCTTATCTTGTGCTACATTTAATATAGAATAAGAAAAAGGGGAACTTGTGGGGCCACATAACACACACACACACACTTGCACATACAACACTCTTTCTTATCGCTTGTGCAACGGAAATGATACAAAACGGTTTTCTTAATTTCGATTCAGACTTGACTAAAAAATTGTTGAGCTAAATGAAAACTTTAACATGATCTCATCATTTCCAAGGAAACCAAAGAGAAACAAAACTGCAATGCTAGTAAAATTACAATTAAGAAATGTGCAACATCTTGATGTGTGTGTGTGTTGTGTGTATGTGTGTGGAGGAGGTGTTCATTAAGAAGACAGAGCAGACTAAAAAAAATAAACTATTATGAACATAAGAGGAGCATATGAACTCAGAAAAGATTGCAGAAACTGAAGATAATTGCTATATACATATGTACATACAAATATGTATATTATGTGCTTTATGAAATGAACTTTATGTTTATGCAAAATGATATCATGGCATAAATACACCAAAGCAAAGGCAAACCGATTTGTATCTAAATATACTTATGCATCCAGATGTGTCTGAGTCTGTACTAAACTACTTAATAGTCGGGAGCGGACTGGGCACTAAAATAAGTTGGAAATAGAAGGCAAATTTCGAGTAATTCAATTGAGTTGATTTCTAATTTGCTAGAGTCCAGCCATGTCTTCAAAATGTTAAATACCCTATGCAGGAGGCAAAAGGGTATATTCAGACAATGGCAACGAGATTGGATTATCTTTACATCACTTTCCATTTATTTCCTAAAAGAAGATGTGGGCAACATGTTTAGTTAGCAACTTGACTTGCCAGCAACTTTACTTGCAGCTAGCAACACATCTTGCCAGCAACAGACCTTGCCAGCAACATACCTTGCCAGCAACATAACTTGCCAGCAACCTATCTTGCCAGCAACATGTCTGGCTGGCAACATAAATTATCGGCAACAATTCAGCTAATGGGCGACATTTTAAAGGTTTTTCAAAAGTTTTAGCCCACTATTTGACTATATAGGGTATACCGATGTTCTATCCGACTTAACTGATTTTTACTTGGTTTTTTTTTTGTTTTTGTTTTTCCTTCAATTGAATTCAAATCAAAAAGCAAACAGAAGAGAAAAAATAAACAAACATTTTAGTGAAGGCAAGACTAAAATTTGTTTCGTCTGTGTGTCCAGGGCCCATGAACATGGAGTTAATTCTCATGCCAGTGATCTCATACTGTCTCCCTGTTGTATGGCATGTGTTTCTGTGTGTGTGTGTGTGTGTGTGTGTGTACACTAAGCTAATAAATTTCAATGAATTTGCTGTGGTGGCTGATGCTGCTACTGCTTAGGGTGGTCTTTCATGTGTCTTTCAGAATGAAGTATAAAGTTGAAAATTTGTTTGTTTGTAGGAATTCCATGTGGCATACCTTTTCATACGTATGGGTAACTCGCCGCGTCCCGGTCTCTGGACATTGGAGAAATCGACCGATTATGGCAAAACCTGGACACCTTGGCAACATTTTTCGGATACACCTGCCGATTGTGAGACATACTTTGGCAAGGACACATATAAGCCCATAACCCGAGACGATGATGTCATATGCACCACCGAATATTCAAAGATAGTGCCGCTAGAGAATGGCGAGATACCAGTGATGTTGCTCAACGAACGTCCCAGCTCGACCAACTATTTCAATTCGACAGTGCTGCAGGAATGGACGCGTGCCACAAATGTGCGCATACGCTTGTTGCGTACCAAGAATCTGTTGGGCCATCTGATGTCTGTGGCTCGTCAGGATCCCACAGTGACGCGTCGTTATTTCTACTCGATCAAGGACATCTCGATTGGTGGTCGCTGCATGTGCAACGGTCATGCCGACACCTGTGATGTCAAGGATCCCAAGAGTCCTGTGAGAATCCTAGCCTGTCGCTGTCAACATCACACCTGTGGCATTCAATGCAACGAATGCTGTCCCGGCTTCGAGCAAAAGAAATGGCGCCAAAACACCAATGCTCGTCCCTTTGTCTGTGAGCGTACGTGCAGATCCTTCTTCTCCTCCACTCAGATCAAACTCTCTCCTAATTTGCATTCTTCTCTCTACAGCTTGCAACTGTCATGGCCACAGTAATGAGTGTGAGTACGATGAAACTGTTAATCGCAAAGGTCTCTCTCTGGATATTCATGGGTAAGTTAGTTTGAAAGACTTGAAATATTCCTACTCTCTCCCTCTTAATGGACACTTCATCAATAGCAACTATGATGGCGGCGGCGTTTGTAAGAATTGTCAGCACAACACTGTTGGCACCAATTGCAACAAGTGTAAACCGAAATACTATCGCCCGAAAGGAAAATACTGGAACGAAACGGATGTCTGCAGTCGTAAGTCTAGGCGGAAATCAAAAAGGATAGTTTTAACTACATTTACTTGAATTTAATCGTTTTTAGCTTGCCAATGCGACTATTTCTACTCGACGGGTCACTGTGAGGAAGAGACCGGCAATTGTGAGTGTCGTGCCGCTTTCCAGCCACCGAACTGTGATTCCTGTGCCTATGGCTACTATGGCTATCCGAATTGTCGGGAATGTGAATGCAATTTGAATGGCACGAATGGCTATCACTGCGAAGCGGAAAGCGGAGAGCAATGTCCGTGCAAGATCAATTTCGCCGGACCCTATTGCAAGCAATGTGCGGAGGGTTATTACGGTTTCCCAGAATGCAAGGCCTGCGAATGCAATAAACTGGGTTCCATTACCAACGATTGTGATGTCAATACGGGCGAATGCAAGTGCCTGACCAACTTTGGCGGCGACAATTGTGAGCGCTGTAAACACGGCTACTACAGCTATCCCCAGTGTCTATGTAGGTGTAGTCCAGGACAAGAGGAGGATAAGCTTAATGCCAAACTAAACATTTTCCCTCTTTTTCAGATTGCGATTGTGATAATCAGGGCACCGAGTCGGAGATCTGCAACAAGCAGTCGGGTCAATGCATTTGCCGTGAAGGTTTCGGAGGTCCACGTTGTGATCAGTGCTTGCCCGGCTACTACAATTATCCCGACTGTAAGCCCTGTAATTGCTCGAGCACAGGAAGTTCGGCCATTACGTGCGATAATACGGGCAAATGTAACTGCTTGACTAATTTCGCTGGCCGTCAGTGTACGCTTTGCAGTGCTGGCTACTACAGCTATCCGGATTGTCTGCGTAAGTAGTGGGAGTTGCGGTCGCACATGTCAAATTGGTAATGCATTAGGTCCTACTATTAATCTTGGCTTACAGCTTGTCACTGTGATTTGCATGGCGCCGAGGGTGTCACCTGTAATGCCGATGGCCAGTGCCTGTGTCAACCGAACTTCGATGGTCGTCAGTGCGACACGTGCAAGGAGGGCTTCTACAACTTCCCGAGCTGTGAGGATTGCAACTGTGATCCGGCTGGTGTGATTGATAAGTTCGCTGGCTGTGGATCGGTACCTGTGGGTGAGCTGTGCAAGTGCAAGGAGCGTGTGACTGGACGCATTTGTGATGAGTGCAAGCCGCAGTACTGGAATCTTAATATTAGCAATCCGGATGGTTGCCAGAACTGTGACTGTTGGACAGATGGTACCATCTCGGCATTGGATACATGTGCCTCCAAGTCGGGTCAGTGTCCCTGTAAGCCGCACACTCAGGGTCGTCGTTGCAAGGATTGCAAGGATGGCACCTATGATCTAGATGGTTCGTCACTTTTTGGCTGCAAGGATTGCAATTGCGATGTGGGTGGCTCATGGAAAACCGATTGCGATAAGAGTAGCGGACAGTGCAAGTGTCATCCGCGAGTCACTGGACGTGCCTGTACCCAACCTTTGACCACACATTATTTCCCCACTCTGCATCAATTCCAATACGAATATGAGGATGGCTCTCAGCCGTCAGGGGCTCAGATGCGTTATCAATACGATGAGGCGGATTTTCCGGGATTCAGTAGCAAGGGCTATGCCGTATTCAATGATATTCAGAATGAAGTGCGCAATGAGTTGACCGTCTTCAAGTCATCTGTCTATCGCATTGTCATACGATATGTAAATCCCAATGAACAGAATGTAACTGCAAGCATCTTGATACAGTCGGAGAATCCCCAAGAAGTGGATCAAAAGTAAGTAGACTATCTCTCTCTCTCTCTCTCTCTTTCTCTTTGAGTTACTTACTTGCTTTTCTAGCGTTAAGGTCTTACTGCGCCCGACCACTGAACCGGAGTTTGTTACTGTGGCCGGTCCCAAGGGCAGTAAACCTTCAGCCGTGGTCCTCGATCCTGGCCGTTATGTGTTCACCACCAAGGCCAATAAGAATGTTATGTTGGATTATTTTGTCCTCTTGCCGGCTGCCTATTACGAGGCCTCGATTCTCACTCGCCACATAGCCAATCCCTGCGAATTGGGCAACATGGAATTGTGTCGTCACTACAAATACGCTTCGGTCGATACATTCGAGCCCGCCACTTTACTTAACGATGGCGATGTCCTTGAAGTGTACAGTGATCCGGAGCAC
The DNA here is from genome assembly GCA_024703675.1 of Drosophila nebulosa. NCBI lineage: Eukaryota > Metazoa > Arthropoda > Insecta > Diptera > Drosophilidae > Drosophila > Drosophila nebulosa. Next base: position 1,764,232 of record JANFPS010000005.1, read on the forward strand.
TTTGAGATCATTGGTCATGTCGGGGAAATACCTGTATTAAGTAACCCAAAAGGAATTGAACTACAGGGTGAATGTGCCACACAGCGGTCGCTATATCTTTGTCATCGATTACATTAGCGAGCGAAACTATGCGGATCCCTATTTTGTTAGTTTACGTGTGGGCCAGCAGGACGAGAGTGAAACAACGGTCTTCCTGTATCCTTGTCTATACTCCACTGTCTGTCGTACACCCGTCAACGATGATGGACGCGAAAAGAGTTTCTATATTAACAAGGATGATGTTCCACCAGTCACCATTTATGTAGGTTCATCTACTCTATGATAGCGATTGCTCTCATTTGATCTCATTATTCATTCCATTCAATTTCAGGCCGATATTGATGACGTTTACCGGGTAGCTATCATTTCGGTTACAGCAATACCAATAGAAAAATGGTCCATCGATTACATAAATCCGAGTCCCGTTTGCGTTATTCACAATGGGCAGTGTGCCACACCGAAATTCCGTTCAGTTCCGGATTCAAAGAAAATTGAATTTGAAACCGATCACGAGGATCGCATTTCATTGAATAAGCCACCCTATGCAGCTTTCGATGAGCGTGTGAAATTGGTTCATTTGGATAGCAAGGGGGAGGGTTCCATAGTGATTGAGTGAGTGAATCTATAAATAATTTCATTCATTTGATGGTTTACTTATTTCTTAATTTTGGCACAGATCAAAGGTTGCCGAACCAGGACGTTATGTGATTTTGGTTAAGTACTATCAGCCCAGTCATCCCAAGTATCAGGTGGTCTACACTCTAACAGCTGGCAAGAATCAATACGATGGCAAATTCGATATACAACATTGTCCATCGAGCTCTGGTTGCCGCGGTGTTATACGACCCAATGGAGGCGATTGGTGGTTCGATATTGATGATGAATTCAAATTTACCATAACGGTGAGATGTAAGCAGGCCTTTAGATAGAGCTTAAACTAAATCTTCTTCTCTCTTGCAGAACAATTATCCGCAAGGTGTTTGGCTGGACTATTTGGTTGTGGTGCCAGTTGATCAATATAACGATGATCTTCTAGTCGAGGAGACTTTCGATCAGACAAAGGAATTCATCAAGAACTGTGGACACGATCATTTCCACATTACCCACAATGCCAGCGACTTTTGCAAGAAGGCCGTTTTCTCTCTAACTGCTGACTACAATAGTGGCGCCTTGCCCTGTAATTGTGACTATGCGGGATCGACTAGCTTCGAGTGTCATCCATTTGGAGGGCAGTGCCAGTGCAAGCCGAATGTGATTGAGCGTCAGTGCGGTTCGTGCAAGAGTCGTTACTACGGATTCCCCGACTGCAAGCCCTGCGAGTGTCCCAGCAGTGCCATGTGTGAGCCCACCACAGGCGAATGCATGTGTCCACCGAATGTGATTGGCGACTTGTGCGAGAAATGCGACAAGAATACGTATGGCTTCCATCAGGTGATAGGCTGCGAGGAGTGCAATTGCAATTATCTTGGCATAGCCAATGGCAACATGCAATGTGATATGTTCAATGGAACTTGCGAATGCCGCAGTCACATCGAGGGACGTGCCTGCGATGTCTGTGCCCATGGTTACTATGAGTTTCCGCGTTGCAGCCAATGTTCTTGCCATAAGCCCGGAACTGAGCTGGAGGTTTGCGATAAGATAGATGGCAGCTGTTTCTGCAAGAAGAATGTCGTGGGCCGGGATTGTGATCAGTGTGTGGATGGCACTTACAATCTGCAGGATAGCAATCCAGATGGTTGCACCACATGCTTCTGCTTTGGCAAGACATCGAGATGCGATAGTGCCTATCTGAGGGTCTACAATGTCAGTTTGCTCAAGGAGGTGTCCATCAGTTCGGCGGAGTTCAATAATAATACAGTTGAATTCGACATTTGGGGCATTCCGCAATCGGAATTCGTGATCAATGAGACGACACTGCAAGCGGATTTCTCTTTCCGCGACATGACCGATCAGCGAGTGGCCTATTTCGGTGTTTTGGATTATCTTCTCAATCAGAATAGTCACATATCGGCCTATGGCGGGGACTTGGCCTACACTTTGTACTTCACCTCAGGATTCGATGGCAAATCCATTGTGGCTCCCGATGTCATTCTGTTGAGCAAGGATCAGATACTGGTGCATCAAAGCTATGAGCAGCCGAGCAGCAATCTACCGTTCTCCAATCGCCTGCAGATGGTTGAAACCAATTTCCAGACACTTGCGGGCAAATCTGTTAGTCGGGCTGACTTCATGATGGCCCTGAGGGATCTTAAATCGATATTCATACGTGCCAATTACTGGGAACAAACATTGGTCACTCAGCTCTCGAATGTCTACTTGACCCTGGCCGATGAGGATGCCGATGGCAGTGGCGAATACAAATTCTTGGCTGTCGAAAGTTGTCGTTGCCCACCCGGCTATGCGGGACACTCATGCGAGGATTGTGCCCCTGGCTACTATCGGGATCCCAATGGCCCATATGGCGGCTATTGCATTCCATGCGAGTGCAATGGCCATGCCGAGACCTGTGACTGTGCCACCGGCATCTGCAAGGACTGTCAGCATAGCACCCGGGGTGATCATTGCGAGGAATGTGTGGCTGGTTATTATGGCAATGCCACGAACGGTTCGCCACATGACTGCATGATCTGTGCCTGTCCGCTGCCCTTCGATTCGAATAACTTTGCCACCAGCTGCGAGATCTCCGAGTCGGGCAATGAAATCCATTGCGAGTGTCTGCCCGGTTACACAGGGCCACGTTGCGAATCGTGTGCCAATGGCTTCTATGGCAATCCGGAGACTCCGGGTGATGTGTGCAAGCCATGCGAATGCTCGGGCAATATCAATCCTCTGGAACAGGGCTCCTGTGATACGCGCACTGGTGAATGTCTGCGCTGCCTGAATAACACCTCAGGCACAGCCTGTAATCTCTGTGCCCCCGGCTTCTTTGGCGATGCTGTCGAACTGAAGAACTGCCAGAGCTGCGATTGTGAAGAGGTGGGCACTCTGGAATGCGATCCCCATGTGGGGCAATGTACCTGCCATGACAACGTCATCGGGGAGCGTTGTGATCGCTGCAAGCCAGATCATTATGGCTTCTATTCTGGTGTGGGTTTGTCGCGCCTGCGATTGTGGTGCCGCCTCCAATTCCACGCAATGTGACGATCACAACGGAAACTGTGCCTGCAAGCCGGGAGTGACGGGACGTCAGTGCGATCGTTGTGCTGTCGATCACTGGAAATACCAAAAGGAAGGGTGCACACCATGCAACTGCAATCAGGGCTATTCGCGAGGCTTCGGCTGCAATCCATTGAATGGGCAATGCGAGTGCCTGCCAGGAGTCATTGGAGACAGATGTGATGCGTGCCCCAATCGTTGGGTTCTCATCAAGGACGAGGGCTGCCTGGAGTGCAACAACTGTCACCATGCTCTGCTCGATGTCACCGATCGTATGCGTTATCAAATCGATGGGGTTCTGGAAGATTTTCAGAGTGTCACATTGGCTTTCTTCACCAGCCAGAAATTGAACTACTACGACGATTTGGCCGATGAGTTGGAGCCAAAGGTCAAGGCTCTTGATCCCACAAGTGTCAATTTAGGTCCTTCCAAGAAGGTAAATAGCGAATTGGAAGCAGCTACCAAAACCTATGCCAAACAGGTCAATCAGACCTTGAATAATGCCCTGGACATACGTGAGAGATCGAGTATTCTTTTGGGCAATGTAACCGCTGTCCATGAGGAAGCTCGCGAAAGCGTGGCCAAGGCCAGACAGGCTATTGAAGCGGTGGAAGATCTCTCTGAGAATCTAGAGGCCACGGCCAGTACGAAAATTGATTCCGCCTTGGAGGAGGCTCAGCGCATATTGGGACAAATTAATGCCACACAAATTGAGGTGGCCCTCAATGAGGATGTCCTGAACAAGGCCAGGCAACAGTTTGATGAGGTAGACGCCTTGGTGGAGCCCATCAAGAAACAGAATCGCAGTTTGAACGCTCTAAAGAACGACATTGGTGAGTTCAGTGACAAACTGGAGGATCTATACAATTGGAGTGATCAGTCGCAGAATCAATTGGTCGATGTGGAACGTTTAAATGTGGCCAACAAGAAGTCCTACGAGAATTCCAAATTCGATACCGTATCCGAGCAGCAGCAGCAGGCTGAGAATAATATCAAGGATTCGAATAATTATCTCATCAACGGTGACTTGACATTGAATCAGATTAATCAGAAATTGGAAAGTCTACGCGGAGCTCTCCAAGAACTGAGCGGCGTCAATAAGAATGTCGAAGACGATTTGCCGTTGCGTGAGGAACAGCACAAGGAAGCTGATATCTTGACCGAAAAGGCCATACAGAAAGCCGCCTTTTTGACCCACAATGCCAAGGATTTGTCGCTGCAATATGAGGATATGACAGCCAGTGCCGACCCGGCCATGAAGGCAGCAACTGCCTATACCACAATTGTGGATGCTGTGGATGCTGCCCAGCAATTCAGTCAGGATGCCATAACAGCGGCCGGAAATGCCACAAGAATAACCGATGGTATTGAAGAGCGCGCCGGCAATGCGGATAAACGTTCTGCCGATCTCTTGCAGAAGGCACGCCAGAGCCTTCAGAAGGTCCAGGAGGATCTTGAGCCACGTTTGAATAATTCCGCTGGCAAAGTGCAAGAGATATCTCAGTTGAATGCGGCAACCGAACAGCAATTGAAGGATATAAACATTCTGATCAAGCAGCTGCCAGCTGAAACCCAAAGGGATATGTGGAAGAACTCCAATACCAATGCAAGCGGTGCCTTGGAAATCCTTCACAATGTGCTGGAAATCCTGGAACCTGTGAGTAAACAAACACCCAAAGAACTGGAGACAGCTCAGGCCATCAATCGTGATGTGGATTTAACCCAAAAGGATATCACTCAGGCCTCAAATCAATTGGATAATGTCGATACAAATATCCCCAAAATAGCCCTTCTAGCCGATAACATTGAGGTCCAGCAACAGAATGCCATCAAGCTGACCCAACAACTGGGAGAGGACATTGAGAATTTGAAACGACAGATTGCGACAGCTCGACAGACAGCCAACAATATTAAGGTCGGTGTTAGGTTTAAGCCTAGCACAGTGCTTGAATTGAAGACGCCCGAGAAGGCCAAATTGTTGGCCACCAAAACGAAAATGTCGACCTTCTTCCGCACCAATGACCCGGATGGTTTCCTTCTCTATTTGGGCAACGACAACAAGACAGCGCAAAAGAATAACGATTTCGTGGCCCTGGAGATTCTCAATGGTTATCCCATTCTTACCATTGACTTGGGTAATGGACCGGAACGCATCACCAGTGAAAAATATGTCTCTGATGGCAATTGGTATCAGGCCGTTGTGGAGCGTGTTGGCTCCAATGCCAAGCTGACCATACGCGAGGAATTGCCCGATGGCAAAATTGTTGATCATCCAAAGTCGGGCTATTTGGTTGGCTCTCAAAATGTCTTGCATGTTGATCGGAATAGTCGTTTGTTTGTGGGCGGCTATCCAGGACCTTCGGACTTTACAGCGCCCGACGACATTCGCGGCAATTCGTTCAATGGTGAAATCGAAGATCTCAAGATCGGCGATGAGCCTGTAGGCCTCTGGAACTTTGTCTATGGCGAGGAGAATAAACAGGGCGCCGAAATGCGTTCAGTGTTAGTGGAGGAACAGTTGCCTGTCACCGGATTACGTTTCAATGGCAATGGCTATGCCCAGCTGGACGCCACCCAAATTAACTTCAAGAGCCGATCGAGCGTACAATTCAAATTCAAGGCTGCCCAAGATGCCGCCAATGGTCTGCTCTTCTTCTATGGCCGGGATAAGAATTACATGTCCATCGAACTGGTCGATGGCGCTGTCTTCTTCCGCTTTAAATTGGGCAACGAGTTGGTCTCTTTGGGTTCGGATGATCGCTACAATGACAATCAATGGCACAGTGTCATTGCCGAACGCGATGGACGCGAAGGTTTGCTCAAGGTCAACGATGTCGTAATCTCCAAGAACAATGCTCCCGACGGCTCCGAGGAGCATCTGCCCAAGCTGAAGTACATGTATTTCGGTGGCCATACGAGCAGACTCAATCATTCGGAGATTGTGAAACAGAACTTTGATGGTTGTATCGACGATGTAACCATTACGGGCTACAAAGTGGATCTTACCAAAATTGTGAACAGCTCTGGAGTGGTCGAGGGTTGCCCCGACAAGTTCTCCATGGTCGTATCGTTTGCCCCCAATGAGTATGGCTATCTGCGAACGGCCAACATCTCCTCGGATAATAGTTTCTATGTGGTCTTGAAATTCAAGACACGCCAACCCGAGGGTGTTCTCTTCTATGCCACCAATCATGACCAGAGTTCGACCATCGGTTTGACTCTGGACAATGGTTATTTAACGCTACGCAGTCAGGGCAGTGAATTAATCCTGAATGAGCGACAATTCAATGATGGTGAAGATCATGTGGTCACTGTGCTACACAATGCAAATCAATTGAGATTATCGGCGGACGATGATATGCTGGAGGATGCACGGTAAGCATGATTGAAAAAACCCCATACTCAGAATCTCAGAACTTCTCTCTTTAATGTTGTTGTTTTCCTTTTTCTTTTTTTTATCGTTTAGCTTACCTGTTTCTCCGGCTCCATTGAACATACAGAGTGGAGATATCTTCTTTGGCGGTCTACCCGATAACTATCAGCCACCAAAGGGAGCTCTCTCCACTCTGGCCTACTTTGTGGGCTGCATCAGCGATGTGACGGTCAACGAGGAGATTATCAACTTTGCCGATAGTGCTGAAAAGAAGAATGGCAATATTAATAACTGTTCACCAGATCTATTGGGTAAGTTAATCTAAGGACTGACTTAAGAGTGAAATAATCATCTTAAATGTTTTCTTATTTACAGTCTACGAGCCCGACCAAGTGCCCATTATCTATCCGAGTGGCGCAAATGAGCTGGAGCCACCACTACAACCATATGAAAGACCACAACCACCGACGCTGCGTCCAACTACAAGCAGTACAACAAGCTCCACAACCACTACCACCACCACCACTAGCACCACCACTAGCACCACCACCACTACACCAACACCCAGCACAACAACATCAAACACCATAGCACCATATACATTCAATGAAGAGGATCCACTGCCACCTCTGGGACCACCGAGTACGGAAAGAACTCTGGTGACCAAGCCACGTCCCACACCAAAACTGAATTTACCCACAGATGATCGCTGCAAATTGCCCACGAATCCCAACTATGATGTGGACTTTGCCGACGCTGGCTATCGTTTCTATTCGCTGATCGATCAGCGTCTGGAAATCCATTCGTTGCCAGTGAAATTGCGACGTCACTACGATGTCAGCCTTAGCTTCCGCACTGAATATCCCGATGGTCTGCTCTTCTATGCCGCCGATGAGGATCATAAGGATTTCATAGCCGTCTATTTACTGGATGGCTTTGTCTTCCATCAGATGCGTCTAGGCAATGCCATCCATGCGAACATTTCCAGCGAGGCGGAACTAAACGATGGCGTCTGGCACACAGTCCAGTTTGTGCGAACTGGACGCAAGGTTAGCCTTAACATCGATGGCCAGGAGCAAAAGGGTTCCGTTGAGCCGGATGGCACCAAGCAAGTGCCCATCTTCAATGTCAAATTCCCCATCTATGTGGGTGGCACTAGTAAGTATGTGGAGCCGCATTTAAAATCGGCCACATACTTTGGCGGCAACACTTCCTACTACAATGGCTGTCTCAAGGACATCAAGTTCCATTACATGCCACTGGAAACGGAGCCGACACCTTATTTTGTGGTCCCGTGCAGTGAGCAGGTCGAGCAGGGCTTCTTCTTCCATCGCCCCAACTCATTCGTCAAACTATGGGAACGCTTTACTGTGGGTCCTGAGATCACCATTAGCTTTGATTTCCGGCCACGCGAACCGAATGGCCTGCTATTCTCGGTGCATGGCAAGAATTCGTATTTGATATTGGAGCTGGTGGACAATAGTTTGCTCTTCACCGTCAAATCGGATCAAAAGAATACTTTGGTCACCAATTACACTCTGCCCAATGATGGTAGCTTCTGTGATGGCAAGTGGCGTAATGTTCAGGCAATTAAATCCAAATTTGTCATCAATATTGCCGTTGACTATATCAGTTCCACTCCGGGTGTGGGCAACGAGGGCTCCGTTATAACCAAAACGAATCGTCCACTCTTTATGGGCGGACACGCTGCCCTTCTGAAGGCGCCGGGCATCAAGACCCGCAAGCCCTATAAGGGTTGCATCTCCAAGGTGGAGATCAACAAGAAGCCAGTTCACATAACTCCCAATCTGGTCTATGGCGACATCTGGCAAGGTGTCTGTCCACAAACCTAGGTCCATTGATGATGACCAAAAGAACCGCACAACGATATCAATGATCTAACCCCAACGAACAAACCTAAAACGAACAAATCAACGGAAAACATCGACCGGGCAATGCTTTAATTCTGGAAGTTCTATTCCCCAGGAACTCCCAGTGCCCATGCATGCCCGTCGTACATTTACCTAATTTCTATCTATCTAACTATTCTACTCATTTTGTGCCAAGCTCTTCAAGCAGTTCCAAGTGACTTTTAAAAACTTTGCTAGTTTCCTTTTTGTTTATTTTGCCAATCTAAATATAAACTTTGTAAATTTTCTATTGAATTAAATAAATATTTGAATCTTTTAAAATATTTAAGTTTCATTTAAATTGGAAAAACATTTTACTTTTGATTTTAAAACCAAAGTGTAAATATTTTGAAGAGGGAAATACAGTGCTTATCATCAGCTTAAACTTTGAACCAATTTTAACAACATTTTTAAGGGTTTTCAAAAAATTAATTTTTACTGTACTTTGTTACAGGAAAGTATCGAATTTGACTTTATTAAGTGCGAATAGGACTTTTATTTGATTATAAAAAGGACCGTATTTTCTCACTTTTCGAGTCAGGAGAGTTTATTTCGAGTATTTCACAAAGTTTGAAAAGAAGTCGACGTGTAATTACAAATTTTTTGGACAATCCCGATCAGTTTTTAATAGAAGAAAAGATAATCAGAGATTCTCTTTTCGAACCGATGTCCGATCGATCATAAAAATTACTACATAAATTGAAAATCTTTGTAGTTTCTTTGTAGAGAAAATAATTATGAAACATGATTTTTTAATATTACACATATTTTTTTTATTAGTTTTGTACAAGCAAAAAAAGCAAGCAAGATAAGGTCCTTAGAGTCCACTTCTCCAGTTTCCATTCCCTGATTGTGGTTGTAAGTCCAAGAGGATTACGTAGACATGTCCCGCTGTAATGCTGAATCTGCAAAGAAAAAATCACATGCTTGGTTATCAAAGACCTGCACCGCTCACCTATTTGATTATCAGCCAATAATCCTCATTGGATTGCCATCGTCTTCTCTATTGGCAATCTCTGGAAACTGGAAACCCGTTTCCTTATGCCATTTTTGATTGATTTGTTATAAGAATCCTTTTTAATTTAATGACGTTAGAATTTTTACACATATTTATTTTGTTTTTTTTTATACATATATATATATATATTCAGATATACATATTTTTTATATGCATATATATATATATATATGTATGTATATAGATTTTTGCATTTTCTTTTTGTTTTGGCTTACATAAATGTCGAAAGAAGAATTTTATATGCACGTGAAAGTGTTTCAATAGAATATGCATAATATGTATATATATATATATATAGTTTATATGAAATAGTCAACATTCTGACACAGATCAGCTCAGTGCTTAACTACGATAGTACAAAGTGGTGTGTGTGTGTGTTTATATGGGGGTGTATGAAGTTTTCTTTACATTTATTCTTCATAATAGATTTAAAATATATAAAATTTGTCTGCATGTAATGGGCAGGGAAGGGAGCAGAGAGAAAAACAAAAACAAAAAATTTAAGGAAGGTAAAGAAGGAGAGAGTTAAAGAGAAAGAGCAGGAAGGTGGCGCAGGAGAAAGGAAAAAGGATTTCAATTGATTGCCAGTTATTGACTGTGATTTGTCTGTCTGTTGGTGTGTGTATGCAGATTTCTTTTTCAAAATAAAATTCAATTTTCAAAGGTTAGTTTCTGTTTCGATTACTTATGTACGTACGTATATATATTTATATATATATATATAGGCATAGATACAGATATATGTATATATATATATATATGTTTTTATGTATATATAATGTAAAAAAAAAGAATTCCCTAATTTCTGCACAAATCTCGTTTGATTTTTTTGTTGTTTTTCATTTGTTTTTTGTTTATAATTTGTTGTCCTAACTTGACCTAAGATTTTGTAATGGAAAAAAACCTATACATCATAATTCTATATATATATATGTTTGTTTGTTGGTAATGTATGTATGTATGTTGGTGTATATATAATCAGTGGTGTGTTTCTCTGTGTGTATGTGTGTCAGTGTATGAGTGTATGTGTGTGTGTGTGTGTTAAAGTGTGTAGTTGTAGTGTTGCTTTGTATTGTGGTTTTTTTTTTTTACTGCTTATGCTCTAATCACTAAGATCACCCGAGAGAGATACAAACGCACGCGAACGCGACCGAATTCCGCGATGAATTCGGTTTAAGGTACAACGAAATCACGATATTTTGTTTTTTTTTTTTTGTTTTTTTTTCTTTTTGTTTTAGTTTTTGTTGCTTTTGCTTTGTTTGTTGTTGTTGTAATATCTTTATTATATATATCATTATCATTATTATTTTTTTGGGACTCGGGGGCGAAAGTCCCTTAGTTTAGTTCAGTTTAACGCGACGCGAACGAACGACCCGACGATTTATTTAATTATCACACGTGTTTCCCCCATTTTCAGTTGTTTGTTTATAAATTAAACGTAAACATAGTTTTTTTTTGTTTTGCATTAATTACATAATACTATTACTTAGATTTACTTGAGTTTTTCCTATTCTTCTTTGTGTTTACTTCATTTCTTTTAATGTTTTATTTGTTCCGCGACAATTTCAAAAGACTTTATAATTGTTTGTTTTCTTTCTTTCTTTTTTTTTTCTTTGTTTGTACACTTTATACCTAAAAATCGTAAAAGTTTGCAAAATTTATTTAAAAAAAAAAAAATAAATTATAGGAAATAAACAACTTGAATTAGTTACCTATACAAAAAGCAAAAAAAAAAAAAAATTAATTTAAAAAAAGTAGACAAAATATATAATAATACTTTAAAAAGTGATCAGTCAATGATTTTCAGTTGTTTTTGTTTTTAGTGTAACGGAAATCGTAATCTCAATATATATATATATATAAAAAAAAAACACTTCTAATTTGTTGTACAGCATTATATATATATATATATAAATATAGAATATCAGTAAGTTGTTGTTGTTGTTGTAGTATCAGTAATAGTTTTCTCATTATTATTATTTTAATGTTTTATTGCACGACTACAAAACAAAAACATTGCTTGAGATTCGGGTTTGCAGGGGCGGGCGGGGGATCTTGTTCCTTTTTCCCCTTAACTCAGAATCAGTTAAATATCAGTTTAAAATTCATAAATTTATATCCCAACAATCCCAAGTTAAATCAAGCAATGCTCATTTTATAGTCCTTATTTGTTTTTTGTTATCGATAGTATTATTTGTTTTTCATTGTTTAACTTTTTAATTTTTACCCGAGAAGTTAGTTGCGACGATATACGCGGCGATACGAATACGATTTAACGACTTATACGACAATACGAACGAACGAACGAGCGACGAGAGAACGCGAACGCGAAACCGTTAGAACCCGAACCCGAACCCGAAACGCGACCGGAACCGATTTTAACGAGATTTTTTCGATTTTCGATTTTGATTTTTTGTTTGGTTTTTCTGTTTTGTTTTTTTTTTTTTGGTATTATGTGGAAATGGTTGGGTTTAGTTTGTGAAATTTATATTCTATATATTTGTAGTTGAACGAACGATTTAGTTGAGGCTTACAAGGATGTACATATGTATGCAGAAAGAGAGAAAGAGAAAGAGAGAGAGAGAGAAGAGTTCTCTTATTCTTTTTCTTGTATAATGACTTGAACGGATTTTTGATTTCAGTCTTTATTGATATATTTGTTGCTTTGTTTTTAATTTCACAACTTCGCCCAACGCCTTCCGATTTGCAATGAGTTTTAGTTTCACTTCATTATTTTTAAACGCGACACGAGAACCCGCAATATCAGTTTTAGTTTTTTATTATCAATTTTATACGATTTACGAGGAAGTTATAGAAGAGATAGAGAGAGAGTGAAAAAAATGAGGTGGAAAAATAAATAACACCAACTTTTCGCTTTCTACTATGTGTGTGTGTGTGTGTGTTTGTTTGTGTATGTATGGATGTGTGTGTACGTGAATGTGTGTGTGTGTGTGTGTGTGTTTGTGAGTGTGTATGGGATATATTATATATTCTCTATATGTAGCACTGGATCCGGTTTCTCTGCTTTAAGTACGGCCGGAACACACCTTGGTTCTTGGACATTATTTTCTGCATACACGAAAAAAATAATTCATTAATTAAATATCCAAGTCAAGCAGAAGAGGGATCCCCTTTCTAGCTTGCTTATCGCATAATAATTTTATATATGTATATACACATATATATATATATATAACGTTTATATACTATACATATATATATGCATATATATTTATATAAGACTTATGCCTATAGCTACTTTTTCATTTTCTTTTTTATGGTTATAAAGTGTTTTCTCTACCGATTTTTGTTTTTTTTTTCTTTGACATTTTTTTCTTTGTTTTTTTTGTTTTTGTTTTAACTTAAATTTCAATAACATTCGAACTCAAATCGAATTAACTTAAACATGCTATTGATTAAGACGATGAAACGCATACTTGTACATAATTGTCTAGATAAGAACAAGAGTGTTTGTTTGTTTGTTTTAAGACGGGCGCACGGGGGGTGGCCGTCGCGGCAATGGGAAGGAGAGGAAGGGGTTGGTTGGTTGGTTCGATGGTTGGTTAGTTGGTTTTCTTTATGACGGGGAAATGATGGTGGTAATGTTGGTGGGTTTCTTTTAGCCTGAATCTTAAATCTGATACATGGTGACCAAACGCTCGGCCAATGTTGGCGGAAATTGATCAACAAATCGACGCCAGTTCTCCTCGCCCACTTGTGTCTTAAAGCCATGCAGAATCTGCATAAAAGAGAATATAAAAAGTTAGTTAAGTGAGTAATATCGTCGATGGAGGGATATCTCCTCTTCCATTCGTTGCTCTCTCTCTCTCTCTCTCTCTATCTCTTTTTACCTTTTGTATCATTTGATGAAGATCCTGGGGTGGATTTACCCAAGAGGCTATGGCATCACAAAAGAATATGAAATCAGGCACCACTCCAGCTGGATTCACTGTAATCATATGACACATGCCCCGAAAGGCTGAGTCCTTTTCATCATTGTCGCGTATGTGACGCAAGGATGTGCACCTACAAAGCAGAGATCGAATAGAAAGAATCGAAAGAGGAAACAGAATTCCAAAATTAGCTTATATATATGTATCATATAAATGTATATCCATATATAAATATATATATATATTCTGGAACAAAACCGACAAAGAAAAAAAACAGTAAACCAACAAATTATGCAAAAAAATCTAATTTGAAAAGACAAAGTTCAAGAAGAAAGAACATGAAAAAAGTTTTAAAATGGAACTAGAAGGGGAAAAAAAAAATGTTTTTATAAAAGTTAATTTTTTGTTGTCGTTTTAGTTGTTGTTGTTGGTAGTTGTAGTTGGTGAATAGAAAGAAAAGGCATAAAGATAAATTAAATAAATGGCTAGAAGGTTTGTTTGTTGTTGTTGTTGTTTTTTTTTTGTTTTTTTTCTCTCTTGTTTTGTTTGTTGTTTTGTTTTCATTACACACCACTGTCGAACAAATTCGGGCAAATAAGGAGCCACTTCAACTGGGCACACATAACCTAGACGACCGATTGTTATTGCTATAAAAAAACAGAAAAATGATTTTTTTTTTTTTTGGTTTTGGTTTATCAAATATAGAAATAAATCAACTGAATAATACAATAAGTAATAATACACACACCCAAGCACACTGCACACACACACACACATAAAATATTATTCACATTAAATTATTCTTACATCTAAGTTGGCCCCAAGGATCCTCTTAGAAATCCTGAAGCAACGTACGTTCCTTCTCCCCATAGAACACCAAAGAACGTGCGTGAGGAAAAGGAACCTATCAAAGAAAGTTTTTTGGCATTTTTTATGAAAATTTTAACCAAATTCGCTTAAAAAAATATATATGCATATAGAGACTTCGAAACCCAATCAAAGTAATAAAATTTTAAGATTCTTAGTCACTTGGCTAAGTGCAAACAAGGTTAATTTTTTGTATTTTTTTTAAAACAATTGTAATTCGCGAAAATTCTTAGAAGAATTCTAGTATCACAATTATAACTTAAACAATTGGGCTTACACAGATACATACATTCACATAAATACACACATACACATACACACATAGTTTTAGGAGTATTAATTATATTTACAGGCATCTCAGCCATTCAACACTCACCTGTATTCTCGAGCAGCGTCTTTGGTGTATTTGGGCGATTAATTATAATGAATAGATCGGTGAGTACAAGATGTATGTACTGTTTGGTCTCCTCACCTGAAATAGAAATTGAATTAAAAGTTAATTACTAATAATATAAATGAAAGTAAAAGAGAATTAATCTGAAACATGGCCTATAAACACGTCTTCTTCAAGCAAGGCGGAAATATCCTTTATCTATTAAAGAGCGACTAAGAAATCGCTTTATATTGCTTTTAAATTGAAAACAAATTTTCTGAATTCTATTTAAGTTAGACAGAATAAAGACCGATTACAGCAAAAAAAAAAAACAATGAATGGAATGAATTGAACGTTTCTATGAAAATGCGACTACATGTTTGGCTCACAGTGTATCAGATCATATTTTTATATACCCAAAAGATCTTCTGCAGATTCGTAGACACTTACCCAACTTCATACAGATTTCGCCAATGGCCCAGGTGGCATTATTACAGACCGATATAAAATCAGGATTAAGATTTTGTCCCAATATGGGGAAAAACTCAGCCATAAAAGGATGAACATGCGGAAAACAGGCTTTGGTCAAATCACCCAACAAAGCAAATGAAGATTGACGAACCTATCGAAACAGAATATACAGAAAAATAACGATTTTGATTGAGAATTTGTTTTTGGTTTTCACTCACCTCTGGCAGTATGTCCTGCATGCATTGATATAGCAAATGCATGATATTGCTATTGGCCACCAAAGTTTCAATATGACGGTCCAGACCCTCAGCCAAGCCGGACAGCAAGTCCAATGCCACAATCATGCGCTCCTTATCGGGATGGTCGAATGTGTGATTCTGTTTGCAGAGCTACAACAAATGCGAAATTAAATAAATAAAATTTCTTCTATAAATTTATTTGAGAGCTTACCATTTCCTGATTTATGGTCTGTTCGATTAAAGAGATGCAACGTCTGTAGACTGGATCGCAATAGGGCAGAAAACCGGATTGTAATGCTGTGGCAATGCTGGATAGGCATTCCAGCAGTGGGAATAGATCCTTATCGTCATCTTTCAATAGATTCCATTTGTCAATTAGCGGCGGCATCAATATATCAATATATTGCGGCTTATTTAAGTGATGTCCAACCGAATCGGCCAATGTGCCAACAGCATCATACAATATCAATAGATTCTTATGCTGGTATTTGGAGAAGGCAAAGACCAGAGTCTTTAGAATGTATTCCAAATAAGGCACCAATTCGGTGCATGCCTCCTCCTCGAGTGTGGCAAAGGCCGAACAGGCAGCCTCCTGAACCCGCTTATTTGAGTCCAGAATACGCTTCAATAGCTCCTCCATCAAGGGTTTTAGATATTGATCGTGTGGCTGATTGACGACCCAATTGGCATAGCGCGACAGAGTCCAGCATGTTATGGAACGGACCAAAGCCTTCTTATCAGATAGACAACTAATTAAATATGGTATTAATTCAGGCAAATGTTGAATCATGCCCTGCATGCAGCCTTCGGCAATGGCACCCAGAGCCAATACACCACTCTCCTTTATGACCCATTCCTGATGGAATAGTGTGTCCTTCAGTATGGGCAAAACAATGGGCAGACAATCCTCACGGAACACATTGGCTAGCACATCAAGGGCCGCTGCACTACATTTGCGTAAATTCCATTCCGATAGCGAGCTATCATCGTCCAGACCGTCATCAAAATCATCGTCGTCCTCCTCCCCGCCGCCGGCTGCCCCACCCGCAGCGGCCGCCTCCTGACCACTCTTAATGGTGTGTGTGCGCGATTTGTGGAAACGTGGCCGAATATCCTCCTCACGATCCGGCACCATATCATCCTCCTCCACATTGCCCTTAAGTAGGATAATATCAATCTCTGAGTAGCGCATGCCACGCACTAGCACCGGAGCCAATTGAGCCAGATATGGCGCCAAAACATCTTTGCAGATGCTCTGTTCGGCCAATGATAACCAGAATTCAGAGGCCTCTAGAGCCACTCCTTCATCCGAGTCCTGGGTACGCAGCATCATGTACTGGAATAGAGTAAACAAAAACAAAGATTTAAAACATTTTATTCATTCTCCAAAAGTGACTAACTCACCTCAATAATCTGTGACATGTGCGGCATAAGACGATCCATACGAACTTCCAAGAGCATAACCAGACCATGGCACACATTCTTACGCACCTCATGATCCTCATCAGAGGATAAATGAAACAGATTCTCAATATATGTGTCAATATTTAACATCAATGCCTGCGAGCGATTTATAATAAATTGATTGATGCACGCAATCGCATGGGATCGTATCTTGGGACTGCTATGCTTGAAATATTGCAAAAACTTTGGAATCATAACATTCAATGGCCTATTGAGAGCAGCTGAGTCTAATATTTCGGCCGAATCCTCGCATATCTTTTGCAATGCACTAAACGCTCCCTCGCAGATATTGTAATCCTGGGCATCCAGCATATCGCACAGCGACGGCAACAATTGTGGCCAATTGTGTAGGCCACCATTACTGGCTATGGTGGTTATCAGTATGCCCACTGTGGCCCGGATTAAAGGCGAGGTATCGCCCACTGCCTGCAGACATTCGTGTTTAATATATTCAACAATCTCTGGCTGCAAATTACTACCATGCATGCGTATATTATTCTTTAAAATCAAACCACTCAACGAACGAGTTGGTTCATCTTCTGTTTTGAGTTTGGTTAGCACATAAATGAGATAGTTATTAAAATCTGGATAGCGATTGAATTCCTCGAGTTTCTGCGAAGAGAAATGAGATCCGGATGACCAGTTAATCAGGTGCTGGGTTGGAGGCAATGTGGGGGAGTCGACTTACCATTTGCACGGCCATTTGTGTGGCTGTATCGGGAGATTGAGATTCCTTTAAGATCCCAATGATCTGTTGGAGACCTTCGGCTTGTGGTTCCCACGTCATTTTGGCGAATTCTAAGCGGTATACGAAGAGAGATGAGTTCTTTTTTGGATTTTGGGTGAATAACCTCTTAAAGGGTAGCAAACACTTTTTTTTTGCACTGTGAGAGAGAAAGACACTTTGTTCGAGGCCACGCACACACACACACACAGACACGCACACCGTTGCATTTATTCGCGCACACGTACACTTCTCGACGGTTTTTTTTCCCCTTCTACATGGCGAGCAAGAAAAAATTTCAGGGATTCTGGAGCAGCTTTTCTTCTTTTGGTTTATTCTTTAGAATTTCGTAGCCAAATATATCCTTTGTTCTTTAAACTTCTGCGAGAAATTCAAAAAAAAAAACCAAAAGATGAGATCCACCCGCAACCCGCACACTCGCGCGCGCTCCCTTATTCCACCCGCCATGTTCTTACACTCTGCTGCTGCAATCGGCAATCTTTTTTTGTGGTCTTTGTCTCTCACCTTATTATTTGTGTTTTTGTTTAATATTTACTAACCTTTTTCTAGTATATGTTTGTCGTGCACGTATTCAACTAGATTTGGCTTTGCTACTAGATTTTAACAAATTTTCATAAAATTTTTCACTTTTTTTTTTATTCACTTTATACACAGTGTTGGTAAATTCTGTCAGAGATGAGTTTTATGGAAGAAAGTCTGGTCGACTTTCTAACATGTTCGAGTTGCACCGATAAATATGGGCTCCGCTCCCTTAAAATTGAGTTGCGCTCTCTTTAAATTGAATCTATTTAAGAGTCTGTTAAACGTTAACAGCATCATTTGAGAGTCTGTTAAACTTTAACAGCATCGATTTCGAGTCTGTTAAACTTCAACAGCACCATTTGGGAGTCTGTTAAAATTTAACAGCATCATTTGCGAGTCTGTTATTTAATATTACCCGCTAAAGAAGGGATAATCCGCCAAAAATTGGTATTTAAGCCGCCAAAAATTGGTATTTAATCGAGTTAAAGAAGAAAACAAAAGTTTAATCCCACATTGCTTTGACTTTCATGTTCTAAATAGTAAAAGTTGCAATTAAAAAATTTGTTTTCTGTAAATTAATATAGCCTTTTGAGGCATTTCAAATGTTGTAATAAAATTTTTCAACCCTAGTTTGGCTTGAGCTTCACTAATGTGCCAGGGTTGGCCGAATTCCAGTTGAATGTTTTTGAGGGTTTGAGTGCCAGACAACAAAGGATCTGCATTTACGAGGATTTCCACACACAGAGTTATATATATATATAATATATACAATTGAGCCGACTCAAAAAGCAGGGTCAAACAACGTTAACCAGACGGTCAAGTGAAAGTTTTGTGAACTTGTCGCCTTTCAACAGCCCAAGCGACCAGACGCAGGCACGCTAAGCAGCGGCAGACCATCAGCATCCATCAGCAGCATGAACAAACGGAATTTTGTGAGACAAATTAAATAAAAATAAAGAGGAATAGTGAGTTTTGATTTAATTACATTTTCAGATTCGTCTGCCGCCAGAGGTGAATCGTTTGCTTTATGTAAGAAATTTACCATATAAGATCACATCCGATGAGATGTACGATATATTTGGTAAATTTGGTGCCATAAGACAAATACGCGTGTAAGTTGAATGAGTGTTCCTTTCCCGTCATTATCATCATTAAGTTTCACTCATTGTTAATAATTGCAGGGGAAACACACCGGAAACGCGCGGCACCGCCTTTGTTGTCTACGAGGATATATTCGATGCCAAAAACGCCTGCGATCATTTATCTGGCTTCAATGTCTGCAATCGTTATCTGGTTGTACTCTATTATCAATCGAATAAGGCCTTTAAGCGTGTAGACATGGACAAGAAACAGGAGGAGCTAAATAACATAAAGGCCAAATATAATCTAAAGACGCCAGAAGCTCCTTAGGGCGGCTACTCGGGGATGCAACAGCATCATCTAACAACTGCAACTACTTTACATCTCTTTCATCATCATTGCGCCCGCGCCCCCCATTAGATGATGCAGACCGATGACCTTTGACTTTTCTTTCAACTTTCCTTTAAAAAAAAAAGACTTTCAGCTTTCCCTTGCTTTTCGATGATTTTTTCTTAGTTTGTTTCATCCATTAATCATTCATTCATTCAAACAATCGATCAATCAATCAAACAATCATCATTCCAACAACCAAAAGAAAAAGAGTTCATTATTTTATAATTCACATTTTCAACTCATTTTAACCAAATCACTCACTCACCTCACACTCTCATCAAATATAACAAGCAAGTAAAAGTAAAAATACAAAAAAATTGCAAAAATTAAGAAAACAAAATGCCTGTGAAATTGCTTTTGTAATTTGGAGTGAGCTATGAAAGAAAGGGTGAAGGGGGATCCTAGTGTGTTGGGATTACCCATAGAGATAAAATGGAATACAATGTCGGAGCTACAAAGAGTTGGAGTTGTTTCAATCCATCCATCTTTCAGGAGAAGCATAAATAGTGCCTTAAACTAAAGAAGGAAAGCAATATTTGTTAGAGTAGGTCGCTAACGCACGAAAAAAAACGAAGATGGCTAGAGTTCAAGACTAAGTTTTGGCGGCGAATTTTGGGGGAATCTTTGTGCCATCTGAATCTTTTTGGATTAGGAACGTGGCTTAAGAAATTTCCTTTAAATTGTCTTTGTAATTGAAACTTAAAATGTATTCAAAGACATGTAACCAAATTATTTAAATATTATACAACAAACACTAATTATTATCTACTCTAATTGGAAGCCACATCATCATCCGCATCTCCATCAACTTAAGGCATCATCTGCTTCTACTTTTGCTGCCGCCGCCTGTTTATATTGCTCGTAGGAATTCAGCTGCTTCTTCTTGGCCTTCTGTTCGGCCAAGTCTTTGAGTTCCTCTTTGGCCACCTCGGCTATCTCTTGACGCAGAGCCTCTACTTTACGCTTGCGTTCACATTTCTGGATTTCCTTTTCGCGCACCTTCTCGGTTATCTCTTTGGGCAATTTCGTTGGCTTCGGCGGTTTCTCCTCATGCACCTTCTGATGCCGTATGAGAGCCGCCTCTTGGCGAAAATGATTGCCACATGTCTTGCAGGCATAGGGCTTCTCGCCCGTGTGGATCCATTCGTGTTGCTTCAGGGATTGTGAGTTGGCAAAGCGTCGCGAACAGAAACGACACTCGAAATCCTTGACCTTCTCGTGAACGCTTTTATAGTGTCGTTTCATGTTACCGAGATTATTAAATCCTTGATTGCAACCAGGACACAGATGCATTCCTTCCTTTTGTATGAATTTTGATGGTGGTGGAGGATCTGCAGCAGCAGCAGCAGCAATCGGAGGAGGAGGAGCAGCAGCAGCTGGTAGAGATATGGTGGATATGGGATTGATGACAGTGCCAGCCAGCTGGGCCATGTCCACACGTTCTACGCGTCGGGGATCTCTAGGTATGGTGGCCACTGATTCGGCACAAACCTTAAGCAAATCCTTAGCATCCACTTGTGTGGGATCAGCACCATTTTCCTCTTGCCTCTGGCGATATGTTTCCAATGCCCTTTCCACACTCTTTTCGTGAATTTTCAAATGTTTAGTCAGACTTTCCGTGTAGAGGAACTTTTTACCACAGACCTACGAGGATGGATATTGGGACACGTAATGAAAAGGAGGAGAAGGAAGTGGAAAAAGATTCTTCCTTACCTTGCATTCGCAGCGTTTTTCTCCCGTGTGGGTCATCTCGTGGATTTTACAGGCGTGCGATTTACCGAAAGTCTTGCCACAATATTGACATGCGAAATTCCGTACCTTCTCGTGAACAATCTTGACATGATTGTCCAGGGCACGCTTCGTGTGGGTGGCATGTTGACAGATTTCGCATTTGAATTGCTTCTCCTGGGTGTGGGTCAGCATGTGCTTGCTCCACTCTTGACGTGTGGTCTTTCCCACTCCACAATAGGGGCAAACATAGTTCTTGATTCCGGCATGCCGGAGCAGATGATTCTTGAGGGCCGAATTGATGTGGAATCCTTTGCCACAAATGTTACAGGGATAGGGTAACTCCTCGCCTGTATGCTTATACATATGCTTTTTAAGGGCCACTTGACAGCGAAAGATTTGACCACACTCCGGACATGGCTGCTCCACACGAGGTGGTGTCGAACGGGTCAAGTTATGGACCTTTTTCAGGTGAATGGTGAGCAGACGCAGGCGAGGAAATAACAGCTTACAATTTTCCACTGTGCAAGGGATTTCGGGGGTCTTTTTGGTGTGGGCATAGTCTACGTGCAAGCGTAGCGCGCCCATAGTGGTGAAACCCTTCTTGCAGGATTCCTCCGAGCATTGGTAGGGCAGGAGATCGTTGTGATGTTTCATATGCTCATCGAATTTAGATTGTTTTTTAAACTTTTGTTGGCAAATCGGGCAAGAGATGATGCGAGCAAAGGGGATTCTTTGACGTCTCGTTAGATCTTTTGACTCTCCCAAACGGTGGGCCAAAGGCAAATCATCATCAGTGCTATGATCCTCTTCTTCCTCCTCCTCCCCGGACTCCTGCTCATTATCCACCTTTACATCGTTGTCTTTTCCCTCAGTCTCTTCCTCGTCCTCCTCCTCCTGCTCGGCTATAACCATATCTTTGTCCACAGTGTTCAGCAATTTGATAACTTCTTCTTCATTCTCAATAATTTCCATTTTATGGTTCATCAAAGGATCAAAACTGGCCGCTCTTGTCTCTTCCTCCCCTTCCGGCTCCTGTTCATCTTTCGCCTGCTCTTCCTCCCCAAAGATTTCCATGCGAATAATTCGATTGCTGACCAACATTTCCTTGAATCTCTTTTTGGAATCCAAACATAGTCGTTGAAATTGATTAACATCGTTCAGTCGGCTATAGCAATCACAGCATAGATAACGCGGCAGTCCATCATCCTGCTCTACTTGCACTCCCGTGCATACAGAAAGTTTCTTAGCCAATTCGAAATCCAAAAACAAATCGTGGACAGCTCCACCTGCAGAGCTGATGCCTCCAGATGCGGATGTTGATATTCGAGGGCTGTGGCCCAAGTAACTTAAGCAAATCCGACATACTGAGTTTATCGGATACGGCTCATGCTCACTGCAGCTCATCTCCGGCAGCAGACAGCATTCAAGTTCATGAATTTCTCCTTTCTTTTTTGTAGTTATTTGTTTCAAACAAATATTTCTTTTTTTACGCGTTTTCAGAGATGAAGCAGATCTCTGCGGCAGTGTTGCCGACTTTGGCATAAATTTAGCTAATTTTCTGGCCGCGGAGAACAGTGTTTAACGAGTAAAGCCAAAGGAGAGGGAAAAGTAGTAGTGAATGACAAACGTGCGCGACTGCCAGCTGCGATATTTAATGCGATAGTTATTTTTTATTAATTATAAATAAATAAATTGCTAGCACAGCAGTATAGTATATAAGTTTATATTTTGATATACCTTTGTATGAAAATTTAATATTAATTTAACATAAATTAAAGGGCTTGCTTATCTCACTCATTCATTCAAGCCTTTAATAAATAAATGGGTTCGACTACAATGTCAGCACTTGTGTTGTAAAGTATATAGCAAATAAAACCTGTAACCGATCTAATTTCATTTAGTCAAATCATTTGAATATGCTCCCATGCATACCTGTAACCGCTGTAAGTCTTATTGGGTTTTTTTTTTTGTTAATGTTGGGGCTCACGTGCCGTCACTAAGACCAAATACACACGTCTCTGTTTTGGCAGCAAATGTGTTGTGAATGTGTGGTGGGCGATGGCAGTAGGCAGGGGACGGGGCTGCAAGAGGACTCGTTTGTTTTTCCTATTACTTACTCGCCCATTTCGTCGCATTTGCTGACGAGTATACAAAAATTTTTTTCTGTGTCAGTATTTTTTTTTTTATTGCTGGACACAACACACATTTACAAAAAACACACAGAAAACAAAAAAAAAAAAAAGACCAGCGACGAAACAAACGCAGAAGAAGCAGGAGAGGAAGAGAAACAGGCATTTAAGTTGATTTAGTTATTGGGAAAACGCACACTGTCTACTTCAAGGAGAAAGAAGAAACAACTCCAAAATGGATGTGTCCGGAACATATTCGATTCATTCGATGTGTCGGATATGCTTAAAGCACTTGCAAAACGATGCCGCCTACGATTTGTATCTGGTGCCTGGATTGGCCAAGAAGCTATGCTTCTGCACCTCCCTGTCCATCGAACAGAACGATGGCTTCCCCAAGAATCTCTGCACGAATTGTTATACGAAACTGAATGATTTGCATGATTTTCAAAAGCTGTGCGTGGATTCGGTGCAGAAGTTCCAGGACATGGTGGCCAGTAATACTTTCAATTTCGATGTACTCGATCCAAGTATGGCTGGCGGAGTGGGCGCCGGGGTCGATGAGGAGGATCATGTTAATTTTGATCCATTGATAAATCACAAAATGGAATTAATCGAGAACGAGGAGGATGTCTTCAAAATGCTTGAAGATGTCGACAAAGAGGCAGAAGAGGTTGAGAAGGAGGTGGTCAAACTGGATGAGGAGGAGGCAGCCGATGAGTTCGGCGGCAGCGGTGGTGGTGGCGGAGGCATGGGAGACGATGATGCCTATTCCATGGAGAGCGGTAATGATAATGACAGAGACTTAGATTTCGAGCCCAATAGCAGTGACGACGATATGCCACTGGCCCAGAGAGTGCGTGGTGGGGCAGGCGGTGGAGGAGGAGGAGGAACCGCAGCTAGCTCTACTCGGCGCAAGGGACGATCCTCCAAGCCGGCACCCGCACCCAAGCAGCCCAAGAAGCCCAAGAAAAAAGTAGAAGAAGACGATGACTTAATGAGCGATGATGATGAATTTACCAGTGATACGGATTCATCCGATACGGAAGGTGGCACCTCGAAGGGGGGCAAGCCCAAACGCAAGCGGATACCAGCCGATGAGAGGCATTTGCATCGCATCATCGATTGCCACATTTGCCATCAGAAGTTCAAAAGGCGATCCGCTACGAGGAGCACATGAAGTATCACAATGACCTTTTGCCCTTCCAGTGCAAGGTGGAGACATGCAAGAAGGGTTTCACCACAGCCAATGGTTTGCGTATTCATGTGGATCATGCCCATACCGAACTATCGGAGGTGCACTCCTGCCCAGCGGAAGGATGCGGCAAGACCTTCCCACGTGTTCGCCTGCTCACTTTTCATATGAAGAAGGTGCACAATATTTCAAAGGCGGCGGCTCCATTGCGCGATTTTCCGTGCACCGAATGCGACACAGTGTTCCGTTGTCCCACAGCTCTCAAGAAGCACATGTACAAGCACACCGGCGAGGAGCTACCCTATCCGTGTAACATCTGCGGCAAGCGTTTCGTCATTAATTCGGCTCTACGTGACCATCTAATGCGTCACGCTGGCATCAAGAATCATGTGTGTCCCTATTGCGGTGTGGGCAAGACCACACGCCAGGAATGGAATGCCCACATCCTGACCCACACTAAGGAGAAGAAATTCAAATGCCGACAATGCGATCATGCCTCGCACAATAAGCAGGCTCTTAGCAATCACGTGAAGGTTGTCCATGAGAAGCGCAAGGATTTCGCTTGCCAGTATTGTGGCAAGACGTTTGGCAAGTCGCATGCCTGCAAGGTCCATGAACGCAGTCATACGGGAGAGAAGTGCTGCGAGTGCAAGATTTGTGGCAAGATCTTCCTGTGCGATAAGAGTTTGACCAAACATTTGAAGACTCATGAGAAGAAGGATCTACCGCCGGTGGCTCCACCGCCTCCGGCAAATGTGGCTGCCGCTGTTGCTGCTGCCAATGCCGTTGCACAAGCTCCAAATCAAAATCAAATGCTGAACATTCCAGGACAAGATCTAATGTCTCTCCAAGATGATCCAAATGCAGTGGCAGTGGGAGCTGGAGGAGGAGGAGTAGGAGCTCCCCATTGACAGCTCAAAAGCCGAAAAATTCAAGACGTGTCCAACGTGTGGACATATCCCAATTGGCTGGCACATCGGTCAATCCTATACCCTCGGTTTCGGTGCCCTCGTGGTCGCCGCAGGTGAACTTTACCAAAAAGGAGGGTCAACACATCTGTCCTGGCTGTGGGCGTGGCTTCAATAACATTGGCAACATGAAACTCCATTACAAAATCATCCACGAGAAGGTCAAAGATTTCGCCTGCCGCTTCTGCCCCAAACGTTTCTCCAAGGCCCAAATCTTGCGCCATCACGAATGGATCCATACGGGCGAAAAGCCATTCGAATGTAAAATCTGTGGCAAACATTTCCGCCAGGAGACGGCCCTCAAGAAGCACATTAAAACGCACGAAAAGCCCAATCGGCGGCATGTCCCCGAGCGCAGTGCACCAGTGCAATACCATAAGCTGGAGCCACCAATGGATGGCTTTATGGAGCATCGCAACTATGAACAATATCAGGATCCGGCTGCCGAACGGGCGGCAGCCACTGCCGAACTTTTGGCCCAACAACTCGAGGAGAACGAAGCGAAACGGAAGGCCGAAATCGAGCGACGTAAAATTCAAGAGGCTGCCCAGGAGCAGTTACAGAAGCTGCAAAAGCAACAGGAAATTGTTAAGGCCACCACCTCATATGATGGCTATTATGCCCAAAAGGCCCAGGCTGATGGCACCAGTGTGGATGCCCTCAAAATAGATCATGTCTAAAAAGTGTCGACTAGAAGGAGGACATGTCGCAATATTTTATAATTAGATTTATATATCGGCGCATAAACACAACACCTATATATATAATCCCCCGGAAAAAAAACAAAAACAAAAAAACCACAAAAAATTTGAATGAAATTTTTACTACTTAAGCCTCGAATTGCTCTTGATCGATCCCTTCATCATTTTCAATTGGAAATAACTTTTCAAAACAACAACAACAAACCTAGTGTTAGCCTATAATATTGACAACAACAAACCTTTATCAATTGGGAGTAGGGGGGGGCGGTGCGGCTCCTTCAAATTCATCTCAAAATCTAATTAGTTTTTATACATACATATATGGGATAAACCATTTCGATTTTGAACCCAAATCATCCTCCCACCCCCTTAACGAGTTTTATGTTTTCCAATGTACTAAAAATACATCTATAATGTAATGTGCTTATTTAGTAATTAATGAAATTACATATAAAAATACACATATTAAATATAAACAAACAATTTTTCAATAGTCTAGCCAAACAAAAAAGTTTCTAGAGTGATTCTAGGAATTCATTAACTTTAATACTGTCAAAAGTCTAAGAGGAGTTTTCATTTTTTCAGATAATTGCACTTAACAAAGTAGTGCCAATCAGTTAGAAATATTTTTCAGTTAAAAATTTGTTAAAACTTATATTCCTTTTTAATTTAATACATTCAGGATCGGGAAATACCTAATTGTCTTTTAACTTAAAAAATATGAAGGCTGACTACAGTAGAAGATAATAGGAACTTAGATCAAGACTTAGCACAGGATTGCAAGAGAATTGCAAGAAGGATTTGTTTAGGGAACGTTTGGGTCACTTTGACAAGAAATTTCGAAAGAGAAATGGTAAAATTTATTAAGCCAATTGTGAAAAAGTTGAAATATTTAGTTATGTTAAAATGAGGGTTTATTATTGGAGACATGGATCCATAATTTTGGCTACATCATATAAGGCACACGAGAGAAAAGATGAGATATAACATGAAGAAAGTTTGAAACTATTTCTGATTAAAGTCCCAGGGTATACAAACGACGCCATCGGTTGAAACGGAATAATAATGGGTTATATGCAACTTAATTTGCTGAAAATGCTGAGTGGAGTAGCCTCTGGATAGCTCGGAGAGGGCTGAAATCATTTTGTCTGGCGTAATGGCATCGTCTTTGGTCAGAGATTGTAATTGCAGTTCCTTCATGCACTCATCCATGAGCTCTTGTTCGATGTGCTTATCTTCGGCATACTTTTTCATACGCTCCTTGGCTACTGTCATATTTTGGCTAATGAAGTCCACAAGAATCGAGCCCGGGCAGGTGGCTGGTGTTATGAATTGACCTGTTGGACTGACCATTAATGGACCTGCCTCCGATTCGACAACAATAATGAATTCGTTTAGCGTTGCTGGCCAATCTTTGGGATACTTTTGTTTGCCCAAATAGTCGTTGAGAGATGTGGTCACCTTCATCAAGTGGCTTGCGTAGCCGCGTGCCTGTTGCTTGGGCATAAATTTCCTGCGACCAATTTGTATGCCCAGCAGAACTTGGGACAGGGTTTGTTCATAGATGGGCACCACCTTGAGATAGGCATCATGTGATGGGATATTCTTGATGAAATCCAACCAATTGTTGAGGACATCACCTGTGAAGAGCATCACATGACCTTCCAAACTGATTCCTGTGAATGGGGCAAAGACCACTATGCGATTCTCCAGGGGATGCAATTCCTGGCAGTGGGTATTAGCCAGACGTTCAAGAGTTTTGAGGCAACCCCGATAATGCTCTATGTTCCAGCCACATTCATAGCGTGCATCGCGTAATTTTAATTTCTTCACCAAAATTTTTTGCAGCTTATCGATCTCAGCCTGTAGATTGGCTGTATCTTTGGAACGCTCTTTGGCCTTGGGGGCATTCTCCACCAGCCACGTCGATAGCTCTGGGCGTATGCTGGCGCGTTCCTGCAAAGCGAATCAGACCATAAGTCTTACAATTTGAAATATGTTAAGTGTTAAAATACTCCATACGTTTCGAAATTGGTATTCAAAGTCAGCAAATTCCGAATCATAATTATAGTCCTGACTGGGTTTGTTGGCCATACTCGCTCCATATCCGACTCCCGCTCCCGCTCCTGCTCCATTTAAAGCTGGAGATGACTTGATGCTCTTTACATATTCCGTTGATAGATTACACGATTCCAACAGATGCTGTATAAAAGTCTTTGGATCTCTTGTGCTATTCCTGTCCAGGCGTATGTGAACCAATTTGAATGAATCTCTCTTGTCCGCCTCGTTGCTTAGCCGCACATAGAATTTGAGTACTTTTGTGCTGGCAGCGGCCTCATATCGATAATTACGTTCGTATAAAGCTCCCAAATGCTCGCTGAGCAATTTCAAGGAATTTTCATTGACTTGGCGCTCTTCAGGATGTTGACCAAAGAGGTCCGGATGGACAGCAAAGTAAAATGGACGCAGGGCAGTTGTCAAGTCTATACAGTTAGATACCACAAATATTATATCATCATTCCTATAGTATTTATCTGTTGCTGAACTCACCTTGACTTAAGCAGCGACGTACTACCAATTTCAAATTTAAATTTGTCAATTTTTTGGCGCCACTGAGCCAGACCAGGGCCATGGCCATTATATAAACGAAGAAGTGGAAGAAGGAAGAGACAATAACAAGGGCGAATAATATGAGCAGCAGCAGCAGCAGGAACAGCTGTGGCAGTGACAGCCGTACACTGCTCTCCGTCCGGAGGTGCCAACATATAGCTGTGGGCTACCGATTTTTGTTTGCACAGAATTTGATTTATAAACACACTCTCCGATCTTATCTATTGATAAAATAGCAACATTAACTCAGTGTGACCGTATGTTCACATAAGATTTTAGTAGGGCCGTATAAACTGCGAACTACAGATGATTCCACTGGTTCATCGACTTTAGTAAAATTCAGTGCAAAGGCTGTTTACAATTGAGTGTGACCAGACTTTTAGCTAGCCACAATTTCCACGGCTCGTGTTTGCGCTAGGCAGAAACAAAAAAGCGGCAACAAATAAAATTAAGTGAATATAAACAATTTGCCTAATACAAACCGAAGCAAAATGACTGCTGTGCCGCCACCCGCAAACATTTCCACATTAATGCCATTGGGTAAGTTTCCAACAAGCCAATAAATTCTATGGATGCCGGCTTTGTTATTAATGCTTCCTCTTTCTTAGAACTTGTGGACAAATGCATTGGATCTAGGATTCACATTATAATGAAGAACGACAAGGAAATGGTTGGCACATTGCTGGGATTTGATGATTTTGTCAATATGCTGCTTGACGATGTCACAGAATATGAGAACACGCCCGATGGTCGAAGGGTAACCAAATTGGATCAGATTCTGCTCAATGGCAATAATATAAACCATGGTGAGTAAATAGTAATTTCCATTCTATTGAAATGCTAACTTAATTTTGTTTCTCTTCGATTATTACAGTTGGTGCCTGGCGGCGATTTGGCCGAATGAAATATTCTCAAATTTTTCCCAATTAAACATTCTCTTTTTATAAACAAATTGAAACAGTTTGTTTTGTTCTTCGATGTGGAGGGCACTGTTAAGCTTCTGTCAAATTGTAGCAGGATTAACAGTGCGTTTAACCTTAATGTTAATAGGGCGCCAATTTGAAAAAAAAATGAAATGTTAAAATTTTGTATATGAGATTTCAATTTTCAAAACGAAAACGGGCACCCAAAAGTCCCTAAACTTGTAAAAAAAATAATAATACAAAACTATAGAAAAGAGCGAACATAACTTTCAGATTTAAAAATGATTAATTTTTTTGCTCGATGGCATTAAATTTTAGTAATTTATTTGAATTTATTTATTGGTATTATGCGCTTGCGCTTTACGTGGTGGAGAGAAACAAACATGGTAACAGTCAACATGTGCCATAAATATTAACGGTACTCTCACGCTCCCTGCCTGAATGGCGAGTGCCTCTGTCTCTTGCTCACCCTGTCACCCGGTCGGTCGGTCAGTCAGTCGGTCTCTTGACGCAGAGTCGGCAAAAAAAAAAAAATATATAATAACGCTGTGTGGCCCATTCAGTACGGCATTCTACTCCAACGGAAATAGAACAAACCAAGCGGAAACACGCACGACAAAATATTAACAAAAAAATCTGAAAAAAGAACTCCAGAGCCCGAGAGCCGCTGAGAGCCGAGAAACCCAAACCAAAGCGAAACCCAAAATCAAATCAAATATGAAAAAGTTTTTCTTCATCAAAATCGGATAATTAAATGATAACAAGTATATAAAATATATGACTAATTGAAATGAAATGTGCAAATTGTGTATTGTGTGGGACAAAACGAAAGAACTGAGATTCCACCCACAAACTCTGGAGCGGTGCGGAGCGGAGTGGAGCGGCGCTTGGGGTTCACTACTTGCTGCTGCTGCTGGCTGTATCCAGCAAACATTTGCTACCTTGTGCTCACCGCTAAGCAAGAATTATAATTTCATGATTATGATGATTGCTGCTTGAAGAAATCAATAGGAGGAGGACAGGGAAATGGCCACGACGACAACGGGCAAGACGATGAGCAGCAGCTGTCAGAGTATAGCCACTGCAGCAAGTAGTGCTGCCACCACAGTGGCTGCTGTCTCAATCTCAGCCTCGAATGCCACTTCAGTGGGTTCCCTTATAGCAGCGCAACAGCAGCAGCACTCATATCCGCACTCTCACCCACACCAGAGAGGTGAACCTATATCCCAACACTATGTCAATGGCACCGGCAGTTTGGGTCGCTTAAAATTTCACAAGAGTCTCGATGCCAGCGATGAGGAGCTTGATTATCCGCAGGTATGTATAGTCGATCCACCACTTTGACGTTCTCTTCTAATTGAAATTGTAGGATTCTCCCTTGGGGGGGGCGGGAGGTTTATTGAGTCATAAATGAGGTCCTACAAGGAGTGCTCAATTGAAATTGTCTTGCGGTGCTGGTGCTGATGATGGTGGTGGTAGTTGTGGGTTGTGGGTGGTTGCTGCTGCTGCTGCTCCTGGTGGTTGATTTTCCTCTTTGTGTGTATGGAAGGGGGATTGGTTGGCTGGCACTCAGCTGTTTAACCTTTGTCCACTCATCACCATGTCATGCATGCATGTACATACATACATACATACATATATAACTAAATATATACATACATATGTATGTACATATATAGTTCACGCTTCGCCTGGCAAAAGCAAATGTTGGCTCATATCGCGCTTCGTCGATCAACTGTTAATAATTCAATGCACTGTTCCCCCCGTCTGCCCCCCCCCCCCCACACCGTTCTGTCTTTTCATGCTGTAGGAAATTGTCACACACAATTCAAGTCCAGGCCTTGACTTTGAATGAGGCCAATTTAATACCACAAAGAGGGTAAAAGGAATCATTTTTTTTTTTGTGTGCCAGGTTTTGACCGATTTAGATCTATTATCGAATTTCCCAACCATCATGTAATTGCCTTTCTTTCATTTCTATAGCTAAATAATATACCTAATCAATTTGTGCTATATAACGAACAAGTTTACTTGTATTAGATACATATAGACTACATCATCTCATTTTGTCATTTTGAATCAAGATTGTCAAGGAAGCTTTTGGGAAAAACAATTGCAGCACAATCAAAAGTTTCTGTCCCCTTAAAATGACAGCCATTAGACGAATTTTTGGAGCATAGAATAAAATTTTATTGTTTATTTCTATTGAAAAACACGTCTAGGCAAAAACAAGTAAGAATTTCGTGAAGATAAGTATAGGATTGTATCCGAATACACATGAAAATAGTGTTAACTATGATATGAAAATTGCAGAGGAGAGGAAATTTTTTTCTCAATAAATTTAAGTAAATTCATGTCAAAGTAATTTAATTTTCCTATCTTTACGGATCTAAACTCTATATAAATCGAAAACAGCTCAGTAATTCCTTTAAACTTTGTCCACAATCTAACCTTTCCAATAAAAAACTTCAATAAAAAACTTATTTTTATAAACTTGGCAAACTTTTTTGGGTTTTTCAATAAATAGTGTAAAAATCCAAGAGCAAATCATGAAAAAGAGGCATCGAAAAGTTACAATTTCAATTTAGTTTCTTAAAATTATCTTATCTAGAATTCTTCTAGAATTTCCTGGCAACTCTTAAGGTCCTCTGGATTCTCTTTACCCGAGCCTACTTGCCCGTTCCAGGAATATATTTTCCATGACAAATTTAATACATTTTTACTATGTAGTCATAGGAACTAAAGGTTGTTAAAACATAGCTTTAACTTGGCTCTGTGCGGAAGCAGGGGGAATATACGGTTTGTTTTATTTGTCTCTCTTTTTCCCTTTTCTTCATTTTTTTTTTTATCCTACACTTTTACTCTTCTTTTATGAAACATAATTTCAAATCATTTTCATTTCCTTGTCTCGTTTTTTTCTGTTTTCTGGTTGTTTTTATCTTTTTTAGTAGTCATATTAAAGAAGCCCCTCCTTGTCTCGTTTTTTTCTGTTTTCTGGTTGTTTTTATCTTTTTTAGTAGTCATATTAAAGAAGCCCAGGAGCAGCAGGAGTCTAACAGCCTTTCCTATGGGCCGCTTTTATTACAATCTCACACAATGTACCGTTAATGAAAGCCCAGTTGGTAGTGTATGTGTGGTGTGTGTGTGTGTGTGTGTGTATCTGTGTGTTTGCCTTTCGTTTACCCCTTCTGCTATTTTTGGGGGCGTTTGGTCAGTGAAAGTGTTTGGCTTCATCGGCTATTCATAGAAATGCTTTCGAACGAATGACCGAGCCGACCGAACAAACTAAAAGGCAGGAAAGGACTCCTTCAGGCAGTCTGATAGTTGGGCAAACATCATCACCTGGCGGCTATTTGGTTGCGTGCCACATTTTCAGTTTGAATGGATTATTTACATACATATATGTATCTATTTTCCTTTTCCTCTTCTTGGTTCTCTGTCAGCTATCGCAATCGACACATATACTTGGTCGCTATAAATCGGAACGTTTCCTGGCTGGCGTCTCTAAGCCCGATGAGGATCGACGTCGTCGCACTATCATTGTGGAGAAGAAGGGCGATTCATATGGATTCACATTGCAAAGCTATGGCATTCATTATAAACGCGATGAGGAGCTCGAGATGATTACCTATGTGGACTATGTGGAATACGGTGGTCCAGCCTATCGAGCGGGCATGCGGGAAGGCGATGTGATACTCTCAATAAATGGCAGTGATATGGAGAAGGCCGATCACAAGACAATTGTTGAATTCATTAAGCAATGCGATACTAGAATGCGTATGGTTGTTCTCTTCGAGGATTGTGTAAGGAAGGTAAGGGAATTGCACAATTGCACCTGGTAAAATCTCTGCTACATCAATTGTTTTGCTCTTCCAGGTGGATCTCCATATGCGTTATATACAACTGCAGAGTATGTTGCAGCAAAAAATGAATGAGCTGGAGCGTGTACATCTGCGGGAACGTGAGCTATTGGAGGGCAAATGGAAGACACACAGCTTGCCGGCACGTAAAAAGCAAAATGCCCATAATAATAATTCACCAAGTGATGCCGAGGGCATTTCACCCACTGAATTGGGTGCTGGTGACCTGGGCGCTGGAGGCGATGCTGTTTTCTATCGTCCTGCACTGTCAACGGAAGATGTGCCCAAGCAAATGCAGATGGCCGCCGGTGGCATCGCTGGCATGGGTGGCATCGGAGGTGTCTGTGGTGGCGGTGGTGGTGGGATCATACCACCACCAGCTCAATTTATGTTAACCTATCATTATTTAGATCCCACATATCGTTATGTTCTAAGACCCCACCAACATCCTGCATCGGCTAGTGGTGGTGGTGTTGGCGGTGTTGGTGGTGTTGGTGGGAGCGATGACTATTTGGATGCCGTCAGTTTGCAGCGTAGTCAAAGTGATCAAAATCAACAGCAAAGATTCATCTTGCAGCGGGCTGAATCGATGGATACAAATTCCCCAGCCAGTCAATATCATACCACAACGGGTGGTGGGGGAGGCAGTGGTAGTGGCAAACCACCTGCACCACCACCACGCACTTGTGAAAAGCATAAGCCGCCGGCTAAGCCACCAAAAATTGAGAAAACTAAAGGATCGAGCAAACATTGTCATAAGGGGCATTCGTGTAATCCTTGTTTGGGGCATTTTCGTTGGAAATCAACAGAGAAAACAGCGTCAATACCTTCCGCTGGGGGAGGGGATAATGTTAGTTTGGATGCCTACGATTTGGCCAGTCCTTGCTGTAATACTGAATGTGTGCCCACACGCCGACGACATCATCATCATCGGGAGCATACACATAAGCATAAGCATAGGGAAAGAGAGAGGGATCGAGAAAAGGAGAAAGTGGAACGCACAAGACCGAAATCTCAGTCACATGCCTCACCCAATTTGAATGGTGGCGCTGGTGCATCAGCTCCCATCATCATCATCACCATCATCATCATCAGCAACAGCAACAACAGTCTCAGCAGCAGCAGCAACAGCAGCAGCAACAGCAGCAACATCTTCATTATCATCCTCAGGCAACAACAACGAATCAATCTCAAACGGGAAGCATGCGTTCACGTTACTTTGATTTGGCATCCGGATTGGCCAGTCATTGTAGTCTACATTCCTGTACTTCCAGTGAATTTGCACCAGCTGATTCAACTTCCTATACCACCTCGATAAGCACCGATACATTATTCTGGGATCCCAAGAGTGAGGCGAATTCTCGACAACCTTCAACCAAATCAAGGCAATCATCCTATGACCAACAACAACAACAACAACAACAGCAACAGCAACAGCAGCAAACCCAACAGCCGCAGCCCCAACAACATCATCATCACCATCATCATCCAATTGGTGCTTATGCTCATCATCGTTATCATGTTATGGCCACTCAAGTCCAGCCATCGCAAATCTATCCAAATTTGCCCATGGCCTATGTACAAAAACCAAAATCTTGGGATAATTTAGCAGCCACCAGCAGTGCTGGTGGTGGTGGCGGTAGCGGTGGTGGTGCTGCTACTGCTACAATTGGTGGTGCTGGTGCCAGCTATGGTTATGGTTATCTTGATACGGTGGCCATTAAACCGCCAGTTAAGTTGCAAATTGCCCAACAACGTCATTCGATGCCACGCATACGTAATCCCTATGGCCGTTATTCCACCTACGGTGATGTGGAGAACTATGCCCCACCGCCTACAGAATTTGTGGGTGAATTAACCACCACGACAACGACAACCATTACAGCCAAATCGACGGAGGAGCTACTGACCGCCTGCGATTGCCTAACGCCACAGCAGCAGCAGGCATTGAAGGCCGCCCAATATCAATTAAGTCAGAATCAAAAGATGACCCATCAGAATTCCTGTCAAATGGGTTACTACTCACATTTACCAAGGCCCACCACAGATGTGGGCACGTCCACCACCACCACCACCAGCAGCAGCAGCACCACCACCATTAACATGGGACAGCAGCATCATAATGGAGCTGGCGATGTATCCACTGTCTCAGAGGCCACACGTTTGTAAGGTACAAAACAGAAAACAAAGAGTCCTCCAGAAATATAGAAGAAGAAAGTCAACCGTCTCGGTTTTCGAATGGAATATCAAAGATATGAATGCATTTCGGTTAGTTGATTAGAAGGATTAAAAGGAAATGAATGAATTTGTATAGCAAATGCATCATTAGACGAATATTTATAAATTATATCACAAAATGAATGAATCTCAATTGATGAGTTAAATTTTTGAGTAAATGAAATGGCAAAATTATTCTGAGTCACTTTGCACAACGAATCTCTTTTTCTTATTCAATTTGCTATTAGAGATTCTAATTTGAGTACCAAGTGAATCATTGAGTTAAAAATCATTTCCTACATTCATTTTGAATAATTTGATTTAAACAATGTTTAAATCGTTGATTAATTCACTTTTAACCCGAATTTATTCACGTGTTATATATACATAGGATAAAGTTTTCCAATGAATCAAATGAATCAACCATATATGATAGGCCAATGAATCGGTTATTGAGAACATTTAAATTGTAGAATTTATGCAATGAATACCAACTGAATCATTGCTAAAGAACTTATGAAATGATTAAATAAATTGAATTTATTAATATAGCAATTAAATTGTATGAAACGAATATATGGATTATTTCTGCACAAGTTTTCAAGTTAATTCAATTCTCTCATTATATTTGCACTGTGCACTGTGAATATCAAAATTAATCTTAATACGCGTTCTTTCTCTCTAAACTATTAAATTTCGTATTTAGCTAAAATTTTTGTGATCATTTCAGATAAGAATTTAGTTGAAAATCAACTGAAAACTAAAAAAATCGTTTTAGGTTTTGAATGCATTCATATACTGTCGAGTTCCATTCGCCAACTAGCAATGTACACATCGAAAAATGAATAGAGAAACCGAAATAAGCCAAATTTTTTAAGCGAAATGAAACCAAAGTATAGCTAAACAAAAAACAAAAGGGAAGGTAAACCATATATGTATATAAATCTATATATATCTATATATATATCTCAACTAGATTTTGATTTTTGGTTTAATTTAAAGACTGATGCTATGCGCGTAAAATATAGTTTGTATTGAAAATGAGAGCAAAATCTGGTGTCTATATAATAACAATGATAGTTAGACGATTATATACTTATGTATATGCATATGCACCACATTTACATATAAATATATATGCAATTACATATATGTATATATATATATATATTTATTGTATACTGTATCAGAATAAAAAGAGAACAATGTAATTTATTTCATTGTGATAGTGTGTGAGATATGAACGGAGCACTAAAAATCGCAACATTTTTAGTCGCAATTTTAAACGCTTTTATGTAAAAGAAACCCAAAGAATATATAAAATAAAGAAATGGTTCATGTAGTAAAAAAAAAGAAACAAAACAAACAATTATTTTGTCAACTTTTAAAAGCAGAGTCAGGATCTCTAACGAATCGCTGATCTTGGAGCCAGCTATGTGATTACAACGAGTCTGTCGCTCTTGGACAAGAAAGACGCTTGCGCCAAACGTTGGCGAGTAACAGCTGACTGACTTCCCTATGGAATGCATTTCGTCTTAAAAAAAATTTAATTTGGAATTTTGTTTAAAAAAAGTTCATTCTGAACAAAATTAACATTTTTGAATAAAAGTAATCTACTTTTTCCATTTAAATAAGGGAATTACGAGAAATAAAACTCAACGATATGATATGAAATATCATAAAGAGAGAGAGAGAGAGAGAGAGAGAGAGAGTGGAAGAGAAAGAAAAAGAGAGTGAAAGAGATAGAGACAATGAATGAGGAATAATAAAAATATTTGTTTGGTGGTGGCTTTTCAAAGGACCTTTTTTGTTTGGCTAACGGTAGTTCGATTCAAAATCAGCTGTTTCGTAGATGGCGCCAGTGCGTAATCACCCTCTGTCGTTGACTTCGGACAACTTTAGACAACTGTCAGTGGCGCAAAAAAAAATCAATATCAACCCCCAACCCAACCAAACCGAAGCAACCAAACCAACCAACCAACCATACAACCAACCAACCAACCAACCTCTCTTCCATCAGAAAAACCTCCTCGTTAAAAATGTAAATGCGAAAAAATTCAATACTGTGCAGCCATACGCGACGGTCGACCAACGACCAGTGTTCTATTTCATACAGTTTACTCGCAGAACGAATTAAAAAAAGACAGCTCAAGAAAAGGAGAAAGGAAAAAAGAAATAGCATAGAAAAATTAATCACTAATCAACAAAGGCAACGTTGCTGGAAACGATACAAACAACCAAAAACACAAAAGAAACGCTGTCAAATTAGCAAATTAACAAAGCCTTTTACCGCCAGGCAAACGTAGTAAACGAAAATTTCGCGCAGGCAAAACCGGCAAACGACAAAAACGACGAAACGACACAAAAGGAGAAGGAAGGAAGGAAAGGAGAAGAAAAGAAGAAAGTAGAAAGAAAGCAAGGGAATAAAAGAAAGAAAGAAAGAAAGAAAGGAGGAAAGAAAGAAAGCAGAGAGAAACGACGTTGTGGCGCTACCCCTCTCTCTCTCTCTCCCTCTCTCTCTTTCTCTCTATCGTTCTCTCTCTCTCTGTCTCTCTCTCTTTCTCTCTCTCTCTCGTAAGACTTCCGCCAAACATATGTCAAGTGCACTGAGTGTGGTGCACAATTGCTGAGGCTAAAAAACGGCGGCACCTTGCAATAGAAGCCGAAGCAGCGCCAGTGGCAGTTGCAGTGGCAGCGCCACAAATAGTTGTAGTAGTAGCTGTAGTGCACCTCCACAACGGCGGCGGTGGCAACAACAACAACAACGACAACGACAGCAACAGCAACGGGAAGAAACTATAACGGCTCGGTGTGGCAAGGCGTGGACAGCAGCAGAAACAGGAATAGGAATCAAAAATCGCGAAAACGAGAACGTGGACAGCAGCAGCAGGAGCAGTAGCAGCGGCAGCGGCAGCGGTAGCTGGCAACATTTGCTAGCGTGGTGAGGAGAAGGAGGAGGCTGTGAGAAGTTAGTGACTTGGTCCTATATCCTTGTTGCCACTGTTGTTGTTGCTGCTGTTGTTCTTGGTGGAGGCGGCGGCGGCGGCGGCAGGTACAACAACAATGATAGGTAAGTGTGCAACCAGTTTAACCAGTTCCTCCCTCCTCCCCTCTTTAAGAAATTCCATTTCGAATACCAAACAAATTCAAGAAATCATCCAAAACTATTTCCATTCCCAAATATCAAGGTATTTGCACATTGCCCCCCCGCCCTTTCACCATACCACGTATCTATCAACCGCCACTTGCGCCACTCCCCCGTAGTGCATATGTGAGCATAAAATTCTTGGTAATCGGAAAACATCATCTCAAACAGAAGAGGTCAACCATAAACGAAAGGTTATTGTTGAATGAAGGACTTTTTTTTGTCTTATTGATTTAATTCTTTTTTTCTCTTCTTGTTTTTTTTTTTGCAAATTGCAATTCCTGATTGAATGCTTTCAACTAGACGGGTTGATTATTTGTATATCTGGCATTTTATATCTATCTTCCTTGTAACTTTCTATTCCATTTTCATAAGTTGCACGTTTTGCGATTTGCCTAAATTTAAAGTAATTGAGTTGGAGTACCAATTTTGAATGAATGAATTTTTGTGTTTAGATTTACTTGATTTCATTTCGTTTTCTGTTTAATTCTTGATCTCGAAAAATTGCCAATTAAATGCAAAATGTAATTTGCCTCAAGTGACAAGCAAAAAAATATCGAGAAAACGAAACGAAGAAAAAAAAAATGAAGAAATTTGTGAAATGTCCGAAGGCCTGGTCAAAAGTTTCTTGCTATTTTGTTTTAGTTGCTTTCTCCTGCTGCTGCTGGTTGGTTTGTCTGACATTCACATCCTGTCTGTAATATGCTGTAGGGACAAAGTTTCCTTCTTCTTTCTTGATTTTTTTTTTTTTTATATATGTACATATATGTAGTATTTTTGGTTTGTTGGTGCTTCTTCTACTTGGTCGTCGTTGTCATTTTTGATGTGTAAGTTGAGTATGGAGAAACTTTTAGGAGTTCAAATTTAATATACTTACCCAATTGTTTAAGCCCCCCCCCCCCCCCCCCCCCCTTCCAAAAAAAAAAAGTGCATAAGAAGCGGGGAGTGAGTAGATGGTAGAAGGATGTCCCAGTCACTCAGTCAGTTGGCAGACAACTTCAAGTTTTGTTTAGCGGATATAGTAGGAAACAACATCATATCAGCGTCAAAATGCCATTAAATGTGTAGCCTACAATGCCTTTGAAGGATTATATAGTAGTAGTTACCCCCGTATCCAACACCCGAATACCCTAAACCTTATCCTTTCTAACCCTCTCTCCCCACAACAATACACACAAACACACACCCTAACCCTCTCTTTACAACCCGGCAAGCATTTGCTTGTTTACTCACACGCCAAAAAAAAAGCAAGCAAAAACAAAAAAAACCTTTCGTTAATTTATGAACATCGACTTTTAGATACCCTGCAGCAACTGCTGAAGAGTCATTTAAATTGTTAATGAAAGCAAAATAAGCCAGACAATCATTTTGTTTTGATTTGTTAGAGACTTGTTCATAACTTGATTGCAATGCATTCAACATACCCATTTCGAGATAGAAGTTAGGGTATAAAAATGTAGAAAAAAGTGCAGCTTTGTCAAATAGCAAAGAGCGCGCGGAGTTACAGTTGTAGTTGTAGTTGTAGTTGTTGCCGTTGCTGTTGCTGAAGAGCTGGCGGGCATTGAAAACACACACACGCTCTCTCTCTCTCTCTCACCCACTAACGCCCCCTCAACCTTACCCTCTCGTTCTCATTTGTTCCCTTACTCGTTCTCTCTGTTACACTCATTCATACACACGCACACACACAGTAAAACGTCTGGCGCTGAGTAAAGTGCGTTGCATACTTTTTTGCGCGCTTTTGTTTACTGGGATTTTTGCTGTAGTGTATTCACACAACACACACACACACACACACACATCTACTCACTCATTCATGCTTGTTGTTGCTGTTGTTGTCGGTTGTCGTCATCATCGTGCATATTGTCACATAGGCAACCAACAACAACAACATTAACTACTGCTGCTACTACAACTACAACAAAAAAACTACAAGCAAAAGCACACACGCAAGGTGCAGGAACAGAAAAAACACACACACACACGAGGCATCAGAAGTAAAAAAAATAAAAAAAAAAAAAAACAAAAAAGAAGCGAAAAAGAAGCAAGAGTAAGAGAAGAAAAACCCGTTTGCCACTACTGGCTGACTGCCAGGCGACAAAAATGTCCTTGGCCATTTGACAGAAGCCAATCATTCATTAAATTCTGTGAGAAGGTTGGGTTGGGAGCCCTTCCTTATAGTTTTTTTTTTTTTTTTTTATCTAAATTAAAGCTTAGGGTGGATTTATGCCAAAATTTCAATAATTAAAATGTTAAATATGTTAATAATATGGGCAAATAAAAATATTTCTAGTTGTTTTTTAAGGAGAACAAAATAATAATGTAGTTTATTTAAAACTTACCGAACGTTGATAGATAGCAAGTATCTGAAAAATAAAGAAAGAGAAATGAGTGTAATTAAATATAAATAAAAATAATATGAAAGTGAGAAGTTAGAATAAGAATCGATAAGCGAATGATCAGTGAGTTTTAAACATGCATTTTACTTATGTTAATTAATTCAGTTGCCTAAAAGGATGCTATGATTAATTTAATAAATTAAGTCAACTCGTTTTTGGGTCATGAAATAACGACAGGAAAGGACAGTTTACCAATACCCGAAACAAGTTTCGCAAAAGATAATAGTAAAACTGGTGCCTTCGATTGGTATAATTAAAGAAACATTTAAAGAATATAAAACAACATAAAAGAGGTTTGTTATCATAATTAATTAGCAAAACAAAATTTGTTATATTTGTGGGCTGTCTCAATCTAACAATATTTTTGCCGCCTCTCCGACTGTGTGTGTGTGTGTGTGTAAGTTGTCTGCGTTGGTGTTGTATGTGTGTGTGTGTGTGTGTGTGTAGGAAGGGGAATTTCGGTCTGAAGAGAGAACCGGAGGGGGGTGTTAATGAGCAGTGGCAGTGGCAACGACTTTGCTTTTGCCTAAGTATTTGTGTTTCTTCATTTCCGGTTTCCACATGTTGACATGCTGATGATGTTCGGTTAAGTTCTGCAGCTGCTCATCATCATAATGATGAAGTCAGCAGCAAAAGCAGCAGCGTTAGCGACAGCCGACGACGGCGGCAATAGCACAGTTTGCCTTTGTTTTTTCCATGTCCGTTCTGCCTGCCTATGCGGCGTATGCGTAATTTTCATATTATGTAATTTTAACGTGTTAAATGAAAACTTAATTTGATTAAAGGGCGCCATAAATATGCCAAGTGACGGTGATGGTGATGGTGATGGTGATGGTGATGGTGACGCATTACATGGTGGACAGACATCATGGACATGGATGGAACGCAGCTTCCTATTCCCCTGGTCCCATAAACCCACCGTGCACCCCCCTCTGGCTAGTATTCCTCATCAGCCCTCCAAAACTATTGGATGGCTGGGCTGCTGCTGTTGATGAGCTCATATTGAAAGTTGTTTTTTTTCGCTTTTTTTTTCCTTTTTTTGTGGATACTGAACCGACCCGACCCGACCCGATCCGATCCGACCTAGTTTTGTCCAAAAGCCAAATCAATGTGGTCGCTGTGGCGCCATTTGCCTGAACCTTTTTGTGCATTTTCTTCTCGTTTGCTTCCTGTCTCTCCGTCTCTCCAATTTCCCTTCTTCTTTTTCTTCGGTTCTCTTCTATCTATTCTCTCATATTTTTTGTTCGAAGTTCAAACAATTTCACTTGGCCGCTTGGTCGGGCGTTATTAATTGAGCTTTTGATGCATATAGTACATAGTTGTCCATCCCCACTCCCCCCTCCCCCCTCCCTACTACAGAGAGTAAACGATTGTCTTCCACAATTCCATCCATCTGATGATGGGCACTTAAATGGCAACGTATAGTATCTATAATTGTCTTTTTGTTGTCTGTTCTTTTTGTTTTGATCAAATTGAATTTTTAATTGAATTTGGTTATGAGTTCGGTAAGAATTGAATACCAATAACAAAAACATTTCCAAAAAAACATATAAAAAAAAATGAGAGTATTACTTATTCGTTGTCTGCTCTAAATTCCCATGTAGTTGCATTGCCTCCTGCGACAAGAATCGAATGAATCGACGCACATGAGTTCTATATGATTTATGTGACATAAAAATTAAAAATTTAAAAGAGCAAACGGGAGAAAGGTTGAGGGGCGCATTGAAAATCCGCATAGGCATATCATTTATTGTAAGCAAAGCTTTAGCAGCAGCAGCGGCAGCAGCAGCATCGTTGACATCATCATCGTCATCAAAGTTATTATCCACGTCAACAATGGCCCAACGAGCCGCCTGAATTAGTATCACAAGTGGAAGTGGAGGAGACCCATGATGGGGCAGTGTCTTCCATTACCCCTCCCTCTGCCAATACATACTAGATACATTAGATTGAGATAGAGAAATTGCATGATTCAGTCTGTTTATAGTTTTTGTTTTGTTTTTTGATGAGCCAAGCGTCTGTCTGGATTCAGTTTGTGCGCTCTCCTCATTTAGTATGCCAAGTGTTGTCTGGCAGTGAAGTGACTCAAAAACTAAGCCAACAACAACGATCTATGCACATTTAATTCACTTGTATTTTACCATTTTTTTGATGATTATTATTTTTGTGTTTTCTACAGTCAAACCGATTTACAAACATAACACATTGCGGTTGGCGGTTGAGAAGAACACGGCATGGTGAAAATGGAATCCACTGAAGAACAGGATAGAAAGTTGGTCTTGGAGTTTTGCCATTTGCTAGAAAAGTCCAAACAGCTGTTTAATGGACTAAGGTGAGTTTTCTATGTGATCAAAAATGTTGCCATTACCCATATATATATATATATATTCTATTTGTACAGAGATCTACCGCAATATGGCCACCGGCAGTGGCAGGCCTATTTTGGACGCACCTTCGATGTCTATACAAAATTATGGAAATTCCAGCAGCAACATCGTCTGGTGCTCGATTCAAAGTATGGATTGAAACGCTGGCAAATTGGCGAAATAGCAAGCAAAATTGGACAGCTTTATTATCATTATTAGTGAGTAAACCTAAACCTTAATTGTATGAAACCATTATTAATTGGTTTTCGTTCAGTTTAAGAACCAGCGAAACAAACTACCTGAATGAGGCGTATCAATTTTATGCGGCAATACGTGGTAGAGCTTATTACTCCCGTGCCGCCAAAGAGGATAGACCCGATTTGATGGTTAAGAAGTTACGTTATTATGCCCGTTTCATAGTTGTCTGTCTGCTGCTCAAGAAAATGAAGCTAGTGCGAGAGCTGGTCACCGAGTTGGAGAAGCAAATTCAAGAGTATACCAACACGTAAACACACACACAATAAAGAGAACCCATCACAAAAGGTTCTTTCATTGATTTCTATAATGATTCGGTTTCCCTTCGTTTTCATTTTTGTTTGCAGTTACGAACCTGATGATCATATGGAATGGTCTTTGGTCTTAGAGGAAATCAAAGGATTCATTAAGGCCGAAGCGGCGGTTGCTGTTTTACATGCCGATTCCAATCCCATAATATTATCTCACAGGTGAGTCGTTCATAGCAGATCTCTCATCGAATAATCGTCAATATAGCCCGTGC
The DNA here is from genome assembly GCA_024703675.1 of Drosophila nebulosa. NCBI lineage: Eukaryota > Metazoa > Arthropoda > Insecta > Diptera > Drosophilidae > Drosophila > Drosophila nebulosa. Next base: position 1,808,794 of record JANFPS010000005.1, read on the forward strand.
TTTCGTCGGCGGAGAAGGAGTTTGGAGAGCTTGTGGGGTTATTTCTAATTTGTGTTTGTAAAAAAAAAAAAAAACCTCTGGGTAGCTCTATTCTGTTGTTTTGCGTAGGTATACAAGTTAATTTATCAGTTCCCTTTTTCAATTCTCTATATGTATTGTATTATGTGTATGTATGATTTTATGTTTGTGCTTATCACAGAAGACTTGAAACACCAAAGAAAAAAAAAAAAACACTCACCGTTGCCATTTCATCTATCTATCACGCACTTTTCCATTAATTCCCTACCACCACCGTTACCACAACCAAAATTTACCATTCTTTATCCCCATCACAACTCACCACAACTCACCACAGCTCACCACTAACCACCAGCACATATACCACACAATAAGGAATGAAAAATACAGGCAATGAAACGAACACACAAATTAATTGCAATTAAATTAAGTAAAAATTCAAATTAAATGTTCTAAAGTTACTCCAATAAACGAGTAGACCAAAGAGTCCGCCTTCTAGATTCTCTATCTGACTGTCTAACTATCGGCCCTGACTACTGTATCTAACGATTTCAATGATTCAATACAAATTTATGCTAAGCAAGAATATCTAATGTCTTTTCTCTGCTATTCGAAAAATTTGACCAAAAAGATTTAAAATTTAAGAAGAGTTAAACTATCGTTTCATAGCCTGTTTTCGAACATGCCACATCAACCAGAACGTTATCATTTCATGTGTTGCTCCCCCCAATAATTCCCAACCCCAACCATTACACCACCATTTCCCTCAAACTACCACTAAACCCGCCACCCACAACCTACCTATACCCCCGCCGCCTCGTGTGTCACCTCATTAGTGCGCCACATTCTCAATTCTTCTGTGAAAGCACGGGCCCCGCTATAAGCTTGTGGATCAGCACAACTACCAACGACTGATGAATAGTGGTTCCGGTTCTAGGTTATCCCCACTCACAACACCGCCGTGCGAACGTTCACCGCACATGACGCTGAGCCTGCAAGAGATTCTCATTGTGGGCTCGGCATGTGAGCAGGCGAAATTTTCGGAACTCACAATGGATATGTTTCGGATGCTGCAAACGCTGGAACGCGAGCCAACGGAATCGGCAACAAATCCGCTCAGCATGTCACATGGTATGCATGGACATGACGCCAGTCCGGCAGCAAGTCGTATACCGCCATACGGTGTCCCCGGTTCGAAGGGTTATTTGGAGAATGGCCGACATTATCGTGACAATCCGCATAAATATTTGCTATACAAGCCATCGATAAGCCAACTGTTGGTCTTTTTGGCCAGTGGTTTTAAGGAACTACCATTGGGTGGAGCTCTGCTATTGTATATGTCGGCGGATGGTTGCTTCTCCACCACCAAACATCCAGAGGATTGTGAGTTTGGTTTCTATAGCATGAAACAACGCATTATTTCGAGCAATTTCGCTAACACATGATTTTGAAACATCTTTGCAGATGGCTATGAACTGGGTGGCCTGGCCACTAGTGTTAAACGGGATAGCGTCGATGGTGGCGGCTTGTCATGTCGCGGCAAATCGTATAAGGAAAACCATTGTCTCTATCCTGGCGATCTGTATCCGTTCACTCGACGTCCCATGTTCATTATTATCGATTCGGACAATTCGTTTGTCTTTCAGCATATCCCACGTTACTTTGGACAACCTTTGGTCATACTCATGTCACCGCAAGATGTGCCGCCCGCTTTTCAAGGTAAATTACATATTAGCTAAATTACCTCCAAAAGGGACACCAAGGAGCTAAAATTCAATTATTTGCATTTATTTTATTTTTCCAACTACCTAAAGAGAATACATTTTTCTATTCATTTCGAATTTTACATTTTTTTAGCCGATGTTCAGCATCATGGTTCGTTATTTACTTTGTTCCTGCACTCCCCGCTCACGGCTCTCTGTTATATATGCAATGTCGGTGATGTACCCATACATCATTGGGAACGTTGCCAAACCTATGTGGATCGTTTCATAACAGAAGCATCGCGTCTGGTTACGCGTTGCCGCATCGATGAAATCGAACAGGGCATTGGTTTTATAGGTAAATGAACTTAACACTCTGTGTACCATCTGTGTTTTGGCATGTAAATGAACTTTGTTCCTTATTCCTTTTGCCTAGACTCGTCTTATGTTCAATTCTTTGGCGATGATTTTCTACGTACGCTCATTTTACGTTTTGTCTTCTGTGATGTGGTATTACGTTTACATCGTGGTTTCCGTGGACGACATATGAGGCCACGCTGCGAACCTCAATTGCCGGCAAATGAGCTGTTGGAGCATCCATCGTTATCACACATTATCTTTCAATTGGCATCGGCACTCGATGTGCGTGGCCATTTCTCTGAGGGGCCAGAGTGCGACTGATGATTTTTATTTCAACTACTACTGGCCATAATTGGAGTTGTCCTTGTTCTAGTCATTATTATTCTGTTCGGCTACACAATGAGACAGCAGTTAAACGATCAGATCATTTCGATATACTATTACTTTCCGTTCAGGCAGTGTTCATTTTCTGTGTATAAAATGGTTTTCGAAGCATGGAGTTGAGATTCGAAATAAACAATTTTTTTTTCTAAATTTAACTAAACGTATAACAAGAAAACAACAAAGGAAAAGCATAATAAAATAGTTATAGAAATGTGTATCAGGACTGCAAAATGATTTGCAGTCCAGATATACATATATATATATATATATAATATGCATATACATAATAATAATAATCAAGTAGCTAGATTTTCTTATATAGTGCGTCGCGCAATGGAAAGGTCCAATGTTAGTTGCTTAGCATATACCTAAATATAAAATAATTAACTCTAAAAAAAACAAGCAGCAACAAACCACAAAAATAAAAAAATATATATATATATGTATATCTAAACATGTCAACAAACGAAAACTGCCAAAAAAAAAAAAAAAAAAAAAAAAATACAAAGGAAAGAAAAACCAAAAACAAGATGATAAGAATCAAATTTAGTTGAAACACATTTTTTGTAAGGCGAGAGAGGCAAATTTTTTTCATAAGCAGCGGAAAAGGAAACAAGTTTTAGCTTTTATACTAAACAAATATATATATATATATATATATATATGATATGATATGATATGATATATGAACACGACACACTATATAAGAAATGCATTCTTTTATGCATTAAGCACTAGAGCTGCAAAATCATTGCCTGTTTGCGGGTGATGCGGTTCGAGAAGTTAAATCGTTTTTGAATCGAAACCGAGGCAATAGAGTGATGTTGCAGCCCTCTTCAACACAAAGCTCATATTAAAACGAAAGAAGAAGAAAACCAAAAATATTGTACGTATTGTATGTATTATTATGGTTTAAACGAAAACTGCAAAACGCATTGCTTGCCAGGCTAAACTTCGAGCCATTTCAATTGCATTTTGTATCTCAATGTCTTATTCCCAATCAAATTTCTATTCAAAGCAAGTCCAGCAAGCAAGCAGTTCATTTTGCAGTTTTGGTTTAGACAAAAACGATGACTGAAAGTTACTGTTTCATTAACAAGTTTAGCAAAACAAAATATAAAAACAAAAGAAAACCAATAAAAGACAAAGGCCCCCTAGTTAAGAGATGATCAAATAAGAAGCAACAAATAAATATATATATAAAAATATATTTTGCGTATGTTAAAACTATTCCCACAACAAGAACAACCACAAATACAACAACAACAACAACATTTTATACGACAACCAAATTTATACTTAATAGAAACATTTCCAATCAAACAAAAACAAAAAAAAAAAAACAAACAAAAAATATATCGTGAGAAATGGTTTCTCTAATACTACATGGAATGAAAAGTTCTGTAATCTCGACAACTCTAAAAACTTTCATTCGACATTTCTTCGTTAACTCAAATCATAGCCCGGTTGTGTCACAGAAGTTTTTCGGTTTAAAATTCACTTATCGCGGGCTCATCACTTTTCATTCCATGTAGTAATACTTCAAAAACAATATAAAATAGTTGCATATGAGACATAAAAACAATATGATACATATATATTTCAAAATAGTTGAATGCAAAAAACAAAAAACAAAACAAAAAAAAAACAAAAACACTAAACAACAAAAACCAAAACGAAAAACCAAAATATTATTTATTTGAAAAATAGAAAAACCAAAAATATAGGAATTTTTTTTTATAATAAGAAAAGTAAAAACAAATTTTGGTATACCGAAATTGATATATCTTTGCAGTTCCATAAAGATTCGAGATATAAAAGACCCTTAGCCATCCCCTTCTCCCACCCACCCCCCTTACACTCACACTCACACTATTTCTATCCTTCCTTCTCTTGAGATTCTATATTAATTTTTTCCCATTTATTTTGATAAGGAATCGATATACAATATTTATACGACATAGGATCTTGTGTCGTTTTTCTCGCTTTTACAGTTTTGCTTCTTCTCTACTTTGAGTGATGTAATGTATATATTTACATAATAATATTTTCTACTTCGATTCCCCACTTGGTCCCACTTTTGAATCTGCTGCAAGGGTATAAACGAAATAACTTAAAACTAAAATGAAATTCTTTACAAAATGCAGCAGCCGCCTAATAAATTTAATTAATTTATCCGAAATTCCTAATTCGCTTTGTTGGAAAAATCGAAAAAAAAAAAAAATAATGAAAAATGTTATATAGCTTTTCCAAAAAAAAAACCCAAAAAAAAAAAGAAAACAAATTGTTCATTTACACTTTTTTTCCTGTACATATATTCTCTTTATTCTATTCTAATGTTAAAAGAACCAACCAACAAAACAAAAAACAAAAGAATAATAACAAAATTTAATGAACAAATTTCATTCAGCAGCCGCAGCAGCTCAGTAAACATTTGTTTTTATCTTCGATGAAAATTGCATTTATAAAATAGCAAAACAAACAAAATAAAAATCATTTACGAATCAATCACGATTAAATCATTAATCACTTAAACGAAAGTAAACGAAATGCCCACAAATACAAAAAAAATGCAACATTAAGTATCATAAATGACATTCAGTAACAGCAACAACAACAACACACACCGTCAAAGTCACAAAATAAACATTAAACATTAAATAAATTTAGCAAGAAATAAATTAATGAAACCAAAAAAGCTAAAACATAAAAATAAAAACAAAAAACAAAAAAACCAAAATGGAAACAAATATAAAGTGAAACGAAAGAGTGTATGGCAGTTTGTATTGAGTAATAAGAATAAAGCACACGTTTGAAAAGAAACAAAGATCGACAACGAACAAACGTTTTTGATATATATGTACATATGTATAAGTAAAGGTCTTCCCATAAGGATTTTGGATTCTAATCTGGCATAAGGCGCAGTTCTGGGTGTATATACGCTAATAATTGAAAAACTAATTCATCTTCTTACCAATATTAAACTTCCAATTGGAAGTCCATTCATCAGGATGGATCTTTTCGTTTACGCTCAGCGCGGCAGAACGTGAAAAAGAAGCTCTCGCACTCACCCAACCCTTGACTGAAGCCCTCTCATCGTCTGCTTCAAGAAGAAGCACAGCTGAGTGGGTGTGAGCGAGCTAGTGGGGGAGCGGGAGAGCGTCAGCGTAGCTGCTCGCTAAGCAGCGTTTGCTTCAAGAAGAAGCACAGCTGATGCAGCATCTGCTGAGTATGCGCGAGCGGGAGAGTGGGGGATTAGGAGAGCGTCGGCGTAGCTGTTCGCTAAGCAGCACTGCTGGGTGGGGGAGTGAAAGAGCGTCAGCGTAGCTGCTCACTGCGGCACTGATGGTATAAAAACAGCACAGCCAGCAGAGGTCAAATGAGTTGCTGCTGAGACGTCGCCTCAATCGGTCAGGTGATCGGAAATCACCTCCCAATTGGAAATTTAACATTGGTAAAAAGATAAAATATTTTTCAATTATTAGCGTATACAATATAACGGATAAATGGATTAGTGTAAAAAAAATAACAGATGTATGGATATGTTTATTTGTAAATTAAATTTGTTTACAAATATTTATGTCGTCGTGCGAACCTTGATAATGGAGACTTTTTTAAAAACAAAACAAAACCACATTTTTAAGTCTTTTTTCTTTTGAAAATGTTCAAGAAATTCTTTCAACTAAGAATTATATTCTATCCTCTTGTAGTATTTAGTCCATTCATTGAGACATTTTGAAAAACAAAACACATTTTTATGACGTTTTTCTATTCAAGTTTCAGTTGTATTATATGGAGTGGATCCTTAGATCTATTTGCATAAAGATAACTGGCTGAAAATCAATCTTATTAAAGAGTATAGAAAAGGTTTTTTGTTTTTCTCTTTTTTTTTTTTTTTTTTGGTAAAGATTCATTTATTCATTCATTTATCCTCAGTCTCGTCGGCAATCCAATTCAAAAATGAAGAGACACGTGTGAATATATCAGGAACATTTAAAAGGCATTCCTCATCATAGCCATGTGACACGATTCCAATCAGCGTATAGGTACCATCGTCTAGAACCAATGGACCACCTGAATCACCGCGGCAAGGCAAACCGTTCTTCGACACGATGCATATGAATGAGCTGAGTACAAGTTTTGTTGTTTTATTTTGAAGCTGGTAATTCCATTCTTTCTCGCATTGTTCATTGCTAATGACCTTTGCCCGTTGATATTGAAGACTATGACTGGGTTCTTGTTTGGCGGTTAGACCCCAACCGGAGACAATGGCTGTTCTATTGGCATAGTCATCTTTTGCGTTTACAGGCAATTTGATGGGTTTTATCAGTGAATTGAATTTTAATTGTTTGGGCAATTTGATGAGTGCAATATCATTGGCCACAGATTGCCGATCAAACTTTTTGTGTACTCTAATGTCACGAATGTCAATTGTAATTTCTTTTTTAGCCGATATTTTGGAAATGCCTAGAAAGACAACGGCTTTCACTCTAAAACAAAACAAAAAATCAGTTTCACTTTTACTCAAAGAATATTGCCAGTTTTTGAAGAATATTACAGTTCACTATCTGGTTCCTGCATGCAATGGGCAGCTGTGAGAATCCATCGTGCGTTTAAAATGCTTCCACCGCATAAAGTTCCGTCGTTTAATGCATTATCAAAGTAACTAACTACACCCACTTGATATGGTAATTGCCTTTCTTTGGCTGTCAAACCGTTCATTATGCGCAGATAACCAAGCTTTTGACCAGAGCAGATGGTCGATAATAGGATGACTACAAGTGGCTGAAACATTTGTACAAATAACTTATCTATCAGTTGAGCCCTCCCTATATATATATACATGAAAAAGTCGTGTACTGCGATCAATTATTAAATTTTATGATCCAGTCGTGCACAAAATTTACACAATTCTAATTAAAAGTCTGTATATCTTGCATACCCTTTTCAAAAAAAGGGTTATCCATAATAATAAAAGCTTGAAATAATAAAATTCTCTTGCCTTATTGGCTATATTCATTCAATATTTTGACTTGCCCCAGTATTAAACACCAAACTTCAGTTATCTTGCTAACTTCTATCAACACACAAACACTTAAGCGCACCTATCGGTCAATTCCACTTTTAAGTACAAAACTTGTTTTTCGTCTAATTCGGCTATTTTTTAACCGATACTAGATCGCAACTATTTAATTCGGATAACTTGATCTGCAAAACATACTTTATGAGTCTTCCTATCCAAATTGTTGGCTCTAGCTATGTCTCAATCAAATCAGCTGGTTGAGAATATACATATACTTTCTTTATTTTTGTAAAATCATAGTTACGTTATAAGAAATATTGTGCAAAGTTTTTAGACATTTTTCACATAAGGATCATTTTTAGGGGACCCTCACACCGAACTGTAAATGACCTCGTGAATATATTGCTCACCAGGTCTTACAATGGTTGTGGGAAAATTGGAATGATTGACAGAATCGGGATACTTTTGAGTTTCCAAGCAAAAGGCGCCATGCTTGGCATAGGCAGCGTTATCCTTGCCGGGTATGGCTTCTTCACCCCGCTCAACATCTGGCATGAAATTTGACGTATAGAATTGCACACCGTTTTTTTTTTTTTTACAGTTGGGAATTGAGTTTCAGAAAGGCTGTTGCAAGGCCGTTATCCTTCCGGGTAGGTTCTCACCCGCTCAACATCTGGCATGAAATTTGACGTATAGAATTGCACACCCGGCTGATTGCTGACCACTTCTAACCAGCGTCCCGTTGTGGGATGTGAGACACGAGCAACGTAATTATACGGTTGCGGAGCTGCTGCAACTTTTACACAATAATTGTCATCGAATCCCGGGGCCGGATGAATAAGAGCCAGACGATCACCCAAATTTTGAGCAACTTGCAAATTGTATGGGCTACCCTCAAGGGGAGTTATCTCGCCGGTGGGTATGGAATCGGTATCCGTTTCGGTTATGCCATAGGCATTTATTTCAACAGAATGCTCATAGAGACCCTTGGCACCGGACTTATGACCAGCTAAATTTAAATACATATGATTGGTGAGATTAATGGGAGTTGGTTTGGTCGCCTCCGCCTGTAAACGCAAATGGAGGCAGTTATCTTCGGCCAGCGAGAACGTTGCCAGTGTTGTCACTTGGCCTGGATAGCCCTCATGACCATCGGGATTGATATGCTTGAGAGTGACGCCATCTGGATGGACTTTCTCTACCTCCCATATTGCCTTATCAAAGCCCACAAATCCGCCGTGAAGTTGGAATTTATTGTCACGATTCTTTGATACTTCAATCACTTTGCCATCGAGTGTAAATCTTCCATTGGCCACTCGATTGCATACTCGTCCCACAGTTGCACCAAAGTATGGATTCCTCTTGCTCTGATAACCGGCCAGATCATCGAATCCAAGTGTAACATCACCTATCAGCCCATTTGCATCGGGCATTGTAATGCTCGTTATTGTGGCACCCAATGTAATGATCTGCACCGACATTCCATAGCCATTGGAGATGGTAAATCTTTTGATACTTTCCGTTTCTTTTGTAAATGGATTCACCGCCGATGTGGCCAAAAATATCCTGCTTCACGTGAACCATATTGCAGAAAATTGAAACTGAAACTGATCGAGTTAACTCAAGTGGTTTGGCTTTTTATCACTCCGTCATTGTATGCCTTATCCCTCCTATGTAAGGTCGAGTTGCTCTTGATTTACCCAATTCATATACATATATGGAGGGGGCGATATATGTATACTATAGGTAGAAAATTCACACGCTTACTTATCGCGTGAAAAAAGCCAAAAAGCCCAAAAAAAATTAATTAAACAAAAAACAAAAAAATATTTTGCCATTGTCAATGAAGTGTGAATACTCTCTAAATTAGTGCGAGTTTTCAATATATGATGGGAAAATCTCATTAAGGGTATAATCGGCCTTAAATGATATTCATTTGGTATTTTAGTTGTCAATGGAAGTTTTTATTTTCATTTGAATGTATTTTGTTATAAATAAAAATATTGGTTAATCAACAAATTAAGCAGTTTTTCATAATTTTGATTTATAAATTAAAGACCCGAATTAAAGATATTTTTAAGAAGTTTTGTTAGGGAACTTAAGTTTTCAACGATTTATGAAAGTTCATAATTAAACGGAAGACAAATTATTAGGTTTTAATTTGAGGTTCTTGTCTATTAAATTCTTTTCTACTTTCACTTTACTAAAGCCTTGAACAATACCCTATTTACATGTATAAGCTTTCAAGACTAATGGACTTTCCATTAGGGAAAGGGTAGAAATGTGTGGAAAACATATGTTTAGATTTGTTATCGCACAATTTAGGGTTGCGGTAAAATTTGTGATAATAGCCCTGAAGAAAAAAAGTTTAAATAATATTTAAATTTAAATTTACGAAATTTTCCATGTGTAGATATATTTAACTATAAATTTAAGGAATTTAAGTCTAAATATCTACACGGTTTGTAAACTCTTTCATCTTTTTTTGCTAATATGGTCACACTTCAATAAATCTGAAAAATACCAATAATTTCGTAGAGGCCAACTTGGTTAGATTGCCGAACCCGGGTTGGCAGCACGCAACAGGTTGGTTGTTGTTTATTGTACAAACATATCGTTTATTTAAGCCATTCAAATTGTTTATTTGCCAAACAGAATAGAAAACTGAGCCCGGCAAATATTTGTCTAAAAATCAAGCAACTCGATGAGAGAGTAAGACCCACATAGCTCGAGAACGAGAAGTACAATTCGAATATAGTAAGATAAAGAGAGAAAGTGAGGCTGAGACACTACGGGAAAGACACAAAAATGAGATTGACGTGGCAAAGAAGAGATGACGGGATAAGCATTTATCTTTTGTTGACAATTTGTTTTATATTTTGCGGATTTTTAATCGATTCGAGTTGCAGTCAAGAGGCCCAACAGCCATGGTATGAGAATTTACCAGCTGTGGCCATGGACTACAAGGTAAGAGGCAGATGCAGATGGAATCTCTAAAAGATCTCTAAATTGATTTGATGTTTCGCCAACTTTAAGGTCCACATAGATGCTGGCAAGGAAGACTGCTATCATCAGTATGTCCAAGCAGGTGCAACGTTCTATGTGTCATTCAGTGTAAGTTAAAAAAAGATTTGAAATTCAATCTTTCAAGTCACATCATTTCATCGCATTGCATCTCTTAATTTCTATAGGTTGTTCGTGGTGGCGATGGCATGGCTGGCTTTGCTGTACGTAATCCCGCGGGCGAAATTGTTAAACCCTATCAATGGCAGGCCACAGCCGATTATACAGATCAAGTATCACCGGGTGGCTATTATTCCGTTTGCATTGATAATCAGTTTTCAAGATTTGCCGGCAATTGGTTAATATTATATAACCGTTGTGAAATATGATGCTTGGGATAAATATGCCAAGGAAATTGAGCAACTTCAATTGAATATGCAAAACTTTACAGTAAGCAAAAGCAAACAAAAAAAACTTTCTATTCCATTTTCAACTTAAATGATCCCTTTCTTTCACTCACCCTCTCTCTCTCTCTCTGTCTCTTTCTCTAGGCCACAATTGGCACCGTGGAGCGTAATATAAATGATATGTTGGGCTATCAGGCTCATAGTCGGCATCGGGAGGCCAGAGATTATGCCTTACTATTGGATAATAATTCCTATATACAAACATTCTCTGTTAGCCAAATTATTGTCATATTGATAACTTGCTCTATACAGGTAAAAACCCATTTCAATTACAAATTTTAATATTTGATATACATATTTAAAATTTTCTTTTCATCTCTCTGTTGCAGGTCTTCTTTGTGCGCAAATTGTTTGATGTCAAAAGCGAAATTCCAAGAGTCGCATTTAAGCCGATTTCTTTGCATTTTTTTACCTACTACTTTCCACTCCATCCGATTCCAAGACATTTCATTAACTATTTTTTTAATACGTTTTTTTTTTTTACTCTAACCTCCTGTAGGATTAGATGTAGATTTGGCAAACAGAACAAGTGCAACAAACTAACTAGACTTTTTCATTCAAACGTAATGTGATAAGTGTACATTTGTCTGTGTGAGTTTTTTTTCTATTAAAATGAACAATTGATGTTAATCAAAATTGATTGATGGATTTTTACTCAAATGAGAACACTGAGACTTGATTAAAAAACTTCAGGAGCGAAAAGCTCCTTAACTTTCATCAAGGTGCAAGTCTATAGAAGGCATCTCAGGTCCAGGAAGCTATAGCATGTACCCGAACTTCTGCTTTAAGGATTTGGATAAATAAATGTTTTAAAAATTAACGTCCAGGGACAGCTTAATATGAAACCTGGGACCGCTAATTACTTAATTTTGAGAACTTGCTTTAATATACTATCATAAGTGATGTCCTTTGCGATTCTCAAAAGTTTGAACAAGTTTTTTGAGTTGCTTACTTAAATTTTAGTGAGCTTTTTAAGGTTTTACACGTCAAAGCTTTTAACAAGGATGTGAATTGAGCTAATAGAAACTTAACTATAAAGCTTTAGACTTTTTTTTCAGAACCCTCATGATATTATTTATATTTGATGAAATTTGTATGTGTAACAACATTTATTTTTAATCACCAGTAATACCCAATCAAATTCAGTTTAATCTTTTGTAGACGGCTTTTATGAGTGTAAAAGAGCACGTTCTCGAATTGACGTGATAGTTACATTAGTATTCCAAATAGTTGGAGAATTTTTGTCCACCACTTGTTGAACTAAACCGAGCTCATTCTTGCTAAACATCTCACAGAGAGAACTGAATATGAAATTTGTATAACTCAAGATGGAATACGGAATATGAAACAATGCAATTAGATGAATCCTTAGCACAATCTCATGTGCCTTTTAACTGTCCTGTTGGAACCATTTGGAGGCAAAACCGTATTAATCTTCAAAGTCTTCCCTTTACCCTTGCAAGGGTGTGACCAATATTAATTGCCTCATTATGGTTCGTTGAAGATGAGAGCAGATTGCGTGTTGATTTGTGTAGGCTCTTGTGATAGGCTGTGAAGTAAACGGCCAGGCTGTATTGGGTGGCAATTAGGTTAAAATCTGGCAACCGTTTACACAAACAGTTACTTTTCCCTGTGACAACTAATTAAACTAGCCAAAGACAATGGTGGCCGCAGTTTAAGCTTGTTAGTTACAATGTTAAAACCAGATAATATTACAACAGTAGATATAAGGCAACAATGCAAGGAATACCAAATATTTAGCATTTCAAACTAAAGAAAAAAAAAAATACTTTGATAAAAACAAACCATATCTTGAATAATGTAACCTAATATCATGTAAAATATATCTTTTGTCATGATTTCGCTTGTGTGCTTGATGAAATATTTGTTTTAGATTGAAAAGCGTGAATGAGAGAGAGAATAAGCCATAACCAAGTGGAAAGGCTTAAAGGACTTTAAAAATGTAAATGGGCGGTGAAATCAAGACAAATCTTAAAACAATTTAAGTAAGTTACAGTCCTGTCTTGAATTGCTGGGACAATAGTCTTAGGCTTTTATTTAAGGTATTTTTTAAGACCTTTTTTAAATTATCTCTTCAATTTTTGAGAATATCAATTTGTAATTGCCATTATTATAAGTGGAAGTAATTTTCGATAAAGTTTTAGCAATTTTTATTAGAAATTTGCAAAAACTGAGACAATTTTTAAGATTTAAAATTCAAAAATATAAAAACATGGATATTAAATATAGCTTTTTGACATCGGCATGCAAATAACTCAGGTAGAAGCTAAAAATAGTGAGCTGTTTCACCAAATACTTGATCTGACTGAACGGCAACATAATTTGCTGGGTTTGAAATAGGCTTAGTTGTTAGGTTTTATGTTTATTAAATGTTATTTTTACAATTGTTAATGGTGCTAAGCTTTTTGACCACTTTATGCGAGATCCAGTGGATGTCTCATCGTTTGGATACGCCTGATTTTAGGGCCCATTAGAATTATTTATATATTAGTCTCATTTAAAATTTAGTAGGCCAATTTTCTTAATCATTATGCTCATTATGTGCCACACTCACAAGACGGCCATCCCATTCCAGCAATCTCTTCGTTCCCTGTCGTTAATCACAAATGCTCCATCACTTGAAATGAAGACTTAAATCATGTTGAGACTCGAAATCCATGGATAGAGAGAAGCTTATCTAAAACTCATTTACCACACATAAACAACACATCATACATATCTCTGTCTGTGTGTGTATGTTAGTGTGTGTGTGAGTGTGTTAATTATATCCTTTTTGGGCGAAAATCTGTAAATCGCCTGTTTGAGGGATGCCATTGTGGCCACAGAATATATATACACACACACACACACACACTAGCACAGAGAAATTAAAATGAGTCTTTAAAGTACGAAGAAAACTAAGAGCCTAATGGCCTCACACACACAGAAGCATACATAAAGACACACAGATAAGAAGAGGGAGACTGTCTCTGTGTGTTTGTGCTTGTGTGTGTGCGCTCTTTAACTGTTTTAAACGCCATTGTTAAAATATTGCTCATACGCACTTCCGACCAGCAAAAATGGGGTCTCCAGCGCACTAATGATGCTGCCGTGCTACTCTATAGCTATCTCTCTCTCTCCCTCTCTGCCCACTCGACTTTACTTCACTTCACATGCCGCTTGCCGCTTGCCGCTTGCCGCATGCCAGAGATTTTTGGCTAGCTCCGCCCCCAAAAACAGCAGCCGATGACTTTACCAGATAAAAAGGAGACCAAAAACCAAAACCACGAACAGCGCCTGCGCATCAAACCACAGAGGCAGAAAAAAAAAACACACACACACACACACAAAGTCCCATTTACTAAGGATGGGGTGACAGAACACACACAAACAGACAGACTTTGGTTTGTGGGAGGAGTGAGTCGCCATCTTTGGGATGATCTCTGGTTCGGTGTTCTTTGGCCACATTAACTTGTAGTAAGCGGTACCGTGCAACACGTCGCGGATAGCCAAATCGCAGCACAAAATTTACAATACCTACATAATACAAAAACGGAGACTATTATTTGCGGTCACAAAACGGAAGTTTTCAAAATCCAAATCAACACAACGAGTAAAAAAAAAGGAAACCTACAACTTGGACACGGATACAACAATTTACCCACTACTATTATTGCTCCTTTCTCGTGTCTCATTCTCTCTCTCTCTCTCTCTATTTCTCTTTATTTCTGTGTCGGTTTCGGTCCCTGTCTCACTCACATGTGTGGCGGCAATTTTTGTGCGGAAATTATTGAAATTTCGCTTTTTCGTTGATTTCATTTTCGTTTGGTCAAGACTCTTTCTCACCACCTGTAAAATGTCCAAGGTGCAAACGCGTTGTCGTTGTCCACGTTAGCCACCTTCACGCCGTCATCGTTGTCGTCGTTGTTGTCGTCGTCGTGGTTGTTGTCCTTCTCCTCCTTGGTCTTGGTCGTGGTCGTCATTGTCGTTGCTGCCGCCGGTGACCGTCGCCTTCATTGACAAATTTTCATGCATATCCGTTGTCGGGGGGGGGCACACTTTTGAACAAACCTCAACAACTAACAAGAAATCACTAAAAAAAAAACCCTAAATATAGTTGCGTTGACAATTTTTTTATTGGTGTGTGATCAATGTGAACGACGAAATCAGAAAGTAAACATATATACTAAATTGGATTTTTGATAAGATTTCGAGAGATTTGTTTTTGGATAAACTTTAACACACAAACAGGCATAATCCTGAGGTAAGTAAGCTTACGTGCCTTTAGCCCATAACGCTTTTGAATAAATATTTATACGTTAAGACCACTTGACGGTCAATAGAAGTCTTTTTGTTGTTTTTTTTTTTGCCATATGAAAGTGTTGAATATATTGCTTCTATATGTAGTCATAATTAATTAATTGCTTAATATTTGAGGCGAGTATCATTAATATTTGTTAACCTTATTCTTTAACATTTTTAGTATATACTTTTTCTCTACATTTTTGCTATAAGTATTGCGATTAACATTAAGAATATACGAAACGATAACTTTTGGCAAAGTTTTTTTTGACTTTCATCGGCTAAAAAAATTGACCAAAACTCTTTATATCGAGCTTTAAATCATGGCTTACTAAATCTTCATTTATTTCGGTTACATTTGTACTTATATTTTTAAGCAGACAGACTCTGCTCTTTTAGTAGTTTTTTTCAAGGTATAACATTAGCTATTAGGTCAACATTTTACTTTTTGTGTGGCCATCATCAAGAGTTTCTTCCTTTAAATCCGATATCTGATTTAATCTGACTTGGATTAAAGCATAACTTGCCAAAAACGGCAAGAAGAAGGTTTAGTTATATTGTCAAACTAAGTTAAATAGTCTGCCAACTTGCTACTAAACATAAAATATTCACGTAAAAAGGGAATATTTCGACTTTATTTATTAATTTTTAAGGCGTCTTAAATTTGGCTACTTCATGTATAGACTTTTTAAAAATTACAAATATATTCTATGTCTAGGATCTCAGAATAATGGCTACTTATATTCTGGTGGTTTTTCGGATCTTCTACTTATGGTTTAACGCTTCAAACAAAACTTGTAGCTTTGTGTAATGTCAGTTTAAGATAACTAGAGAGAGGAAATAAAAGATTACATTTTTCGTTATCTGTGATAAGTTATATTTCACCTAGAATGTATACCCAACAAATTTAGGATCAGACGATTGCATATGTTTATAGTCGGATAACTTTTCTCATTTTCCTACAGTTTTTGTAAGATCCATAACAAGGTTTTCTCTTGTGTCAGGAACTCTAAACAAAGGTCTCACAAAAAGGAAGTAAATTCCTTCTAAGAGTTTAACCATAAATTAGCGAGAGGACTCCTCAACTCGACCACTATTAGGCATTTCCGCCTCGACGAATGTCGTAATAACTAATCAATTCATAATGGTATCCATATTTCAACTGGAAGTTACTGTTTTAACACGATAAACATAAATTTCACCGAATTGTATATCAAACTGTTATGGAAAAGTAAAAGAGGAGTCACCTTTGTTTCCAGGCGTTCTTCTCTGCGATTCGTAAAAATTCAAGCAAATAAGTATTTAATAAGCAAATATAAAATTTTATTATAGAAAAACAAGGCATTAATTAGAATTTTACTTTGAGGTATATAATTGTGCTCCGATCTGGCTTAATTTATGGATCTAAATAAATAAAATAAAAACCCTCGTGCGAAATTTTATCGTTCTAGCTTTAAAGATCTAAGCTCCTTTTAACGTTGATCCAGATAACAAGACCGACGTGGCCATATAAATTCGTTTCGTGGAACTGACCAAGAAAGTTTGTGGTAGCAGATGATTTCTCCTAGGCGTTGCATTCTTTTGATCAAAATAAGTCTAAGTCAGCGAATCAATGGCAAAGTTAATTAATTTTTGGTTGCTCTCATTATTTTTTGTCGTTTCTCTTATTCTAATACCCGTTTTAGCTGAGGATCGTTTCTTAAAAACAATCTACTAGATCAAATGTTAGTTTTGGCCATGAAGATCTCCTCGTGACAGAATGAAGACTTCTGCTTTATATGTATTCCGAATCTGTTTAACTTAAGCAAGAAAACAATTTGCCATGTCAAATAGTTGTGAATTTTCTTCATAGGTTTACTTAAACTAATCCAATGATGAGATATGTTTGACGATGTTTGTGATTGGATTGGTCTCTCTCTCTCTCTTTATCTCTCTTTCTCTCATTTTGCCTCTATGTCAATACATTCTGTCGTAATCAAATTAGCAAGCTAAAACGGCAAAAACGGAAATATTCATAAACCATAGTTGAACCTCAGCATTTGAACAATTAAAAAAACAATAGTTCGCTTAGTTTAATGACATAGTGAAAACGAGAAGCATTTCAAAAAATAAAATCAGAGCGAACCGCCCCATTAAACCTGAAACTAAAAATGCAAAGAATCCATTAAAAATGGAGTCAAAGAGTCGACAGAGAGTGGCGTGTTAATTAAAAGCTTTTTGGATACATACGACCATCCATACTCGTCGTATTTCTATATGTAACAGAGTTGATAGACGAGGGGAGGATAATATCATTAGCAAACCCAACGAAGAGATGATGTTGTTTGTGGCAATCTTTTTCACTCGACTAACACGCGTCATTCTCGAGACCAACATCCTGGCATCCTGCTCGTTATTTCCGGTTGTGCGCGCGTTCCCGGCAATTGTGATAAAAAGGAAAAAAAAAAAAAACGAAACCGAAACCGAAACTCAAACCGAAAGAGAGAAAACCCCCGAAACTGAACTGAAAATTTGCTTACAAGCCAAAGTAGAATAATAATAAATAATAAATGAGGCGTGTGCAGGCCGTTTATAATGTCTGTCTGTCTGTCATTTTGTCGGTCTGTCGGTCGGTCTGTCTATCTTCTTTCTACTCTGATCATAATTTGTAGATAACGAAAGAAAATTTTTGGTTTGATGCTGCTTAAAGCATAACTTTAAGGACCAAAACGGACCAGGATAAGGACTTCGGTTTTTCGTTGGCATAAATTTCGTTGGCATAAATCAAAATTCAGCAACTTCCGACGAAGTACAAAAATTTGCATGGAACAATGGTGCAATACTGCAACTGCCCTCCTATTGCCATGCCGTGACCACCTTCTCTTCCCGCACACCTCTTCCCCACATAAGCCCCCTCAACCCTCAACCCTACGTTGTCCAAACGGGCACGCTGAAAATGACCAACACCCACGCACAGGGCTCGCTCATACGCAACAGACACCAAATAACTAGAAATTTACCACGAGACTGTACAGAAAAAAAATAAACAATCTATTTCGAAAGAAGGCAAGACCATAAATAACAAGGCAAAAGATAATTATGCACTATAAGGAGAGGGTATTAATTATGGCCCGTTTAACTAAAACCAACTTGGAAGAGTTCTCTGGCAATTAGAGTTGCATATTTTGTTGCAAAAATTGCAGTTATTAGATGTGTGTGTGTGTGCGTCTAGTTGAGAAACGATTTATGATATTCGAATGCTATAATTGGTCATGAGGTGAGTAAAAATACTTTTGCGAGAATATATTTAAGGCTTAAACGTCTAAAGATAGTGGAAACTAAAAACTTTGATATAATACGAAAAAACTGTTTTCTGTGATAAGATCACACAATACAAGTTTTAAGGAGAGAACTCAAGAGTTTTCTAAAGATGATTAAATACATTAAATTATAAATATTGAATGGATTGAAGGTTGGAAAAGAATATTATAATTAATTTATTATAGGGATTCTCCATTTGCGTAAGAGCTAACCCAGGGTTAGGGAGTATCGCTTAATGCCTCAGATCTTAAGGTCCCTAAACCCCCAAAGAATCTTTTGCCTTGGAAGATCAAGTAAATGCTTAAGATTACGTATACAGAAATAGATTTTCAATATTGGCAAATTAATTAAAAGTTATTAAAAAAGGTGCTCACTTTTGGTGTTCCCAACCTTTTCCCGTTGTGGCATTAGCACTTGCCGTTGATTTTAGAAATTGCATTACAATCGCCCGAAGTAGTTGAGAATTATAGCTACATGTAGCGAAAAAATAAAGAAACAGTAAATTTTTTGTGTGGCTAACCCGGTTAAAAAAAGTTTTGGCCTTTGAATTCCATATTTTTAGTAAAGTTCCCTAAAACTAGGAAAATTCTTTCAATTTCCAGAGTTAGGATGCAAAAATCTAATCATCAAACTCTTATATATTATAGGTCATTGAAAGAAGTTTGTCTTAAGCCCATATACCACTGCTTAAAGATATATATAACTTTTGAAATTCCTCTTCAGGTGTCTAATAATGTTTTGTATTTTCGTTTTCAGAGTCAAGTGGAATCCCTTGTTTAGCCAACAGCCAACAGGTGGCGCCATGTACGAGAATTCGTGTTCGTATCAAACGGCGCTGGACCTGAAGCGTGTCTCGCCCCAACATTGACACAAGTGAAGACCGAGGATTGTCTTACACTGGGTCAATGTTCGCCTGATTGGACATCATATCGTTTCCATCAATCGACATTCGAACAACTGAAACAGAGCGTTGAGAAGGCCAAAGCAGCTTTGCAGGATCGCAGCAGTTTTTTTGGAGCCACAAGTGCTTTCAGGTGAGATGCTAACAATTTCAACTATCCTACCATATCTAAGTGTTCCAATTTCAATTTGCATTTCAGTGACATCTATTCCAGCCAACGTTTGACCGACACTTTGGACACATTGCCCGTTCAAAGTGGCAATGGAGCTGGAAATTGTCTAGGACTTCCTCACAATGCTGGGGCAGGTGTCGGCGTTGGCGTCGGTGTCGGAGTTGGTGTCGGAGTGGGCATGGGTGTGCTCAACTATAATGCTGTCAGCAGCAGCAGCACTGGCAGCGCAGGAGTCTTAGGCTCCAGCTCTGTGCAGCGACATCGTTTGGATACATTACAGCCACCCGCAGGTTGCTCTCCCGCCGGCGGCACACAACATGGTGTCATAACCTCCAGCGCTGCTGGTCATTCAGTTACTGCCGCATCCCCATTAGATGCGGTTAGTGCGGCGCCATCTTTAACCGCATCCAGCTCTACATCACATGTTGATCACAAAGTTAGAGGTACGTACGAGAAGCGAATTTAAAATGTTCTTTTATCACTAAGCATGTTGAAGGCATGGCATTACTTTCGCTAGAGAAGCCAAATTTTGGGTTTTATTTAGGGACCTTCCCATAGTCCGTTCAGTGCTTGGTATTTATCTTTGGTTTATTGTGTTGTCCTTCTGACAAAATCTACGGGGGAGTACGCTTTTAACAAGCGATAAAGATTCGGGAGCTTCTTTTTAGACGTCTACCTAGAGATCTTAATTAAGAAACGTTGAAAGATCAGTTCTGCTTTTCTTTAAGCTTTTATAGAGAGTAAAAACTTGGCCAAATGATTTTGTAGTTTCAATCCCATCACTGTTTTTTGTTTTGTTTTTTTGTTTTTTCCATGGTTTTCGTAACAGATTTGTGTGTTCATAAAAACATTTTTGTGGCAATTTTTTAATTCTTTCACTGAATAACAAAGAACAATTTAATTTAGCAAATTGTTGGCTTTCTTTATTTGTTATAACCTTTGCAGCTATTTGAAACAGTGTCTGTAACAAATTTTACTTAAAGCATAAGCCTAAAAGCAGGCTATAAAAATATGGCGTTTCCCTTTGAGTATGTCTTTTGCTAAAAATTAGAGTAGAGCTCCTCTTCCTATTTTTCATGACAAGTCGAAAAATAATTGTTTGTCTCTTGCTTCACTCTCACCTTCGGACTTTTGCATTTGGCCATCCATCAGGTGAATCCCACCCAATGACCTTCTCAACACAAAATTGCTGTCTAACCACACACACACACATACACCCACGAAAATGTCCAACGAAAAATGGCGGAAAAACAAATCCTGGGCTTCCGCCTGAGGCAACAAACCCAAAAACCAACGAAATCGAAAAAAAAAGAAAAAAAAACAAATAACAAAACGAAAAAAATGGTATTGTCCTACAAATGTGGCGAAATTTTCGCGTATTTATTTAAACACATTCAAAGCTAAAAAGCATATGTTGGCCCACCACCGTCCACCGACCACCGACGAAGGGGAAGCTAAACACACATGCAAAGCGTTTAGTCGAAATGCCAAAAATGTCCAAGACCAAAGTCCGTTACATTTAATGGCCAAAAACCGCGACCAGCCATGTACATAATTTTGCCTTGTCCACCAAAATATAAAAGAAAAAAAAAACACATACCGAAAAAAAACAAGAGGGAGAAGAGAAAATTATAAAAACAAAAATTGAATTATCCATAAAACGTTTGGCGAGGGGGGAGGGAGGATTTTGGTCTTGTTTCGGTTGGTTTTCTATTTTTTTTCTTTTTCTTCTGTTTCTGTTACTGTTTCTGTTCTCTGGTTGTTGTTACATATTTATCAATTTAAGCTGGCCCAAAAACGGAAGTGGCTTATAATGTGACCCGGTCTAAGGACGAACCTCTGGGAGAAGGGGGCCAGAGGGCGGTGGAGGTTTGCTTGTCCGAAGGAGTTTTGTAATAGAAACATCAAAACTGGAACTGGAACTGAGAGCCATCGCGTGCCTGGCAAGAGTTTGTTATGCCGCCTCCGTCTTAAGTCAAGTTGTCCATGTCCATTTATTTTTTACTTTTTTTTTTCTGTTTCATATACTTATAGAAAAAAGGAAAAATGTTCTTCTTCTATTTGGCAAATTTATGCCTCACTTTTTCAATTAGACAAGAGGGAGAAGAACTAGATAGATAGATATAGATAGATAGATGGAAAAAAGAGCCTCTTTGAGACTGTGAGTTTAAAAAACATTCTTTTATATGACAATCAGCTAACTAGACACCAACAAACGCCCACCCAACCTATTCAAGCTTACACCCTTCTTCCCCGCTGGAGTAAGCGTTTGCTCCTCCCACACAATTTTGCAGCATCGACGCAATAACAAAATGGCTGCCAGGCTAAAATTCAACTCAATTCAAGTCAAGTCAACGCGCTCAAGCAAATATGAAATGAATCCTTTTCAGCTGTCCTTTTTCCACTCTCTCTCTCTTTGTATCTTTCTCTCTCTCCCTTATCTCTGCGTGCGTGTGTGTGTGTCCTTTTCTGCTGTCATTTGCTGTTTCTTACCATCTTTTTCTTCTTCTTCTTCTTCTTCTTCTTATTCTTGTGTGTATGTGTGTGGCATCATGAAAAGATTTTCTCATGCGTAACTCATTATTTTTGTGCTTAAAAGACGTTTTGAGACTCACAAAAGCGCATATAAAAAATAATTACGTACGTTCTTTGGGACTGACTTGCTAAAGCCTTGATTATCAACAAAAAAGGATTCTCACATGAATTGCAACAATTTAAATGAACTTTAAGCAAAAGAATTTTATATGAATTTCGAGTTTATTAAAATCAGTTGGCTGTTTATGCACTTTAATCCATTGATTACCGGATACGATTAGGATAATGAGAATTCTAAGCTCATAATTTGCAAAATTTCAACCATGTTAGAGCTAGGTACTAGAAATTAATATTAATATATGTGTCAGACTCTTTCGAAAATGGTTTATCTAAGCAAGTTGCCATTAATAGTATTCAGATTTAAAAATTTTAAAAAAAATTTATTGAAACTAAAAATATTATCGATACGCGTAAATCGACATCTCAGTAAATATTTTGCCAATTCAAAAACGTGTTTTAGTTGATACTCTATATAAAAGGTTAACACACATTTTTAGATATAAATTCCTGATCACTCGAAATTCGTACGGTCAAAACGCTTTAACCAGTTGTAACTTGGCATGAAATTGTAAAAATGAAGAGTTCGTCGCACTTTATTTATCTAAACTCCTCTGTCTCAAATGATTTTGCATTTGTCTAAATTATCTTAAATAAAATCTTGCGGTATGGACATTTTAGCAAAATGTTGGTCAGTAATATGGCTAGCAGAAAAACGAAGCAGGTTTCTAGAAGTTATCACAAAAATAAATTAAAGAGTTTTCATAAAGGATTGTTGTCTTTTATAATCACTTGTATTATGTAATTGCTAATAGGTTTGATTGATGGGTTGCTTTAAGCTTTCGATAGAAAACATAGATCTTATAGTCAAGAACTGCAACGTTCTTTTAACTCTTTTTTAATGCATGCTTAAACATTTTAATATAAAGAGGTCTAACGCAAAAGAAGAAAAAAAAAGATTTTCAACTTTAAAGTTTGATTTTTATTTTTTCGGTCTGCAGTTTACCAAGGCTCTGCGTTAAATGGAGCTTAAAGCGTACCTAAAAAAAGGATTAAAAAACTAATCATAACATAAGTAATCTGTGCAAAACGAGTTTTCGTTTTTCCAAGGTTCTCCGTTTCCTTTGTTTTACTGTAATACCAAAATTGGTTGCAGCTTTAAGTAGATTTACTTAAATTTTTCGCCCCATCGAATTACTTTCCTAAACATTAATTATTAAAATGGGTTTAGTTTTAGATTTGTCACATACTGTAGACTGAAGAGGAAGTGCAGTTTGCTAGGAGGAGAACCAATAAACTCAGTTGGGCCTGAATAGATGGATATCAGTGGATATCATGAATCTGCCACTCACAATTTCCTTTCTCATCAAATTTTTGTGATGTTTTGTAATGGAAATGTGAAGGATATGCAACAATTATGACGCACTCGCATGACAATCTCATCGCCATCACAATCGAAATCTCTCTCAATCGTCCTCTCATCATCATGCTGTTTTCCCATCTTCATGGTTATTATTTTATTCATAGACTCGGTATCATGTCCGGTTTGACATGTCAATTGAAAGCGTAGCAAATTCTTTTTCGAGATTTTTACTTATTTTCGTTTTGTTGTTCGTTCAGGCAGTCAGTCGTTCGTTCGTTCGTTGGTTCGTTCTTTTCTTTGTTTACATCAAACAAAGATTTACGGCAATTAAACATTTTTGTCTGACTGGTGACAACCCTCGCGATTATGGTCCTTTGCGGTTCACAGGATCTGTCACAGGGAGCAATGCCAAGCAACGTTGCGTGACCACTCAGGGAAAGGGACAGGGACAGGAACAGAGGGGGAGACAGAGAGCGGCTATAAATAAAAACCAGTCAACAGCCACTATGTTCTAGCTAACAACCGATGGCAATTATCTATGCGAAGATTTATGATTTTATTTAGCCTTCTCTGCCTCTCTCTCTCTCTATCTCTCTCTCTCTCTCTCGCATTGAGAGGTCGTCTAGTAGTCGAAGAAGAGCGCGTGCCGTCGACATGCTGAGTGTGCAAATTTGCGCTGCCCAGGCAATTAAAGTGTTTTTCATATTTTCATTTTTCCTTCATATTTGCCATTTCTTTCTTTTCTTCTCCTTTTTTTTTTTGGTTTGGTTATTTTTTTTATGTTGGTTTTCGGTTTTTCACAGACAAATCCTCACTGGATTGTTCGACAACATCCTCACATGCGGCTGTTCCCTCATCTTCGTCATCGAGCGAGCAGGGCGGCGGTGGCGGCAGGCATAGTGGCAGCAAAAGTAGCAGCACTAGCAGTTCAGGCGCTGGAATTGCAGGAACAGGAGGTACGGGAGGAGGTGGAGGAGGAGGCGGAGGCTCTGGCAGCAATGCACTATGTAAGTCCTAGTCTTTAAGTCCTTTTTGTGCGTTTGTGTAGAGCTTTGTGTCAGCTTTCAGTCAGTCCAGTCAGGACATCAACCCCGAAAGTGTCAACGTTTTGTCATTTGCGCTATAGATGGCGCTAATGTGTCCCTTTTGAGGGTGAGAGTGTGCAATTGGCGGGTCATTTTAAGGATAATCAACACAATTCACTTTATTAAATGTGAGTTTCTGCTTTTAAGTTCTGCTAGAAGCTTTTTGACTTTTTTGAAGGGATAAAAATTTTACGTATCTTTAAGGACTCTTAATTGACAAAAAGTCAGGGCAGGCATTTCTCGGCGAGTCCTAGTATTGTCATCTCGCTTGCATAGACTTTGTGGCGCTTTGTCGTAACCCAAAAATATATAAATATTTATCGTTTTACAATCCTTATTTCTTACTTCAATGGACAAAAAGGCTGGCAAAATTTATGCAACAATTAGAAAAATAGCATTTATGATCCTATTAAATATCTATCTTCTTGACCAACATCAATAGCCGTGTCGATAAAGGTATGACCTTCTAGTTTAGCGACTCTCATGCTATGAGTTTAAAGTTTTTTAAAGAAAACCCTACATTTTTTATTTCGTTTTATTCTAAGTGGATTTTACTATGTCTTTCCGTCTATCCGTTTGTATTAGTGACTAGATCTCAGTAACTAGATCCAAACAACAAATTTTATAAAAATCTGATTAAAAATGTCC
This sequence comes from Drosophila nebulosa, assembly GCA_024703675.1. Classification (NCBI taxonomy): domain Eukaryota; kingdom Metazoa; phylum Arthropoda; class Insecta; order Diptera; family Drosophilidae; genus Drosophila; species Drosophila nebulosa. The sequence goes on from JANFPS010000005.1 coordinate 1,834,115, forward strand.
ATAAACGTTTTACACAAGAAGCTTAAAGGCGGAGTTGGCCGCTGGGTGCGTTAAAGTGCATGTGTGCTTGTAAAAGAAAATATTTATGTATTTGAAATAGCCTCTAATAAGGGGCATCTTAAATTTGAATCTGAAAAAAGTTTATTTGGTCTCAGTTTGGTAAATTAAATTAAATTTTATCTATTCCCGAACAGCGTTACCAAATTCTCTGAATTCTTAAACATTTAATACCTATTTGATTTATAAGGATATAGAATCAATATAAAGAAATCAATAATTTACCTATTTATGTTTAACATGGCTAATATTTCAAGAAATATTCCCAATGAAACTTTAATTTATCGACGATTAATTTCGGTAATCAAACAATTGTCACTCACTTGACCATAATATTTTATGATGTCACGGTGGTCCTCCTCTCTCCCCTCCAAGCTACCCCTTTTCATTTTCATTTTCATTAACCACTCAATTGACTATGCCCGAAAAAGAATCCCACACACATGCACACAATCAGCCCAGTGTGGCAGTGGCAGTAGCTACCTTCGACAAGGATGTCTCTATCTCTACCACGCTGTCAATGTTGATGATGACGCGTGCCTGCTCGACTGAGACTGTGACTGTGACTGTGTTTCACATAACATTTTGATCATTTTATGATCTGTCGATTAGCCTCATTGTTGCAATTCTTAGGACTCATCCCCTGAAACTGGTAGCACTCGAGGATGCTCAAGGGCTCGGGGGTTGTCCTTTTACTGTGCGTGTGTGTCTGTGTGTTGGTTGTTGGTTGAGCGTGTGACTAACACGCTTTAATAGGATTAACTCTGAAGAGCACTTAAGAGTCAAATTATCAACGGAGGTGAGAGGACGAACAGTACCAGGACCAGAGACCAGCAGTAGACCAGAGCGAAGCCAGAACGTACCAATTGTTGTGACTGTTGCGTTTTGTATGTTTGCACAGTGAGACAAAAGGACATCAACAATTGTTTGCCAACATTTTCCCACTCTCGCTCCTAACCGCTCTCTTCATATTGTCATAAATAGTTCCCAGAGGGATCAAATCAGAGTGTACCCGAGATTACGTGCATTAGTCAGGCTCAAAGTATTAAATCAAGTGAGCAATTGAGTCATCATAATTAGCTGGAAAGTAGATACAACTTTTTCAAGCACATAGATAAAAATATTCATATCGTATCAAAAAAATACAAAAATTATAGATTTCTGGATGTGGATTTTAATTTATAATTTGCTTTCATGTTTCCTTATCGACTAGTTTCTTGATTTGCGAATACCTATTGTTATCTATCAACACAGACCCGAAAAATGTGCAAGCTTTGGACGTTTCGAACTTTTTAATACTCTTTATTTGGTGTTCTTATTTTACCTTTCGTTTTGGTATTTTTTAAAGTACTCAAGAACTGACATAAAAAAGTGCATCTCGATTTTTGTAAACGTTAAATCATTGGCTTATATGAAAGTTTGTGTACAAATTTGTTAGCCAATTTAAAGTTGTGATTCTATGCAGCAAATAACTTAGATTTGGACCAAAATGGACTGAGTTAGAGTTTTGAAAAATTTAGGTTTAATAGTTTTGCCCTTTTGAATAGCTATTTATATAAAATACTTGTTCGAATTTAACTTGAAAGACAACTGAGCTATATCGATAGATTGCTATAGGTTTAACCAAAGCCATCTATAAAGCTGAAAGCAAAACCCTTACATCTGAGAAGGGTATTAGTTTTCATTGATCCGTAGCATAAAGTCTACGACAGAAAGACAGACGCAGTTTTAATAATAAACAAGAATACCTTTCTTGTAAGTGGCGAACCAGTATGATTTGAGATCAAAGGATTCAGCTGATACATAGGAGGGTCCCAAGGAGAGAGTCTGAGAATTAAAAAAAGAAGAGTCCCTCCGGTGCTATATATCAGTTCTAAAATGTAAATAAAATTAAGAGATTCTTGGGTAAAAATCTTTATCTGTCCTTTCCTAAAACCAGCCCTTCACCTGTGCTTGATTTCATCAACATGTATTTCATAATTACCTAAGATAAACGAAGTTCTACTGGGCATCTTGTTATAAATTTGTACTAGAAGTTTTGCATATTAGATCTAGAACTAAATCTTTAAAGAAATTTCTAAGTCTTTGAAAAAGACTGTTCACACTAAGCTATTTTGCTCTGTCTATTGATTCTATTATAATTATTTTTTTATTACTGGCTTATTTTTATTATTTTTCTACTATTCAAAATCGAAATTAAATTTTAATAAACAAAACAAACGAAAAAAGGGAAAACAGCAAATTGCTTAAATTCTTCATAATGAATTTTGCTGTTTGTATCTCCTTTTGTCATCATCTGTCGCGCTCGATGTTTTGCTCGGCGAGTTTGTATGTCTATGTCTCCGTAATCGCATAATCTGCCAACATGTTTGCCACACCCACTTAACGCCCAGCGGGTGTTTTAAGCAAACACGCCCAGGCTAAAAATCCACCCATTCCCCATCTCCCATTCCCCACACCCAACTCCCACTTCCCCGCTTACTCCTAGTCTCCATCCTCTGTGCGCGTTGCTCTACCCATCGTGCTCACATTGTGTGAGCTGAGCTGAACTGAACGCCGTGTGTCCATGTCCTCGTTTTTGCGCCGTATGTTTTGCTCACTTCAAATTTAATTTCTGATTTCATTTCATTTCGTTTCGTTTTCGTTTTTTTCGTTTTGTTTGGTAATTGTTTCAGACTGTGAAAATAAATTGAAAATGCCCGAGCGAGGCATGGCAAAGCAAGGCAAGGCAACCAACTGGCGCCACATAGAGAACCCACCGAGGACCTTTTTGACAGCTTCGCGGACTGACGCTTGCAAAAATTTCACGTTATTTATGAATTTAAGCAAACCAACGAAAAAAAAACGTAGTCTTTTCTGCTTGGCCTTACTTGACATTGGCCGACAAAAAATGCTCTGAAGAGTGAGAGAAAGTTCAAACTTGCTTTTCCAGGCGTTTCTTTCATGTGTGTACGACGAGCGCGCGCGGGTTTGATTCTATTGATGTCCAAATATTTTTATTCATGGCCCTTTTTCGCGGTTCACTTAACTGCCAATGTTCGCCAAATCATTATTGGGCATTGAGTGAAACTCCCTCCATCCCCGCCCCTCCTCATACGCATACACATATACACTTTCCCCCCTTGTAACTTCTGAGAGTCATGGATTCAGTCACGAGTTGCTCATAAATCAAGTCATTGTTATATATACTTGTACCCCTCCATCTCCTGCTCCTGCTGGTGCCATCAACCCCCTTCCTTCTATTATAATGATGATGATGATGACGGCAACAAGCTGGAAAATTTTTTTGCTGCTAATTTTAGTTTTTGATTTTGTGCATTGATTTCGCTCAAAAGACAATCAAAACAAACAAATTGGCCCACATCTTAAAGTGAATGCAAGCGGCAAAATTAAAAAAAAAAGGTTTGGTATTACGATTAGAAACCACTTTAAAGGAGAATCATAACAAGTTTTTAAATAATTAAAGGAAAGCTTAGGTATATTTGTATGGATTAAAATTGATCTCAAATGCGGTAAAAAAAAGTAATGCAAATCACTTGAAAAATAACCAAAACTTCCTTAACGGGCTATATATAGAATCCTCTAAGAGTGCTTTTTATTAAAGATGCTTAGCAACATGGCCTAAACGGCTTAAGTCAAGTAAAACCAATTGAGCCTTAGCGTTATGAACCATTAAAGAATGCTATTTCGGTAATTGTTGGACATTTATTTCGGTTTACATTTCGTTTGCTGATTGTTTTACAGATAATATCAACTAATTTGACTAAGAATCAGCATAAAATAATTTTAAGTACTAAAAAATAGACAAAAAAGTTCAAAAAAAAAGAAAAAAAAACCAAAAACAACGTGAACTTGCAACAGGTTTCACTTCCTTTTTTGGGGCCGCCTTTTGTTGTTGTTGTGATTTATGCCACCTGCTGGAAATGACCCGCTTCCGACATTGTCGAGCACTTGAAAGTTTTTCTCGTGTTTTCTTTTTTTTTTTGTTATTATTTTTATTTTTAGAAAATATTTTACCCATAGGAACCTCCTACAACGGAAACGCATCGCCAGTTAGAGAGTGAAGAGAAAGCCAGAGAGAGAGAGAGAGAGAGAGAGAGAAAGAGAGCGAGAGAGGGAGAGCCAAAGAGCCGAAGAGCCGGAGGTGACTGTGTCGAAGCGTCTCCGGCAAAAGTGCAATTTAGTTGTCAATTGAATTTATGAGTTCGAATGAAATTTATAGCCACAAGGTTACCCATTCATTTCTATTTTTTCTCTTTTTTTTTTTTTTTTGGTTGAGAATCACTTGAGACCCGCGCGACCGTGAGAGAGACAGCAACCAAGCGGCCGAGCGACCGAGAGACCCAAAAAGTCAAACCGCAGTAATTTATAGCAATGACACGTGAACCTTCAACCATCAACCTCACCCAATCTCCGTCCATCTCCCCTACCCATTTTTTCTATTCTTTTTTTTTTTTTTTTGTATATGTTTAATTGTTTGTTTGCTGTTTGTTGTCATTGGCTCTTAAGTGAGTGAAGGGCGGGGGTTGTCAATTGTGCGACGCTGAGGGTGAAGAGATAGAGAGCGAAGGGTGAAGGGTAAGAGAGTGAGGTAGGTAGGCTAGTGTTTAGCTGCCGTGTGAATATGCTAGCTTTCAGTTTACAATGAAAATAAACGAGCTCTGACACTCTCCACAAGCAATTATCTATACACTCCGCTCCCAAGTCAAATGTTGGTAATCGGAGTCAACCCGCCTGCAGTTCACCCTTCACTAGGCAACTTCACTAGAGACCTGCTACGACCTGCGACCCTGTGTCGACCGTGTACCCCTTATCAATTGCACAATTATTGCTTGCATTGTTTAGTTTCGGCTGCGTTGGCAGCGGCGGCACGAGGACATTTTCAATATGCTATTCCATGGGTCTCTTGGGTTTCCTTTTCGCTTCTTGTTGCTGTTCGTGTTTGTAATTTGTTTTTATTACAATTTTCACATTTTTTTTTGGTTCCTTTGTTTGTTGTTTGATTTGGTGTGTTGAGGTTGACATTATAATTTGTTTTTCTTTTTTATTTTTGGTGAGAAACTTTTCTAAAGGTGTCAAACTATGACACCAAAAAAATTCTTATAGTTTGCGGGTGGGGAGGAGAGGGTGGTTGAGTTGTATTTATTAAATTTCATATTTAAACTGATTATTTGAAGGCTGGACTCTTTTGGTGCCTGGCATTTTAGTCGATTATGTTTGGAATTAGCTTTATAAGATTTATAGTGCCAAATTTTTTGACAAAGACGAAGAAACCTACGAAAATAGGTTGCAATCTCGAGAAAGCGTTTAAAAATGTAAAATTGTTGTCAAAGGAATGCAGAAGGAAGAAAAAAAATAGGCTAGTTGTAGGCTTGCTTGTGCGTCACTTAGTCATTCGGTTGCTTGTTCGTTTCTAAGCCTACAAACTTTAATTCATACAATACTTTCGCAAACCATAGATCCTTTTTTCCCATGTTCCAGCTTGCTTTCTTATCCTCAGATGCTTGTGCGTCACCTACGTTCTGATGCGATGCTCACTTACCTGTGCGTCTCTTAGTCATTCGGTTGCTTGAGTCTTTCTAAGCATACAAACTTAAACGTCCACGATCCTCTTGAGATCACAAACTGCTTTGTCATTGCTCTCTAGGAACTACTTTGAACCCAAAGTTTAACTCTCGGTTTCCAGCAATGTAAAAGACTTTCCCAACAAGCTGACTCCAATCTCAATGAATGTTTCCTTCATTCACGGCCCCCGCCTCTTTTGGAACTTTCACTGATTTATGTGGATGGGCCCCGCCCCTTGGATTAGCAAATATTGAAATACCCGCTATATGTATATGCATAATATATAGAAAAAGATTTCTATTGTATTTTTATGATGATGATTATAACAATACGCCCGAGAGAGAGAGAGAAAGAGAGAGCGAAGGCGAGAGCGGTAAGGGCGAGAGGAAAGTGCAGAATATGCCTGGAGAAAAAATTGAGCAATCTATTGGTTACCATTTAAGACCCGTAAAAAGGAGCAATATTTAAGGGGGCACTTGGGGAGGGGGGCAAGACAGTGGTGGGGAGGAACATTTGGCCTGTCATGACGAGCGAGAGTTCGTTCCGTTTTTTTTTTTTTTCTTTTGGCCACGTGCCGCTCAAGTCAGGGTTGACTTTCGTCGCGTGTTACATCATTCATACGTCATTAATGGCCACGTGTCTTGGGTCCTGGTCGTAGTCCGTCGTCCCGTGTTGTTGTTATTGTAGGCTGGACTATTTTCAGTGTAGCATAAAAGTAAAATATTAGCCACCGCCGGCCAGAGTGAGAGAGAGCAACAAAATCGCAGCGTTGATTGCGTTTCTTATTATTAAACCGTCCGGTGGGTTTTTTTTTTTTTTTTTTTTTTCGTCTATTGGACAATATGCTGCCTGTCCAAGCTCCTCCATAAATGCTACTGCTCCTTCTCTGTCCTGTCCTGTCCTGTCCTGTGTGCGGGGGTGTGTCATGTTTGTCTTGACGCTTCGCTGGTCTTTAAGGCAAGCGCGGAGCGCTGGCGGTGGGAGATGGATGAATGACTCAAGTTGTTGTTGGCTTAACTTAAAGCCTTGACTTTTGTTTTATGTATTTTATATATATATATGTATATATGGGCGGCGGGGGGCGTGTCAGACTGGTAGTGTTTTGACCACAAGCCTAAAGAACGGAAATGTTAAAATGGCGGAAATCGCCTAACAAAAGAAATTAATTTAAAGTTTTTTTCCTTTTTCGTTCTTCTTTGTATATATTTTTTTTTTTGTTGGTTTTCGTAGGAAAAGCGTGAAAATGAAATTACATAATGAATGCAATTAAAATGGTAAACGAAACACACACACACACACACACAATACATATACATATACTAGAAAGAGCAAACTTTAGTTTTTCCTTTAGAGCAGAAAGCAGAAACAGCAAATTGCTATTTAGCCATTTAGATGCCATTAGCACTACACCCCACATACACACATACACACACACACACACACTGACTTACACATATACACATTGAAAAGTTAAGAGCCAACCTCAATTCTCCCCGCAATCCCCACCAAACCCTCCTCAAACTAAGTTTATTAAATAACTGCGTGTCAAAGCCAAGCACAAAACTCGCCCTCGGCTGCGTCTCCACCATTCGCCTCCCCCTTCCCCCCCCCCCCCCCCCCCAACGACTTGAATGTGCCCCCAAAATGTGTGTGAGTGGGAAAAAGCGAAATTTAGTTTTTAACTAATATAGAAATAAAAGTTAGCACAAAGAAAATTGAAAAGAATATGCGACTTTAGTAATACCGAAACCGAAACGAAACACTTTAGCCCTCCGCTTAATCGAAAACCGAAAGCTCTCTAAAATATTGTCTTGATGGGATTTCAGTGAATATCTGGTTAACTTTTATGATCATGTAAAATAACTAGAAAAAAAATAGCTTATTCTAAGATCGGGAGTAATTGACAACAATTAAGTGTATAACATTTCAGAAATCTTGAGTATGGCTTCTAAATACAAAAAGAATACAAATTTGTTTCAGGAATATATAAGATTAATTCGTTGTTACCAGATTCTACCTGCTGACTTTAAGTTTGAGGCGCAATCAGCATATTAGCCAGAAACCACTTAAAAGATACTTTTATGAAATGTAGCATACATTTTTGGGCTCAACAAATTAAAGCTAAATAAATCAAACTTGGCGAATCCAGAGCCTAAGACGTGGGCACATCTTTAACTTTATGTTTAAATATCTAATCTAAATATTAAAAGACTCAAATAAAATAAAGTAAGTTATAGAAACAAAGTCTTAGCCCAAAAAAAATTTAAATTATTTTTAAGCCGAATTATGTTAGCTACCATAAAGGGCAAGGTTAAGGGCACTTTTGGATAACTTTTACCACATTAAATATGAATATTTATTGAACTAAACGCATGAGACTATCTGAAAAATCATAGAGTAAAAAGTTGCTCTCTTTTCCATTTTATTTTCATCATATGAACTATTTATGGCGACAAAATAAAAATGCCCAGTTCGCAGAGTATAGGAAAAAATCACAACTTTTTGGCTTGATTTTGTATGTATGTTTCTATATCAGTAGTGGTGTGTAGGTGTATGTGTCTGTGTGTGTGTGTGTGTGTGGAACTACAATTTGTTCGTTGACGCCTGTGAATTAGCCCCAGCCCTCAGCACAGCTCCAGCCACCCATAAGGGGGCTTACACACAGAAAGAAGACCGACCACCACACATAGCCAGAGGGCTCCAAAAAAAAAAGGGGCGTGTGAGAGAGGCAAGAGCAAAAACAATTTCAATGAGAATTCAAAAATTAATTAAGCCAGTCCCAAAAGGCAGCTTCATGCATACACACATTTGTGTGTGAGTGTGTGTGTGTGTGGGTGTGCTTGTGATTTGGTATAGCCTGCTTCAAGGGGCAGGCCATGCCACCACAATTGCACTTGAGCCACCGCCTGCAGTCGACGTCGACTGCACACAAAAGTACAAGGAGACCCTAGAATCCTCACCTTACTTCACTTCACTTCACCAATTCCGTCCCTCCTTCCGTCCCCTCTCTCAGTGTCCACATCACTCAGTAGTCAAAGCCTTTTACAATCAACTCTTAGTGATTTCTCTTGGTAAAATCCTGGCACATTGTTTTCCTACCTTCTGCCCTCGCCCTCTTTCATGCTGGCTCTCTCTTTCGTTTAGTATCTTTCTCTCACTCTCTCTCTTTTTGGGGATAGGTCTATGTGTGTGGGGAGTAGTCGCAACGACGACGACGACAACGGCAACGAAACGGTAATATCCTTGTGTTTGGTGGAAGGAAAAAGGAAGTGGATAATACATCCGTCCTTGTTGCTTCGTGTCACCCACTAAAAACGAATCGCTGCCTGCTGCCGTCGCACTTCTGCCAGCTGCCATTGAACTGTTAAGGTGCGAAAGAGTCAGGACATGCCACTAGAGTATGCGAGCGAGAGAGAGAGAGAGAGAGAAAGCGAGAGCGTTGAAGTTTGTGGTCAACTCCCACAAATTTTCCATACAAGAGACAAAAGCTTTACTTGCCCCTAAGCTTTTCCCTGCAAAGATCCTTTCCATTGCAAAATTTCACTTTTACCTTTAAAATCCTGACCAGAGCTTCTATAAAAAGCTTTCAGGGAAAGCTTTAAAATGCATAGCCACACCCAATCTGAATGCTGATTGGTTCAAGTGAGAGCACAAGGCAAGGGTAGAAATGGTTTGTGGGATTAAGGACCTCTAAAATATATATCCTCTGCTCGTGTGTTGAAAAGAGATAGCAATGCGGAGCGCGAGCGAGAGAGAGAAGCTTAACCAGAGACCAGACCAGACAGATACAATAAAGCGCAGATACACACACATAGGGCACCAAGCGAACCGAACCATCCACCCAATACTGAACAGAAACCACCCAGCCAACCACCAAACTCACACACACACACACACACACACACACACACACACATAGAAAGTGTCCTTTATTATTTTTGTGGGAGTCGGCAGTCAAGTCAGGATATGCGCGATTTGACGACGGAATGAAATCAATTGTTACGCTGCCGTTCTCTAGATCGGACGCAATACGGTGAACAGACGTGCTAAACTTTAAGCATTTTTTTTCCTTGATAAAAGTGAGCCTATAAGCACACACACACACACACACACACTCTCGCATACACACACAGAAACACAGCGAGTGTAGTGACACATATAAATCAGTTGGACGGACACACGCGAGAAAAAGTGCATTGAAAAGTTCGCCAAGGTCCGGAAGTTGAGGTGTCCGGTAAAACGGTAAACGGTAACCGGTTCCGATCGTCACTTTTCCCGTTCCCGTTCCTGTTCCTTTTCCTGTTCCGTCGTCGTCGCCGTTGTCGTCGTCGTCGCGGAGTCATCGAAATTCAAACCCACTTGGTCGTCTCTAAGCGCCGTGTTATTAGTTTCCGTTTGATTCCGGCCAACAAAAAAAACAAAAAAAAATCACAAAAAAACACTAAAACCAATTTCAATTTGAATTTGAAATTAATTTACTTGTTGTTTTTGGTGACGGCCGCCGCCAGCTGCTAGTGCTGCTGCTCCTGCTGCTCCAAATAACAATTATTTTAAACAAATAACTAAAATGCTTGACATCAAATCTTCGGCTGATTATTTATCACGCTCCACGGGCAGCTTTAGCAATTTCTCAATGCTCTTCGCAGGTGAGTGGGCAACCATGTGTGGTGAATCGAGCAGACCAACGGCATCAGCCGCCACATGGAATCCAAGTAAATAGCAACAAAATATATACATATATAAAAATATCTATCTCTACATTTCTGTTCATTTCACTTTAATAACTAACCATCGCTAGATATAAAAACTTTTTATTTACCTTTTTGTCATTTCTATGTCGTTTTAGATTCCTCATACAAGTCGTCGTGGGGTTCCCATAGTTCAACACAATCTCAAGGTAAGTAACATTCAAATGGATAACCAAATGTGTTAAGTGCTAACAAAAAAAAAAAAAAAAAAAATCAAGCAAGATCTTACGAAGCTCCTTACAACTTTAAAAATTAAAGTACCATTTTTACGATTACAAATCTTGACGATAAATTCGTTAAATAGATCATTTTATGAGGTTTCCAAGTGAAATACCTCTACACAATGTTTTGCCGTCGTTACATCGTTTCTACAAAAGGTGCGCGAGTAGACAACTTTAATCCTTTTTTGTTAAAGACTTGGATGTATTGTGTATTGATAATCTGTGCTCTTTTGATATTTAAAACTCGTGTTTCGGGCTAGAAGCCTTCTTCACCTGAAGTGAATAGAAAATGTGTCTTGATGAAGCGATAACTCAATGAATTTCTTTACGCAAATCTACGCAAAGTTTTTGGTTGCGCCTAATTCTAGGCTTTAAGTGACTGGAGTAGACAGATGCTAGTTAAGCCATGAACCTCAGTTTTCTCAAGAAGCGAACTATCCTTTTAACCGACAAAAATATTGATCTTCTATCTTTTGTAAGTTGTAAGACAATTTAAGACACAACCTTTCTATAAGCCCCATCTCGGTTGGTTTTCTTTTGGCTAATCAATTCACTAAATAACAGATGCGACCTTAATATCAGATGAATTGAAAGATTCTAACGCAGAATTGGGACACTAAGACGCCAAAATTTTGAATCAAATTCGATTTTGTACTGCTTTAAGTGCTTTTGTCCTGTTCTTAAAGGTTTAACACTTGAAACTGATAAGCAATTTTGAACAACAGCAAATTAGCAATGCTTGGAAAGGACTTGAAAACTCTTGTCAATAGGCTTCCATTCAAAGTGGTACCAATCAAAATGCCAATAATAAATAAATAGGTATGCAAAACGCAACCAACAAATTGTAAAGCAAGAGGCAAGAGAGTGGAATGGTAAGGTAAGGTGAAGCGGGAGAAAGCAAAACTCATTGAAGCATGGAAAATGTGTGTGCTGTGCTGTGATGTGAAGTGATGTGTCGGCTGACTGACTGGCTGGCTGGCTGGCTGGTTGGCTGGTTGGCAATCAACAAGCATCAATGGAAATAGATAAAAGTGGTGAAGGTGTTGACTACACGTGTTCCTCCGCACCACGGCGACCAATGAAGCATGTCAAAATGTGGTGTTCTGCGGTGCGCGTGGGCGGGGCAGGACATGGCAGAGGAGATTCCCCCGTCCCTCTCATTAGTTAAACACTTAATTGAAATGAAGTAAGAAGGAAAAATAATTCTGGTCCGGGATTGACCTCGAGGCTGAGCTTGGTGAAAAATTTCAGCTTGGTTGAGCGCACTTTTTTCTCCTTTTCCTTTTTTATTTTTTTTTTATTTTGATGTCATCCAAATCGTGCAAACCTAAAGTTGTTCTTTTTCTCTCTTGCTCTCCCACTCACTCTGTGTGTCTCCTGCTCCTGGATTTTTCCCAGAGTAAAATGCAATCGGTTGCCTTTTGTCCTCTTTGCAGTTGAGTGGCCACCAAACCCAAAAAATGTCATATGAAAAGTTCTCGTTGCTATTTTGCACAATAAGTGACAACGAAAACAACAGCGGGCGGTATCACCCAACCCCACCTCCCCTCTATGTGTATATATGTATAGTCACCCTGTGTGTTGTCCATATCCTGCGGCTTTAATTTTGTATGAAAGCGTGAAGTTTTGTGAACAACTTCAACGCCGTTTCAGATTATTTTGCCAGCGGCATTGTTTTCGCCTCGCCTCGCCTCGCACCGCCTGACAATGTTTTGCCTTGCCTTTGCAATCATATTCCATTAAAATTGAAGAAGAGGAGTTGTCCACACTCTTACCCACTTGGCGGTTGCTCATGTCACAGTCACAGTCACAGCCTCTGGCTTTGGTTCAGAGTTCTTCCTTTGATGACAATCTCTGGCTCTATCTCTTTCTCTTTATCTGTGATAATGTTTGTCTTGCGGTTGAGTTGATGATTGCCTTTGATTGTTCAAGTGGAGCTAAAGATCGAGAGTGTTAAATTTGACAAGTCCTGGTTAAGGTTTTTTTGACAGGTTGTTTGCGGTTTTGGGCCCAGGGATGATAAACATAATGATGGCTAATATCTTGAAATCTCTGATTTTGATTAAACAAGAAACAAGAGATATGTAAATTCAATTTGCTTATGCGGCGATTAGGCATTTTGCCCTGAGCCTTTTCTAGCTGTATTTGGAAAGAAATTTGGTAGTATTCTGAACTTTGACATGATAGATGAAGTAAGCTATAGCATCATTTTTAAGATCCTTGCAAAAAAATGTCACCTTTAACAAAATAAAAGAAGTCTTGAAATCTCTATAGATATAGAAACGTGCTAGATTCCGTTTATGACTTTCTAGGGCAAGCAAACAAATTGGATTTTCCCAAATTACTCAGAAACGTACAAAAATTGTTCTCCGACGAATCCCAATATGTTAGGCAGATTTACTATGGAATGAATCCAAATTGTGTCTTCGATTTTCCTTAGAAATCCAAAAGTTTATAACTATAGCGATCGTAAACCCTTCATCTTGCCTATTTTTAAGCTGAATCGAATAAATTTGCTTGATGGATTCAATTGAATTCTGTACGTTTGTTAATGCCTTTTATTAAAACTAATGAAATGATTTTCTGTTTCTATTTTGACAGGCTACAGTTCAAATGCCTTGAGTATTAAACATGATCCGCACTCACAACTACGGCAACCTGGTAAGTGGCTACTCCATATCATTCATAATATAGTTATTAAGAGTAGGAAGGTCCTTGAATTTTTCAAGTCCACCACGTGCCATTCAGGCTGGCTGCAAATCTCAAATATACATAAACAGGCAATGCAAGAATAATGTGTGTGTAATGTGTTTGCCAACACTAATAAAAAGTTCGTTGTCGCCGTTCCCGTCCTGTCCCGTCTCGTCCTGTCCGTTTGTTGTACGTCGCTCACGCGCTTTAAAAGTGCCCACTTGAGTTTTTGGTTTTTGAGCATTGAAACGAATGCCTTCTGAGCCCAGAGCCAGTGTGTTTGCTACCCTCCTCCCTCTTGAGTTATTTTGAAAAATACTTGGAGCGAAATACTGTCGCCAAAAACGGAGAGAAACCCGCCGTAAATACGCCACTTGAACAAGGAAAAATGGAAACAAAAAAAAAGGGAATTGAAGCGTAATGAAAACAATTGAGAATGCCAGAAAGGATTCTCAATTATGGTGAGCGAGAGGAGGAGAGAGAGAGAGAGAGAGAGAAGAAAGGACGGGGAGCAGGGGCAGAGGTTTTAAGTCTGGTTTTTTCGCTTTTTGTGGCTGTCAAATTTGACGGCCATGAATGAATTGAAAGACGCGTGCCATTGAGAATACAATTGGAACGCAAAGAAATGTTTGCGCAAAACAATGGACAAATGGAAACACACACAAGAAAATGTTTCTCCTCTCTCTCTCCCTCTCTCTCGCTATTTACCTCTCGCTCTAGATGATGCGAATTATGAGGAATTGTCTAGGGGTAACCCTAAGTGAACACACATTTGTACATTTTCTACATTTCAAGTGTAAGAGTGCTCTCTTATACTCGAACCAAAATGCAACCTAAATGAAGCAGGCGACGCGGACGAGCCTTACTACATGCATTTTCATCAACGGAAACTAAAAACTTTGCTTTCCTGCTTTTTTCCACCACTTCATTAACATTTGCATAACACTTGAACTAATGCTTTTTTTTTGTTTTTGTTGCTTTCCTTCTGACATTGTGTTGTTGTTTTCTTCTTTCAGATCCATATCAAATGTTTGGTCCCACCAGCAGCAGACTGGCCAGTTCAGGTTCGTACATTAGGTATAATAAGTTAAGGTAGAAATCACAAAACCATAAAGATTTCAAAAAAGCAGGTGCCCAGATTAGGGCTTTTGCGCCTGCATTTCATTATCATATCAATTTTATATCCGAGATTCCAAAAACTTAGTCATTCCATTCCACTTTGGGGGGGTCGGTTGGTCGGTTTGGTCGGCCTGGTCGGCCTGGTCGTCTTGGTCGGTTGTTTCTGTATTTTTCGACCCTTAACAAATTAACCCATTGCATGCAAGTTTAACCCTAAAGCACTACACAGCTGAACCGTTGGGAGGTTGGGGTTGCACTTTTCTAATTTATGCGAAAGGTGTTTTTCGGTAAATTTATACCTATGTAAGTGTGTGTGTATGTGTGTGTGTGTGGGGCGTGTCTGGGCAATTGTTTTTTCACTTTTTCATTGTCTCCTCAACGGTGTCGTGTCTTTCGCTTGGGCACGCGCCTTGAAAACCCATTAAAAAGTGGAAAAGTTAAAAAACACCGAAACCAAAACCATTTTCAGTGGAATGAGTTAAAAAAAGGGTTTAAAAAAGTGGGCGTGATTTATGAATTTGATAAATTGTCTAAAGAAAGGGGGCCAATGATGAGTTTTTTCTTTTTTTTAAGTTTCACATGAGATTGGGAGAAGTTTGAAAACTTTAATTAGATGACACATTTTATAAATGTATGTATATGACAGCTTTATTATCGAAATCGAAATCAAAATTTAAAATTCTCACGTTCAATGGTTAGCTGGTAATGATTTATCATATCACTTAAATAAACCAAAGAAGCTAATGAAGCACAGATTGAATCCTATATAAACCAGCACAAAGAATATCAAACAATTAAAAACAAAATATTAATATAAAAGATTTCTATTTCAAACCACACGATCCGTAAAAATTTTCCCTTTTGAAGCAAAGTTTAATTTATTAAATGTATTTTAAAATATTTCTAATATTTAAAATATTATTTAAAATATTCTCACGTGCTTCTTAGGTTGCGTAAGATCGTGCAACGTAAGATTGAGAGGCTGCTGCTATGGCTCTGTTAATTAGCACAAGACACAAAACTTAAAATGGCTAAGGCAACAAAGAAAAAAGAAACAACACTTACCTCCTTTCTCGTTGGCACGCACTTCGCTATCTCATTCGCTTTCTTTTCTTGAATCACTTGATTGCACGCACTGAAAAAAAGCAACAAAAAACATTCATTTAAATGGCTTTCACTTAAAATATTTAATAACATATTAACATGACATTTTTGTTTGATTTGCATAAAAATAAACTAAACCGATCATTTTACGCACGGCATCTCGCTCCCTCTTAACCGTTTCACCAATGCCTTTTTGCGCCTAGCCATGCACAGCCAAACATATATGTATACCCACACACACACACACCAATGCACGCAAGAAAACTTTTTTCATATTCTTAAAATTCAAATAATTTGGCCCTTTATGAACGGATTTTCATTTGGTTTAAATCATTTGAAAGTATTTCGCCTAAACTTTATGTTACAACAATTTAATTAACGCAAATTGGAAAAAGAAACAAAACAATTTATTGGAAGATTGAGAAAGAGAGGAGCAGAAAAGTCTACACTGTTAAGTCTCTGTTAAATAGAAGAAGAAACAGATTTTCTGATATATGGCAAACGCTAATAAGCCAGACTATAAGGGTATATATTAAATTCGTTTAAGCTGCAGTTAACTTCTTTGATAGATTTTAAAACATTTTCAATTGAATGAAAGTCACTTGAATCTAAACTTTGTGCACAGTTCAAACAAACAAAAATCAATAGATTCTATTGATCCACAAGCCTTTGGCCGCCATTGCTGCTTGTCCCCCATTTGCCTCTCTTCCCCTCCCCAACATTTGCCATACCTTGCGCTGCTACCCCATAAAAAAAAAAAACATGGCGCTTTTGAACGGAATTAGCATAAAAACCCAGACGCCCAACATTTTCCGGCGCGAACATTTACACGAAAAACCCCCCCCCCCCCCCCCCCCCCTTCAATTGCCATCTCTTTCTATTTTCTCTTCTTTCCTCTCTCTTTTTCTCTGTTTTGTGTAGTGTGTGGTGTGTGGCCTGATTTAGGTTTTAGGCCAGGTTGGTTGGTTGGCTGGTTGGTAGTTGGTGGTATTAGAGGGAGGTTGGGGCCCCTTTGGTGGGGCTGTGACTCTAAACTCAACTTGAAGTTGGCTAGAAAGACTGCGCTTTCGCTTTTTGGGTGGCAAAAATGCTGTTTTTGATTAATTATGGCTTCCTTTCGACACGGAACCGCATTTGTTAGCCAGTCGGTCTTCATTCTCTTTACACAGTGTTTCTTTCAGACTGGCCAACACCAACACTTTGCCTCATTTGCATGTGTGCGTGTGTGTCTGCTGCAAGTTGCATGCAAAAAAAAAGGAGCTCGCAAAGAAATAGTGGGGCAAAGAGATTGCCTTAGTTAGCTGTCACATTAATTGCCAAGCTACAAAAAAAAAAACAAACAAACAAAAAAACCTTTTCATAATTAAAAAGGCTCAAAGAGCAAGTTCACATCAAAGACATTTCGCCTTCTTTTTTTTCTGCCTTGCCTTGCCTTGGCTTGGCTTGGCTGCTTTTGCTAATTACTTCCGCTTTTTGCCATCTTTTTTCGACGGTTTTTATTAAATTGGCATATTTTTTTTTTGGCGCCATTTTGGGCAAGCTTTTTAACAGCACGAGAAAAGGTGCGCAGCCCACCATAAAGTTTGTAATGAAAATCCATTAAGATTCTTCAAATCAAGTATATGTACTTAAAAATCTTAAGCAGGGGATCCTTAGCTCCGTCAAATTGCAATCAAAGACAATCAAAGATTGAAAGGATATTTTTGTGTAGACAAAAATGTTCATTTTCAGTTTTCTTCGTTTCAGTTATATTTGGACAAGTAGTTCGTTTGTGGATCAAACGATTTTAAAACCCTAAAGTCTCATGTCCTGCATTTGGATAATCTTTTGTTGTAACCTTAAACATGCCTTTGCAAAAGCCCTTCTAATCCTTTCCTTTTTTTCTTGTTATGTTCAAGTGACAATTGTTCATTCTCTGCTCTGTCCAATGACAATGTTGTTAACAGCAATCAAAAGAGGACAATACCAAAAGCCTTTTGTTCTTGGAGTTAATAGCGTGTCAATTGCCCGGCCCAGCAGCCACGCCTACTACACCCACGCCCACTCTTATACATTCTCTATGTACACACAAAGCCAAGCCTCTAAATGTCTTCTCTCGTGGGCCCCGTCAACAATTATCATTCATCATCGTCAGTCGTCGTCGTCTCCGTCTCCGTCGTCGTCGGTGTTGGCACTTAACACATTCACTTGGCCATGATTTGCAATTAACGCAATATTCATGACGTTCTCACACATGAGCAGAGTTAAGCCACCACCCAAGTCCCACTACCAACAAATGTTTCCAGACTTGGGACAGATTTACTGTGTCTCTACTCTACAATACTCTATACACAGCTGCCAACCCCCGGAGCCCAGTGGGTTTCTGGATTTCTGTGTGCGCCCTTTTTTTATGCCTCATAGCAACTACATACAGTAAAAATAGACTGGGAAGGAGGGGGAGATGGGGAGAATTTCTTCCCGGCCTCTAATTGCCAAATGATTAAGCGATTTATGATGTCTGCGTTGAATGCGTAGCGAATTTGGCTCACAATATATACAATAATAATTTTGTAAATGTTTTTAGCACGCACAAAAGAAAAGGAACAAAAAAAAAAAAACTAAAGAAAATCGGGGGAGTGCCAAAAAGTCATAGGTCAAATCAAAGAAAAAACGACAGTGCGAGGAGGAAGTTAAGATGGTTTCATGCTTTTTCTTTGGTAAATCAATTCAAAGGTTTCTTTTGTCTACGAAATAATTTACCTAAAGCACTTTCAGAACTTTAGATAAAAAAAACTTTTTTCCATTTACTTTTGTGATAAACCTCAGCTTTCTATAGAAATTTTGACCAACCAACTTCGACAAAGATCTATATTAAGAGGAAAATATCTAACCTACTTAAGCTAAGTTGAATGTTTTAAAGGAGCTAGGACTCTAGAGCTAGCTAAGAATTGTTTCAAAGTTTCTCGAGTTTATAATCAAAAATGAAACATCTTTTCAATGGAGTTTTGGATGAAGAACATTAAAGGGTTTTTTTTTGTTTTTAGTTTTTAGAAGTATCAATAAGTGGTAGTGTCTTATTTCTGAAGCCATTACACTTACATGCAATGCCATTTCCGTTGCGCTACAGTAATATCTTGCCAGAAAAAGAGAAAGAGACAGAGAAAGAGAGAGAGAAAGCCCCCTAAAAATAGATTACTTAAGTCCCCCGTCGAGTCTACAAAACTACTAAAACCAGTCAAGAAAACGAACCACATCAAGCCATCACAAACCAGTCAGCAGGATTTTTTGGCTTGTTTTCTTTTTTCTTTTTGGGTTTTTGACCAACTGAAATCGCAGCATGGCTGAGAAGGAAATGGTTTATGGCTCGTTTGCATGCCACAAAATGCTTACATTTTCTGACCACACACAAAAACTAACACACACACACACACACACACACACACACACACACTCACACTTGATATATATTTGTACCTCCCTTTTGATTTTGTAAGGAGGATATGCTTTTTGATGGACATTTAGGTTTTTGTTGCCAAAAGACTAACATTAAATATTTGACTTTGAATTTTCGGTTTCTCGTCTTTCTTTCAGGTTCGGGACAGATACAATTATGGCAATTTCTGCTTGAACTGCTGTCGGATTCAAATAATGCCAGCTGCATCACCTGGGAGGGTACAAACGGTGAATTCAAGCTAACCGATCCCGATGAGGTGGCCCGTCGTTGGGGCGAACGTAAATCGAAGCCAAATATGAACTATGATAAATTGAGTCGGGCCTTGAGGTAAGTTCCATTTTCATAAATTACATTGTTAAATCTAAAATGGGGTTTTAACTCACTTTTTAAAGAAGTAAATGGAGCTATGTATATAGCCTACAGGACGTGGAAAGGTTCAAAAATCTGTAGAAGGTTTTGCTGTAGCCTATATTTAGGGGCTAATCACTTCAAACTTTCCAAAATTATTTTAGATACATCAATCAAAAATAGTTTTTTTTTAACAATCTGTGTACTTCATTTTGAAGACTTAAAACTACTTTTTTAAACGACATTTTCAAGTTTTATAGATCTTAAACTATTGTTATATAGATTAACAAAGCCGTAAAGAGACTTTGTTAGTTGCTTTACGAAACTGCTTTAAAATTTTCATTCTTTTCGATGGGTACGAATTTAACGACTTAAAAAAAAAATATATATGTTTAATAGTCTAAAGTAAGTTTTAGAAACTTTATAACTTGAGCATATAAGGCCTAGCGTATGAGCAGGTCTTTCGAAGCCTTTGTATAATAAAAGATAGAGAAGATATACATATTAGAGGAAAGTAGAAATGATTTTGATCCATGACTGGTTTGCTGCTATTGGGGTGGCTAATCTGTTCACTCGACTGTTACCTAATTAGTCCACACAAATCCTGGCATATGGGCAATCGAACTCATCAACAACTGATTAGCCGCTGATGATGACAACAGCCAAG
This sequence comes from Drosophila nebulosa, assembly GCA_024703675.1. Classification (NCBI taxonomy): domain Eukaryota; kingdom Metazoa; phylum Arthropoda; class Insecta; order Diptera; family Drosophilidae; genus Drosophila; species Drosophila nebulosa. Next base: position 1,854,068 of record JANFPS010000005.1, read on the forward strand.
AAAAAATAAACTAGAAGAAATTACCCAAAAAAATGAAGCAAAACCGACCATAAGTGAGCGTTTATTGAACTCAATTTGTTGGGGGCGTGGTTTAGCAAACGAAAAAGAATTCAATAATAATAATAAATAACCATAGACTAATGTAAGAGAGCAAGGGCAATCAAAGAGAATTCAATATAAATATGATTTTGTAGATGAAATTTGATTTAGGCCAAGTGCCACCCATAAAAGTTCTTTTATAAGCCAATTCGTTCAGCGCTTCGGAGTTGTCCATATGGATTTCCTGTTCACCGGAACGCAAAAATGGCAAAAACAAAGAGGGAAATTTACAATGCACTCAAATTAGCATAATGCGTGCAGTTTTACCATTCCTTTTGCGCTTTTAGCCATAAATTATGCCAATTAAAGCCATAAATTACATAAAAAAAAAAAAAAAAAATTATGAGAGAAAAATGTAAAAAAAATAGTAGAAAAAAACCAGAGCAGAAACAAAAGGTCCTGTTCGGCTGTTTGTTTGTATGTGTGTGTGTGTGTGTGTGTCCCATTCAGTTTAAACAATCAAAGCCAATCAATAGGACACAATCAGGCAAAAGGCAGGACAGGCAGGACAACAGAGAGATTGAGTGTAAAAAGGATTAAAGTAAAACCATTTCGAGTCTGGGCTTTGGGCTAACAAAAGGCCAGCAGTTGGACCGGGCTGTGTACAAACAAGCCAAATGAAGCATTAAAGCACTTGTCCTTGTTGTCTTTAGAAGGATAATTTACACACACAGACACTCACACACACACACACACACACACACATACACACACATATACCCACACATACACATATGCACATCTGCAAAGAGCAAACATGATGAAAGCCGAGTCTCTTGTGTTCAATTGAGTTGAAATGCGCATAAAAAAAAAGAAGGACATGACTGAGGCTTC